>OU612046.1:98654273-99254273 GCA_914767935.1 Coremacera marginata
GGTTCACAGTGTGAATGAACCTTTCTTTTTGAACAAGGTGAATAATTAATATATGATAATAAATTAATTAATTAAAATAATTAATAAATGATATAGTCAGTTTAGAGGTAAAATTTATTGAAAAGCTGTTTTTAAAATAGTTTATTATAGTTTGTTTAACCAAAAGTATGAAAAAATAGTGATTTTTACATTTGTATTTGGGAAAAAGTATAAATAATACTTTTATTTATTTTTTCCTCTTTTGACAAAGCTTGTTTTGTTCAGTCAACGCAGACCTTTTTTTTTTTGTATATTTTAAAACTATATTTTATGGTTAATGGTTGTGCTAATATATCTTATAAGTGTTTCGGGATATAACTTCATTCGATATGACCACACAACCTGGGTTGTAATTTTTTCAAGAACGTAAAAATATTTTTGACATAGAATTACGTCTTACAGCGCGGTCGTCATTTTTAGGGGTCATATTAAAAAAAAATTTTCAAGCACATCCTAGCTTTTCTGAAGGACACTTTGGAGTATTTTTACAGCCTTAAAAAATATAGGTTAAAAAAAAAATGCTTATAGCATTGACAGCTAGAAAACAGCTGATTGTGAAAACGTTTTTTAGAAAATATTTCAATTAAAATTTAAAAAATGTCGGAATTCGAAGAGCTGGTCATAAATGATATAAATAAATTCCAGTGCATATTCGACAAAAAGAACTGGGGATTTAAAAACAAACTGCAGCGGGAAAAAGCTTGCGCTGTAGTTGCAGAAGCTACCAAGTATCCAGGTAAGTTTCTGGTTTGTTGTCCGCGAATATGAGCTAACTTGCTTAAAGTATATCAGTTTTTAGTATTTTATTTCTAATTTTAAAGCACAAAATATTGAATCACAAAACGTTTTTTGCTTTCAAATGTTTGACAGAAAACATATATTTTCTGTTATGACTCTCACCGCGATTGCTTCAGGCATGATACATGCTTTTAATGTATTTTAAAAGTGTGTGACGTAGAATCGTGAAAGGCTTGCGGCGATGCTTGATGCACGATGCCTGCAATGTGTTTTGCCCTTATGACCGACCTTTTGAAGTAATAAATCGCAACCCAAAATATTTCACAATACTTAAGAATAATACACACATTACAATTAGCTTGGACTTTAGTTCATTCAGTTTAAAACCTGAATCGATGAACACAGACACAACACAAAAAAAGTACGTTTTAATTTATTTCTAAATGCAACAAAATTCATTTAAGGAGGGGGAATAATGTGGTCCTTGTATTATCACCACATCCGTTAATTCCTACACTCTATCTTAGCATATAACTTACTTACCTTTTTGTTACTTTGATTTAACATCAATATAATTTACTGTTTTCTTGTTTTCTAATGTGTATGACTTCATGTATTTACCTATTAATTACTTTATGTGTCTTATGTGTTATATCTGTTACCTTGTTTCTTTATGCGAAAACTACACTTAGTTTAAAAATACTTGTATATAAAAATATTTTACTGAAATTTTGTTCATAAATTTTGTTATCATAAATTTTCATTAAAAATTATAAAAAAAATTGTAAAAATTATTCAAAAATAAAGTTTTAAAAATATATTGAAATAAAAAAACATTAAAAAATTAGTAAGGTTTATGAAATTAAAAATTTTAATAAAGAAGCTTTCACTCACTAAATATACATATATGTATATAGGTTTAAATCAAATAACACCTTTAAAAATGCATTCATGTTATTAATATCAAATCAAATAAATATATTAATATAGTTAAAAAATTATAAGATTCCATTAAAGTTAGATTGTATTACATTTTTTTTTTATTCTTTATGTCCAAATTATAGCAAGAAGAATTCTTCACTCTTAAATCAACGTTTCTGTGCTCCAAATGCTTCTGGTTATTGTTTTATTAAAGTTTATTTGTGAAAAAATTCGAGCAAAGTTCGCTGGTGAATTAGGCTAGGTCAAAATTTTAAAAAATGTGAAGAAAATGCCAAATATTTGTCTCCTCTTCTGATAGAACAAACTGTTTCCCAGAAATATTCAATTTCTACTTCTTCTTCTTCCGAATCACTGAAAAGATAAACAAAATCTAAGTTTGAAACTTCCCGAAACTCGGAATCAAGACTTTTCGTTTTCTAAAGTCAGATTAGAAAATAGTTTGAACATATCGGCAAGTGTTTTTAAATGTAAGTATCTCTATTGGACTTATCGAATTTTATAATTTCTCTAATATTATGTTCACACTGAGTTAAAATTAAGTGATTTCGTTAGATAATTTCGATATTACACAAAAGTTAATTATATTCATAGATATATATATTTATAGAAATAGTCTGTTTAGCTTTTAGATTAAATAAAGGTTTATATAATTGGTTGGTTACTTAGAAATTGACGTTGTTCTCGCTATTAATAGAATTCGCCGTGGGCCGACTCTTCCGCCCCTCTTGCGGTGGTGTCTCCAATGCCGACACATGTGAGCCCTGTAGCCGATTCCCTCTAACCGATGCGGCTGTTGACTCTAGCAGCAGTTCATCTACACGTTGATAAGTCATAATTCTAACCGCGCGCGACCCTTCGCTTTTTTTAAAAAAAATTCGATAACCTCTTGTGTAAACAAATTTATAACCAACACTTTTTAATGATTTAGCATGGCTAAAGAGTTGAAGCGTTTCTCTTGCCAAATAATCGTTGACATATACTTTATTTTTTAACTCAGCATCTTGCTTGATATTAGTTTTTGTTGCCAGCAGCTTTCACTTTGCTTCAAAACATTTGAATTTCACCAACACAGTATTTCCTCCAGCTTCTTTGCCGTATCCTCGCTGATTCGATCGTGCTCCGAAAAGGTTTGCGTGCGAAATGTCGCTTGCATCGACTTGAATCTTCAACCGCTCCATAAGATCGGTCACTAGCTCAGTTGCAGACTTTTTCCCGGTGGGGTTCTCTAATCCACGTATTAATCAGTCATTTCGTACTTTTTCCTCCATTAAGACTTTAAGGTTATTTTTTACTTCATTTAGTTCGCTTCGAAGCATAGAGTTTTCCTTTGAGACGCAAGCCATTTTTTTCCTAGCATCGTTGAAACTACTCAAGAAGTCATCGTACTGATTTGAAAGAAAAACTAATTGTGTTCTTCATATCGCTAAATTCAGCCATAATTGTGTTAAACTGACTTAGCGGCATATTGTTAGTCGTCTGAGTCAATTCCCTGCAATTTGTGCTGATGAACTCTGCATTTTTATCTGCGGCCACCTCTCGATACTGCTTTTTATTCAGTCCGCTGAAGATATCGTGGACCCACTCAGAGCACCTGTCGCATTGAATGCAGACCTCACCTTCTACGCCAAGCTTGCAGCGACTGCACTTCAATTTTGCTTAGTTAATTTGCCATTGGGTGGCATTCTTCACTAAGGTACGAAGATTGTTTTTAGAAGAGTTACATGCAACTTTGCAAAATAAGATTAACTTGTTTTAATTAAAAAATTATATTAAATTGTAACGAACCTTCTGGTCGTTACAGCTCTTTTTCAGCTGAGGTATCCTCAGCGGCTGTCTAGGGTCCTTACAAGACGGTCTTGGCAGGATTTTTAGATCGCTTGACCTCCTTAGTAAGGTCGGTTTTTCGTGTGCGTATGATGATTTATGCGTGTATGTGTAGTTGGCTCAGTGCGTCCTCGTTAGGACGGCGATGCTGGCGAGTGGTTGGCTGGCGATTCCAGCTGGGGTTCCTCACTACTAGGTCTTCACTCTTGTCGTTGGTGAAAGGTGATCTTGGTGCTGGTGACAAGCCGTGGAAGTTCGCTGCTTGTCTTGTATCTGGGGCTGTACTTTGCTTCTCGTACAGTATCGAAAGATCGGATGATCTTCCCTTGGCCGTTTGCTTCACGACCGCGTTGACCTTCAAAACTTGCCTAGCGCTCCGTTTGTCGTCTGTCCTCGCCGGTCGTGGTGAGAGGGTGTCTCGTTTAGTGGGACTTGTCGTGGATTGAGGTGAGAGCGATAATGAGTTGGTAGGACTTTCCACTCAATGAGAGTACTTGAGAGCGCGATACTGAACGAACCGAGCGGGTCCTAGGATCAGTAGGGCGACTCAGAGTACCACTCGTTGAAAGCGGAGAGAGTGTGGCACTGAACGAACCGAGCGGGTCCAACGGGCAGTAGCACAACTCAATCCTTAGGAAATACTCGGGTGGGATTTGCCACTCAATGCGAACACTTGAGAGAGCAATACTGAACGAACCGAGCGGGTCCTAGGGTCAGTAAGGCACCTCAGAGTATCACTCATTGAAAGTGGAGCCAGTGTGGCACTGAACGAACCGAGCGGGTCCAACGGGCAGTAACACGACTCAATCCTCAGGCAATGCTCTAGAATTCGCACTCGTTGAGAGCACTCGTGAGAGCGATGCTGAACGAACCGAGCGAGTCCTAGGGACAGCAGCGCACTCAAAGAGTGGGATTGCTCTTAAGGTGAGCGGAGCACGTTGAGAGCAGGGGTGAGTGTGGTGCTGAACGAACCGAGCGGGTCCTAGGGACACCAGCACAACTCAATGGGGGAAGAGGAAAGAGAGCTAACTACGTCTCAATAGTCTGCTGGCTGCAGCAAGACTAATTTATGTTGTCTATTAAATATTACCTTGTCCTAGCGCTGCAATTAAAACGTTCGGTTGGTTTGAAGGTTCGTACAAGACTCCCGTTTATTGAAAAAATAATCTTATAATAAAGCGTTAGCTTCTGACAGCGGTGCTTAATAATACCTTATTCTTAGTAGGTAGTAAGTAGTAAGTAGCTAGTAGTAAGTAATAAGTACTAATAGTAAGTATTTCGTACTTCATGATTTTAACGTAACAAAGTAAATATATAAAATAAGATATTCAAGAGCTTAATATAAATATTCCATGTTAGATGCTAGGTCTTCTTATAATAAATATAATTCATTGCAATATATCTTCAATACAAATGTAAATTATATGTTAGCATATATTCTCAAACTATTTACTTTATAGAAATAATATAGTTAACTAAAATAAACGTAATATAGTAAGTCGCCTCTTGCGACGGTGCAGCGCAATATTATTAAACAATAAAATAATAACTGAAACAAACCATGATGATGCTGTGTTTGTTAGCGGCATTGCCTGAACTCGTGTCAGGCTTGTTGATGCGTCATACCGTCGGTATGGTTGTCGTAGCTGGGGTTGATTAGCAGGCGTTGCTATAGCTGCTGCTGGCTAGACGTTGGCGTGTGATTGTTGACATCGGCATGTTGCTTGTTGCGTCATACTATTTGCATATCAACTTGTCTGTGGCTGAGTGTCGTGCTTCGCATAACGTCTGTATGCATGTTGCCATGTGTCGCTGGTATAAACATTGTTGCGTTGATGGTGCATACATTGTATAGATGTGCGGCGTATAAATTGTGGGGGCCTATTTCCCAGAAATAGGTTCGTCACACCCCCCCTTTACGTCGGCCGGGAAAAAGAAACCTTTACGTTCCCGCTGCGTGCTATTCTCACCGCGTAGCATATGCCATCGATGTCGACTTTGAAAGCAATTTGCTGTCTCTTCTGTCGTCGTTCTTCCGCTTCTGCGATGCGCTGCGTGAGTTGGTTAGGTAGCATGATCTCGATGGGGTTATCGCCTGGTGGTTCGCTGATTAATTCCTCCGGTGTTGTATTATTGTCGGCTGTTACGGTTGCCGGGGTGGTCACCTCCATATCCGGTGTCTGTATTGGTGTCTGTACCGGCTCCTCTGGCTCTATTAGCCAGCCTAAACACTGTCCTGAGGTGTCACTATTGTCGAATTCATTTGATCATTTCTTGTTTGATGTTTATGCATAACACAGCCATTGCTGTCACTGCTGCTGCTGACGTTGTTGTCACTCTTGTGCTCGGTTGAAGCGTACGTGGTAGTTTGCGCCTGCTGAGAGAGAGGTGCTGCTGCTCGTGGTGAGGCTGAGGCCATAGTGGATGCCTCCTGGTGTGCATCTCGTGTGTTTGTCGCATGCTGTTGCATAGACGGCGAGTCTGATTCCGCCTGTTGTCCACTTGTCTTGTTGTCGGCGCGTTTTTTGTAGAAGCGCTGGTAATAAAATGCTAGGCAGTGCTCTCCCTGCTAGCTCTTGAACAAACGCACTGATCTGTCTGCGTTTGTTCCCAATGACTGCTTCCGAAAACCATGAGTCACATGTAATGGGCGGCTGGTAGTCGATGATGGGCTCGCACACAAAGTTTTTAATGAACTGTAGCATATATAGCCCACAGTCCGTCAGAGTATGCTGTTGTGGTACTCTCATGCGGTGGCCGGGTAGGTAATTCGCTGAGAAGTTCTTGAGTGGTTGATCTGTTCGCTTAGCTTGATACTCCAGCGTGAGGTAGCTCCTGAGTGGGTTGAAAACGTGGGACCGATCTGTAGTGGCCAGTGAATCCATGAGCAAAATCATCGGCTGCATGATCGGGTTTTTGTTGCTCGCTGTGGTGGGTGATGGTGCATCATAAAACCTTGGACCATCATAGGCACTCACTTGGATTTTCAACGATACGATTCACTTGATAGCACAAACTGTAGAGATCGTTGCATTTTAATTTTTGCCTCAAAGCTCCTGTTGCTTGTGGACTTCGGCGTTGCCATCTCTGCACTTGGTTGCATTCATCATGCTGTTATACTTGTGTGACGTCTCAAGTAAGATCGCCTGATTTGATTACTTGAGCGAGCTTGAAGTTTCTGTTTGTCGTGAGCGTTGCTTGAGCTTTGGCGCTCCTGTGACGAGGATACTCGCTGGTGTTTGCTGTTGTAGTTGCTACTCATGTAGTGGTGGTTGTTGCCGTCTAGCTGCGGAACATGTTGATGTTGTGTAGAGCTTGTTGTGACGTCTTCGCTGGTAATTTGCAGTGCATTTGACGTCTTTGTGAATTGTCAAAGTTATTGTGAGCTTTTGGCGCAGCTACTGTTGCGCTGCTCATGACGGAGTCGTGGACACTGTAGTTGTTGTCTTGTGGTTGCTTGACGTATTCGCTGTTCATTTGCGGTGTGTTTGACGTCTTTGTAGCTTGTAAAAAATGCTCATGAGATTTTTGGCGTAGTTGCTGCTACGCTACTCATAGCCATGTCGTGGTGTCTGTAGTTGTTGACGCAGGTACTGCTGCGGATCCCTTTTGTTGACGCAGTTGGTGCTGCGGATTCCCTTTGTTGACGCAGTTGGTGCTGCGGGTGCCCTTTGTTAACGCAGTTGGTGCTACGGATCCCCTTTGTTGACGCGGGTGGTGCCGCGCACGAGAATTGGTCGTCTCTGGTATCGATTGGTCGGCAGTTGTTTGTATAGACTGCTTCTTGCATTGGTAATAAAACTACCTCTTACCACTTGTAACATACTTGTAACGGCTGATGGTTACGTTGGCCACTTATAACGACGGGTATAACCGATATGTGTTGTGACGTATGGTCCCTTGTGGTGTCTGAGAGCTTGTAGTTGTTTGGTGTGTTGTTGCGATGTAGTATTCGCCGCTGGATGCGGCTGCTGGCTGTAGTTTAGAGTGGCAGGCGTGGCTGCTGACTTGTAGTTTAAATTTGGCAGATGCTGCTACTCATTTGCAGATTAGATTGGCAGATGTGGCTGCTTGATTTGCAGTTTAGATTGGCAGATGCGGCTGCTTGACTTGCAGTTTAAATTGGCAGATACGGCTGCTTGATTTGTAGTTTAAATTGGCAGGTGCGGCTGCTTGATTTGGAGTTTAGATTGGCAGATGCACCTGCTTGACTTGCAGTTTAAATTCGCAGATGCGGCTGCTTGATTTGCAGTTTAAATTGGCAGATGCGGCTGCTAGTGCCAGTTGGCAGGAGAAATGTTAAATTATGTTGTTGCGTTGATGCCTTCGTTGATGCCAGGATCCCACAGGTCTCGGCGTGTGGAAACTCCTGCGCTGTAGCATGTTGTGTTGAGAAGGCTGTATCGAAGATGATCCAAAGCAGTTAGTGTGGGTGGTGTGGCTTTGATGAAGTCGAACCCTTGAAATTTCATCGTAGGTGGAATCTCCATATTCTTTGGTGCTGATTCGGTGATTGTTGCCAGTCCATTAGTGGTTATCAGAAGAAAAGCAAAAGTCATCATCAGTAAAATTCGCCGGAAGGGTCCCTTTTGTACCCGTGTTAATTAAATCATCCATTTTGTTATGTTAAAATGTCCATTGTGGCGAGATAAGTGTTTCATCTTACCCCTGGTGCGTCGATTTGTAATATTTTGGCCGCTGCTGGCCCCCTGCCAGGGTGGATCGTTTCCGATGTCTTCATCTTGAATATCAGGCGGCTCTGGTGGCCTGACATGGTGTTTTCGTTGACTTTCAGTAGTCTCTCGGATGTCGGGTGGCTCTGGTGACCTGACATGATGTTCACGTTGATCTGCGCTGTCACTATTGCGTCGTTGATTATCAGGTGGCTCTGGTGGCTCACGTTGATCTACTACCCCATCTCTTGTAGATACTTGGAAGTCAGGTGACTCTGGTGGCCTGGCATGGTGTTCTAGCAGTTCCGTCAGTGTTGATGGCGAGTTTGCATGTGGCTGTGGCTGCTGTGAGCATAACGTTGGTACCTCTGCGTTATCTGGGTTTTGCTTCGTTGGTGGTACTGGTGACTTTTCGCCGTGCGTTTCAACGTGCATTTTTGTCTCGGCGTGGTACGTGGGATCATCTTGAATCGCTTCTGCTAAGCTTACCTGAGGCAGTTGATTCTCAGTTGGTGCCTCTGGTGATCTGCTGCTAGATTGTACGTCATCTAACGCTGTTGCTGGTAGCGACTCAGTATGTCGTACTGAATCGCATGGGTCCAGCGCCGGTGCTGGCTCGTCTGTACGTGACTGGGCGTCGCTTGGTTTGACTGTTGACGGTGCTATGTCTTGCTGAATATTACCCGTGATTTGTATTACTAGGTCGACGGCTGACTGTTTGTCACAAGTAACTGGCACTGCTGGCGCTAATAGTTTCATATCTTGCGGGTGTTCACTCGTAATTACCTGGGGTGCGGACGCTGCTGAAACGGCTGGCTCTATGCATTCTTGGAGATCGTCTTTGACTATTGTTGCCTGCTCAGTTCTATCATGCTCTAGCTCTGCAGATGGTGTTGGTAGTGCAACACGTTGTTCTGGTCGAAATGTTTGCGGAGTTAGTGACTCTACTTTACGCTGTGGAACATCTGGTAGCCCGCTCGCTGCATCATCTCGGCTGTCGTTTTCCGTAACTGTATTTACTGGAGGCGATGTCTCATTGTGGAAGCAAGTGCAAGGTGTAATTCTTGTTGGCTCTCGTGCTGGCTGTCGTTGCGAATACATTGCGGCCATATCTCTAAATCTTGTTGAATACAACTTTCCATAATAAAATTCTGTTGATGGCTTGGTACACTGCTGCTGTTGGGTTGTCACGGGTGCCGCTGATAGCTGCACAACTTGTCGTTGTGTGGGTGAATGTTTTGTTGTCACCTCGTGCTGGTTCCCGCGTGAAGTTGACTTCACATGCGTTTCGGTTGGCTGCGCATGCACTTTATCCCATAGCATTTCCATTTTCGAGTTAGCTAAACGGTTAATCGTTCTTACTTGCTCTCGAGCTTCTTCTAGTGCTTTGAGTTGAATAGCAGTGGCCTGGTCGAAAGGTTTTCCCTGTGTGCGTGGGGGTGGTGCATATGCTCGTGGCTCTGGAAGATCTACTTTGTGCTGTGGCTTGTATCTTTGTTGCTTACGTGTTTTCGTGGACTTATGTTGTGGTGGTACACTGGGGCTGTAAGAGTTCGTGACCACGCTCGCCCCTAATCTCGGCGTGGTCCGGTGAAGTTTCCCGCGTTCTGTCGACAGCAATCAAGAGTTCTTATATTTCGCTTACCTCAGTCCTAGCAGAAAAATACTTGTGGGTTTCTGCACTGGTCGGAACGGTGGCCTTCTCTAGCACATCGTCTACATGCTCGTATGCTGACCCTCGGCTCTTCTCGTGCACCTGTGGGGTATCGGTTTTCACGTGGACGTGGCGTCTCATATTGTGGCGTGTGTTGCCTGGTTGTAGATCTGACATCTGGCTTCGGGTGAGACGTTCGAACTCCTTGGCTAGCGTGGTGAGCTCTTCCAGGGAGTTAAAATCGCTGCGGAGAATGTACAGTTGGTACTCGTGCCATGAGTTTCTATATACACGCTCCAGTTCTTGCGTCTTCGTGCAGCCCGCATGGTGCATCATCGTCTGAATGGCCAGCAAGTAGTCGTTAAATTCTTTGTGTGGGCCTTGTTCTCTCCGTCGGACGTCATCTTCAAGGCATTCGAGATATCGCGGTGGCAAAAAAAACTGTAGAAAGCTTGCCTTAAATGCTGCCCAGGTGGTCCACTGTTTCTTGTTGTTCCGGTACCAAATCAGTGCCTTACCTCGTAGAAGCTCTTGCATGGTGCGGGGTGCGAGATCAATTGGAATGCCGTAGGCCTCGGCCAATTCTTCGACTCCTCTACGAAGTTGATGGGATCCTGTCCGTCGTCGTATTTGAGGCCCCATTTTCTAGCATGATTCATGATGGCTGGGTAGGAAGTAGTCTCGGATAAACCAGTTCTATAATATGGTACTTCCTGTTGATAGGCGTTATAGTAGCCTGTTTGCCCGGTAGTGGATGCTCGCTGCTGCATGGTGTCGCTAACACTTTCACCATTGTTTTTCATAGCTGGTGACGCTGCCCTCGTATGTTTGTTCTCAAGCTCTAGTAACCGTATCACATCTTGGTCGCCATGCTTGCCGTCGTTGATGTGTGCTGCGATCTTCTTCCGCAGCTACTCGACAGTGCCGGTCTCGTCGATCTGAAACTCCCTAATGTACGTAAGGAGTTCATCTTTACGCAGGCTGTACACCAAGGACGTCTTGAGGGTATTTATCCTGGTCTGCTGGTATTGCTGGCTTCACAATTAAATATATTGATGGCTTACTTGTGTTTTTTTTTCTATTGTTGCGTTTTGGTAGTTGTTTTTTTTCCTGGTTGATGATTTCTTGTTTCACCTTGAAGCGCTGCTTGTTGGTTTTGGCAATGTTTGTGATAGCCAAAAATGTTCGAAGACTTCTGAGTTTTGACTTTTCTTCGATGTCTGGAACTTTCTTTGAATATATATATTTTTGTCGAATATATATTCTTTCGTTGCTTGATCTTTTCTGTATGTGTAAAATGTTCGCTGCTTTTATGAGGTTTTATTTTGATGCGTAGAATTTTCTGCGTCGATTTTATGATATATTTTTTTTTCTCGTTGCTTAGCGTGGATTATCGTCGTATGTATTTATTTTCGATGTCTACAATTTTCTGCGATGCTTATATGTTGTTTTTTTTTTTTTTTTTGTTTCTTAGTGTGGATGGTACACTGCGATATTGTCCCGCAGGGTCCCTGCTCGGGCGACACTTGTAACGAACCTCCTGGTCGTTACAGCTCTTTTTCAGCTGAGGTATCCTCAGCGGCTGTCCAGGGTCCTTACAAGACGGTCTTGGGAGGACTTTTAGACCGCTTGACCTTCTTAGTAAGGTCGGTTTTTCGTGTGCGTATGATGATTTATGCGTGTATGTGTAGTTGGCTCAGTGCGTCCTCGTTCGGACGGCGATGCTGGCGAGTGGTTGGCTGGCGATTCCAGCTGGGGCTCCTCACTACTAGGTCTTCACTCTTGTCGTTGGTGAAAGGTGACCTTGGTGCTGGGGACAAGCCGTGGAAGTTCGCTGCTTGTCTTGTATCCAGGGCTGTACTTTGCTTCTCGTACAGTATCGAAAGATCGGATGATCTTCCCTTGGCCGTTTGCTTCACGACCGCGTTGACCTTCAAAACTTGCCTAGCGCTCCGTTTGTCGTCTGTCCTTGCCGGTCGTGGTGAGAGGGTGTCTCGTTGAGTGGGACTTGTCGTGGATTGAGGTGAGAGCGATAATGAGTTGGTAGAACTTTCCACTCAATGAGAGTACTTGAGAGCGCGATACTGAACGAACCGAGGGGGTCCTAAGATCAGTAGGGCGACTCAGAGTACCACTCGTTGAAAGCGGAGAGAGTGTGGCACTGAACGAACCGAGCGGGTCCAACTGGCAGTAACACAACTCAATCCTTAGGAAATACTCGGGTGGGATTTGCCACTCAATGCGAACACTTGAGAGAGCAATACTGAACGAACCGAGCGGGTCCTAGGGTCAGTAAGGCACCTCAGAGTATCACTCATTGAAAGTGGAGCCAGTGTGGCACTGAACGAACCGAGCGGGTCCAACGGGCAGTAACACGACTCAATCCTCAGGCAATGCTCTAGAATTCGCACTCGTTGAGAGCACTCGTGAGAGCGATGCTGAATGAACCGAGCGAGTCCTAGGGACAGCAGCGTTCTCAAAGAGTGGGATCGCTCTTAAGGTGAGCGGAGCTCGCTGAGATCAGGGGTGAGTGTGGTGCTGAACGAACCGAGCGGGTCCTGGGGACAGCAGCACAACTCAATGGGGGAAGAGGAAATGGAGCTAACTACGTCTCAATAGTCTGCTGGCTGCAGCAAGACTAATTCATGTTGTCTATAAAATATTACCTAAATATTGTCCTAGCGCTGCAATTAAAACGTCCGGTTGGTTTGAAGGTTCGTACAAGACTCCCGTTTATTGAAAAAATCTTATAATAAAGCCCCATTTCCAATAACGCGTGAGATGCGTTCCGTTTTACGCTGCGGAAGCTGCATGAAAAAATCAATTTTCAATAGAGCGTGTGCGTGAACATATGATTGCCCGCACTTCTGCTTAGCGAAGCATAATTTTGAACAGTACCCGGCTCAGTCAATTTTGTAATTAGCATTTTGTTTGCGATGTTTTGTTTGAGTTCGACTGAACGTAAAATTTTAACAATCAAGATATAACACAAATTACGCAACTATACACTTATATTTTAAAAAAAAATAATTTGAGGTCATTTTGTCAATTTTGATTAAAAAGTATTCGCACTAGTACCAATTACCTTATAATAAGTTGTCAACAGTTTATACAACACTAGCTGTCAAATTTTCACGCGCGTGAAATATTCAATTTTTCGAATATTTCACGCTGCGTGCACACGCATGCTGGTTATTGGAACCTGTTACGTATGTTTTCATGCATTGATTATTTGCGTCAATTTACGCAACGCATCTCACGCGTTATTGGAAATGGATCTTAATGCGTTGGCTTCTGCCAGCGGTGCTTAATAATACCTTATTCTTAGTAGGTAGTAAGTAGTAAGTAGCTAGTAGTAAGTAATAAGTACTAATAGTAAGTATTTCGTACTTCATGACTTTAACGTAACAAAGTAAATATATAAAATAAGATATTCAAGAGTTTAATATAAATATTCTATGTTAGATGCTAGGTCTTCTTATAATAAATATAATTCATTGCAATATATCTTCAATACAAATGTAAATTATATGTTAGCATATATTCTCAAACTATTTACTTTATAGAAATAATATAGTTAACTAAAATAAACCTAATAAAGTAAGTCTCCTCTTGCGACGGTGCAGCGTAAAATTATTAAACAATAAAATAATAACCGAAACAAACCATGATGATGCTGTGTGTCAGGCTCATTGATGCGTCATACCGTCGGTATGGTTGTCGTAGCTGGGGTTGATTAGCAGACGTTGCTATAGCTGCTGCTGGCTAGACGTTGGTGTGTGAATGTTGACATCGGCATGTTTTTTGTTGCGTCATACCATTTGCATATCACATTGTCTGTGGCTGAGTGTCGTGCTTCGCATAACGTCTGTATGCATGTTGCCATGTGTCGCTGGTATAAACAATGTTGCGTTGATGGTGCATACATTGTATAGATGTGCGGCGTATAAATTGTGGGGCCTATGTCCCAGAAATAGGTTCGTCACAAAATTCACAAATTTTCACGGAGATAAGAAAATGCGCACAACTTTGTAGTTCACAACCAGAGTTGCCAATGCATTTGTACACACACCAATACAGCATTTGTACACCGTAAAAAAAAAAAACTTAGCCCACACAAACATTGCTATTCAAGACATGAATAAAAATATCTAGTCACTATCCTACGCAATTATTAGCTGTGTAATGACAACAATGACAACGATGTAAGCCTATGTCGGTAAACTACTCGCGGTCTACTTTTTTTACTCTATGCATCAATTTATGCGTTTTAGAATACATAAACGGTTATTTTTTATGTTAATCTACATAAGATATATACGTGTATATGAAAATTTTTTAAATCTGTGATTTTGTCACCCCATTAAAGTGGCGCCAAGGCTGAAATCTTGTGTGGTCAAACTGTTTGACCGATTTAATAAAGGCGTTCAGACGAACGTACATGTCTGAAACACTAAATTTTAGATAGAATTTATTAGTTTTCCTGATATATGAAAAATTAAGTTTAAAGCATACAATTAAGAATAAAAATAAAGTAAAAATGTCGATAAATTTTACCATCATTCAAAAATTCTGTAGCCAGTACGCCGATGTGTTCTGCATGAGAATATGCAAAGAATGAAGTCGTCGTGCATGTCCGGTTGCTTGAAAGCTCGACAAAATATTATTATTATTATTATTGTATATTTGCCGTTATTTTGTCGTCGTACAATGTACGCTAGCATGTACGTTCATCTGACAGCCCCTAATAAAGAATTTGATAATATGAATCCCTCTGATCGGATCACAGACCAAAAACCATGATTAGTTGATTATATGAAAATCAATAGGGCACCCCATGATACAATAATTTAGAAGGTACCCTTGACAACTACCTATTTTTCTCACGAGCGGCGATCGGGAGTTGTCAAATCAATACAAAATTTAACTTGTCATCTGTTTTGCTACTTCTTCGTTTTCTCTTTTCAATGTGTTTTTGACAACTCCAAATCGCCAACAGAACTGTCACTCCTACCTTGTAAATCATTATACCATGGGGCACCCAAATGATACTACATGTCTATCCAACCTGTTATGTCATCACTCATGTCGTATCGTGTGTGTCCAAAAAATCAAGTTGGGAGGGCATGTCCATGGTAGAATTATAAGGTAGATGCAATTCGGAGAGCAAATGACGAAAGAAAAAAACATTGTTGTAGGTATAATGTCGCTTTTGACAGTTGCCGTTTACTCGTTCGGCCATAGGAATGTATAATTTGCTTGTAACCGTATATCTCAATTGAGTACCCAGATTTATGTGAGAAAATGTAAGAAAGCCATTATTGAAAAAAGTTAATACTAAAAAAAACAATCGTTTCCACACCACCAATGAGGTAGATTGCAAGGTGCGTTTTTTTTTACATGGTATCCCCAATAGGCCTAGTCCATGGTTTTGGTTTTGTTTGAAAATTGTAGCAATGACATATATTAAAACTCATACATTAATTTTTATGAGCTTGTTATTTCCCATAATTCTTTGTTTTATCTTTTGAGTTTTCATGCGGCTGTTTAAATTTCTGATACGAAAAAACATCCTGCAAGTAAAAAATACTTTTTGACTTCATCTGGCAAGTCTATTGAAGTAGACTTTACTTTTAAAAATGTGCGGAGCTGCTTGCAGTGGGCGATTTATTTTGTACAATATAGCCTCTAAGGCCTTGATTTTTTTAAGGAAGGTTTCGGATGGTTTTTTTAAGCCACCACTTGAAACTTCATCCACCCAGCTGAAAGTTGTCCCTTCAAATTGGAACTGTTCTAGTTTTAGTTTCCGAATCATATATCCTGCGATATATTCAAGGCCATCTTCATGAAGCTCGTCAATATCTTCAATATCGATTTCTTCATTCTCAAATTCTTCGAGGATCTCGGTATCGGGGTCTATGGTAGGTTCTGCGTCGCATTGTTGCTGGAATAACTCACCTAAAGAGTTGTTCGCCGTTGAACTGTTTAACCAGATTGTGTCGTCAGATTCCACGTTGCCTTCACTATTCAGCAGCTCTGTATTTCTTGCTAAATCATAATATGGAAGAAACACATTATACCCGTGTGAAAACTATTTATAAACTGAAAATGTGTTAGTTAAATACAATAACACATAGATATACTTACTTTTCAATCAAAGATACTCTCATATTTTTCGAATGAAATAAGATAGAAATAATTTAAAACTTTTTTAAGCAATATACATAACTCTGTATATTGAGATACATTTAAAAAATAATTCTGTTAAAATTAATATTTTATAAAATTTCTTAAACTTAAGAAATTTATATTTTTAATTTTTCTTTTTGGTCTTAAAGTAGTAATAATAGCTTATTCAATTATTTCCTGAAAAAATATGTATTCATTTTAAGTTATTTTTGTAACTTCTTTAATTTTTCGCTAAATGTGTAATGTATGTCAAACTATTTTATAAAATTTTAACACATTTGGGTGTTATTTTTGAAACTCAATTAAATATTAATAGCTATTATGATTACATTATTTCAAGATCATATTGATAGAAATACACAAATTTATAAGGTAATTTTAAAAATAAAATATTTAAATGTATCCTTAGTTTGAAATATACATGAATATTGCTCTATTATATGGAAGCAATCTTATAATATATTTAAAAACCTTATGACTAAATATGCACTTATAAAACTATATTGGCCTGATGGTCTTCCAACATATGAATCTCGTCGTAAATGACTTGGCTTGCAATCCTTAAAAGGTAGAAGATCTCTTAGTTCTCTTAGTTCCGGGAAAGTAAATTGTCTGGAGCTGTCCAATTTCTTCGAAATTTATGATGCTCCAAGGAATTTGAGACATAATCGTATGTTTGAAGAAAGTTGAAAATAGTTTTAAAATATCAATATTTTTTTTTGCAGATTGTAATAAATCGGTAGATGGAATATTAAAATATTATTGAAATATTTTGGGTTTGGTTTTAAATCAATTAAGATTATATAAATTTTATAGATATTAAATATGTAGGTATTTCATAAGAAATATATACACCGAAAAAATCGACATGCTTTAAAATTAATCACAATGTTATAATCTCCATATTGTATTTTCATACAAAATTTTCGAGTTTTATAAATATTCATATATAAATTGATAACATTATGTGGTTATTTTGACGAAATTTGTTTTAAGCTATTTTTTTTATCACAAATAGTTTTTAAATTGAAAACTTTGTGATCAAAAAATAGCTTAAAGCAAATTTCGTAATGTTAAATAACAACATAATGTTATCAATTTTTATGTGAATATTTGAAAAATTCAAATATTTTATATGAAAAATACAATTTGAAAATGATAACATTGTGTACATATATCATAAAAAATATGAATTAGTTTTAATGTAATTTCATTTTAATTTAATAAATTACCTAACAGGTATTTACGTAACCTGTATTTGAACTGCATTGGGCTTGGGTGGTCATGTAAGCCACCTCGGCTTCTTATTGCACCAAAAAAGTGTTCAAGCAGATCTTGATTGAGCCTGTATGTGAGAATGTAGGTAAAAGAATACTTCTCTTTAACATACTCATAAAGAAGACGAAGAGAGGCGTTGCTAATCAAAATGCCTTTTTGATAGGGGTCCAACGTTTTTTTATTTGGTGTGATCGGTCGCGACATCACATCGTCCATCCTTTTTAAAACGACTTCTTGGTCTTGGAGACACTTACCAAAAGGTTTTTTAGAAGGAATATTGACTGCAGTTGTCAGTTTTGATTTAAACAAGTCAAACCAGTCGTTGACTAACTGCACAAACTCTGCAGTTTCCATAGCAGCATAAACTTCTTTGCCTGTAGAAAAGCAACATCTTATTGCACTAGCTGTAGTGTTTGAAAAAAGCTGAGCAGCAAATTTAACTGTTTGTCTTCCTGCGGAAATGAATTAAAAAAAATAAAATAGTTGAGAGCTGAAGAATATAATAAATTTTTTTCAAGCAAAATTACCTGCGTTGCTAACAGATATGTGTTGGTCTGTTAGCTTAAAGGCTATTGACACATCTGACGACGCTGTGTGCTGCATCACTTCCTTGATAGACCGTGTCGTGATTATTTTGTTGTTATAAATAAGTCCAGTGTCAAGAATGTGGTTTCGAATCAGCTAAAAAATCTAAAAAAAAATCAATGTTAAGATTAAGTTATTATGTGAATAATGTATTTCTTACTTTCTGAAACGCCAAGCTCAGCCCAGAGTGTGCGGTTTTTAGGCCCCATGTCTGAAACAAGAGCCACAACTGGGAAACCGGCTTCATATAAGACTTCTATTATATTGCTTAGTATTGCCTTAGTCATATTTTTTGTGCCTTTATGATCAAAGGCATAAAAAATTGGTTGCTTCCAGGAACCCTTCAAGCCGCGTACCATAGCAACTTGTACAAAATTGCACGGTGCTCTGACCTCGTCAGTAGATGGATCGTGTTCGAACAAAGATTCGACCTTTATTTCATCGAACGAGAGGACGCAAACTCTCTCACCTTCCGAAAGATCTCTCGCATTTTTAAGGCATGCAATAGAAAAATGCAAAATACCTTCGTCGAAATTGACTTTAGCCGCCCATCTTGTCAGAGTCGAAACTGACGGCAAAGGAAAGCTTTTTTTATAAAGGTGCCTGTATGCTCTAGGTCCTGCTGCATGCAAGCAAATTGCTTCCGAAATGTCCTCCCAAGACCTATGAATGGTTCACTCAGGACATTTCAATTTTCAAATTTGACCCTCAGTAAAAATGCTTTTCAAGTTTAGGTCAAGACAGGTACTTTCTTTGATTTCAATCTTTAACTTGTCGAGCTGTCTTTCAAGAAGTGCAACTTTTTTTCGCAAGTCCATTAACTCTAGCAACTCATGACAATCAATTGAGCTATTGGAAATAAGAAAGAATTTTAATTAGAGCGGTAGGATCACACTGATTTTAAAAATTATTGTTAACCGTTTGACCCCAATGTTGCCCGAGAGCAATTTTGCTTGGCTGTCGGCCAAGTTTTGTTTTTGAAACCGTAATAATAACGTTATAAAATAACGTTAATAAATAAGAACTCATTTATAAGTCATTTAGCAAAGTTATTTTCAAAAGACTGCAGCTGTGTCGGCGAAAATATGCTGGTAAATTTATGAAGATGTAATTCATATGAAATTTTTTTTAATATTTATAGTATAAATGATAAATGTATAAATTAAATAGTATCCAGCAAAGGTTAAATTAAATATTTTTAAAAGCTGAATTTTTAGAAGTTAATTTATTAAAAATGTTTCATAGTAAAAGCAACTTTTTGTGTACGGATGGCCGAGGCAAATTGAAATTTTGTCAATAAACGTGTTAAACACACACAAGATGCTTAAAAGTAAAAAGAAAATACCGTGCCACAAGAAAAAAGTTGGGGTCTGTAAAGTAGAATCATACCCTTAAAAGTGTTGCGCACCTTTATTTAACAAAGAATGTATGTAATAAGAAAAGAAAAGAACCCTGAAAAGAAAAGAAAAAGAGAATATGGCGAAAAATGGCCACTTCCGCGAGAAAAGAAAAAAACAAAAGATCACGTGGAAGAGAAGAAATAAAGAAAGTTATAAATATCAAATAAATCAGTATTTTAGTACAAATTTCTAGGATTGTTATAACATCAGATGTGGGGTCTGACCTCAAGATGCCAAGACAAATGTTAATAAACACGCTCAACAATGCTGGAGTGGAATTCCCACCAACTGCAACAATTGGACAGCTCAAACAGCTGCTTAAGAACGTAGTTGGAGCAGAAAGTATGGAGAACCAAGCTGCCAGTGACATAGGTACTGACAAGAGCGCCAGTGCCACAAATTTCCAAGATGCTAGTGCCGTAGATGACGAGAATTCCACCGCTACCAATGCCGTTGAAGGTAGCAAGGAATCTGCCGAAAATGCCGCCCACAAGACTGCCGAAAGTGCCGTAAGTCTCAGTGATAAATCCATTGAAAAGACTGTCGCTAACAATGTTCCCGTACACGTCGTCGACTTAACAGCAAATAATATAGTCATTGATGGCGCTGGTGATCCTATCAACACTGCTGCATTTAAAGCTTATAAAAAGGCGGGTCCCACTACTTACGATTCAGCGGCGCATGAGATGCAGGCACTAAGAAATCGTTTAGAAATACTGAAACTTAAGCGCCAAATAGACGAAATGGAAGGCAGCACCGCAGTTAAGTGTGAACGCAGACCTGATTTTGGTTATATATAACATGCTATCCCAAAATATAGCGGCGACGACATGGCTTACTCTGTTCACCACTTCTTGCAAGATTTTGACGAGCTGGTGGAGGCAATTGACGCGGATGAAAACTTCAAACTGCTGGCGCTTCGCCGTTCGCTTGTTGGCACGGCCCGTGTATTCCTTGCCACAACTTCAGCACTTAACTACAGTGCCTTAAAGCAAGCACTCGTCGATGAATTTGACATCACCATCACCAGGCAAGAAGTTTACCGAATGCTTTCACTACGACGCTGGCGGAAAAAGGAAGAGTCCCTGCACTGCTATGTCCTTACAATGCAGGCCATTGCCAAACGATCTGACATCAACGAAACCGAAATCATCGACTTTATAATAGATGGAATTGGAAATAGCGTTTCTAATATCCATCTTCTGCTGGCGGCCCGTTCAATCAACGAGCTGAAAACATTGATATCAGCACAAATATTTGGAAAAAAGCGAGGCAGCAGTTCCAGTTATGAGACATCCTATAACAACCAAGCAAAACCAAGAAAAGAGAAACGACGTCAAAGCTATCACATGCTTCAACTGCTCACAAAGTGGACATATAAAACCACATTGTCCGTATCCCTTGCGACCGGAAAATACCTGTTTCCGTTGCTGGAAGTTGGGGCACGACCACCGATCGTGTCCGAATCCCAGGAAGATTCTCAAGCCGAGATTAGAAGTTGCTGCCATAGCTAACGACAACGAAGATGACGTAAATACTATCGGTGCTTTCAATATTGTGAGTATAGAGTTTAAGTTGAATAAAGGTGCCGTTTGTAATAAGTTTTTTTCTCTTTTTGATACCGGCAGCCCGGCTAATTTCATTAAATCTTCACTTGTCCCAAAAGAACTCACAGGAGCAAATGCAAATTATATATATTCAAAATACACTGGCTTAGGAGGAACAAGATTAATTATCGAAAATGAAATAAAATGTAAAGTTGAATTTGAAAAACAAATAAAAACAATTGAATTAAAGATTTTGCCAGATAAATACATGCTCATGCCTGTTATTTTGGGTCGTGAATTTTTAAGTGCATTTAAAATTAAATTAGCTAAAGTAAAAAGAAAATATTCGTCAGAAAAATTATTATCGTTAAAAAAAAATACGAATGCCTGTACAGTAAAATCAAATGAATTAGTAACTATTCTCGGTAAATACAGCCTTTTAAGGGATCAATGTCTGAGTGCCAAAAAATTTTATAAATTTGATATGAATATGATTTCAAAAATGTCCCCAGACGATTCAAATGTTGGATATGACTGCAATGTGCCAGATGTTTTCGGTATTGACATTGCGCTTAATGACAGGGAACTGGACATTGATTACAAGTTAGGAAAATTTCGCCATAAAGAATTGGGCGAATTGATTGAGAATTCGTACTTTAACCCAAACGTTATCAAAGAGCCTTACAATTACGAAATGAAGATTCATTTGACAACTGACATGCCGGTCCACAGTGCCCCGCGAAGGCTCTCTTATCTAGAACGTAATGAAGTTCAATCTATAGTTAATGAGTTACAAAAAGAAGGGATAGTCAGACCTAGTGACTCTCCGTATTCGTCAGCCATTGTACTCGTAAAGAAGAAGAATGGGAAAACCCGACTGTGTGTGGACTACCGTGCGTTAAATAAAAAAACGGTTAGGGATAACTATCCGCTACCTCTAATCGACGACTGCGTAGAATATCTAGAAAGTAAAAAGTTTTTTTCCATCCTAGATTTAAAAAGTGGTTTCCATCAAGTCCAAGTATCTGCCGATTCAATTCCATATACTGCATTCGTTACTCCAAATGGCCAGTATGAATATATAAAAATGCCTTTTGGTTTAAAAAATTCGCCTGCCGTGTTTCAGCGTTTTATTAACAATATTTTTCGTGACTTGATCGATACCAGAAGAATTATAATATATATTGATGACATAATTATAGCTACAACGAGTTTTGAAGAACATAAAATATTATTGAAAGTGGTACTAGAACGTCTTTCTAAACGAAACCTTCGGCTAAACCTAAGCAAGTGCAAGTTTGGTTATGACGAAATTGACTATTTAGGCTATCGAGTAACACCTTCGGGTATACTACCAAATGATACTCACATTAAAAGCATTAAAAATTTTCCTGTTCCTACTAGCCCAAAAGAACTCCAATCATGTATTGGGTTATTTTCATACTTTCGTCGCTTTGTACCATCATTTTCGCAAATTGCTAAACCATTGCAAAATCAACTCAGGAAGAATACTAACTTTAATATGGATGAAAAATGTCTCGACGCTTTTAATGAACTTAAATTAAGACTCACTGAAAGTCCCGTGCTGGCAATTTATAACCCATCTCGAGAGACCGAATTGCATTGCGATGCCAGCTCAATAGGTTTTGGAGCGGTTCTACTCCAGAGACAAGAAGACAAAAAGTTTCACCCAATCGCGTATTTTTCAAAAACTGCATCTAGCGCCGAGTCAAAATATCATAGTTTTGAACTTGAGACGTTAGCTATTATAAATGCACTAAGAAGATTCCGAGTTTATTTGGAGGGCATTCCTTTCAAAATAATCACCGATTGCAATTCATTAGCAATGACACTAGGTAAAAAACAGGTTAACGCTAGAATTGCTAGATGGACTCTAGAACTAGAGAACTATAACTATACGATACAGCACAGGCATGGAGTATCTATGGGACATGTAGACGCATTAAGCAGGACACAAATTGCCTCTATTATAAATTCAGACGAAGTAGAATTCCAAATTCAAATAGAACAGGAACGCGATGAAAACATAAAGAAGTTGCGAATTCAAATTGAAAATGAGAAAGTAGAACATTTTGATTTAATTGACGGACTTGTCTATAGGGTTGAGGTTAGTGGAAAGAAGGCACTATATGTACCTGAAGAAATGGAGAATAATGTAATAAGATTAATCCATGAAAAATTGGGTCACCAGTTAGTTGAGAAAACTTATGATAAGGTTAAGCTATATTATTGGTTTCCAAGAATACGACAAAAAATAGAACAGTTTATCCGAAATTGCCTTAAATGCATTATGTACTCTGCTCCTGCTCGAGTAAAAGAACGAAACCTTTATAGTATTAAAAAAAAACCATTACCATTTGATACGATTCACATAGACCATTTTGGTCCACTCCCGTCAATTAACTCGAAACGGAAACATATACTTGTTGTTATCGACGCTTTCACGAAATTCGTTAAACTGTACCCAACAATCTCAACTAGCACCCGAGAAGTTACCTTATCACTTGAAAAATATTTTAACTATTATAGTCGGCCAAAACGAATTATAAGTGATAGAGGGACCTGTTTTACGTCCTTAGAGTTTGAGGACTTTCTTTTGAAACGAAACATAGCCCATGTCAAGGTTGCAGTGGCATCACCACAAGCCAACGGACAGGTAGAGAGGGTTAATAGAGTGTTGAAAACAATGCTAGGAAAACTAACTAATCCTATAAACCATGCTGATTGGTCTACTAAGCTATTACAAGTGGAATATGCCATTAATAACTCCACTCATGGCTCTACTGGAGATACTCCTAGTAAACTTCTTTTTGGCGTTGAACAAAGGGGAGAAATAGTAGATGAGTTTACTGAATACTTTCGTTTAGATGCAGCTGAAGCTATTGACAAAAAGGCAAAATATAACTTAAATCATTTTTTGAAGAATAGTGTTAAAGCAAAAACTTACAATGTCGGAGACTTCGTCGTCATGAAAAATGTTGACACTGCAGTAGGGACGAACAAGAAATTTATACCAAAGTTTAGAGGACCGTACGTTATACACAAATTTCTAGGAAACGACAGATACGTCATTCGCGATATCGAAAACTGTCAGTTGACACAATTACCTTATGATGGCGTAGTCGAGGCCAACAGATTAAGGAAATGGCTTCTCAACCCCAATAAAAGTGCTGCATATGTCGATGAATCGGAGTGAAACATGTTTTGTAAAATATTATATTGTAATCTTATTTATTAACCAATGTTATTATAATATATATAAGTTATTATAAAATATTCTTTAAGTTTGATCGAGGCCGATCGTATGTAAGATTGGCCGAGTTGTAAAGTAGAATCATACCCTTAAAAGTGTTGCGCACCTTTATTTAACAAAGAATGTATGTAATAAGAAAAGAAAAGAACCCTGAAAAGAAAAGAAAAAGAGAATATGGCGAAAAATGGCCACTTCCGCGAGAAAAGAAAAAAACAAAAGATCACGTGGAAGAGAAGAAATAAAGAAAGTTATAAATATCAAATAAATCAGTGTTTTAGTACAAATTTCTAGGATTGTTATAGGTCGAAAGGGCTAACATTGCTGTAATATTATTGTTTACAAATTAATATGTTGACTTACTCTGTTTGCGTAGAAGAATCTACATATCTCGGCTGGTGTAATGTTGGGGCCGGCAGGCACATTTCCATGCACTTGGAGTCTACAGTGCGCGTCGACTCTGCTTTGCCCGCTGGAAGTAGAAGCGCCAAGGGCGATATAAGCTGCTGCGCTGAAACAGCCGGCCGTATCAACAAAGAGTTTTCTTTGGTCTTGGGAACTGCAGCTGGTATCAGATGGATAGACGATTCTACATACCTCGGCTGGTGTGTTGTTGGGGCTGGCAAGCACATTTCCATGCACTTAGAGTCTACAGTAAGCGTCGACTCTGCTTTGCCCGCTGGGAGAAGTATTGCCAAGGGCGATCTTAGCTGCTGCGTTGACACAGCCGATCGCATCCACAAATTTTCTTTGGGCTTGGGAACTGCAGCTGGCATCAAACGCGCTCGTTTCACAGCGCCTGGCGGGTTAATAAAATCACTTAAATTAAAATGTTTTTCACATACGACCGAATTCTCGGAAATAAAGACACCGCACGAGTCGTTCCATATACGCCGCTATCTTTCATCTCTTGGAGCATTGAAAAGGTTGCAATTACCCAAACTACGTTTGCAAATCGCGCACGATCTTTTGCCCATTTCACTTATTCACTTATTTTTAAAATCAATCACAATGTTTATGTTTTAAGCAAAACGCACTTTTAAGAACTTCAACAAATCACAAATGAATATTTCAAGTAAAGTCTGTCCGCCAATTACCTACGCCATTGTTATTGTTGTGTGGCAGAAGAGAGGGTTATTCTAATGCATTTACCTTATAATTGTGTCATGGGCATGTCCGATGAAACAAAAATTTTTGACTTTTCTGTCGGTCCATCCGACATGTAGTATCGTTTGTGTCCGTGTCCATCCAACTTGGTGCATTTTCTCATGCGATTAAAATTTTGGAGCGAAAAAGAAAAACATCTCGCGGGAGAAATGAATAAAATGAGAAATGTTGAATTTTGGAAAGAATTAAGAAAATTAAAGTAATTAAGAAGAAGAGACATGGAAAGTAAATAGTAAGGAGTACAAAAATAATTGTTTAAATCAATGCATTCGTCATTTTTACGCAACAAAATATCTAATGCGCTCGATGTGCTCTCTTTGAAAACTATAAAATAATGAAGTCCATCCGAAATGTGCGACCATTAGGGTTCAACCATGGTGTAATAAATGTAATGTTTTCTCATCCGGAAAGTCAGAAAAAAATTGACTGTCGTATTTTAACATTTTCATAATATCAAACCATGTATGAGACTTGTCAAAATAAGGTAGCATGTCAAAAAATATAGTGAAAAATGTCATGGGATGAGAATACCTTGTAATTATTCCACTATGGGTCCAACGAAAAAAAGTGCCTTTATTTTGTCGAGCTACATGTCGGATGGACATGTAGGAACGGTTGGCGTGCCCTAATCTATCCATCTCTAATAGTGGATTAAAATTTTATAATAAGTGAGAAATGTTCTCATAATTGTTTAAATTTATAAAAATATCCAAGGTAAATTTTTCTATAAATTATCTGCTGCTCTAAGCTTAGCTAAAAATTATTCTAGGTATTAATTTTCTGTTTATCTGGTGAGAAATTTTTCTCTTTTTGCAATGCGATATAATTAAGATTTGTGAAATCAAATATATATATCATATACGTTTTAAATTAAATTAATTTTTGTTTCTTAGGCTCTAATATATATGAATAAAAATGAAGGTGGACACATCTAAGCTTAAGAAGGCATCTTCGGATATTTCTCCAGAATGTCGCTTACTTATTGAAGAAATTACTAAATGTCGGACTCGTGCTGAAAATTTAGAATTTCTCGAAAATATTCGTGTTTGGGTGTATGGCAAATGCGAACTTTATCATTGGATTGAAATTTTGGACCGATTCGATAAAATTTTGGAAGAAGCTGGGCGCCGTGTTGATGGCAATGAATGTATTTTATTTTGTGATACTTCATACTCTGTTGAGGCAAGTGCAATTTTAACTGAAGTTAAATAATAATTCATTTATATCGTTACAGGATATACGTCTTTTGCTGTGTGTTTTGAATTTCACTACTTTATTGATTGAACATTCATTTTCTCGTCATCTGTATAACTCAATTGAGCATTTGACTCAGTTAATTTCTTCACAAAACATGGATATATCTCTGGCTGTGCTGAATTTATTGTATATGTTCTCAAAGCGTAGTAACTTTATACCGCGACTTCCTTTTATTAAAAAGGAAGTTCTGCTTATTAAACTGCTGAAAATAGCCGAAGTGAACTAAATAGATTTTTTTTAATGAAATTATTTTACAGTATACTTTGTTTATTATAGCGCTGGGGAGATCCAAACTATGGACTTGCTTTAATAGATTGCTGTATCAAGAACCCTAAGTTGGAATTTTTGTGTCAGCTTTTCATTGATTACATAGACGATAATGGCGCAATTACGTTGTTAGAAATACCAGATTTGATGGAGGTTTGCAAATCTATATCATCATCGGAAATCATAAAATTAATCTATGAACAATTACCAAATCCGTCAGTAGCTGTAAAGGTATATATTGCATTAAATTTTGTTAATTCCAAACTTACTATTCCAGGCATGTCCAGTTTGGTGGGTATGTTCAGTAATGTCCTCCCACCTGTCTACTATAATTTTTGACATTTAGGTATAGAGAACGCGAAATTGTGTAAAATGTCGAGAATCATTATTCAATAATAAGATTATCCCGATAATTGACATACCCTTATTTTATGAAAACAAAAATATTTTTAATTTGTATTTAGTTTTTAGCAATTAAAAATGTAAATTTTAAAGAATTACATTTGTGAGTTTATGCTAAGTAATTTCATGAAGCAACAGGTCGCCACAACAACAATGTTCTTAACGTCACTTGGGGTTTTTTTGTCTGGCAATGAATTTCAGTAGACAACTTCAGTGAGGGAGAGTATGTTTTACTTCATATTTTTTTTTTTTTTATTTAGAAATAGTAACTATAATTATATATAAAATTAAAGTTACTGGAATCCTCAGACGGATTAATACCCGTGTATAAGAGGATGTAAGAAAATATTAAAAATAATTTAAAACTAGTAAATAATTTTCTTAGCTATAAAATTGCGAGATATCACTTCATATTGATTAAATCATTGTGTTATTCATCTTAAATTCATAACGTAGTTTTTAAGTTTTTGCTTAAAGATATTGATGTTTCCTGCATTTTTTTATTTCTTCTAGTAAGTTGTGGAATTGTTTTATTGCGCTATGTTTCAGGCTGTTGACTTGCTGTGTTGTTCTTGCTTTTGGGATGTTGAAGTTGTTTTTCTGTCGTGTATTATGTTGATGTATCGCGTTTCTTGTAGTGAGTATCATGTTTGATTTGAAGAGATTGTTTTTTATTTTATAGATGTATTTACATTTTTCGGTGTATATAAGTTGGTTGATGTCCATTAGTTTAGTGGTTTTGTACAGGTCTTTTGTTGATGTAAATGTGTTTTTATTAAAGAGGATTCGGATTGTTTTGTTCATTAGCCTCCCGATTTGTTCTATTTGGAATTTACTGCACTGACTCCAGCTACATATGTTATATGTTATTATTGATAAAATATGTCCGTTGTATATCAACTTGGCTGCCTTTTCTGGTATAGATCCAAGTCTTTTGATCGCTCGTATGATTGGAATTATTTGATTTTTTATTCCCTTTATGTGGTCTTCATAGTTTAGTTTTTCGTCTATCACCATTCCTAGGTATTTCGTGTGCTGAACTCTTTTTATTTCTGTGTCGTTGATTTTTACTTTAATGTTTATTTCCGTATTGTTATGTCGTTGAAAGACGATGTAGTTTGTTTTCTCAATGTTTATGCTGAGCCCATTTCCGCAAGCCCATTCATGATAAGTCTTCATATCCTGGTTTACTTTATCCTCCAAATCTTTTTTAGATATAGCTGTTGTTAGAAAACTTGTATCATCAGCGTAGATATTGTACGCCG
Source organism: Coremacera marginata (assembly GCA_914767935.1). Taxonomy (NCBI): domain Eukaryota; kingdom Metazoa; phylum Arthropoda; class Insecta; order Diptera; family Sciomyzidae; genus Coremacera; species Coremacera marginata. Next base: position 98,682,772 of record OU612046.1, read on the forward strand.
AATTAAAACTGCATTTTCTAATGTTGTTAATGTACAGTAGATAAAGTTTTGGTCCAAGGATCGAACCCTGTGGTACACCAATTTTGGTTATTAGTTCGTCACTGTACTCTCCATCTATTTTTACTGCATGAGGCCGATTGCTTAAATATGATTGTATCAATTTGTTTGCCACTCCACGCATACCTATATCGTTCAAGATATTAAGGAGTTTTTCGTGATCCACAAGGTCGAATGCTTTTGACAAGTCTATGAAAGTGGCCGCCACAAGTTTTTTTTCGTCCAGAGCGTCGTAGATCTTTTCCATAGTTGCCGTAATTGCTGATTCTGTACCGCTGCTAGCTAGGAAACCAAATTGATTACTGTCGAATTTTATTGTTGTATCAATAAAGTTTTGTATTCTTATATCAATAGCTTTTTCAAAAACTTTGCTGATTGCATTGAGTACTGCAATTGGCCTGTAGTTTTCGCATTTATCTTTCGCTCCTTTTTTGTATATCGGTGTTATAATGGCTTTTTTTAGGTATGTAGGGAATTCGCCTGTTGTGAAGCACTTGTTTATCATATTTACCAAGATTGAGTTTATTGTTGGCTGAAGTATCTGAAGATCCTTTACAGATATTCCGTCTATTCCTTTTGCTGCATTACTGTTAAGATTTGTAATTATTCCTTGTATTTCTTCTTGTGTAACCGGTTTTACAAAAATAGATTTATGATTGACTACGTTAGGTATTGTTGTATTTGATGCTATGTTATATTTTGCTAAGTTTGTTGCAGCCTCGTTGAAGTATTTGTTGAATTTGTTCGCTATTTGTTTTTTGTGCTGAGATGTCTGCTCATGATTGCCACTTGACGTAGTTGCTGTTTTTGTCTTATTTTTTAAAGTTGTGTTTATTGTATTCCAGAGTTTTCTTGAGTTGTTGCCAGCTTTTTCTATTTGTACGTTTAAATGTCGCTCTTTGGTTTTTTTAATAAGAATATCCACTTCCTGCTTTATTTTTTTATATTCTGCCTTTTTATTTTGGTCCGTAAGATTAGATTTCGATGCTTTGTATAGTTTTTGTCTCAGCTTTAGTTTTTTTTGGAGTTCTGGCGTGATCCAATTGTTGCTTCGAGATCTTATTTTTATGTATTTCGTACAAGTATTCTTCGCTGTTTTTATTATTTCTGCTAGATCCTCCAGCTCAGTAGCTCCGGTTCTGTTTAATTTTCTTTCAACTAACTCTGACATTTTTGCATAATTGATGCTAGGAATAAACTGATATTTCATCGGCTCCTTTTTTTGTAATATATTAGTTATTGTTGCTGTTGTGTATTTGTGATCACTGATGTCTGTATCCTCTAATTCGTAACATATTTTGTGTGTGGTGTCGATGTTTGTGATAATGTGGTCAATCAGTGTGTTTGAGCTGTCTGTTTGTCTTGTTGGTATTGTGTTGTTGACAAAAGTGTAACCGTTATTATGAACTAAGTCTGAATACCTGGTGACTGTGTTATTCTGTTCTAAAAGGTTAATGTTAACGTCTGCAAAGAATATGGAACTTTTGTTGTTTTGAAATTTGTCTTCTATGAAATCAATAAATACGTTGCAATTTTCATTAGGTGCTTTATAAAACGTGCCGATTACAAGCGGTTTCTTGAGATTGAGTAATTTCAATGATTGTAAGATTGTACTTCTCCTCTTTATTTATTTCATTGTAGCTTAGGTTATTCTTGATGAAAATCGCCGTGCCACCCCCACGATTTCCGTTTCTGCAATTGTGAATCGACGTATAATTTGGTAGATTGTAAGATCCAATTTCATTTTCGTAGAGCCATGTTTCTGCAACAATTACGACATCTGTATTTTTGTGGTTGTTAACCATGAGCTCTAGTTCAAATAATTTGTTACGAACGCTACAGATATTGACATAAAGTATTTTTAATAGCGCACTATCGATCATGATGAGTAGTTTATTTGTTCTTTTTCGCCTCTTATCTTTGCAATATGTACGCTGCAATTGAAAACAGAATTACCAGACTAAAAAAAAACACCGTGATCGCTTGCGTTTTACAAAATGCGGCCATTAGTAAAATTATATGAAAAAAGTTAAAACAATCCATGAAAATCTGCATTATATTAGGTCCCGCGGCAAAAATTTTTCATTACTTTATTTTTGGCCGTTTGTTTTTTTAAACTACCAAACCCAATATTTTTATAAAAACTCGATTTTTAGAAGCTGTTTCAAACCATTCCAGCTCAGTGAATTCTATCGCTAGTGGAAATATTTAGGGAATCATAATATAAACCAAGGATTATTTTGAGGAACCGGCCCGAAAACTTTTTCTATGGAGCGTGAGGCGTCCTAACATACGTATTCAAGGAATTGCTGAAATTATACTTTTTTGGCATGTTGAGTGTGAAATTTTTCTTGTTGGCTTTTACTCATTGCAGATACTAGCAATGAGTTCCTAGTTATTAAAAAATTTTCTTCACTGAACAGTTCTTTCCTGTAAAATTAAGTTGTGACAAAACCAAATTTTAATAAACTCTAACATCAACTTCAAAGGCCTAAACGCTAATTACTAAACAACTACAATAATGTTTATATAATATTTTTTTTATTTTTGTTGTATGTTGCCGAATCTAGTGCCTTTAATAATGTGAACTTGAGCGCTGAAGCGAGCACTGCCAGCAAGCGCATTGTTTTTTTATTATGTTTTTTTTATTGTTAATTTCTTATTGTGCTTATGCATTTAGTGTCCACAGATTTTATGGGTTAACTCTCGATCAAGCAGTTATAGATAAAGGAGAAAAGGAATTTGCATTAGGAATGATATATGTTGCATACTCCATATGTTGCTTTTCCTTATGACCGGCTGAAAAGAAAATGATAAGAAAGGGTTGGTTGAGAAACGCCGAGAGTTCAATAACTTATTGAATATGCAGTTAAATAAAATACGTTTATACAAATTAACTTATTACGAGTTTATGTTAAATAAAAAAAATATTTTTTTGTCGCGATAGCGACCTTTTTTGTTTTAAATTCAACTTGGAACTAACTTAACATTTTTCTATTTCTTATAATAATACTTAAAAACTCTCTGCCGCTGTTGCTATTGTTGTTGCTGTTTCCTGTACTGGGGGTCAATTCCTGTTCTGCGTTATCGTCATGTGAAATATGTTTTCACCTTTACACGGAAAATGCGATTCCCGTTGTGTGCTAAAAGGGCAACAGCTGTTTATTTTTCGCTGAAATAGAAAGAAAGTTAACGCCGGTAGCAAACGCACGTTATGGACAGAAAATGACTTTAAATTAAAAATAAATAATGTAAAAAGAAAAGCAGCTTAGGGAAAAAGGACAAGCGGTACGCAGAAACAGTATCTTATCAACTATTTAGAGGAAAATGTTGATATTGCCAATAACAAGTAAATACTATTTGCTTTACTACTTTTGACTGTTTTATGCTGTCGCAAAACTTATCTTGTTCATATTTATTTATTTCCAATATCTTCTGCGCAAATGAAATGAAATTAATGATGAAGTCATTTTTGCAAAAGTTCCCTTCTTTCTTATACATTGTTTACATTTTTTCCTAAAAGCTTTGTTTAATAGGCATTCAACAACTCTTATATGCTATTCAGCAACTACTTTCCATTAGACGAACAAGAATCGCGGTTTTGTATCGCGTAGTGAAGTGAAAAAGTGAAGACGTCAAATGAAAACGATTGTGAAAAGTTTTTTTTACTTCACTTTAACGCAAAACGGGAATTGACCCCCTGGTTGTTGGAGTAGCTGGCGTTGCATTCTCACGGTTTGACGGATGACGATTGTAGGGAATGCGCGTGCACTCGTAGACATAGTGTCAGCGTTTTCTGTGGGAGCGGATGCATGTGCAAAAAAAATTAATGTTTCATTAATTCCTCCCTTCTCAAATATGAACGTCCTCGTTCGATATCCAAGAGTTTGGGATATCCTGAATTCTTACGGTCCTAGATGTAGAAACCGGTGTTGTCGGTTTCAAATTGTCCTTCAAAACTTCTTGAATAACTATTGTTTTTTGTGGTTACGAAGCCAGCATCTGATTATTAATGCAAAGGATGAGATTAATACTAAAGATGCAAGTCCCATGCTTATTGAGAAATTTATTTCGTTGCGATTTTCGAGTTCGGGATATCCTGAATTCTTACGGTCCTAGATGTAGAAACCGGTGTTGTCCGTTTCAAATTGTCCTTCAAAACTTCTTGAATAACTATTGTTTTTTGTGGTTACGAAGCCAGCATCTGATTATTAAGGCAAAGGATGAGATTAATACTAAAGATGCAAGTCCCATGCTTATTGAGAAATTTATTTTGTTGCGATTTTGAAGTAAACTTATGTGTTTTGTGTTGTTTATGTGCAACTGCTTCATCATCTCTAGTGACAAAACTTCTATTTTATTAAATACTGATTTGGGCTGAAGAATTGCGGGTAATGGTTTACTATTTTTAACGTCCTTTGATACATAGATTCGATTTTCGATTTCTATTGTTGCATTATGGTGACGTATGATGAAAGTTCCCTGAAGCTCTATTGTTTCTTTATTGATGGTTATTTGCCCTTTGTATTGGTTAAGAAATATAAGTCCTGGTGTAATTTCTTCTACTACAGGTAAATGTTGGTTGTTTATTTCTGTGCAGTTTGGCAGGCGACTTTAGTAAATTTCCTATACATGTACCCTCAATATTCATACCCATACATGTACCCTATACATGTAAACAATATTATCTAATGGACAAATTGATAAATTATTATATGTTTTGCATTTCTTTTTGATTCCATAAATTTTTTCTTTACATTGCAATATAGAATCATATTTTATATCATTAACAGTATTGCCCTTTTTTATGGCTCTTATATCTAAAGATTCACAATTATTTATTTGTTCCATTGGCAAGCTTACTATATAAATAATGATATTTTCCTTAGTTACGATCTTTATGTCAGCAAATTCATGAATATTGGAATATGGAATATTTTCCTTTTTTAAAATTTGTTCAGTTACATTTATTTCATTGTTAGATAATACATACGAGTTTATTGTTTTGGCCTTAGCCCAATGAATAGCGTATGCTATGTTTATTAATTCCTTTTTAATAATTTTTAATTCGTTTTTAAAATAAAATCATTTTGATTTTAAATATTTTCAATATCTCATTCGTTACATTAGTTAGCTTATTTACTCTTTCTATAGTTAATTTATTTATAACTACTTGATTACTACTGTTCTCAAGCACATTATTAAGCTTATCTAAAACTATGTCGTGGTCGTGGCGGTGTGGAGTTCCAGCTATCCATTTCCACGCAGTCCCTATAAAATCTAAGGAATTTTTTATTTATTCTTAATCTATGTAAATTACTTTTAATTTGGGAAGTAAGGAGTGAAAAAATGGGATGTATTCGTGGTACTTGTGTGTGTTTTTTACGGTCAGTTCGAGTTTTTCAACCAATTCGGTATAACGATCTAAGTCGATTAAATGGATGAGTTTGAATGTTCGCAGTCCACGTATTTATGGTTATTAATTGTGAGTTTGTATAATCCAGAATTTGTACCTCTGCTAGGGATAGCGATGATGCTAGTCTGAAGAAAATAAATAGAAGGAATAGAAAAAGAAATGTGTTAGGTTTTTTTAAACTTTTATGCACAATTTTCCCGGATTCTGTTAGTATAGTGGTGTTTCTGTCTTCTTTAACTTTCTCTTCTTTATATTTTTTACTGACAAGGAAAGGTCTCCCCAGGTGTCACTCACCGATTTCAATTTGGATATGTGATAGAGGACAAAAATCTAAGGTCGACGTATTTTTTTATACGTGCTCAATCGATAGTTTACGGTTTCTAAATGACGTTTTAAAATCAGCAAAAATGTCGTTTTTTTGCCACAATTTCACTATTTTCTATAGAAATATATACAAATTTGGTATCAAACGAAAGGTATTTTAAAGCCACTCATGATGGCATCCATTTTGGAGAAATAAATTTCATTGTAATTTTTTACAGTATTTAGTCGATATCATCAGGAGCGCATTTTCGAAATTGTTTCATTTTCATTTATTTTTGATTTAAGAGAATTCTAAAAGTTACCTTTTTTGTTTTTTAAATTTTTAAGTTTTTATTTTAGTTTTTTTTTTTTAAATATGCCCTTATTTTCTTAAAAAAAATTTTTTTTTTAGAGATGAATACCACAATATGGGTATCAAAAATTTTGTTTTTTCTCCAAATTTCCGTATGTGTAAATATTTCATCGCAAAAGTTTGTATTTAACAGGGCTTCTATACAACTTTGTGCTTTTAACTTGTTTGCCCAAAGAAATGAGAAAAAACCATCGGAAATTTAGTTTTCAACATTAGTTAGTTTCAACATATTTAACAAATTTTTGTTATAAAGTTTAATAAAAGTACTTGCCAAAAAATATTTTAACAATACCAATTACTGTACATTTGTATTTTAATACTTTTTTCAAAAAAAGCCCAAAATATTTAATGTTTCCTCAAAAAATTACGTAAAATATGTTTTTGTTGTAAAAATAATTTAAATTAAAAATTGCATTTTAAACTTCCTTTCACATGGCAAGACATTTATTAGCAAAAATGGATTCAGTTTTAAACAAAAATTTATTAACTATTTCTGTCATACAAAACAAGGGTTATCCCCCTTTCGATTTTTTTGATGAAATTAATTTTTTTAAAAATATTCTTTTTATAATTTTTATAAAAGAGTATAGCTTCAAAAATAATTTATTTGAAAAAAATATCCCAATATTCTTTTCAGTTTCCATTCCGTTTTTCGTTGCTGACGGAGAAAGCAGTTTTTCGATGTCTGTTTCTTTAAGTAGGATTTGATGGAATTCACTTTTGAGGTCAATGGCTGAAAACCATTTATTTTCACCTAGTTGTCTAAGGACATCATTTATTTCTGGGATGGGGTACTTATCGGGGATAGTGACAGAATTTAATTTTCGACAATCAATAACAAGCCTACTTCTTTTTCCCAGACGCATCCAACTTCTTGGGAACAACCCATCCTGGTGAATTATATCGTGACCGTGAAGGTCTTATTATGTCATGATTTAATAACTTTTTAATTTCTTTTTCAACTTCATCTCTTAATGACATTGTGTAGGTGTAATTTCTGGAGTAAAAAGGTGTATCTGTATTTGTTCTAATTTCGCCTTTTACAGTTGTAAAAGTTAATTTCTCGTTCGGTTCAGTAAATAGTTTGGGATATTTTTTGACAAGTTTCTCCATTTTTTTTTTTTTTTGTTCAGTTGTCAAGTGATTTGTTCGTATGCTTATACTGTTTACGGCTTGAGATGGCTGTTGTTTTATTCGAATCTTAATTTTATTTTTCAAAAACATATAATCTTCTGCTGCATGAATAACTGCAGACAATTCTTTAAGACTATCGTTGCCAATAATAACGTAAAAGGATTTTAAGGATGGCAACACAAATAATTTTAATTTAGTTTAACATAGTATGATGTGTAATCTCAATTTTCCCTCCAACGGAGTTCGCAAAAAAGTTTTGTTCATTTCGAATGGGTTTGTTTATTAATGAAGGTTGGATATAATTTTTATTAGATCCTGTGTCTATGAGAAATTTGAGTATGTCGCCACTATGAGTTTTACATTCGAAATATGGTAGTGACGAGCTCATTAATCTAAAAAATTAACGTCAATAAATTCGTGAATTTCGTTGTCAAAATCAGTCGGATATGGTTCAATATTAGATTGGATGTATTCGTTGAGGGTTTGTTTACACTCATTATTGATTTCTGTAGAGTTAACTAAAGTATCAAAGTAATCATTTGGTGTAGGATATTGATTATTACTATTTGTGTCTTCACTCATTGTACTAATGTGAAAATTTCTCTGAAGCTTCTGTGGTTGATGAATTTGATTAGATCCAGGTAGTGGCCTTTTACCTGTAAATTGGTTGCTAGGTTTGGGTTTATTTATTTACACTCGTGTCTCGTAATTTGGTTGCAAATTGGTAAATCTTTGAAAATTCTGGTTGGGTTGGAAGTTTGATTGGAAATTAGTAGGTCTTTGATGATTCTGGTTAGGTTGAAAGTTTGATTGAAATTGAAATTTGGGTTGGTGATAAGGATTTTGGGAATATGCTTGTTGAGTCTGTCTGAAATTGGTTGGGTTTTGTTGAATGAAAGCTACTTGAGTATAAAATAGCTGGTTTCTTTTGAAAACACAAGCTTTTATTTCTAACAACGTTAGTTTAAGTTTTTATTGAGAATGAAATATACTGATAGAATTTTAATAAATTTAGAATATAATAATTTGTATTTTGTTAATTCGTTTATCGCGGCGGGCTACCGTTCGGGGCAAGATTCGGACTGACTCGTCATCAGGAAGGAAAGACAAAACAACCCAAAATGAAAAGAGTATGAAACGGAATCGCCGCTCACTTCGTGCAGTGATCAGTGTTGCCAATAAGTTAGGGTGCGTTTACAGTCGGCCACCCCTGCCCTTACAGCGTCCTCGCTGTTCATCGCCGTCTTCTGCTTCTTCATCGTTCGATTCGATCTCGTCGTTTTCACCTGTCGGTAGCGTACACCATGACTTTAATCCATCGGAGGCGTACACAGACTTGTAGTGCCGCTGCTTACGTTGGGATCCGGGTAGATCCTCCACCACGTAACGATCGTTGTCTAGTACTTGAACAATCTGAAACGGTCCCTTGTATCGCGGTTCCAGTTTTCGCGAGCTTCCGGTACTGGGCGGCTCATTTTCGGCCAGCACTAAGTCACCAACATGATAAACGGTCGGTTTTGAATGCGAATTATCAAATCGTATTTTAGCTTTTGCTCGCTGATTACTAATTCGTTGCACAGCTTCCTGCCGAATGTCGTGAAGATCACCTTCTTTTGCGTCGTCATCGTTTTGAAGAATTTGAATTATTTTGTTGGCAAGTATATCGCGCGGTTGAAAACCATACAACAATTCGTGGGGAGTTTGTTTGGTTGTCGCGTTCTTCAACGAGTTTAGCATCCACTGAATTTTGCGAAGTTCATCGACGATCGTCGGCCGTTGAAGGCCTGAGCATGGGCAAGACAGTACGATTCACGCGCTCGACTTGCCCATTCGCTCGAGGTGTACGTACGGCGTTTAGTACATGCTTTATATTAAATTCCTGACAATATTTTCTAAATTCCTTAGAAGTATACGCAGTGCCACGGTCGGTTATGATACGTTCAGGCATACCAAAGTAGCCAGTCATCTCGTTTAGGACATCTATGACATGTTTTGTAGACGTATTTTTTACTGCTCTGATCACCGTATACTTCGTAAATGCATCTATCAATACGATTATGTGCTCATTACGCTTAGCACTCTTTGGAAACGGTCCAAGGTGATCAATATGAAGAGTCTTGAACGGTATAGGAGACATATCATTGTAGTGGTACTCACCCTCTAGTTTACCAGCTGGCTGCTTGTTGAACGCACATTCAACACAGGCTTTAACGTACGATTTTACGTAATTTCGCATTCTCGGGAACCATAAAAATTGACGCATCTTTTCAATTGTCCTCTCAACACTTAAATGACCCGATTTATCGTGGGAATCGTGACAAACTTTAAAACGAAGCGCCTTTGGTACGACCCAAAGTTTCTTGTTGTCAATTTTGCGGTAAAGTCGCCCATGTTCGATAGCGTAATCGGCGGTTGTTGCTTTATCGTGACCTTTCAGCTTCTCTACAATTTTCTTTACACCGTCGTCTTGCAACTGCATGCTAAACAAACAGTCACCTTCGTCAATATGAACCTTCATTACACATATTGATGCTGAATCAATTTCGTGGGGTCCCTCGTTTGGCATTCTGCTCAGTGCATCGACATGCGCCATGCGGTGCTCTGATCTGTGTTCGATTGCAATATCATAGTCCTGAATGCGCAACCACCAGCGCGCGATTCGAGGTATAAGCTCTCGTTTTTGCATTGCGGTCTTGACTGCACTACAATCAGTAACCACCTTTATTGACTTGCCGTAGATATAGTACCTAAATCGTTCCAACGCCTCCACCACCGCTAACTTCTCAAGCTCATAGCTATGAAACTTTCTCTCGTCCACACTCGTTGATCTGATATGGAAAGCTACTGGCTTCCATTGATCTTCGTCCTTCTGAAGTAGCACACCAGCCAATCCAATCGCACTTGCATCAGTGTGTACTTCATGCTGTGCAGTAACACGGTATGCAGTCATCACTGGTTTTGAAGTCAATGCTGATTTTAACTCATTAAACGCATTTTCTTGCGATGAACTCCAATTGATGGGTTCGTCTTTTCTAAGAAGTTTACGAAGTGGCTCGGAAATTATGGCGTACCCAGGTACCAATTTTCGGAAATAACCACTGAGTCCTAAAAATCTGCGAACCTCAGTTACGTTTGATGGGGTTTTAAAATTTCCGATTGCTGCTGTCTTTGCCTCGCCTGGACTTATACCATCAGGCGTCAAAATGTGTCCAAGAAACTCAATAGACTGCTTCATAAAACTGCACTTCGCAAGATTTAACGTTAAATTCTATTGTCGCAAAATATTGAGTATCCTTTTCAACTTTTCGTACATTTCGTCCGTCGTGCTGCATAAGAATGTCGTCCATGTAGTGGATCATGTCGTCTTTCTGAGTCTTTTCTTTTATTTTAGCCATCAGCCTTTGAAATACTACGGGCGCATTCTTTAACCCGAAAGGCATTCGTCTAAATTCGTAAAGTCCCTCTGGGGTAATGAACGCGGTATATATGCGACTACTTTAAGCCTTAACCGCTGTTAAGGTCTAACGTTGTGAACAATTTAAAACGAGTAGCAACCTGCAGATGCTCCTCGATATTGGGCATTGGGAATATTTCCTTTTGCATGTGTCGATTTAACAGCCTATAATCAACACACATTCTATCGTTGCCATCTTTTTTCTTAACTAATACGACTGGACTAGCATATTCGGATTCAGATTTTTCGATAATGTTGTTATCCAACAGTTCGTTAATTAATTGTGAGACAATTATTTTTTTCGGCTCCGGTACCCGATATGGGCAATGGCAGCATCCGTATCTAATTCAATTTTAAGTTCTACTAAATTTGTCTCACCTATCACGCTGGGGTCTTTAGCAAAAACATCACCAAAATCGTTCAAAAGCTTCATCAGAGTTTCCTTAGTTTGGCTATCTTCAGAACCGCATTGAATATCTGCCTCGACGATTACGCTTTGCAATTTACTTGTGATTGCACATTTATTTATTTCCACACGTTCTACGATTTTTTTATTTAGTTCCATACATTCACGATTCTTTTCTAAAGCAGTTTTCGTAAAAGTAATTTTCCCGTTTTCAAATTTAGCACTTATTTCGTTATTATTTAAAATGTTTTGACCCAAAAGCACGTCAGATGTCAAAATATCATTGTCCACAATATAAAATTCTATGTTAATCAACAAATCGTCAATTTATATATCTGTGATCACTTTTTCAGTCGCGACGCGCACACCACCACAAATTCCGTTTATTGTCATTGAACACGTTTCACGTTTACACGAAATCTCATCCGCCACTGCACGCCTTATCATGTGGCACTGGCTTCCAGTGTCAATGAAAGCTTTGAGTGATTTGCCGCCGACAGATACTAATTTTGTGAAATTTTTATCGTCAATACATATAGCTTCGCGCACAACCACCTTACTTTTACCACAATTTTCAGGCTCTCCCTTTGGATGCACTTTTTGGCAATCCCTGCATCGATTGCGCCGTTGTGGCTTTGGGCACTTGGTGGAAATATGTCCTGTCTCCGAACAATTAAAACACACGATTGTTTTAGCTTTGGTATCACTGTCTGTTGATTTTACTTCAGCAATTTTGGAATCGTTTTTATTTTTTTGACCAAATTTGGAAAACCGACTATTTGAACAAGATACGTTTTTTAAATAATCGTCTAACGTTTCGCGCATGTGTCTCATAGAAGTAAAATGAAGTGCCGCGAATGCAAGTTGCAAATCTCGATGTTTTAACCCGTCGCGTGTATATTTTATTATCGCTGATTCGCTTAGTTTATCTCGCTTTCCAAGCGCATTCATTCTGAAACAATACTCGATGATTTTTTCATTTTGCTGACGCGTTGCGCTGCTCATTCTGAAATGAGTTTCAGATTCATCTAACGCTATTCCAAATTCTTCAATTAAAGCACTCGCAAACCCGTTCCAACTACCGTAAAGTTCCGAAGTCGCATCTAACCACAATTTAGCCGGTCCTTTTAGTTTTCCGTAAACGGCCAACAAAACACACTTATCTTCTAAACCGTACGCAGCTATAGACCGATTAATGCGATCAACAAACTGTTCGACTGAGAACGTGTCTTTTGACGGATCAAACTCAGGCAGTATGTCGGAAATTTCTTTGGTTGTAAAATTATTTTTATATACGTTTGCACTCGAGACTGCCACAGGACTAAAACCTATTAAATCACTTGATTGCTCGCTTTCATTTGGCCTATTTATGGTCACTCCAATTGCGGTTGGCACCGACGCGCACGAATTCTGTACTACGGTCATAACATTTTGCATCATTTGTCGAAGCTCAACAATTTGTGCTTGCAAAGACGGTTCATCGTCGTCCACTTCGATTTCATCACTTTGAAGCGCATCACTTAGTCGCTGCACTAACTCAGCCTTCGACCCGGTTGCCACAAGATTTCATTCGCGCAGTAATTGCTTTAATTTTTCCACTTTTAGGCTTACGATTTCCGGCATTTTATTTTTTTTTTAATTTTACACAACGTTTGTTTTTATTAACCGTTTACTTTTTTTGTTCGATTTATTGCTTGTTTATTTTTTTATGTTCGCCACGTTTCGTTTGTTTACTTTTCGCGTATTTTATTTACACTACCGTTTTGACGTTTATTGCCTTTACACTGTTTGCTCGTTACTATAAGATTTCTTTTTACGTTTCGTTCTTACGCTTCGTTCTTTAGCTCGTTACTATTTGTTTCGCTCTTACGCTTCGTTCTTTGGGACGCCAACTTTCAAAACCCAACGGTCGTTTTTCGTTACGTTTCGTTACTTCGTTTGGCCTTGAAAATTTCAACGGTATTCGCGGGAGTCTCACTTTCGCAGAAACTGCATATTGTTCTTAACACACGCGTAGCACGTCCACTCGTTTAGCCCTGAACATTTATTAATGTCATTTTTTAAACAGACGTATTCACAAGTCTTAATTTTGCAGGTGCTTGCAAAAAATAAACCACACTTTCGTTACGCCACGCACGAGTATCATCCCACTTCTGAACTGAAAACACAAGCTTTTATTTCTAACAACGTTAGTTTAAGTTTTTATTGAGAATGAAATATACTGATAGAATTTTAATAAAGTTAGAATATAATAATTTGTATTTTGTTAATTCGTTTATCGCGGCGGGCTACCGTTCGGGGCAAGATTCGGACTGACTCGACATCAGGAAGGAAAGACAAAACAACCCAAAATGAAAAGAGTATGAAACGGAATCGCCGCTCACTTCGTGCAGTGATCAGTGTTGCCAATAAGTTAGGGTGCGTTTACACTTTGTTTAAAATTTTCAAGCGACGGTGGATTATTAAATGGTCTCCTTGCTGTATTGTATTGCATATTTGCATATTGTCTCCTAAATGCTTGATTGTCAAGCTTCATACATAACTGAAGTGCTTGAGGCAGATCTGCTGGCTCGCGCATACCTAATAACCTTGGCAAGTCACCTTTAAGCCCTCTTATAAAGGTATCGAGAGCTTTGTCTCGGTATGTTTGAGTAAGCAGCCGTATGGATTCGGGAGATACGTTCATGCATCCTATCTTGTTTAGTATTAATGACAGATGCCTATAGACTATTTGGTAGAATCCTTGTATGCTATCATTTCCCTGAATCAAAGATGTCATCTGATACTCTAATGTCGTCAGGTCTCTTTTGTGAGCATAGTGTAGTGTGAGTCAATTCACTATACAGTTCCCCAGTTCAATGGTGTTTTATGACTCTAGTATAGCGTCTGCGTTTCCTGTAATTTTGTTTCTGATGACGTTCAGAATGCCGTAGTATCTAAAGGTTCCTCTGTTCCCTACATTAATTGTCAGTACCCTTTCAACACCTTTTCTCCAGGAATTATATTGGCTTGGATCCCCTGAGAATTCTCTGAGACAGCATACTACATCAGGTATTCTGTCTAGGTCTGCTAAATTTTCACTTTGGTTTGGATTAATAGTCTCGTCTGTAAAACTGGATTGGTTTGCATTTGGATTTATAATTGAATTTACTACGTCTCTACCTTCTCTTTGGAATATACGACTAACTACGTTTGCTGTAACATTTTCAAGCTCTGGGGTTGCGTTTACGCTTGTACTGGCAGACGATGGAGGATTTTGGTTTGTAGGGGGTTGGGTAAGGTTTGGGTTAGACATTTCTACTTTATTTTATTTTCTCTGTGCAAACTTATTTGTTAATTGTATATTTTTATACACTAGCGAAAACCCGCTTTTTAGGGCTGCAGTGTAGATTTATTGTTTTATAATTTTGTAGATTTATTTTGTTTTTATTAACTTTTATTCTTTTATACACTAGAGGGACCGGCTTTTAGGGCTACGGTTTCGCAGCGTAAGTAAATTGTGTTATTATTCTGTTAATTAAAGTTTGCAGTTTAATTAAAATATAATTTTTAATTTACTGTTATTATTGGAGTAGCATAAAATTTTCTGAATATAGAAAGGAGAATTTCTTGTAAGAACTGATAAAAATAGATTGTAATTTATTTTTATTTTTGCTTCTTTTTTCTTTTAATAGGAAAAAAATTCTAATAATTTAATGTTTTCTTTCGATAAACTATTTTTCTTCTATTCTACTGTATCATAGATTATGCTTTATTTCTTTTGTTAATATTAAATCAATAAATTCTTTTTTCTCTATTTCTTTTTGCAATAATTATGATTTATCTCTTGTTAATATAAAATCGGTAAATTCTTTTTCCTCTATTTCACTTTGTAATAATTATGATTTATCTCTTATAAATTCAATAAATTCTTTTTTCTTTCACTTTGTAATAATTTTGATTTATCTCTTATAAATTCTTTTTTCCTCTATTTCACTTTGTAATAATTTGGATTTATCTCTTATAAATTCAATAAATTCTTTTTCCTCTATTTCACTTTGTAATAATCTTGATTTATCTCATAAATTCAATAAATTCTTTTTTTCTAAATTTCACTTTGTATTAATTTAATAGTAATTATTCTTAACTTAATCTTACATAATGTAGAGTGTATGCAGGAGCATCTTTTCCCACGGTGGTTTAGTTTTATCCCTTTTATACATTTTTAACCGGTGACTTAGGATCCTCACTCCCACTTGTTTTCTGGGTTACACTATGAGCGTTCTTAGGACTCGATAGTGACGATGATCCTGTTGTTGCTGGGTCCGCTGCTTCAATCGCTTTCTTCTCTACCACTTGGGGAGATTTTAAAAGTCTTTTTTTTTTTAAAGCACACGCGAACCCTTTAACGTTGGACGCTAATTAACTTATTACGAGTTTATGTTAAATAAAAAATTTTTTTTTGTCGCGATACCGACCTTTATTGTTTAAAATTAAACTTAGAACTAACTTAACATTTTTCCATATCTTATAATAATACTTAAAAACTCTCTGCCGCTGTTGCTATTGTTGCTGTTTCCTGTATTGGTTGTTGGAGTAGCTGACGTTGCATTCTCACGGTTTGACGGATGACGATTGCAGCGAATGCGCGTGCACTCGTAGACATAGTGTCAGCGTTTTCTGTGGGAGCATGCGTAAAAAAATAAATATTTCATTAACTTATATACTAAAACTTCATGCCAACAAATTTTCCAGAAAGCATCAGCTTTTGTACGCTACATATTCGTAAACTTTATATTTTTTATTAATAAGTAAATTCATCATCCACATATCGCTCCAAAGTATTAAGAAGTTCTTAGAGCTTAAACCAGGGCTGTTAATTTCGCACACTTTTTGAGCGCGCTCAGTTTTTTGGAAAAGTGCTCACTTACGCTCACTTTGGTAGTAAATGAGCGCCGTTCACTTTTTGAGCGCGCTCAATTTTTTGAAAAGTGAGCGCGCTCACATTTAGAGCGCACTCGCATTTGGAGCGCGCTCAAGTTTTTGGAAAAGTGGGTGCGCTCAACAAGTGAGCGGCTTAAAAAGTGAGCGAAATTAGCAGCCCTAGCTTAAACGTACCAATATACGCTGTTAACTTCGCTTATGCTATGCGGCATTAGCAACCTAGTAAAATATAGTCCAATTTTTTTTTTAATCCACGTATAATTATCTGCGTTATGAAATCAAAACTGGGTATCTTTCGTCAAAAGATGGGAAAAGTAAGTGTTTTTGATTTTCCCAAATATACTTGTAAAAAAGGTCTTGAGGTGTAAGTAAGCCGAAAATTAGTCGATTTTTGGAGAGTGGTAACGCTTAGAAGATATGAGCGTTTAAAATTTAAAAAATGCGCTGCGCTAATTGTTGTGATCGGCCAAAAAACTTTTCCAAAAACACTTTTCTTTTTTGTTCAACTTTTTGTTGGTAGGCTTAAGATTGTTGTGGTCGACTCACCACCCGTTAACTTATTGTCGCTAACTTATGAACTAAAATTAACCTAAAGCAACACACACACACACACAAACCTTGGTCACAAACAACCTTGGCACCGCACTGAACTCAGCAGCGACTTGAGAAATCCGACTCCGCTAGCTTAGTCGAAGCCAGCTGTAGTACATATACGTATTTCCAAAAATGCTGATGTCGCTAGTGCAATGAACTGACTGCTCGTAGCCATATCTTGCACAAACCGATGGCCCTGAACTCGGTCAATTTCAATGACTGAAATTGTATACGTTCCAGTGACCATGGGATTGTACAGCTAGTTTGGAGTTTATTGACCGCAACAATGGCAAAAAGACTTAAGACACGAACTCGCTCTGAAGTGAATTAGAAAGTGTGATTTCCAAAGCGAAGTAGGGAATAAAGGGCTGCACGAATGCATTCAAAAGCCGTTTCAACACATTCTCAAAAAAATAGAATGGAATGGAATGATCATTCTCAGCGCTGAGAATGGAATGGAATATGCATTCGAAGCGCTTAGAATGGAATGGAATGTGCGCTTGTGCGTTGAGAATGTTTAGAATAGAATACTCAACATTCTCAAGTGTTGATTTGAGAGTACTACCAAATGGTTGATGAAAAAAGGTTTTACGTAAAGGGATTTCAAAGGGGGGTTGCTGATGTCGAATCTGATGTCAGATTTTCAATTTTCAAGATGGCGGATAGGGTTGCCACCTTAAAATATCTTATTTTAGATAAGAATTTTAAAATTCCAAAATTTTTTTGAAAATAGGGTTGCCACCTAAAAAGTTGTTATTTTGCAATTTTTTTAAATGAGCATTTAGTAAAAGGGAGTCGCTGATTTCAAATCTGATGTCAGATTTTGAATTTTCAAAATGGCGGATAGGGTTGCCACCTTAAAATATCTTATTTTCGCGAATTCGAGGCTGGGGCAAACACTAGGTAAAAATGGGTCGCTGATTCCGAATCCGTTGTCAGAATTTTAAAATTCCAAAATTTTTTTGAAAATAGGGTTGCCACCTAAAAATGTGTTATTTTGCAATTTTTTTAAATGAGCATTTAGTAAAAGGGAGTCGCTGATTTCAAATCTGATGTCAGATTTTGAATTTTCAAAATAGCGGATAGGGTTGCCACCTTAAAATATCTTATTTTCGCGAATTCGAGGCTGGGGCAAACACTAGGTAAAAATGGGTCGCTGATTCCGAATCCGTTGTCAGAATTTTAAAATTCCAAAATTTTTTTGAATATAGGGTTGCCACCTAAAAATTTGTTATTTTGCAACTTTTTTATATAAGCATTTAGTAAAAGGGAGTCGCTGACTTCAAATCTGATGTCAGATTTTCAATTTTCAAAATGGCGGACAGGGTTGCCACCTTAAAATATCTTATTTTCGCGAATTCGAGGCTGGGGCAAACACTAGGTAAAAATGGGTCGCTGATTCCGAATCCGTTGTCAGAATTTTAAAATTCCAAAATTTTTTTGAAAATAGGGTTGCCACCTAAAAATTTGTTATTTTGAAATTTTTTTAAATGAGCATTTAGTAAAAGGGAGTCGCTGATTTCAAATCTGATGTCAGATTTTCAATTTTCAAAATGGCGGATAGGGTTGCCACCTTTAAATATGTTACTAAGTGCTCATGTAAAATGTTGTTAAATAGTTTATTATTAGTTGGCAACCTTTTTTAAAATATTTAGATTTTTCAAATTCTGACAACGGATTCGGAATCAGCGACCCATTTTTACCTAGTGTTTGCCCCAGCCTCGAATTCGCGAAAATAAGATATTTTAAGGTGGCAACCCTATCCGCCATTTTGAAAATTCAAAATCTGACATCAGATTTGAAATCAGCGACTCCCTTTTACTAAATGCTCATTTAAAAAAATTGCAAAATAACAACTTTTTAGGTGGCAACCCTATTTTCAAAAAAATTTTGGAATTTTAAAATTCTTATCTAAAATAAGATATTTTAAGGTGGCAACCCTGTCCGCCATTTTGAAAATTGAAAATCTGACATCAGATTTGAAATCAGCGACTCCCTTTTACTAAATGCTCATTTAAAAAAATTTCAAAATAACAAATTTTTAGGTGGCAACCCTATTTTCAAAAAAATTTTGGAATTTTAAAATTCTGACAACGGATTCGGAATCAGCGACCCATTTTTACCTAGTGTTTGCCCCAGCCTCGAATTCGCGAAAATAAGATATTTTAAGGTGGCAACCCTGTCCGCCATTTTGAAAATTGAAAATCTGACATCAGATTTGAAGTCAGCGACTCCCTTTTACTAAATGCTTATATAAAAAAGTTGCAAAATAACAAATTTTTAGGTGGCAACCCTATATTCAAAAAAATTTTGGAATTTTAAAATTCTGACAACGGATTCGGAATCAGCGACCCATTTTTACCTAGTGTTTGCCTCAGCCTCGAATTCGCGAAAATAAGATATTTTAAGGTGGCAACCCTATCCGCCATTTTGAAAATTCAAAATCTGACATCAGATTTGAAATCAGCGACTCCCTTTTACTAAATGCTCATTTAAAAAAATTGCAAAATAACAACTTTTTAGGTGGCAACCCTATTTTCAAAAAAATTTTGGAATTTTAAAATTCTAATCTAAAATAAGATATTTTAAGGTGGCAACCCTATCCGCCATCTTGAAAATTGAAAATCTGACATCAGATTCGACATCAGCAACCCCCCTTTGAAATCCCTTTACGTAAAACCTTTTTTCATCAACCATTTGGTAGTACTCTCAAATCAACACTTGAGAATGTTGAGTATTCTATTCTAAACATTCTCAACGCACAAGCGCACATTCCATTCCATTCTAAGCGCTTCGAATGCATATTCCATTCCATTCTCAGCGCTGAGAATGATCATTCCATTCCATTCTATTTTTTTGAGAATGTGTTGAAACGGCTTTTGAATGCATTCGTGCAGCCCTTTATTCCCTACTTCGCTTTGGAAATCACACTTTCTAATTCACTTCAGAGCGAGTTCGTGTCTTAAGTCTTTTTGCCATTGTTGCGGTCAATAAACTCCAAACTAGCTGTA
Source organism: Coremacera marginata (assembly GCA_914767935.1). Classification (NCBI taxonomy): domain Eukaryota; kingdom Metazoa; phylum Arthropoda; class Insecta; order Diptera; family Sciomyzidae; genus Coremacera; species Coremacera marginata. The sequence continues at coordinate 98,702,443 of OU612046.1, forward strand.
CAATCCCATGGTCACTGGAACGTATACAATTTCAGTCATTGAAATTGACCGAGTTCAGGGCCATCGGTTTGTGCAAGATATGGCTACGAGCAGTCAGTTCATTGCACTAGCGACATCAGCATTTTTGGAAATACGTATATGTACTACAGCTGGCTTCGACTAAGCTAGCGGAGTCGGATTTCTCAAGTCGCTGCTGAGTTCAGTGCGGTGCCAAGGTTGTTTGTGACCAAGGTTTGTGTGTGTGTGTGTGTTGCTTTAGGTTAATTTTAGTTCATAAGTTAGCGAAAATAAGTTAACGGGTGGTGAGTTGACCACAACAATCTTAAGCCTACCAACAAAAAGTTGAACAAAAAAGAAAAGTGTTTTTGGAAAAGTTTTTTGGCCGATCACAACAATTAGCGCAGCGCATTTTTTAAATTTTAAACGCTCATATCTTCTAAGCGTTACCACTCTCCAAAAATCGACTAATTTTCGGCTTACTTACACCTCAAGACCTTTTTTACAAGTATATTTGGGAAAATCAAAAACACTTACTTTTCCCATCTTTTGACGAAAGATACCCAGTTTTGATTTCATAACGCAGATAATTATACGTGGATTAAAAAAAAAATTGGACTATATTTTACTAGGTTGCTAATGCCGCATAGCATAAGCGAAGTTAACAGCGTATATTGGTACGTTTAAGCTAGGGCTGCTAATTTCGCTCACTTTTTAAGCCGCTCACTTGTTGAGCGCGCCCACTTTTTCCAAAAACTTGAGCGCGCTCCAAATGCGAGTGCGCTCTAAATGTGAGCGCGCTCACTTTTCAAAAAATTGAGCGCGCTCAAAAAGTGAACGGCGCTCATTTACTACCAAAGTGAGCGTAAGTGAGCACTTTTCCAAAAAACTGAGCGCGCTCAAAAAGTGTGCGAAATTAACAGCCCTGGTTTAAGCTCTAAGAACTTCTTAATACTTTGGAGCGATATGTGGATGATGAATTTACTTATTAATAAAAAATATAAAGTTTACGAATATGTAGCGTACAAAAGCTGATGCTTTCTGGAAAATTTGTTGGCATGAAGTTTTAGTATATAAGTTAATGAAATATTTATTTTTTTACGCATGCTCCCACAGAAAACGCTGACACTATGTCTACGAGTGCACGCGCATTCGCTGCAATCGTCATCCGTCAAACCGTGAGAATGCAACGTCAGCTACTCCAACAACCAATACAGGAAACAGCAACAATAGCAACAGCGGCAGAGAGTTTTTAAGTATTATTATAAGATATGGAAAAATGTTAAGTTAGTTCTAAGTTTAATTTTAAACAATAAAGGTCGGTATCGCGACAAAAAAAAATTTTTTATTTAACATAAACTCGTAATAAGTTAATTAGCGTCCAACGTTAAAGGGTTCGCGTGTGCTTTAAAAAAAAAAAGACTTTTAAAATCTCCCCAAGTGGTAGAGAAAAAAGCGATTGAAGCAGCGGACCCAGCAACAACAGGATCATCGTCACTATCGAGTCCTAAGAACGCTCATAGTGTAACCCAGAAAACGAGTGGGAGTGAGGATCCTAAGTCACCGGTTAAAAATGTATAAAAGGGATAAAACTAAACCACCGTGGGAAAAGATGCTCCTGCATACACTCTACATTATGTAAGATTAAGTTAAGAATAATTACTATTAAATTAATACAAAGTGAAATTTAGAAAAAAAGAATTTATTGTATTTATGAGATAAATCAAGATTATTACAAAGTGAAATAGAGGAAAAAGAATTTATTGAATTTATAAGAGATAAATCCAAATTATTACAAAGTGAAATAGAGGAAAAAAGAATTTATAAGAGATAAATCAAAATTATTACAAAGTGAAAGAAAAAAGAATTTATTGAATTTATAAGAGGTAAATCATAATTATTACAAAGTGAAATAGAGGAAAAAGAATTTACCGATTTTATATTAACAAGAGATAAATCATAATTATTGCAAAAAGAAATAGAGAAAAAAGAATTTATTGATTTAATATTAACAAAAGAAATAAAGCATAATCTATGATACAGTAGAATAGAAGAAAAATAGTTTATCGAAAGAAAACATTAAATTATTAGAATTTTTTTCCTATTAAAAGAAAAAAGAAGCAAAAATAAAAATAAATTACAATCTATTTTTATCAGTTCTTACAAGAAATTCTCCTTTCTATATTCAGAAAATTTTATGCTACTCCAATAATAACAGTAAATTAAAAATTATATTTTAATTAAACTGCAAACTTTAATTAACAGAATAATAACACAATTTACTTACGCTGCGAAACCGTAGCCCTAAAAGCCGGTCCCTCTAGTGTATAAAATAATAAAAGTTAATAAAAACAAAATAAATCTACAAAATTATAAAACAATAAATCTACACTGCAGCCCTAAAAAGCGGGTTTTCGCTAGTGTATAAAAATATACAATTAACAAATAAGTTTGCACAGAGAAAATAAAATAAAGTAGAAATGTCTAACCCAAACCTTACCCAACCCCCTACAAACCAAAATCCTCCATCGTCTGCCAGTACAAGCGTAAACGCAACCCCAGAGCTTGAAAATGTTACAGCAAACGTAGTTAGTCGTATATTCCAAAGAGAAGGTAGAGACGTAGTAAATTCAATTATAAATCCAAATGCAAACCAATCCAGTTTTACAGACGAGACTATTAATCCAAACCAAAGTGAAAATTTAGCAGACCTAGACAGAATACCTGATGTAGTATGCTGTCTCAGAGAATTCTCAGGGGATCCAAGCCAATATAATTCCTGGAGAAAAGGTGTTGAGACTCCCTTTTACTAAATGCTTATATAAAAAAGTTGCAAAATAACAAATTTTTAGGTGGCAACCCTATTTTCAAAAAAATTTTGGAATTTTAAAATTCTGACAACGGATTCGGAATCAGCGACCCATTTTTACCTAGTGTTTGCCCCAGCCTCGAATTCGCGAAAATAAGATATTTTAAGGTGGCAACCCTATCCGCCATTTTGAAAATTCAAAATCTGACATCAGATTTGAAATCAGCGACCCCCCTTTGCAACTACCATAAAACTCTAAGAAACATGACTGGAGCAAAAGTCAAAATTCATGGTAACCATTTGAGAGTACTCTCAACGCAACGAATACATTCTAGAAATTTCCATATTCGTTAGAACTCTCTCAAATGGAATGGAATGTTCATTCCATTCGAAAAATTTATGTCTCATTCATTCGTTTCGCTTTGCAAATGATTTGCAAATATGGAATACTCGCATGGAATGCGTAGAATGGATTCCAAATGGAATGTATTCGTGCAGCTCTTTAGTAGGGAATCACATCCGATTTTCGGGGCATTATCACAAATACATTCTTATTATTGTGAGAAGACTGCAGTGGATCGGAAATAAAATGAAAGAAACGATTTTTAAATTGTCGCGTATGGCAACGCGATGATGCCATCTAGTGAACTGGCAGCCGTGTCACGGTGTTTTAAGGGCTCACACCAGCGCCTCTGATGACCCTCGTCCAGACTAAGTCCAGGCAACCACTTACAATAGGTGGCCTCACCGCTCGAGTCAAAGATGACCCGCGGACACGTGGTTGGCCATTACTGCACGTGCTTGCAAGCCAGTGTACTAGCAGTTTGGGAGATGTGGGTGGGTTCGTTGAGGCCAACCACGCGTGTTTTCCTCGCACAAATGTTTCAAGTGCATTTAACAAAGTTATCGCCTCGCAGATTCAAACCAAGGGGAAAAAAATGTTACAACCGGAAGCTGAAAAGAGAAAAAAAAATTTAATTTATAAGAAAAATAAAGGTTGAGAGCCCCTGGCTCACACATCCAACAACCAACTCTACCTACACTCTTCCCACCCTACCTGGAGAATTTGGGGCAAAAGAAAGACAATCTCCCCTTACGCAAACATTCTTCTCCCTCGAGAAAATTACAAAAAAGACTTTAGTTAGTTGTTTATTTTAACAATGGTTCATTTAATGTACAATAAAAAAAAATCAATTAGGCCAATACAATCATGATAATAACATCAAGAAATACTGGAGCTATTAATTTTTTATCATTCATTGCCATTTTTCAATTCATTATAACTAAATTAATAAGCGACTCACTCACAACTATGTTTTTTATGGAATCCTGATTGATATTCTGATATTAAGTTATTGCTATTAAAGAAATTATCTTCTTGTATATTTACTACCTTTTCTATTATTTTTGCTTCAATAGAGATCATATGTTATGTTGTAAGCTAGGATCATAGAAATAAGAGATAAGGAAGTGGTGTTCTCGAATAAAAGTGAGGCATTTTTCTTACTAGTGTATGTTCACACTAATACAGAAACATTCACTCAGGGCCGTATTCGGCTGTTGCGTATAGCTAGGCGCGATTTTTCTGATTGGAATTTCATATGAAATGTTAAGTATTGCATATGTATGTAAAAAATTAAGTCAATGATTTATGATATATAAATTTATTACATAACAACTAAATATTACAAGAATTTCAAGACAGCGAAGCTACAGTTGAATTTATTAGGCAAATGAATGATGTCTTCGATATACTGAATAGTAGAAGTATTCGAAAATTTGGCTAGTTTGATTTCATTTTTCAAAAATGTTGTTGCCTATATAAGCAAGCTTCACACAGTTGATGGGCAGTTGCTTATACTACACAAAAGAAAAACAGGATTCTTAGGTATCATAACATGCTTAATGAATATTGGGGTAATTTATGAAAGGTTTATAGCTAATAAAAAGTTGGTATATATCTCTTTCTATAAACTTAATCAGTACCATATTGAATTATTATTTAGTTCAATTTGATCGCATTTAGACCGAAACGATAATCCATCCGTTAATCAGTTTCAATCCGATTATAAAAATATAATAATCAGATATAGAATTAGAGAAGCCGGCGTAGGTAATTGTTTAAATTTATAAAATATTGCTATTTTAAATATAAGTTCCACTTATCCTTTTAAAAACGATAATTTAAATAATGCGTATAGCGAAGTTGAAAATAGTATTGATTACGGAAGTTGTTCATTCTTAAACGATCATAATTATTTTTTTGATCCAAGCATTTTGACAGAGTACACTACTCACGTGTGTAGTGATTTCAACACATTCTAGTGTTCTTGTAGTTGGTTTTCGTTCCATTTCTAATACATTCTCCCTAGGTTGCATTATCTGAATATTTTGTAAAATTTTAAAATATTCTTTATTTGAACATTTAATTTCATCTAATTCTGCAACCAAATTTTTACTGCATGAAGGAACTGGATCAATTTGTCTAAATAATTATTTCATATATAATAACTTCACAAAAATCAAAAAAAATTAATCAATCTGAAAATTAAACAAATAACTGAATACAAAAATTTTTCCCATTTAAGACAATGCGCCCTTAAAATATATGCCACCATGAAAAATTAATGCGCCCTTGAAAAATGAATGCGCCCTTGTAGTACGTTTTGTGTTTTGACGTTTTCGATCTCGCAAAAATGGCGCGAAGTTAACGGATTTCAATAAATGCTTTTTCTCTAATTTCTGATTAGAAATTTTAGAATTTCTAATTGAAAAACAGTTTCCTGCAACCAATTTAGTTTAATTAAAGTTGTTTTCTTAAAAAAATTCTAACCGTTTAAACACAATTGCAAAATACTTACTTGTGAAATGAAACCAGCTTTTCCTTCAGTCTCTGGACACTTAAACAATTGTTCACAACACAACGCATAATTAAAATGTTCTTTGTTGCATTGAATTTATAAATTCAATATATTTTAGCAATTATAATCGCTTTTTATTTAATTTTTTAAATGTTTTACTCGGGCACTTTGTTTTGTTTTGCAGTGAGATCGCAACTGTCAGAAAAAAATCAGAAAAAAAAGCCGCAGTACACGTACACTGTGTGTGAGAAACACCATTTCCTTATATTTTATTTCTTTGGCTAGGATTAATCTATAGTAGTATTTTTCTATTTTTAGGCAAGGTTAAATTTAAATTCAAAATTAGTTTAGATATTGTGTTTATTTTTAAAACTTTAAAGTTAAGTTTAAATTTAGTTTTATGTTTTTATTTAGAAAAAAACTAATAATAATATGTAAAAATAAACCTAATAATACAAACATAAAAAAAATATAAAATAAACTTACAACAATGAAAAATTTTTTATTAGGAATTTTTAAAATAAAAAAAATATAAAATAAACTTACAACAATGAAAAATTTTTTATTAGGAATTTTTAATTGTTGTAAGTTTATTTTATATTTTTTTTATGTTTGTATTATTAGGATTATTTTTACACATTATATTATTAGTCTTTTTCAATTATGTATTTTTAATGAAAATATTTTTATTAAAATTTTTTTTTTTTTTTTATTTAAAAAAATTAATTTTATTTTTTAATATAAAAATAATTTTTATTATTATAACTGTAATTATTATAACTCTAATAATTTTTCAATTATTAATTAAGAGTTATATTTTCGAGCTCAAGGTCTATGTTGCTTTCTGAAGATGTTGCTTGTTGTTGTTGTTGGTTGTTTTCTTCAGAAAGCAACATAGACCTTGAGCTCGAAAATATAACTCTTAATTAATAATTGAAAAATTATTAGAGTTATAATAATTACACAAAAACTTATGAAAAGAGGTCGAATAAATTTACAAATTAATTCTCTGGCAGAGCACGGCCGTTGAAAAACAAAATTATGATTAATTTGTGTGTTTACACACAATAAAATAAAAATCTTAGTTTTCAAACAAAATATTTCATGACGTCATAGTTTAATAGCAGCAGGTTGCTGCAACTAAGACGGACAGTGAATAATAGAAGAACAACAACTAAAACTACAACATGCCTGTGAGTGGTAAAAAGCTTTGATATATCTTCGAAGAAAGAGCTTACACCGAATAAGTGTGAATCTGAAAATTCGAAGAACTTTAGCTGCTTTTCGTATCATTTGTGTGTACAATGTAATTCAGAGTAATTTTCTCTAACATTGACGAAAACAAATAGACATGAACGGCTAAGTTTATCATCGCTATCATATAAAGGCTACTGATGAGTTGGTGTAGCGGCCAACGAAACAGCTGTCTAGTCTGCTGTATGATTGCCACTCTATATAAAGGGTATTGTTGTTGTTGTTGGTTGTTTTCTTCAGAAAGCAACATAGACCTTGAGCTCGAAAATATAACTCTTAATTAATAATTGAAAAATTATTAGAGTTATAATAATTACACAAAAACTTATGAAAAGAGGTCGAATAAATTTACAAATTAATAATTTTTATTTTAAATTTTTATTATAATCTAAAATAATTTATGTGCTTATATAACTCCAATAATTTCTCAATTATTAAAGGTTATATTTTATCGAGCTCAAGGTCAATGTTGCTTTCCGAAGAAAACAACTGAAGGAAAAACAACTAACAACAACAATACCCAATATAGAGTATCAATCACATAGCAGACTAGACAGTTGTTTTTCCTTCAGTTGTTTTCTTCGGAAAGCAACATTGACCTTGAGTTCGATAAAATATAACCTTTAATAATTGAAAAATTATTGGAGTTATATAAACACATAACTTAAAACTTATGAAAGAAGGTCGTAATTAATTTACAAATAAATTTAAAATAATTTTTATATTAAGTTTTTATTTTTAATATAACCCTTAGCGTCCATACCTCAGCCAGGCCACATAGCGGCCACACGGGGTAATTCATTATCCCACGCTGAAAAACCTAGTTGTGCAAGACATATGGGTGTTCTAAGGCTTCTAACCGATTGTTTCATGTTTGCTAAAGAGTTCTTCATATTTCTAATTATTTTAAACTGTTAATTTATAAATGGCGTTTTAAAAACTGGTCATACTGGTCATGTGAAAATTCAGCAAAAATGTTTTTTTTCAGAAAAAAGTTCATAACTCCGTTATTTTTCAATATTAAGGGGTAAAATTTAAGGATTGCACGCACAACATATGCCACATATGCAACATATCCGCCGATCGTTCAAAAAGTATATTTTGCATAGTTACTGGAGGGAAAAACTAAAATTAAAAAATTACAAGTCAAAGTAAATTCTACTTTTTTCTTGTTTTATTAGCTTCTAAATACATATTTACGTGCAGAAAAGTAGAAAAAAATAATATTTTAATAATATCTGAACAAAACACAAATTTATTTTGAATCCTTTTTTATTGACAAGCACACGTCATGAACAAAGAGAACCGATGTCGCACAGTATGCACCTCCGCGCTTGGTTGAAGGCAAGTTTTTCCAGGCGACCTATTCTTGGTTTTTGTCAATTTTTAGGCGGAACTTTTTGAGTCGAAAAGTTGGTTGGAAAGTATCTTATCAATTTTTTTATTTACAGGCACTTGAGACACAAAAATTGTTCATGCATATAAAACTAAGTTTATACATCGTATTTTCATAACCTTTAACCCACGTGTTATCCTACATTGAACGCACAATAGATTTATTCAACAAAAATATATAATTTAAAGCTGAATCTGAATTATTTCATATGAACAGACAAGATTCCATAACGACTAGGATTGACATTTTTTTTTTACTAGAATATCATAAATTTACCTTTATTTTGTATATTAATACCATAAAAAATTCGATTTAAAAAAGAAATAAAAATCTGAGCAACGGTTGCGGCCACATTGGGGTAACTAGAAAACCAACGCTGAAAGAGCCGCCACGCGTTTTTGCGGCTTCCTATGTAATTGAGTCACACTTGTTTACTAAAGGCAGATGTTACTTGTATAAATTTCAAAGGTTTCAAACATATAATTCCACTTTTTCTGAGCCTGGGGTAACTAGTTACCCCGTGTGGCCGCTAAGGATTAGAATAATTTTAATTTTTATTTTAATTTAAAATACTCTTATTTAAAATTTTTATTTTAAAAGTAAAAAATTTTATTCATATATTGCTTAAATTTAAATTTTTGTTTTAATTTTTGTTATGTTTAGATTTCTGCTGTTTTTAAATTTAAAATGTGTACCTTTAAATTTTGTCGTGTTAAAATTTAAGATTTGTTATTATATGATTTTTATTTAGTTTGTATTTATTATGTTTGTATTAGTTTTACATATATGTAGGTTAGAGTGTAACGAATTTTTAACCTCATAGGTTCAAAACTGCGCATAAAAAAAAAAATTTCCGCATCTTTAGTTTTTTTTTACATATAAAGAATCTGTTCAAAGTTAATATGCAATTTCTACTTTGCGCTCTTTTAACATATCTAGTCACATAGCGTGGAAACTGTTTGTTTTACGTTAAAACTGTTAAGGGCAATTTTGCAAAGGATAATCTGTTCTACAATTTTGTAGACAATTTTTTGAGCATATTTTCTATCCTACAAAGAGGAGCGGAGATATAAGCGGATGTCCGAATTCGGTGATCTTTGAACCTGAATATCTTGTAGCGCGTACGTGGTATCATAGGGGGGAACTCATGACAAGTTGTTATTTATGGTTTAATGAAAAGGTTTGCATCAAAAAAATTAGCTCCCAATTTTTTTGGTTTTCAGAAGAAAAAAAATGATGAAATATATAAACCCTTGGGCGCATTCAAAAGTTATGTCATAGAAATAAGTAAATATGCAGAAATTGGTTTCTTTAGCGTAGTTTTCATTAATATATGGAAACCATTAAGATTTTTTGTTTCCATACATTTCGTTCCACTTTAATGTAGGTATATACATTTTTAATACTTTGCTGCATATCTACATACATATCTATGCTATTTCACATTGTTTTATTTTTAACCTACTTTACACTAACAGCAATTAATTTCCTGTTATTTATTATTATCGTAAAAAGCAATAAATTAAAATATTGATCTTGTTTAAATTTGTCATACAATTCTGGTTTTGTTTAAATTTTAAAGTTATATATATATTATACTGTTTTTTTTTTTATGTGTACTTGCGACTATGCGATATTATCAGCGACGCACAGTGTAACGAGCCCATATAGCAAGTGGCCAAAAATAGAAGGAGTTGCCCTAGAATCATGAAATTTTGTGAAGATGAGTTTTATGATAATAGAATTATTTAAAAAAAATTTGGGCATATTGAATCAATGGCACGCCTACCTTCCATATAACCGAAATCGGTAATCTGGAATAGATCCCCAAAAAATTACCCTAGATAAATAAAATTCTTAGTTCTTTTGAATCTGTAAATAGCTGGTGTGAAAATGAACCAAATCGGCCGATCAATACGCCCACCTCCCATGTAACTGAAATTGGTAATCCGGTATATTTACACAAAAAATTATCCCAGATCATTAAAATTTCCTACACATAGTGTTTTCGTAACTATAAATAACTGGTTTGAAAACTAATCGAATGGGTTAACTAATACGCCCACCTCCAACATAACTGAAATCGATAATCTGATATATTTCCCCAAAAAGAAAAAAATTTTTCCCAGAATAATAAGAGCGACCCTCGCCTCGCACCTTTTTCACTGGAGCTTCGTCGTCCATACGATGGACATGACCCAGCCAGCGTAGTCGCTGCACAGTTATACGTCGAACTACTTCAATGTCTTCGTAGAGCTCATACAGTTCGTGGTTCATTCAGATGCGATAGTCATCGCCGACTCGAACAGGACCGAAGATTTTGCGAACAACTTTTCTCTTGAACACCCCCAGAGCGGCTGCGTCAGTTTGCGAAACTACCCATGCTTCAGCGCCATAAAGCAGCACAGGTAGAACGAGCGTCTTGTAGAGTGTTAGTTTTGTCGATAGAGAGAGGGCTCTGGAACTTAGTTGCTTACTGAGCCCGTAGTAGCACCTATTAGCAATTATTGTTCTTCGCTTTATCTCCAGGTTGATTTCGTTGTTGGTATTAATGGCGGTACCAAGGTAAACGAACTCTTTGACTACTTCAAAGTTATAGCTGCCGGATGAAACGTGGGAGTCTAAACGCCGCGCTCCCTTGTTTGTAGACAGCATATACTTTGTTTTACCCTCATTTATCGTCAAACCCAATGCACACCGGCCTTTCGTACGATCTCCTCCATGATGATGTTGAAGAGATCGCAAGACAGTGGATCGCCTTGCCTGAAACCTCTTTCGGTATTGAAGGTTTCGGATAGGACATATCCTACCTTGACGGAGCTGCGTGTGTTGCTCAACGTCATTCTGCAAAGTCTAATCAACTTTGCAGGTATACCGAACTCAGACATTGTTGCGTACAGGCAATCCCTTCTCGGTCTATCGAACGCAGCTTTAAAATCGACAAAGAGATGGTGTGTGTCAATTTGATTTTCGTGGGTTTTCTCCAAGATCTGTCGTAGCGTGAAAATCTGGTCTATGGTGGACTTACCAGGTCGAAAGCCACACTGATAAGGTCCAATCAGTGTTTTTGTAATCGGCTTTTATCTTTCACACAGTACGCTTGAGAGAATCGTATATGCGATGGAAATAAGACTGATACCTCTATAACTGTCGCAGATTGTTGGGTCTCCTTTCTTAAGTATAGGGCAAAGTACGGTGAGTATGAAGTATCGGTCGTGCTGAACTGCGATTTCCATGGGCGGCATTGGTGGAATCGTCGCCTGTAAGTAAATTGGAGAAGTGCTGTCTCCAAAATCTCAGCACACACTGTGTATCCGTATTCAGATCTCCATTTTCGTCTCTACAAGTGGATGCTCCAGGCTTGAAACCTTGGGTTAGACGCTTAACCTATTGATAGAATTTTCGTGCATCCTTCTAGCCTTGGTATAACTCTAGTTTCTCACGCTCACGCTTTTCCTGCTCTCTTTTCTTGCGTCTGAAAAGATGCCTCTCTTCCTTCCTCTTTTCGCAGTAGTTTTCTCGCACGGCTCGCTTTGCAGCTGACTGCAGCGTTTTTCTATAAGCGGCGTTTTTTACTGCTGTCGCGATGTGACACTCCTGATCGTACCATTGGTTTCGAGGTTGCGGGCGCCGGAAACCAATGACTTCTTCAGCGGCAGCGCGCATGGTGTGGGATATATGCGCCCAAAGTCCGTCGGCGTCATCGGGTCCAGAGGTTGGTTGGTTGAGCTTAGCCGAGAGTTGAGCGGAGTAGGCCTCGGCTTTCAAGCTTTCGTTGCATTCCTGTGCGTATGTTCTTCGCATTGCATAATCGCATGCGGATCTTAGCTGCAACAAGATAGTGGGCGGAGTCAGAGTCGACCTCCTGAAATGTACGCACATCTAAAACACTAGAGGCATGCCTTCCATCGATTACAAACATGATCAATTTGGTTTCGCGTTTTTTGATCCGGGGACAGCCGGTGGCCTTGTGGGTGTCGAGGTGCTTAAATCTGGTGCTACTAACTACCATGCTTCGCGCCGCGGCGAAGTCGATCAGTCTTAGACCGTTATTCGTGGAGGTCTCATGAAGACTGAACTGACCTACAGTGGGGCCAAAGATGCCTTCCCTTCCGACTTTCGCATTAAAATCGCCGAGGACTATTTTCACGTCATGGACCGGAAAGTGGTCGTATACGTTCTCAAGACTAGCGTAGAAAGCGTTTTTGACGGCTTCGTCCTTTTCCTCCGTCGGGGTGTGCGCGCAAATAAGGCTGATGAAGAAAAATTTTGCCTTGATGCGGATCGTGGCCAATCTTTCGTTCACAGGTGTGAACCGGGAAACAAGGTGGCATAGTTTCCGGCTAACGACGAATCCACGTCCAAATTGTATCGACTGTCATAGAGTTCGGACGTGTTGTAAATTGTAAGCTCCGCAGTTGTTAAATTTTAGTTCAAATTTCTTTCGTGAGTTGTTGCATTGGGCTGCATATTATTCGTGGACTTCAATAAATATAAATTCTAAAGTGCGAATTTAGTAGTTTCACTTGACCACAGCTAAAAGTTCAGTGTGCTATGTAATAATCAGTTCAACAGTACTATAAAATACGACCGAAATTAAATAAAAGTGCGAATTCTGCAAGATATTTCTCGTTCACTGTGTCAACTTTACTCATAAAAAAAAAAAAAAAAAAAATTTCTTGTTGCGCTATTATTGCTCCCAACCTCTTACTGCTGTATTGGCATTTTTCTGCTAAAGAGACAGAATTATAAACAAACAATTGTAAACAAACAGAATTATTAAAAAAAGTTAAATATAAAAAATAGCAATAAGAGCAATTAAAACAAAAATGGATAAAATCTGTGCTTCACCTTCTTGTACCGCAGAGGACCGTAAGGCGCCCAAGATAACGTGCAAAGGCCTTTGTGGAAAATCTTTCCACACTTCTTGCATAGGCTTATCGAAAATAAGCTTAACTTATCTTGACGAATATCTGGCCAATTTTTCGTTTTACTGCGATGAATGTAAAGAATTGTCACTCACGCATGTTCTACTCGCGATAAAATGCCTTAGTGACTTAACAAACTCAGTGCGGTCGGAAAATAAACAGTGTTTGAAAAAGACAGTCGACCTGGTGTCGAAATTTGATGAGGCATTAAAATCAATAGAAGACCTCAGCAGTGCTGTCGAAGTGACTAAAAATGAAAGTAATAAAAAGCTCGGAACACTAAACCAGAACATAACCAAAATCTTAAACTATGCCATAGATCATCAAAACGATATAAGCTGTGTTGAAACCGCAATAAGTGCTATAAATAAATCAATAGACACAAACTTTGAGAAAATAAACACAGTTGATTCAGTAAAAAATGTTACTGAAAATATCGCGTGCTTAAGAAATGACGTCGACATCTTGCTGCAATCGACCTCGGAGAAAACAACACAATCACCAACTGTACCAGATCCACTTATCGAAGTTTTGTATCACAAAATAAATGAAATAAGTGACGATCTTGTCTTATTTAGAGAGTCGCTTGCGGAAATATCTGATGCAATCAGTACTGGAACCAACAGAATCAATGTGACAGAAGCCATTGAACACAATTCATCCTCCCTCTTCGATGAAATCATGGAAGCTTCCGTGCTATCCTCTTCAGTGCGTCCCTTACCATCTAACTCGGATTCGCAACCTAGCCAACCAACACCCACACCATTAATACAACCACCTGTTGCTGCACCTCGGAAAATAATTAATCACTTTGGAACCTCATGGACCACATCAGAATGGAATCACAGAATTCAAAAACTGAAGACTGGAAACCAAAGTGATAGCACTGCTTTGTTCGTTAAAGGCTTCCCCACAACTACAGATGCAACTTGGGTAGAAAATTACTTCAAAAAGAAGTACAAATTAACCATCTCAGACTGCCATAAAAAGTCGTCAAAACGATCCAAGGTTAGCAGTTTTAAATTTAATATACCCAAGGCATATGCGTGGATGTTTTCTAGTGCAGGTATGCGAACGAAAGGAAACATTCGTATAACTGAATGGACGGAAAAACCAAAAACGGAAGTTAAGGCACATAGTATTAAGCTTATCACTAAGCCTATGATTAAATCTATTAAGCCTACTAATATTAATAGTAATAAAAATAATATAAGCCCACCTGCCAGAACACCCTCAAAGCCAGCTCAAGATAAAAACTGGTCATATAAAACAAATTTATTCCCAAAGTTTTCTCCACAGTCAAAACTATCTTCTCAACTGTTATCTTCTTCTAAATTTCCTATTACTCAATCGTCGAAACTCCCTTATCCTAAAGTTAAACGTGTTTCGTTTAACCTCAATAACGACGAAAAAAATAAAACTTATTCATATAAATATCCTAATTTCGTCCATTCCCATACACTAAATCCAACCCCACAGCCCGCAATAGTCATACCTAAGCCTACTTCTACACAACCTGTTACTGCAACACGTTCACCAGCAATCACACCCTCCAATAACACACCTCCTCCCTTAATTACTTGCATTAATACTCAAACGTTCACTAATACACCAGCCTTTCTGGATCCTCTTCTGCCACCTAATGCGAAGCTCACAAAAAATCTCGCTGACGTTAGTAGTGAAGGTCGTTTCGTTATGTCTCGTCTAAGAGACCGTCGGTTGTATGATAATGTTCGATTATACCTGTCTTATTTACATAATAAGTCTGACTCAGTCTGTATTGAAGGTACAACAAGAACAAGTGCTATGGTATCCATCCAACAAGAAGGTCTTCCTACCGACCCTGTCGGTAAAAAAATTTTCATTAACTTCCATGAAAGCCTCAACATTTCACCCACTGATGTTGAAAACGACCTCACGGCATTTGCATCGCATACTAGCTCAAAGTATATATGGCATTTACAAAGAGCTCGTTCTAACTTCAAAAATTTTTATTGTCCCTAACTCTCATCGTAAAGCAATGTCCGATTATCCAGCCTCCCGAAATACACTACCTTCAATTGCGTCTTTTAATATATCCTACCACAATTGTGGTGGCATGAGAGGCAAACTCAATAAACTGTTTGTTGAAGCTAAATCTTGTCATTTCAATGTTTTTGTCTTTACGGAAACGTGGTTGAATGACGCTATCAAAAATGAAGAAATTCTAGATAGCAACTGGACAATATACCGGAATGACAGAAACTATGCAAGCTGCGGCCTGTCTCGAGGAGGCGGTGTCTAAATTGCCACACATAACTCCTTATCTAGTGAATTGATTGTAACCTGCTCCTCCAAATGCTTTGAGCACAAAATAATCAAAATAAGGCTAGATCAAAAAGCTTCCGTATACATAGGTGTTATTTATATTCCTCCGAATTCAACCCACAATTCCTACAATGAATTATGTGAAATCATAACGTCAATAACAGCTGCGTTAAACGAAGATGATAGAATTATTATTTTTGGAGACTTCAACCGTCCCAATATAACTTTTGTGCACGATGATGATGACAACCATCTCCTTCCAATTAACCTGTCCAATGCGGTCGACTTCGATTTATTAAGTACTTTTTATAGTAATGATTGTCAGCAAGTTGCTCCTGCTCCAAACCGAAACAATCGCTGGCTAGATTTGATTTTTACTAACTCATATGACGATGTAAAGGTTAGTCCAACCTGTGAGGCTGAGCAGATATTTTCCAATACCCTCCACCATACTGCTTTTACTACTGAGTTATGTACTAACAACATAACTTTTATACAGTCATTCAATAATTCTATTGTATACGATTTACTCAATGCCGATTACAATAACATTAAAAATGACTTAAATTGTTTGGACTGGAACCACTTGTCTGCACTAGAATTGGACGATGCTGTATCGTCTTTCTATCAAAAAGTCTTTTCTGTATTTGATACTCATGTTCCAAAAATAAAGAAAAAAAATAAACTATCGGAACCGTGGCTTGATTCAAATCTTAGAAATTTGAGAAATCAAAGAAATAAACTTTACAGAGTCATTAAAAATTGCGTCATTGTAAGTGATGAGGTAAAGGTTAGATACGAAGAGCTGTCTAAGGAGTTTTCCATTAAGTCCGAAGAGGCTTATAGGCTTTACACCAATTTAATTGGAGAAAGGATTATTGAAGACCCGAAAAAATTCTTCGATTTTGTAAATGTAAAACGGAAATCGACCGGATACCCAAACTTCATGTTTAAAGGCAATGTTACTTCATCTAACTCACAGGAAATTTGTAATCTCTTTGCGGATCATTTTAAAGAAGTCTTTTGTTCAACTACTTCCCAAAATCAACCTACATTTGCCAGTATAACTAGTAGACCGACATTGGTTTGTGAAATAAATATTACATGGAGTGACATAACCAATTCCATTAAAGAATTAGATTCAAATAAATCTCCAGGTCCAGACCTTATACCACCAATTTCACTTGTTCAATGTTTAGACCAATTAATTACGCCGTTACATATGATTTTTAACAAATCCTTGCATACAGGTATATTCCCAGCTTTTTGGAAATCTTGTCATCTTACGCCAATTTATAAAAATGGCGACAAGAGATCAGTTGAAAATTATAGGGGTATTGCAATATTGTCAGCAATTCCAAAGCTATTTGAAAAAATTATTTGTTCCAAACTCACGAGCATAATTAATCCGTGTTTAAACGAGCAGCAACATGGTTTTCGTAAAGGACGATCAACAACCACAAATCTTGCAATCATGGCATCAGACATTCTTACTAAAATGGAAAAGGGCCACCAAATAGATGCAGTCTATACAGATTTTAGTAAAGCCTTTGATCGTGTTGATCACGAAATCCTAGCTAAGAAACTAGAAAAATTTGGTATATCAGGTTCTGTGCTGAAATGGCTCAAGTCTTATCTCTGTGAAAGATCCCAATATGTAAAATTTCAGGGTACTTTGTCTAAAAAGATTGTTGTCTCGTCGGGTGTACCTCAAGGTAGCCATCTTGGCCCACTTCTCTTCAACATATTTATTGCAGACATATCTGAAGTTTTGCATGATGTCCCCCATCTCTTCTTATATGCAGATGACTTAAAATTATACTATAACATTAGATCAGAAGTGGATTCAGTATTCTTACAGAATAAGCTTTTTTCTCTGGAACAGTGGTGTAGTAAAAATAAACTTTATTTAAATATAAATAAGTGCTACGTTATAAGTTTTGCCCGTAAAAACGTAATCACATATAGCAGATACATGCTAAATAAGGTAGAACTTAAAAGGGTCAACCACATAGCAGATCTTGGAATAATTCTTGATAGTAAGATGCGCTTTAACCTTCACTACGATCATATCATATCCAGGGCAAACATAATGCTCGGATTCATAAAAAGACGTGCAAAAGAATTCAAAAACCTTTGGGTAACTAAAACCTTATACTGCACATTAGTACGACCAATCTTAGAATACTGTTGCATTATTTGGAACCCAGCTTTTGTAGTGCATAGTGAAAGGCTAGAATATATTCAAAGACAATTCTTGCTTTTTGCATTGAGAGACCTATACGATCCTCGTGACTATACAAATTTACCACCATACGAGAGTAGACTTAAAATCCTCAATTTAATGTCGCTGTCATCAAGGAGAATATTACTTTGCTCATGCTTTACATTCGATGTTATTACTGGTAACATCGATAGCGAATACATCTCGAGCAAGGTACTATTTAATGAACCAATAAGGCGAACAAGGTATACAAAATTGTTAAAAGAATCGCATCGCAACACTATTTACGCATTGAACGAGCCCTTGAATAGATGTTGTAAAATATTTAATAATATCAGCGAGCATTATACACCGCCAATATCGAAATTCAGATTCAAGCGTTCTCTTTCCAAATCACTTTCCTTTACATAACTACTTCAGAATCTTCTCCAATTCCTTTTCACCATTCTGACCCCTTTTCTATTTCCTTGATCTAGCATTTGTAGAAAAATTGTAAATCAAAAATTTGAATGTTAAATAAGTAAAACACCGCATTGTAATATTAACTCTATTCTCCCATATCCAAATGCCTCTTCTTACATTGTAATATTTTACCATAGTATTAAAAATTTGTACATATTTTTACTATGTGTATAAAATCTGTTAGTATGTAAGCTTAGTATATAAGTTCCCCCTTCGTTCTTCTTCTTGTCTTTTCTTTTTGACGTGTTTTTGAAAATGTGTCGATTCATGTGGGCGGATTACGCCCACTGAGAATTGCAAATCTTCTACACCTAAAACAAGGAAAGAGGAGAGAAAAACAAAAAATAAAAAAATAAATACAACAACAACCTGTTAGAAAAATAAGTTAGAATAAGTATATTGCCTTGTTTGGCTAAATAAATAAATAAATAAATAAATTCGCGCCTCTCCGCATGGCAGCTGTAGTAGATATCACAGTGTGCTTGTTTAGAGCAGCCTTGCCCTTTCTATCGCATTTCCTGGATGGCGGTGATATCAGCTTTTATTGTTTTGAGGGCTTCCGCCAGTTGGATAATGGCACCTTCCCTATAAAGGGTCCGGACATTCCAGGTACATATCCGTAAATCATTATCCGTTTTTCGTTTGCGGTGGTCGTCAACGTAATTGGGGTTCTTATCCGAGGCTGGTTTAGGGCAGTAGTAATGTGGCGGGACCCAAACCCTGCGCACATTCCATGTTTAAGGTCTATGGAGCGACCCGCCGCTCAAATTAGCCGTCAAACTGAAGGATGCCAGCTTGCCGTTGCCCAGGGAACACCACGTGGAGGTTTGAGTCGACTTGAGACGATTTCGACATGGATAATGCTGGCCTCGCCAGGTTGAGGCGGTCAGACACGTTGCCATGTGAAGGTTTGCCCCCCTGTTCCCCATGTATCCAAAGTGCACATTTATCCAAAATGCAAAGTTTTATTGTATAATTATTTATTAATTAATACCAAAAGTAAGAATTATTTATAAATTTGTTTGTTTTAAATTACATGTTAGAATTAAGACTCAAAGAATCTTTTTATTATTAAATACAACAATTTTAGTTTATTTTTACTAATATAGCTTATAATAACATGGGTTTATAAATAAATCTATATTCGATATTGAGTCGCTTGCAATTAAATTAGCACAATCTATTTCTAAATTACTGTCTTCACATTCTTCTTCCGTTTCAACATTCAAAAGATAAGGGGCGATATCCTGGTCTATGCTTTGTTTCTTGCTTCGAATTTTTCTGTGGGATGAGATAATGGGCTCTGAAGAGAGCAATAAATTAACTAAGAGGTCCCTATTTGAAGTTTCTATAGAATTTTTCGAGTATTATGCAAGCGACTTTTTCGAAATTCCTTGTGCCTTGCCTCTAATGTTTCTTCTGAAAGCATTCCATTGGAATATCATAATATTCAATTATTTGTAGCCCATGCACTAATACCTTATGCACGGAAACAGGCATATAATACCATGAATAATTTTCCATATACATTTTAAAAGTATCTTGCAATAGTGTTCCATAACTGTCTGTATTAATTGGTTGACCAGTGGCAAGTATTCGCAAAATCAAAGAGAACTTTCTTATTATATTTCCGGTGATGCCTGTTATTTTTGCAGATTTTTCGATATTATTAAAAAACCATCTTGCAGTATTGCCATCGTTAGATGTCCATATCCCGTTTTTACGGCATCTGCTACTAAACCCATTTCTTTTTTGAATTCCTTGCAAATTCTTTGCTTGTTGTCGTTGAATATTTTACGATTTCTTTCACCACACACTCCAACATTGCAAGGGAAGTCTATAAGAAATATGTAATACGCATTCGAAAAATTTTATCCATGCGTGTAAAGTAGATAAACCATATCTGAAA
Source organism: Coremacera marginata (assembly GCA_914767935.1). Taxonomy (NCBI): domain Eukaryota; kingdom Metazoa; phylum Arthropoda; class Insecta; order Diptera; family Sciomyzidae; genus Coremacera; species Coremacera marginata. Next base: position 98,722,590 of record OU612046.1, read on the forward strand.
AACTCGTCGTTAATAGGTCTTTTAGTTGCATGAAAAGAATTCATTAAAGTTGAAACTGAACCGCATAGATAGCAACTGCTAGAAGAAGAGTTGTTGGAGAGTACATTTGCAACTGCACCGTCAATCATTGTTAAATGCATTTTAAAGGTTACATTGACTTCAAAATTCTTTAATTGAACGGTGTACTCTGAAAGTTTTTCTATTTGGTTTGCCATATATTTTTCTATTTGACGTATTAGGTCAGGATTTTCCTCCATAAAAACAAATTTAATAGGGCGGCAAAGAAGTGTTGACGAGGTATGTTGATTAACCCAAATATGGTGATGACTTTCTAAAATAGACGTTTTTAATGGGACCAATGCAACTACGAAAAGAAACTCGTCAGTATAACTTTCATTGGAAAATTTTTGTTTATAAATGCTGTGCCTGAACTGCCATCAAATCCCCATTTATATTCTAAAAGTATTTTTATATTCGAATCTATGTAATAGTTGCATAAGCTATGCGCAGTCCTTTTGAGCAATGCTTGCAAAGGCACTTCGGCAGATATTTCTGAGGGTGATATTGGGAGAGGAATAAAGTCTTCCATAACTTTTTTCAGCGCATAGTAACTTGGAAAACAATTTGGGTGAATTGCATTTACTACAGATCGTAGTAAAAGACGTTGTACTTTCGCACGGATAATTTTAAATCATAATACACTCCAAGCGCTTCAAAAACCGAAAGGCACCTGTTATCCGCATATTACTGTATTTGCAGCACACTTGATGACATCTGGTGGAGTAGTAGTAATAAAATTTTTAATTTTACGACATTTACTTCTATCAGCTGATTCATCATAGCTAAGTTGAGGTCGACCTCTACTCGTACTTGGTTTCTAAATATTGTTATTTTAACACTTATTACAATCAAACATTCTACAAGACTTACATACTTCAGAATCAGACACATATGTGGTAATGGCTCTGCTAGTACTTGCTTTTTGTAATATGATGTAATAATATAATATAATGTAAAATGCAGGTAAATGTAATGAACGCACGCATATCCTTTAAACTTGCAATATCAACACATGAACTAAGCCAATTGTGGTATTTTTTTTCAAAAAATTATCGAGACCTGCTGCAGTCTATCCCATTCTTGTGAAACCTTGCTGATAAAATATTTAACTCCTTTTCAAGTAAATCGCTATCCAATGGAATGGTAACCTTAATTTTAACACAACTGATCATATCCGATAATAATTGCTTATGGCTTTTGTTCTTTGATTATTATTTAAGAATTGAATATTGTTTAACCTTTTTTCATACTTCTCTGAATAATCCAAAATAAAAAATAGTCCAAAACGAGTTCAATAAAAAAACTTTAATATATGTTTTCTCTTTTAAAACACTGGCAAATGGTCTCCAAATAAAATCAAAAATGTTTATTTCACAAATAGAAAATATTTCACTTCAAATGTTTTAGAATTGTTAATAATAAAATCATATTCTATAATAGGAGCAAAACAAAGTTATAAATTCATATAAAAATCAGAAGTAACTATTTTTAACAAAGAAGCAAAAGAAAGGTAAAAAGTTATGCACATAATTGATGACGAAAACTGGTTAATTTAGTTTTAGTTAAAGGATAGCAGTTATACAAATTGTTATTGTTACCGGTCGTGTGGAAAAATGCAATTTTTTATGCAAGCATCTTTCTCTGACTTCTTAGTTAGAAGTTACTTAGGTAGACAAACAAAACAATACAAAGAATAGTGATTAAAACAGAGATCAAGACGATGATTAAAGCTAGTGTAAGTACACGGAGCAAATTGTTTTCGCACGATTTATGATCAAGCTGTTAATAAAATAAAAAAAAAATTTGTGTTTCTATTCTATTGTCATCTATTATGCGCTATGGTCACAATTTTTGCTATAATTCTTTGAAAAACACGGATCATATGTTATAATAATTTTATCAAATTCAACAAGTGTTTGATCAACCCAATTGATAACTTACTTATTATAAGCTTCTTTAACTCACCCAATTAGTGGCGGCCGTGGCTGAATGCGTTAAAGTGCGAATTTATAAATCGCGAGGTCCGAGGTTCGAATACTTCATCGGGCAGAAAATTAAATTTTATTTTTATTTGTTTAATTGGGCATGATTTATGAGCAGAAATGCATATGTTATGATCAGTTCGTCATAGCCGATAAATATGCGCAATTAGCGAATACGTTATGTGCAAAGAGAATAATATCTCAACCGAGTTATTTCCGTGTATGTAAATTTTTCTGTTTGTTGTTTTTTCAACCCAAATAGGGGTTTTGAAGGGGAGAATTTGAATAATTCTGTATTTTTTATATATATTATTTTTGTATTTTATTCAATTTATTAAGGTCTTTAATTTTTTAAGTTATGGATGGCTGTTACTTTTTTTAGCAGAACCATACAAAAATGTATCCAAAAGGTACTACTACAAAAATGCACCTGTTTTAAAGATTTGCAGTTATTTTTAACTTGTTTTTCAAAAATGTTTTTAATACTTACAGAAATACAATATAAAAAATTTTAAGATATAATATTTATTTTTTTTTTTAAATCTCTTTCGAATTTAGAGAAAATTGTCAATTTTTGTCTGGAAAAATGAGTTATGCCGATCCTGTTACTACCGGTAAACGTGATAAAAAAGTATAATAAAGAATGTATATGGCTTCCACTAGTTCCGTATTTTCTTTTGTTTTCCGTTTTGGTAAAACTGACTTAAATAACGGCTGTTGTTTCTTTAACACAGCAGGACCTAAGGAAAAGTTCAAAAGTTCACAAAATCACTACAAATATACAATTTTTGTTCAGATTTGCACTTATTTTGGGCTAATTTTGTTTACATAGCATTATTTATACTTATAAAAATATCATATTAAAAAATTACACATATATGATAATATGTCGTCACTTCCAAAGTTGGTGAAATTTTAATTATTTTATTAGTCAAAGACCACCTTATAAAAGTACCGGTATCATGATCACGGTACAAAAAAAAACAAAAAAAAAATTCTTTTTCTATTCTTATTTTTTTATTTCACATATTTGTCTCATATACAATTTATATGTAGTTATATAAGCAATTGATTAAGAAAATTCATAATAATTCTTAACAATGTAATTTTTGCTTCTCTCATTAGCAGTTAAGTTTGTAAACCCTAAGTTGTATGATGTCGTGTGTCTACAAAAATACAAATTTTGAAGAAATATTCTGGATTACACTTAATTCAAGTATTCTCTCTCGACGTACATACTTTTTTTTTATACCCTGCAAGACAGGTACTGGTTAAAACAACTATTATTTAATTGGGAGCGATATAAAAAGTTTCCGTTAGAAATCAACGATTTTCCCATCATCTTATACAGAGCATCGGGACAAAAGTACCCGAAACTCTTGTGTAAGTGTGATTTCATATCCCATTCACTCTTATGTTTTTTTTACATATAACAAACATATAGGCATCTCCCTCGCACCATATTCCATTTCCAACCATTCTACCATTACTACCATGAAAATAACCAGGTAATTCCCAAATAGTACTTGATAAATGAGCTAGTTACTACCATAATGTATATAACTAGAAAATTAACGGAATGTGAAACCTGGTTTGACTACCGTAAAAATTACCATGTATTTAACAGTCACTTTTAACAGTTAAAGGTGATAAAAAAGTGACTAGTTAATTAGTAGGTATAAATAAGTAACGGTTTTAATTAAAAAAAAACAATTATTACATATGTTAATAAAAATTTAATTTAATTTGCCTTCGATTTTAATTTATAAAGTTTTTGCTTATGCCTATTGTGGGCTAACTCAACTGATTTTCGGATATCTTTTTCAAATTTTTTCCTTCCTTCTAATTTGAAAACATCTGCAAAAAATTCACAAATGTTATTAATGCTATAAAATTATAAATTTACATGGCCATACCAAATAAAATTAAGTTTATCAGTGCAAGTTTTTGAAGGGCTCTTTTCTCCCATCGGCCGTCCCAATTAAACTTGCTAAGCAAGTCGTCTGCAATTAATCTTCGCAAGACACCATCTATCTCTCCATTGGCTCCCTTAAGTTTGTAAAGATATGTCGTCTGCAAAAAATTAATAACATTTTAATAATGCTTTTATATCTTATAATTTTTTACCATTGCTTCAGCATACTCCTTGCTCGCAAGCTTGGTTTCAACATCGACTGCAGCATCTATTGACATTAAAGGTAGAGTGCTTGCGATCTCTACTTGCAGTTCGTCCTGCACTTCCCCGGTAAGGCTGCAAACCGAGTGCAATACCTTTTTAGTGAGGATTTTTGTTTCACGAACAGAATGGTTGACTGCCATTATTTCACTCTTATGAATCATCTGAAATATGTAAACAAAACTTGTTTATAAATGTATTTATATAAAAATATATTAATATTAAAATTTCAAGTGTACCATAATGTACACAAATGCTCATTAATCTGTGCAAAATTTGACATTCTTTCTGTTGAAGACTATAAAAAGTGTCACATTATAAAAAAAAGTTCTTACATTTTCATTAATGACCTTTTCTAAGCCCTCCACTTTTAAAAGAAGTTGATTTTGTTTTTCTGTTATTGTGCGCAGCATTTTGATAATTTCTGAAAAAAGAACTTAATTAATTAAGACATTTTAAAACAATAAATGAGTAAATTACCTGCGTTGGAAGTCGAACTGTTTTCAGTTACATCATTATTGTTATTCATAATTGTAGGTCTAGTTTCCATATTTGTACTCCTTTCATTATATTTCATGACTGAAACATATTTTTTTTTCGGTGGATTTTGAGAACATTTCTGATCTAAAAAAAAATATTTTGAATTTATATTATGCGATATTTTTGCAGTTAAAATGTTAAATTACTTTTTGGAGTGGAAGATGCTTCTTTGGAAAAGGATGGCTCTTCAAAGCCTTCTAAAATCACGTCGCTATCATCACTTGAATCCATTTCTTGTTTTTTTCTTTATTGTTATTCTTTAAATTATTGTCGCTTTGTTATCATTATATAAATTATATTTGTTATCATTAATAAAATACTGAATAATATATATTTTAATAATTATTTAAAAAAAGTTTTTAAAATTAAACGTTGTCGAATTTAAATAATAAAAGTTAAAATTAAAAAAAAAAACCGAATGCATTTTGCTAGTTAATTTGAAAACTCATGAAAAAGATGATGTAATAGAGGTATTAAAATGTACTTATTTTCATGCGGAATACAAAAATATTTATATTGAATATCTTTTTTCCTAATTTCAAGCACATCTGCATTTATATGACTCGCTAATATGATACCTAGCCCAGTATTAGATTCCAATGGTTCATAAAAATAATTTTCTATATTTTGAAAGCTACATACAATGAAACTTTTTAAATCGTTTTCTGTTTTGGTTCTTATTACTTTTACTGGCCCTATACTTTGACTAAAACAATATGCATCTTTTTCTTTTTTTGGGTCAATGATAAATGTGCCTTCTTTAGAAGTTAAGTTCTAAAATCGCCTACTTCCGAATTATTTCTTTCTTAATTGCAATTGTTGCAAGATTTTGTTGGGTTTTTTGATAAGTTTCTTTAAAAATTGCATATAATTCTCGAATTTATACGCCGAAAATTTATCCAATGGCCCAAACTGTTGAGCACAGTCGGTCAAATGCATTAAACCATGGATGTTGAAACTTACCAAATGATCACCAAAACTGTTGCCAAATAACTCAACAAAATCTTGCAACATGTGTTGGGCAACACTAGACTCCGTTCTATATGACCTTTCACAGGATAAGAGCCTTATGCTGGAATGCAGTAAAAGAAAAATATGATAAAGATCGCCAGTAATGCAGTCTTTCAAAACGAAAACTCCTAAGTACAATAAAAACTGCCTATACTCGGTTGATTTCCAGTTTTTTAATTCATCAAATGTCCTGCACACACGCCCAAATTCAGACGGGACAAAATTAGACAGAAATCGTAGTCTATCATTTATTTTACTGACTTTTCCGTTTTTAATCAATAACTGGAGCAATTTTTTAGTCACGCCTAAGTCGACTAGATGCATAGGGTCAAGAGGAAATTGCGAAACCATTCCAAAGTTAGCAGCTTCTAATATGTTTTCTTGCTGCTGAAAGGGTAAACTGTGATGAGCAGGATCATCCCTACTTTTAAATGATTCATTTGTTCTTAAACTACTTACACTTTTAGAAAAACATACTCTTCTTTCCTTATATTTTCCAACCTGGCAACATTTGGAGCAACCGTTTTTCCCATTGTGAGATTTTACACCAGTAACAAACGCTCGAGCTGGTGAGTCGCAAGTGAAAAGGCGAACATCAAATTCTTTACGAAGCTGTTGTAAACCAACTTTTAGTCCATTTTCTTTTAACACTTTTACTTCGTCACAAAAATCTTTCATAAAATCGTTAATGTTCCATGGCTTTGCTGTTCCAGAAAAACAAGCTATAGTGAACAATTTTTCTTTTGGAAAACCTACGATTGCCCCAATTATTGGCCACAACACTCGATTGGAGCTTTTAAAAAGTTTCAGGCCGTCAACTCCTACATCAATAATAACTTTATTGTTTTTTTCTAAAAAGTCAAATGCATCCGATTGGAAATATGTTTGTATACCAAGATACAAAAACTCACCACATGGAATAGATTGGATTTCTACTATCTTTCTGCTAGTTTGGAAAAGTGTCTTTGAAGACAATGGTAAACCATCTACGCCACAACTTTTCAAAGTCTCTAAGAGATCACTAACCGTATTGTGGGATACGTTGTTTCTCAATGCCCATGACTTAATTGCAGCCGACTTTATCTTATTGGCTGGCCTCCTACTACCACCTTCCTCAACACTCACAGCGCCCTCAACTACACTAACGTGTTCATGGCTTGCACTTACTGCACATCCTATCGAAGGCACCTGGCTATCCTCCTCAGAGTCATCGCCCATCACTTCCTCCTGGACACTATCATTAGCAACGCATTCAGTTTTTTTTTGCAAAATTTTCTATTTTTCTATATTTTGCAGCACTAAATTCGCAAATTTGTTTTGTCAAGGCTGACTAAATTTTTCAATGTTTTTTTATTCATTATTTGTTTATTATTATTTTTCTGTTCAAATACTTTCTTTATTTGTTAAAAACCTTTGATTATTTGTTTAAAAACTTGTTTTTATTTTTAATTTCTTGCGACACGTGACACGTTGGTTTTACAAACTTCGCGCTAAAAAGACACATGCATATAAACGTAAAAAAATCGTTCTAACTCACTCGAACTTTTTATGCATTTTTGTAAGCACCAGAATGAGACAACATTATTAAACGCAGACAGGGTTGCGAAATAATTTTTCGTTACTGCTACTGAGAAAATTATATGTTACTTAACGAAAAACATTGATTCTTAAGAAAGTACAAATTATGCATGTGTATTAGTAGTGAACAAAAATTGTTCTATGTGTTAGAGTTATGGTTACCCATGGCTTGCAGGGTATATATTGAAAAAAAATTTTTTGAATTATGGCCACACTCGTTATACTGTGCGACGTTTCATAAATGAAATGTCTATAAATATTATATTTAAATTTGTAATTCCATTAAAATGCGTTACTTAAAAAATTTCTACAAAGAGCTGTTGCTGAAGAAAGTCTTGGTTGGAGAAAGTCAGCAGCTTTGTGAAAGCCTTAGTTATTTTATGTTTTTTGATGCTTACAAATATGCAATAAAACTTCGAATTTAAAAAAAACAAAAATTAAAGTACGAATAACTCGAAAAAGGTATTCTAAAATATTGAGGAGGCTTATGCTAACATATTTGCTAAACTGTTACATCCTGTTCCCAATAGGGTTAATTTGTAACTCATTTTGGTTTTTATAATTTTAAATGATACGTTCTTCTACTTCTTACGACTGCGCTTACTTCAAAGCATAAATAGAAAATGGTCTGTCTTTTAAAAGGTAACATTTCAGAAAAGATTTGTGCAGCCGCTTATTATACGTCTTAGAAAAAAGTGTGGGAGTTGACCTTAGCAAAGTGTATTGTTGTACCTTATTCACTATGGCAGTTGTTCCTGTGTCCGTTGCTGTTGTGTTGGAGCTGCCGAATTGTTGTTGCAACGTACGCTGCTTTGCCACTGATCTGGCTGTGGTTGCTGTTTATTTACTTATCACTGTTAAGGGCTATGTTATGCTGGCGGTCATGGGCACGTCCTGGGCACGCATTGTTGTTTCAATGTAAAGTGAAAAATTGAGAGCGAGAGAGAGAGAATAAATTTTGCCCACCACGGTCACCAAATGATTCCATAAAAATATGAAATCACGGTATTAAAACAGTATTGCGTTGTGGAATTATTCACATTTGTGTTTTATTACGCTTATTATACGTCTTAGAAAAAAGTGTGGGAGTTGACCTTAGCAAAGTGTATTGTTGTACCTTATTCACTATGGCAGTTGTTCCTGTGTCCGTTGCTGTTGTGTTGGAGCTGCCGAATTGTTGTTGCAACGTACGCTGCTTTGCCACTGATCTGGCTGTGGTTGCTGTTTATTTACTTATCACTGTTAAGGGCTATGTTATGCTGGCGGTCATGGGCACGTCCTGGGCACGCATTGTTGTTTCAATGTAAAGTGAAAAATTGAGAGCGAGAGAGAGAGAATAAATTTTGCCCACCACGGTCACCAAATGATTCCATAAAAATATGAAATCACGGTATTAAAACAGTATTGCGTTGTGGAATTATTCACATTTGTGTTTTCGCATTAAAATAGTACAATTTCAGCGCGAAATGTATAAAATCAGTAATGAATACTGCTTAAAAGTAACACTCAACCATGTTCAACGATGATACTTTTTTCGGATAAAGTACTAAAAGTAGCAAAAAGTTTACTAATGTTTAGGGATCATATGACCGTCAGCATAACATACTTGCATCAACGAAAGTCGGCTGTACTCTATTTGCTACCAACTCTCCACAAATTCAAGCAGTTGCTCTCCTCTGTCATTGTTGCTGGTGCTTCCCCACGCAGTATTATGCGCGTTGGCATCACATCCTATGATCACTCCAATGCCTCTTTCCTCATAGTACTTTACCAGGTTCTCCACATCTTTTGAAGGTGGCTGGTCCGGAGAGTCCAGTACCCGTACAAGTACCCGTACCATCCCCGATTCTCACAACGGTAAGATCCGGGGAACATAGGTGTGGCATATGTACCGCTAGTATACCATGTCTCACCAGAATACAGGTCCTCCGTCTGCCATCTGCCACCGGTTGGTACAGCGTGGCTTTCTGCTCTGAGAGACCTTTGATTCTATTGTGAAAAATCCAAGGTTCTTGGAGCATTGCTATGTAAATTCCATCCTCCTCCATGCAATGCATCATCATTGCTGATGCTGCCCTACTATGGTGTAGATTGAGCTGACACACAACGAGGTTTTCCTGGTACGGGCCCACCACCCGCCCTGGTGGTTCCTCCCTTGCAGAATTCCCCACCAGCCCCGTACCAGGGGTTTCGTCGAGCTCACCTTGCATCCTTTTGGAATTTGATGAGAGCTTGATCAAGGCCGCAGTTGAGTTTCCCCCCTGCCAACCTGATCGCTTCCATCTCATCCGTCCGGCACCACGCAGTGAATTTGACGCCTCCTTCCTTTGCATCTCCGAACTTCGTTGCATTGCTAACTCTCCATTTAGAAGTGTCCGCAATGCACCGGTTCTGGGTCTGCAACCTCCTAAGGATGACCTCCTTGCTTTCGGAAGTACCGTAAACAATGATGAACACCCTGCCAACGTCCTTTAATGCGTATAGTCGGTCGACCCGCAACTCAGCCCCTTCCCATAAGTTCATGAGCTTTGGCACGGTTCGGCACAGCCATACCTTAGATGATGGGTTCTTGCACTTGAGTACAATAATTCCATCCTCCAAGTTTGCATTTCCAACAAATCCTACATCGCCATCGCTTTCATTGATGGTGTCGAGAGCCTCCAAGAGGGCGGATTTAAAGGCCGCCAACTGGGACTCTCCCAACTGACCATCGATGGAGCAATCAACGATGCCCATTAAGAGGTCCTTTTCCGCTACCGTAGCATAGGATGCACGGCCGCTTCCAATAACCCCTTCCGGGTTGAATTTCCCTCCCGCTGAAGCCTTCGACTTCGCGGACGCAACTCTTTGTGTATGCAAAGGTTTGCTACCGCTCGGTTTCTGGCTATCAGCCCTCCACGATTTCCACTGGCTATAGACTTTTGAGGGTCGTCCACCAACTTCCATCGTCCTTCCTTTATGTGGAAAGCTATCAACCTTTACAGGATGTCCACCTTCCCCGTCCTTAGCCGAAGAGCTAACAGCCGTGAGCTGTCCACCTTTCGACTCACATGTTCGAGTCACCCCGTTATCGACTTCGCCGGAAGATCCAGGTTGTTCCCTGAATCTTTTACCCTTGTTCGTTTCCGGGGTGGACTCATCGCATGACATGCTTTGGAATTGATCCGTCATATTATTGACTGGGGACTCCAAAGCAATCTCCCCCTCAGTTCTGCCCGCCTTCTTACGCTTCCTCCTCCGCCTTTGCTTCTCCCTATCAAGGAGCCGCTTAGCCTTGGACTCAGCTTCCTTCCCTGGTGTTGCAGCTTCGACGGGTCTGGCTGACAATTCCACTCCTTTCGGAGCTTTATCGTCCACCAGGCCCAGCGGGTTACCTTGCGGCTTCCCGCACCCTTCCACGGTTAAATCCTTTTGGGATTCCACCGCTTCGGGACTCGTCCCCACAGCGCACCCTTCCTTTTTTTGTTTTTTTTTTGTTTTTGTGTGTTCATTAATATCCCACGAGTTGGGGAGAAAAACGGACCGAACGGACAGAGATCCCCATTATCCCCCCTACCCTACTAAAGTACAACAGGGAGTGGGCTGCCCTCACGAGACACCATTCGCGATCTAAAACCCCTAGACCCAACACCAACGGTGCAATCTCCCTCGGCATGGCGTCTACAACCTTAGAAATAGGGGGGGTGACTTTTGGTTCGTTGCTCCACAAAGCCTAACCCAATAGCCATTGTGTCTTTGCAACTTAAGCCTCTACATCGCGTCAAGATTGTCACCCGAGCGTAGAGGATCTAAAGACTCTAATGTATGGTCGCAAATTTTATAAATACATGTGACAGGAGATTTTCGAGTGAAGGTCATGTGCTTGCGTTTCTTCATGTTAAGATTCATACGATTCACGTTGCACCAGCTATAAAGATGGTCTATGTCAGTTTGCAAGAGAACGGCATCATTAGCATTTTCGAAAAGAAGAAATAGTTTCACGTCGTCTGCGTACATTAAAATACTCGAATGCTTTATGACAGATGTCAAATCATTTATAAACAGCAAAAAGAGAAAAGGTTCGAGGTGGCTTCCTTGAGGTACACCAGAAGTGAAAGGAAACTCATGTGATTTCGCAAGTTTAAAAAGAACACGTTGTGTTGTATTGCATAAATAAGATTCAATCCATCTTACTAGTGTTGTGGGAAATCCAGCAAGAGATAATTTTAAGACTAAAAGCTAATGATTAACAACATCAAAATCTTTGCTAAAATCTGTGTATAAACCATAAGTCTGTAAACCTTTTCCAAAATTCTCAACGGTTTTGGAAGTAAATTCAAGTAGTTTTGTAACCGTAGGTTTTCCAGAAACGAATCCATGTTCGTCTATGTGACGAATCTATGTGATAATTGTGAAGTTATGATTGCCTCGAAAAGCTTAGGCAAATCGCTTAATTTTGCAACTCCACGATAGTTATCGGTTTAAGACCTGTTACCAGACATGTGCAATGGAATAATAAAAGACGACATCCAGGCAACTGAAAAATATCAAGATTTTAATGAAGAAGATAAAAGCAATGTGATAGGAGTTACTAATTCATCACAGCAGTATTTTAATACACATGACGGTACATTGTCAATTATTGGGAGACAAATATCCACAGATTGAACACTAAATGAATAGCTTAGATTTTCATATGATGAAGATGAATAGCTCGCTTTGAAAAAGTTAGCGAAAAAATTACAAATGCTATTCTCGTTATCCGACTCAACAGTTTTATATTTCATAAAAGAAGGATAGGAATCAATCCTGCGTTTTGTGTTGTTGACAAAGTTCCAGAATGATTTAGCATCAGACTTTATGTTTAATTTTACTTTTATTAAATAAATATCGTAGGATTGCTTGCATAATTGACGATACTTGTACTTAATAGAGATATCAGAACCAAAATCTGTAATGTTTGAGTTTTTTGATATTTTTTATAATGCTTTTTTTTATAATGTTCCTTAATTTTCTCAGTTCATCAGTAAACCACACAGGACCAGATGTTAAACGGGCTTTTCTCTGAGGTACTGATGATAGAAAACAATCTTTGAGAGTTCTATTAAAAGTAGAGACAGCCGAATCAAGGTTTTCTGGCGATGTTATTGCATTAACGATATTAAGTATGGATGTCCAGTTAATATTAGATGTATAGTTTTTTAACAAAACATAATTGGTTCTTTTCAAATTCTTTTAAAACTCAGTAGGAGGTTGAGTAAAACGATTCTTTACAGATTGTTTAGGAAAATTAAGAGCAATTTCTAAAGTTGGATGGTACGGGTCTGTTAGGGAGCACTAGTGGATCTGTCCTTGAAACTGAAATAATATTGCTGTCGTCAAAATATAAAAGATCTAACAAACGGCTATTCTTGTTAAAGTGACTGTTTAATTGAAAAAGTCCTTTCAAATCCAGGACTTTAAAAATTAATTTACTCATTTAAAAATTAATTAACAAATGATCGTTCAGACGAAGGCAATAATATTGCACGATTTTCGGTGCAGCAGTTCCAAGAGACATTTGGCAGATTAAAGTCACCCGTTATTAGAATAATAAGAATTATTATTTCTTGTGACAAATAAGAAGATTTAAGGGCAGTTAGTACTCCACCGCCATTTAAAGAATTACCGGCAATAGCGTTTCTATCTTTGCGGCAAATATTAAAATTATTAGAAAGGGTTTCAATATTTAGGGTATTAGGTTTAAGCCAAGTTTCACTGAAGACAATTATATCAAAGAGTAGGTTGTGGCTTAAAATGTGTAAATATTTAAACTTTGTATTTAATCCACGAACATTTTGGTATTAGATAAGGAATGCAAAGCAGCAATTTTAGTAGTACAAACCGGTAAAGTAGACAGAGTAGTTTTAGGTTGTGATCCAGGAATATATTCGTGGATCAACGTATTTTCAGGCCAAAAACCTTGATCTATTTCCGTATTAAAGAGATCCCCAGGCAAATTTATTTTGAAAGATAGCAATACGTTCAAAAAGTCCATAGTATGACACATAGATGGCGTTACTAGATTTTTTTCCATTTTTATTATTAGTACCAGCCTTCAAACCATACGTATAAAAATTTGACATCAATCTGACATTTGATTCGTGAGTTATAGCATTTTGTGTGCAACATATTGACAATGCAATGACAGTAAGTATATTGACAGTGCAATGTTATTGAAAAAAAATGGATAAAAGTGAATTTCTTACTTACTTAGGTGGTCGTAAAAACCCGTGTCCGGGTTTCGGCCGACCTCATCAGCTCTCGCCAGGAGCCTCTGCTTTGCACGCGCCTTCTCCAATCTAATACACCAAGTGCGGTTAGGGCTTCCTCAGCCTGGTCCATCCATCGGAGGCATGGTCTCCCTCGTCGTCGTTGACCAGCGACGCTCGCCTCGAGCACCTTTTTCGCTGGAGCTTCGTCGTCCATTCGATGGACATGACCCAGCCAGCGTAATCGCTGCATAGTTATACGCCGAACTACGTCAATGTCATCGTAGAGCTCATGCAGCTCGTGGTTCATTCGGATGCGATAGTCATCGCCGACTCGAACAGGACCTAAGATTTTGCGAAGAACTTTTCTCTCAAACACCCCCAGAGCGGCTGCGCCAGTTTGCGAAACTACCCATGCCTTAGCGCCATAAAGCAGCACAGGTAGAACGAGCGTCTTGTAGAGTGTTAGTTTTGTCGATCGAAAGAGGGCTCTGGAACGTAGTTGCTTACTGAGCCCGTAGTAGCACCTATTAGCAATTATTGTCCTTGGCTTTATCTCTAGGCTGATTTCGTTTTTGGTATTAATGGCGTTGCCAAGGTAAACGAACTCCTTGACTACTTCAAAGTTATATCTGCCGGATGAAACGTGGGAGTCTAAACGCCGCGCTCTCTTGTTTGTAGACAGCATATACTTTGTTTTACCCTCATTTATCGTCAAACCCACTTTGGCTGATTCCTTTTCGATAGCGGCGAAAGCAGCGGTAACATCTCTTCTGGTTCTGCCGACAATATCAATATCAACAGCGTACGCAAGGAGCTGGACGCCTTTATAGAAAATGGTGCCATTACGATGCACACCGGCCTTTCGTACGATCCCCTCCATGATGATGTTAAAGAGATCGCAAGACAGTGGATCGCCTTGCTGAAACCTCTTTCGGTATTAAAGGTTTCGGCGAGGTCATATCCTACCTTGACGGAGCTGCGTGTGTTGCTCAACGTCATTCTGCAAAGTCTAATCAACTTCTCAGGTATACCGAACTCAGACATTGTTGCGTATAGGCAATCCCTTCTCGGGCTTTCGAACGCAGCTTTAAAATCGTCAAAGAGATGGTGTGTGTCAATTTAATTTTCGTGGGTTTTCTCCAGGATTTGTCGTAGCGTGAAAATCTGGTCTATGGTGGACTTACCAGGTCGAAAGCCACACTGATAAGGTCCAATCAGTGTTTTTGTAATTGGCTTTAATCTTTCACACAGTACGCTTGAGAGAACCTTATATGCGATGGAAATAAGACTGATACCTCTATATTTTAATTTCGAGTTTTGATAAAGCATTGCTTTTTGATGAAAAAAATACAGTGGAACCAAACAATGGTTTGATAAACATTAGCCGGACTCTGCTCCATCGAGACAAATGGTAGAAAAGTGGATTGCTGAATTTAAACGTGGTCGTACCAGCACAAATGATGCAGAGCGCATTGGACGCCCAAATCAGACTGAATTTTATGGTTAATAGCTCATCATAACCTTTCTTCTGATAACCACAGTGCTTAGTTTTGTAGGAAAATTAAAAACTAGTCACAAGTATTTCAGGCAAATTTTAAAAAAATAACTTCTAAATACTTTCTGCCTGAAAATTTTCCGGATTCGGACTGAAGGTCTTAATACATATAATACACGTACAAAGTATTGGGTTGGCAACTAAGTAGTTGCGGATTTCACTCATATATGGCTTTAGTTGAATTTTTAGGTTTGCTGACGTAATCGAAATGTCAAACGCATTTTGTAATTTGATAGTTGGGACTGCAACTGTCAATCAGTAAAAAAAATTTTTGATCGGCTGTGTAGTTTTTGTTTGACGTCTGTTGAAAAATGGAAAATCAAAACGAACATTTTCGTCATATTTTGCTTTTTCATTTCCGGAAAGGAAAAAACGCATCGCAAGCTCACAAAAAGTTATGTGCTCTTTATGGTGACGAAGCTTTAAAAGAACGGCAGTGTCAAAATTGTTTCGTTCTGGTGATTTTCACTCAAAGATGAAAAACGCTCTGGTCGTCCAGTTGAAGTTGATGAACCAGATCTAAGCAATAATCGATTCGGATCGTCACAGTACAACACGTGAGATTGCATAGAAGCTTCTGTATCACATACATGCATTGAAAATCGCTTAAAATAACTTTGCTATGTACGAAAACTCGATATATGGGTTCCTCATGAACTGAAACAAAATCATTTAACACAACGCATTAACATCTGCGATTTGTTAAAGAAACGTAATGAAATGATCCATTTTTAAAACGATTGATAACTGGTGATAAAAAATGGGTTGTTAACAATAATGTCAATCGGAAAAGATCGTGGAGCAAGCCAGGTGAACCAGCTCAAAAGAAAGTTATGTTATCAGTTTGGTGGGATTACAAACGAATTGTCTACTTTGAACTTTTACCACCCAACCGAACGATCAATTCAGATGTCTACATTGAACAACTAACAAAATTGAACAATGCAGTTGAAGAAAAGCGGCCCGAATTGACAAATTGAAAAGGTGTTGTATTCCACCATGACAATGCAAGGCCATACACATCTTTGGTCACTCGGCAAAAATTATTGGAGCTTGGTTGGGATGTTTTGCCACATCCACCATATAGTCCTGACCTTGCACCATCTGATTACTTTTTATTACGATCTTTGCAAAACTCCTTGAATGGTAAAAATTTCAATAATAATGATGATGTCAAATCGTACCTGGTTCAGTTTTTTTACGATAAAAACCAGATGTTTTATGAACGTGGAATTATGATGCTGCCTGAAACATGGTAAAAGGTCATTGCTCAAAATGGGCAATACATTACAGAATAAAGTTATTTTGTTCCATGAAAAAATTGTCTTTTATTTTTTTCTTAAAAAAATCTGCAATTACTTAGTTGCCAACCTGATATTATTACCAGACGGAGGTATGGATATAGCAGCAGGCTTAGTAGATTTATCAGAATTTCGAAGATTCATGGGTAGTCGTTTAGGTTTCTGGGAAACAGTAGCTTCATCCATGATTTCAAATTTTTTAAATAATTCTTCAAAATCAGCCAATCTAGCTTGAGCCGCCACCAAGTCCTTAGACAATTCTTAAAAGCCCCTTCGAGCTTGCCTTAAAAGCCTCTTAGCTTTAAAATATCTATATCAGTAGATCTGCAGTCTGTACAAGACCAACGAAGTCCTTTACTTTCATTGAGTGCATCAAAAATTCTCGCATTCAGCGCTTGCACACTTTACAATAATATCTGACATCACCGCCATCCAGGAAATGCGATGGAAGGGCAAGGTTGCTCTAAACAAGCACACTGCGATATCAACAGCTGCCATGCGGAGAAGCGCGAGTTCGGATGTGGATTCGTCATTAGCCGGAAACTACGCCACCTTGTTTCCCGGTTCACACCTGTGAACGAAAGATTGGCCACGATCCGCATTAAGGCAAAATTTTTTCGGTCAGTTCAGTCTTCATGACACCTCCACGAACAACGGTCTTAGACTAATCGACTTCGCCGCGGCACGAAATATGGTATTTAGTAGCACCAGATTTAAGCACCTCGACACCCACAAGGCCACTTGACTGTCCCCGGATCAAAGAACGCGACACCAAATTGATCATGTTGTAATCGACGGAAGGCATGCCTCTAGTGTTATAGATGTGCGTACATTTCGGGGGGTCAATATTGACTCGGACCATTATCTTGTTACATCCAAGATCCGCATGCGATTATGCAATGCGAAGAACATACGCACAGGAATGCAACGAAAGCTAGATGTCGCTAAGCTGCAATTACAACGGACTGCCGAAGCCTACTCCGCTCAACGCTCGGTTAAGCTCAACCAACCAACCTCTGGACCCGACGACGCCGGCGGACTGTGGGCGCATATATCCCACTCCATGCGCGCTACCGCTGAAGAAGTCATTGGTTTCCGGCGCCCGCAACCTCGGAACCAATGGTACGATCAGGAGTGTCGCATCGCGACAGCAGTGAAAAACGCCGCATATAGAAAAACGCTGCAATCAGCTGCAACGCGAGCCGTGCGAGAAAACTACCGCGAAAAGAGGAAAGAAGAGTGGCGCCTTTTCAGACGCAAGAAAAGAGAGCAAGAAAAGCGTGAGCGTGAGGAACTAGAGGTATACCAGGGCAAGAATGATGCACGAATATTCTATCAACAGGTAAAGCGTCTAACCCAAGGTTTCAAGCCCGGAGCATCCACTTGTAGAGACGAAAATGGAAATCTGAATACGGATACACAGTGTGTGCTGAGATTGTGGAGACGGCACTTCTCCACCAATGCCGCCCATGGAGAGTGCAGTTCAGTGCCACCAATCAAAGATGATGGAGTGGAAGTATCACCACCTAGCCATGAAGAGGTTCGAGTTGCTATCCAACGACTCAAAAACAATAAAGCAGCGGGTGCTGACGGCCTGTCAGCTGAATTGTTTAAAACCGGCGGCGATGAATTGATAAGACGCATGCATCAGCTCATCAGCAAAATATGGCTAGCAGAAAGCATGCCCGACTATTGGAACCTCAGCGTACTGTGCCCTACACTTAAGAAAGGAGACCCAACAATCTGCGCCAGTTGTAGAGGTATCAGTTTTATTTCCATCGCATATAAGGTTCTCTCAAGCGCACTGTGTGAAAGATTAAAAGCCCATTACAAAAACACTGATTGGATCTTATCAGTGTGGCTTTCGACCTGGTTAGTCCACCATAGACCAGATTTTCACGCTACGACAAATCCTGGAGAAACCCACGAAAATCAAATTGACACACACCATCTCTTTGTCGTTTTTAAAGCTGCGTTCGATAGCCCGAGAAGGGATTGCCTATACGCAACAATGTCTGAGTTCAGTATACCTGCAAAATTGATTATACTTTGCAGAATGACGTTGAGCAACACACGCAGTTCCGTCAAGGTAGGAAATGACTTCTCCGAAACCTTCAATACCGAAAGAGGTTTCAGGCAAGGCGATCCACTGTCTTGCGATCTCTTCAACATCATCATGGAGCGGATCGTACGAAAGGCCGGTGTGCATCGTAATCGAAAAGGAATCAGCCAAAGTGGGTTTGATGATAAATGAGGGTAAAACAAAGTATATGCTGTCTACAAACAAGGGAGCGTGGCGTTTAGACTCCCACGTTTCATCCGGCAGCTATAACTTTGAAGTAGTCAAGGAGTTCTTTTATCTTGGCACCGCCATTAATACCAACAACGAAATCAACCTGGATATAAAGCGAAGAACAATAATTGCTAATAGGTGCTACTACGGGCTCAGTAAGCAACTAAGTTCCAGAGCCCTCTCTCGATCGACAAAACTAACACTCTACAAGACGCTCGTTCTACCTGTGTTGCTTTATGGCGCTGAGTTCGAGTGAAAAGTTCTTCGCAAAATCTTTGGTCCTGTACTAGTCGGCGATGACTATCGTATCCGAATGTACCACGAGCTGTATAATCTCTACGAAGACATTGACGTAGTTCGGCGTATAACTATGCAGCGACTACGCTGGCTGGGTCATGTCCATCGTATAGACGACGAAGCTCCAGCGAAAAAGGTGCTCGAGGCGAGGGTCGCTGGTCAACGACGACGAGAGAGACCATGCCTCCAATGGATGGACCAGGCTGAGGAAGCCCTAACCGCACCTCAGAGACGCCTGGCGAGAGCTGATGAGGTCGGCCCAAACCAGGACACGGGTTGTTACGGCCACCTAAGTGAGTAAGTAAGCATTCACCGGTATGTATTTTGTTGTTGTTTTCTCATTGTCCCATTGGGAAAAAAGGGCTATTATATTTACTTAGTTTTACCTATCTTAATGACAATATATTCGAATAAAAAATATATTGTACACATCTACTCGAAAATACCTTTCCATTGATACAAATTTTTATGAATATGTTGAAGTTAACACAGGTAAAAAGGGACCACAAACTTTTTTGTCTGCTTATTAATATATAGATTTCATAAAAATCGACCCAGTACTTTTGGAGTTTACCTGGAGACAAAAATTTACACTTCTATTTTATATAATAGTATAGAAGTATAGATATAGATATAGATATAGATATAGATATAGATATAGATATAGATATAGATATAGATATAGATATAGATATAGATATAGATATAGATATAGATATAGATATAGATATAGATATAGATATAGATATAGATATAGATATAGATAAGATTGAAAAAAAAAATTCGCAATAAGTTTTTTTTCTATTAACGCTTAACATTTTTTTTTTATTTAGATGCAAATTTTACACAGAGTACGCTTGATAACAGGTTTCAGCGATCGCAGTATACGTTTACAATTTGTGCAGGCTCGCCTCCAAGCTGTTTCAGTGCTTATTTATTCCAATGCTTTACAAGAAAATTCGGACAGAATTTTGTATCCTGGTTTCGGCGAAGAACTTTGCGAATTGATTGATAAAGAAGATAACTATTTAGTAGATATTCGCGCTGCAGTACTAAGAACTTTAACTTCAATGTTACATTTTGATCGTAATCATAATATACCAAAGTAAGGAATTAAATAAATAATAATAAACATTCATTGAAAAAATAAATTTTTTTTAGACCCGGTTCCCGACTGCCTAAAATTATTCATTACACTGGTGCTGAAAGGCAAGGTGGTATATTGCCTCTTCTTGTCCGCGATTGTATCTCAAGTTTAACTGGACTCGGAACAATTTCCAAGTATCCAATTTCATTGGCGACATCATTATTTAGCCTTCTCTATCATTTGGCAAGTTATGAGGCTGGCGGACAAGCTTTAGTTAGAAGTGGTATGATGCAATCACTTATTTGTGTTATTAATTGGACTGGTGTTGATCTAGAACATATAACTTTTGTAACACGTGCTGTTCGTGTAATTGATTTGATAACAAATATGGATTTTGCCAAATTTCACGAAAACAATGGATTGAATGCTTTTATTGAACGTTTGGAGAAAGAAATTAATATCTGCCGTAATGAAATTGAACATGTACCCATGCTAACACATTCTCACGCTAAAATAAACGATTCAGCACTATATGAAAACTCTTCTCTGTGTCCAAATGAAACTATGCAAGATGGTATGTTTTTGAATAATTACGTTGTATAAATAGTATTCTCTATTACAACTTTCATTCTTAGATAAGAATGGTAATATATTCTAAGTATAAGTAAAAATTGGTTGTTTTGGTTATAACATAACCAATATGTACATACTAAAGGTTATTTCATGACTGAATTTCCGTTTTTTAACACGTAGAAAAAGTTCGGGTAATAGTCCTTTTTTGGCTAGTATTCTTAACAAGATGAAGTACTCAGTTTTTTTACCAGATAATTTGATATAAAAGTCTTCTAACAATTAAATGGCCCTAGGTGTCCGTCGCAGATTTCAATGATTTTCGGATGATGTACTTTTTTTATACATATTTAGAAATGGTGTAAAAAAGCAGAAATGCATTTTTATGCAATTACATCACTATTTTTCATGTAAACATATACAAAATTGCTATCAAACGAAATTTGTAGACAAATGATGCCATCAAATTTGTAGACAAATTATGTAACAGTAATTTTTAAAATTAAATAGTCGGTACGGTAAGGAGCTCGTAGCAGAAAATGTTTATTTTTTATTTACTTTTGATTTAAGAAAATATAAAGCAACCTTTTTTAAAATTTTTTTTTTGCATTGTTTACTCCATATGTATAGCATAGCTGTAAAAGAATGCAATCATTTGTGATTTTAAATCTTGTGATTTATATTCAAAATGAATGCATTAATTTTTTCAAATCATTGATTGGGACTTGAATTTTCAAATCACAATCAATGATTTGAAAAAATGATTGCATTCGTTTTTTCAAATCATTGATTGTGATTTGAAATTTCAAAAAAATTTATTGCATTCATTTTTTCAAATCATTGATTTTGACTTAAAATTTCAATCAATGATTTGAAAAATTTATTGCATACATTTTTTCTCATTGATTGGGACTTAAAATTTCAAATCACAATCAATGATTTGAAAAAAATAATGCAATCAATTTTTCGAGTCATTGATCGGGATTTGAATGATTTTAAATCACAAATGATTGCATTCTTTTACAGCTCTGATGTGTAGAAGCTTGATAAGTTTATATTTAAAGTGGGCTGTCTTTTAAGTCTTGCGTCTAACAATAAAAAAAAAACAGTGGTTAATCAGTCGATCGTGTCGATCAATAAACGTTATCGTGTGACTGATTCAAAAGCGTGTTTGTCGATGTTGAACAAAGATAAGAAAGATTTTTTCCGTCGATTAGTAACCTTGGGCGAAACATGGATCCATCACTACACACCAGAGACAAAGGAACAGTCGAAGCAGTAGACTTCACCGGCCGAACGTGCTTCGAAGAAGGCGAAGACAGTGCTATTGGCCGGAAAGGTCATGGAGACAGTATTTTGGGATGAACGCGGTAAAATCTACATCGATTACCTACATCGATTACCGAAAAGAACTATCAATGACGAATACTATGCAGCCGAATAGAACCATTTCAAAGACGCTTTGAAAGAGAAACGTCCCCATTTGGCGAGGAAAAAGGTGCTCTTCTAGCAGGACAATGCGAGCGTTCACACATACCCAGCTCACATGGCAAAATCCCACGAATTGAAGTAGGAATTGAAGCGTATTCTCCAGATGTGGCCCCAGCGATTATTTTCTCTTTCCAAAACAGAATAAATGGCTCGGAGGAAAGAGATTCACCACCAGAGAGAGCTTATCACCGAAACAGGGGACTATTTTGTGGACCTTCCGAAAACGTATTTTTTGGATGGGATCAAAAAATTGGAGGAACCTAGCTGAAGTGTATCGAGCTAAAAGGAGACTATATTGAGAAATAAAACGTTTTTTTGCCGTAAAAACCATTCCTTGCTTAATTTTTCACTGAATTATCAATCGGCCCTCGTAGCTATAGTTAGGGAAAAGGGCAAAGAAATAATACTCAACACACTGAATCAATACCACATCAAATAGCAACTCACAATAGAGATCGAAAACAACAAAAGCATACTATATTTGGACATAAGACTATAGATACAACAATAAAATAAAATTGAACTGGTTCTCCAAACCATCTTCATCTGGTCGATTCATCAAGAATGATGAATTTTTTATCGACTCAACCAACAGCGCAAAAATTCAACATGGCGAATAATTTTATTAGCAATATTTTGACCGTAACTAACACACAATTTAAAAATGACAACATCAATAGAATTAAAAACATCCTTCAATCTAATAATTACACTGCGTAACAAAAATTATCTTCTTTTCTGTTCTATAAACCAAATATACCTTTTCGGAAAGGGAGAAAATTAAAAATACACGTCGTCGTTTTTCATGTACACGTCAGAATTTTTATTTGTTTACGTTTTAAGTTCTGTGGTGCCCCACATTAGGATGGCTTCATACATTTCACAGTGTTGCGCCTAGAACAAGCTGGCTGGACAAAATTATTTTTTTTTGTTTTTGTACCTATAGGATCAAAACAATGAAAAAATTCTTCAAGAGAGGGGGTGGGGATTGGATATGCACAGTTCACCAGATAGCAGACCTTTTACAGCTCATCTTTTTCCCACACATTTTAATTTTTACAAAGCAATAAAAATGCTATACGGTGTTGGTCGTATTAGACTTATACCCTTATCACCAACAGATGCCAACAGTTTTATCAAGTGAACTTTAATTTTAAAAATATTTTCGAAGGAACATTTATTCCTTGCTGCACAATTTCATGGAGCTGCTGAGTGTTACTTACTTACTTACTTAGGTGGCCGTAACAACCCGTGTCCGGGTTTCGACCGACCTCATCAGCTCTCGCCAGGCGCCTCTGCTTTGCTCGCACCTTCTCCAATCGGATACACCAAGTGCGGTTAGGGCTTCCTCAGCCTGGTCCATCCATCGGAGGCATGGTCTCCCTCGTCGTCGTTGACCAGCGACCCTTGCCTCGAACACCTTTTTCGCTGGAGCTTCGTCGTCCATACGATGGACATGACCCAGCCAGCGTAGTCGCTGCACAGTTATGCGCCGAACTACGTCAATATCTTCGTAGAGCTCATACAGCTCGTGGTTCATTCGGATGCGATAGTCATCGCCGACTTGAACAGGACCGAAGATTTTGCGAAGATCTTTTCTCTCAAACACCCCCAGAGCGGCTGCGCCAGTTTGCGAAACTACCCATGCCTCAGCGCCATAAAGCAGCACAGGTAGAACGAGCGTCTTGTAGAGTGTTAGTTTTGTCGATCGAAAGAGTGCTCTGGAACTTAGTTGCTTACTGAGCCCGTAGTAGCACCTATTAGCAATTATTGTCCTTGGCTTTATCTCTAGGCTGATTTCGTTTTTGGTATTAATGGCGTTGCCAAGGTAAACGAACTCCTTGACTACTTCAAAGTTATATCTGCCGGATGAAACGTGGGAGTCTAAACGCCGCGCTCCCTTGTTTGTAGACAGCATATACTTTGTTTTACCCTCATTTATCGTCAAACCCACTTTGGCTGATTCCTTTTCGATAGCGGTGAAAGCAGCGGTAACATCTCTTCTGGTTCTGCCGACAATATCAATATCATCAGCGTACGCAAGGAGCTGGACGCCTTTATAGAAAATGGTGCCATTACGATGCACACCGGCCTTTCGTACGATCCCCTCCATGATGATGTTAAAGAGATCGCAAGACAGTGGATCGCCTTGCTGAAACCTCTTTCGGTATTGAAGGTTTCGGCGAGGTCATTTCCTACCTCGACGGAGCTGCGTGTGTTGCTCAACGTCATTCTGCAAAGTCTAATCAACTTCTCAGGTATACCGAACTCAGACATTGTTGCGTATAGGCAATCCCTTCTCGGGCTTTCGAACGCAGCTTTAAAATCGACAAAGAGATGGTGTGTGTCAATCTGATTTTCATGGGTTTTCTCCAGGATTTGTCGTAGCGTAAAAATCTGGTCTATGATGGACTTACCAGGTCGAAAGCCACACTGATAAGGTCCAATCAGTGTTTTTGTAAGTCAGTGTTTTGCTGCTGAGTGTTAGTGTTTTTTATAACGTGCATATTAGTGTAAAATTATAAAGATTAGGTTAGAAATAAATGCATTTAATGTGAAATGATAATAAAAAAAGATAAAATGAATTTTCATTAGAATAAAAGAAATGAATTGCATGCAAATCCTACATTCGCCGACTACTCACAAAGTTTTTTCATTCGCTTGCTATTGACGTTTAGGTCGAATGATATTTGGAAAATTCGCACACTGTGATACCGCGTCCGCGAATTCGACCACGGTGATTACTTTTGGTAATTTAGTTCGTATAGTTACTGTTAGCAAATGAACCAAAATTGGACATGGTCGAAATATATATGCGCCAATTTTTTAGAAATTCCTAAAATTTACTACTGGGCCGATTGCAGATTATGTTCGAGCACGAGCACAAAATATGTTGCATGTCCTTGTAAATTTTAAGCACATTATCAGTTTTTAGAGTTTTTAGCCAAAAATCGTTCTTTCGATTTAACAAAAGCGTTCCATTTTGCAATTTTTCATTTTAGTTTTTTTACCGAGTCACTCTGAGCGTACTTATAGATTGCACTTTAAGTTCAATAGTTTAGACTGAATTTCTTACCATTTTTGGGGAATTTTTCCCATTCTTGGAACAATTACCATTTATTTGTCAAAAAGATGTTCTCTAAAACACGCAAAAAAAAAAAGATGAGTGTGAAAGTGTGCGAAAAGAGAATAGTATCGAAAAAAAGAATAAAAATGTATCGTTATACAAAGAAAGAAAAAAAAAATGATAACAGGTGGATAACAGCAAGTTCTACTTTCCAAAACTAAGTAGTTTAAATAGAATATTGAACTTTATTAAGACTCAAGTTTGTAAAACTGTTATTAAAAACTAAAATTATTTGCTAACTTTTACATTGATTTCATTACGACTTACCCTCAACTTTGAAATCCATTAACAGAAATTTTTTAAATTATGTACAAATAAAAAATTTTCTTATTTTCACTAGTAGTCCATTTCAACTGAGCACCGATTATAATTTCAACAAAACCACTTCTCTCACTTCCACTGCCGATAACTCTTAACTTACAAAAAACAATTAGTGATTTCCAGACTTTGAGAATATGAATATTCCGTTATTTTCATCAAACGCGAAATTCAATTTTGTCCAGCTAACTTGTTCTAGACGCAACACTGTGCATTTGTTCGAAAAAATATAAGGAATTGTTGGAATTTGATGAAAGTGTTGCTTTTGGACATTTTGAAGTATTTTGGTGTTCTCTCAACGACTTTTAGAGCGCCCGCAGAATAACGCCAAAACAGGCAGCACCAGAGTGAATGCGAGAAGCATATTAGATCAGTGCGACATAGTTTGTTATTGTTTTGCTTGTTTTTCATATTTCTTTCGGAAACATTTACCAACAACAACGCGAAACGCACTTGCTCATGCGCACAACAAAACAACACTCACTCAAAGGTCCAAGATAGATAGATTGATAGATTTTGTAATTGTTGTCTTTTGTTATGTTTTTTCGTATTTCGTTTTTTATATCTGTTCTATTTTATATGCTCCGCAATGTGCCTTTTTAATTTTGATTGAAAGCATAGCTGTACCAAACAACAGAAAGCAAAGAATAAGGTGAGACTTTTGCTTGTTTTTGGTTTCCTCGAAATTTATGTTGAGTGTAGAAAAGCAGGCGCATAAATTTGCGTATCTTGTGGGTGGCAATAAGTATTGTTGATATTTTTTCACTTCGCTTGATTTGTTAGGGAAAGCTAAACATTTATTTATGTTTCTTTTTTACTTGTTGATTTTGTGCGCGTTCTAAAAAAATAAAGAAAAAATGGATTCGTCGTACAAAGAGTTTTAATTTTCAATGCAGCAATGGATAGTGTTATAGGAAAGAATAAATCTTTCGGAATTCATCCGATAAACCAGTGTCGCGAAAGAAATGGTGGATTTCATCACCTTTACCCTCAGCTAAGAAAGTGTTCAATGAAATTCAATGCTTATACATGGATGACCATGTACACTTGAGTACATCTTCTACATCAACATCGCCTACGCGTTTGTCAACAAAAACAAAACACAACCCTAACTCTATCATGTGCGCCGACTCAGCCGCTGCTGTTGTTTGTATGTGTGTTCTTACGAATCTATTCTGTTTTTGCTGTTTTTTTGTTTTGATTCTTTTTGCAGTCAAAAGATGACGAAAACAAAATCAAAACAGTCGTTTGAGTCTGGATTCCACAATATGTGTACTAAATGCGAACAACATCGCATTTAAGGATTATTTTTAATCTTTTTACATGCCCAACAATTGATAATTTTATTAATGCATAATTTTCGCTGTTGCAGTTATGCAAAATTTATCATTAACAACAACAATATAGATGCACAAAAAAATCTTCACATTCGTTGCTATGTTGTGTTTGCATGGTGTTGATTTTGTGTGTTTATCAAAATATAAACACGTGCGCTGATGCTTATTACGTTTGTGTGTGTGTTTCATCGAACGAAAAAGTAATAAACATGAAATGCATCTAATATAAATTCTTCCTTGCGTTAAGACTGCGTTTAAAAAAATTGTCCTTCAAACATTAACACAAATTAGGCAATCAAAAATCAGCTGCAAGAAACTAGGACACCAGTTTTCTCGCTGCACCTGCTTTGGGCTGCCTGCCGTCACTATGTGGACTTCGAGCAAATTGCTATTAGTCGTCGAGAAACTAATTGTTCGAAGACTTGTTTTCGTAATATTTGTGGGATGTATGGACGTGTTTCTGTACTAGTTTGTTTGCACCAAATTTTGATGTTGAGCAGAGGAACGTGTATTTGTTCGAAACTGTATATTTGTTTAGTATCTCTTTTATTTCTGAATCCGTTGTCTGTTCTTTGTGTAGCTTTCTGAGGTTGCGAAAGTGCGTCTGCTACGACGTTGTGTGTTCATCTGAGTTCTGAGTCCTTTTACAAAGCATCAAAGTGCTTTTTCTTTGAAATGGTGCTTAGTAAATTCACCGAAACTACGCAAATGGATTGTTATTTATAAGTACACTTTAGTTGCGCAGTTTTGGTGAATCTTTTAAGTGCCAATTCAAAGAAAAAGTAAACTGGTGCCTACTTAGTACAACTTAGAATACCTTTGATTTGTCTAAATGTCGCTAGTAAATTCCGCGATAAATTTTAAGTGCCGTGCTTGTGTTATTGAGTGCAATGCTGAAGAATATCGTATATAATAAACAGCTGCCGGCGCAAAAATATAAAGAAAACACAAAGAAAATAATTATAATTTAAATAGAAGACTGCAAAGAAAATATAGGTTGTCTTGTCTGTTCGACTTGCCTAAACATGGCGAAAATAAATAGAAGCCAACATTAAAAAAAAAAACATTAATATATGCAAAAGTATTGTGTTTTTTGTTGGTCTTTTTTTTATTTTTCTTTTTTTTTATTTATTTGTATTGTATATGGGTATCTGACAGATACTGGCAAGTTTATTGAAAGTTCGTTATAATTTTGCGCTACGTTTTTGTTTTTTATTTTATAATTTTTTTTTTGCGTGTTGTACATATAAAGTCTATTCATAGGAACAAGCATTCGAATAAGGGACCAAACTGCAAAACAATATGAAGAATTTGCTGCTTATGTTCTCGAGTACTCGTTTGTTGTGACTAGGCGCGTCTTCTGTGGACTTTTTTTCTGCTGCCACTGGATGGTTTTATATGTGCATGTGCGAGTTGAAATGTTTTTTTTATACCTCTCATTCATTTGACATTTGGATCTTTGACAGTTAACACTTTTCTTTTGACGGCTGACCGGTGACCTTGACAGCTGACCGACTTGTTTAATGTGACATTTGACAGATCGTATTTTCAATACTGACAGTTTATTATTCTTAACACCTGGCATCTCGTTCGAATTTAATTATGACAGTTTATTTTTCATCTAACTTGGACGTTCCCTTACATGTACAATTGACGTTTCTTTGTTTATTTAAATCTGACGTTTTCTCTGGCATTACATTTCTGACATTTCCTATTTTTTCAAATCTGACAATTTACTATCTTCATTTCTGACTTTTTTTAATTGTTATTTAACAGTTTTTCTTTAACTTTGACAGCTGACACATGACATTGACAGCTGACACCTTATAATTTGGTAGTTACCATGTTCTCCTTGACAACTGACTCATTGACTACGACATCGACACTTTGACTTTGACAGTTCACACATTTCCATTAACTCGAATTTGACAAAAGGTGGCTTCCGAAAACTGTCACAAGTGCTGGCCGGCTGTCACACTTCGCGTGCGTTTGTGTTGATTAAGTATATTCGGACGTTGCAGGGGCTGACACGGTCACTGTGAGTTCCCTAATGATCAACCTGGCAGGCAACTATCTGACCCATTCGACCGTCTGTACGTTCCTGTTTGTTGCATGGGTGTAAACGAGAAAAGTATCGGAAACGGTATCGAAAATCGAAACTTCCACCCCTAAATGGGTTTTTTCGTTCCTTTTTCCGAGAATAACTCAGGGGACAACGTCTGGCTACTAAGGAAACGAATCCACTAATTAAGACGGAAGCAAAACACATCATTGCAATCATACGGGTTAAGTGCAATAAGGAAGTGTGTCTTTATTGCTACACAATCATTGACCATATTAAAACCGGATCGGGCGACATCAGCAGCCCAGGAAAGTTTGCCGACTTCCTGAGTGCTGCTGAATAAAAGTTTTTTTCACAAAAACAGCTCATCAGTAGAAGCAGCGCGTCCCAACCAACAAGCACCTATAGCAGCGCCGGAGCGCGCATTTGCGGCAGCATCCTGACCATCAACAGCGACCACATCCAGCAGCAGACCTGGAAGTGGAGGTAGGTGCTTAGTGGGACTGCGTGCTGTTGTGTGTTTAATTTTTTATTAATGCAGCACAACCGGAAGCGGCATCATTTGCGCCCGCACGGCGACCCCTTTTATTAGCACGGAAGCGCCACATCAGGGTGCCCCAGGCGGACATAACGCAGCCATGTGACCTAATCGCAGCACACCTAATCACAACAGCACTAATCACAAGAACAGCACTAGCAGGCTGGCTGTAGTATCTATAGTCCGACATCGCCGTTCCAGACCAACAGGTTTATTTCGTATGTCTGTGTTATTCCTTTGTCCGCATTTCTTACGCTATTTGAATTTTTATTAAACCGTACACATCACTAAAGTTAAACGTAAAATTTGATCTTGCACTAAACTTATCCTTAAGAAGAAGAAAAAAAATAAATATACACTTAACAAATAATGGCTATACGCTAGGATTTTCTTTTATATGCTATTTATCCGTTTTTGTTTATTAAACTCAACTTACTATATTGTGTACACTAAAAGGTGTATTATATAGATATAATTATCTAAAAGGCTTATAAGTACAGCCTTGAATGGTTTTTTGTATTAGCATTGCATAAGCATAAAAGGGAACTATTATGCGCTTGCTGCACGATCAATATATATTGACCGTGATCCAGTATCGCGATATTCATTGACCGTGTAGCATGCAATATTGATGGATCGTGATCCAGATCACAAAAGTTCTAAATATTTTGAATCTGGATCGCGGATCAAAAATCAATCAATGTATATTGAAAGTGTAGCATATTTGCAATTCACGATACCGCAGTAAAATAAGAAAAAAAAAAAAACGGATTAAATTAAAGTAATTGACTTATGTTTCCAATAATTTGTACTTTGTGTGCAAGCAAAATAGATACACAGGTTTTTTTTTTTTGTTTTCATGAGTTGTTTTGTTCACTCTGAACAAAAATTGTATGAATGCTGACGCGATAAATATTTAACGGGTAGCATTCAAGCGCGATCCATCAATACATAAATTTGGATCGCGATCCAAGTATCAAAAGAAATAATGATCGTGGAGCAGGCGCCTTAGAGTATTTAATTTTTCTATTATGGAACTATTTCCAAGCACAAAACATTGCGGCCCTTCATTTCGAATAAGACTTTCGTTAACGTTCTATTATACATGCTGACCTTTTGTCAAGTTGGGATGTTATTCGTTATTCCACTCGAAAAAGTATTCCAAATAAGATAAAAACAACTAAATAAATAACAATTTTTATTGGGAATAAAATCATAATAAACAAATTAATAAATAATTTAATAATTTTTATTTGGAATAAGAACATAATACCCAAATTAACAAATAAAAATAACAATGAATAAATAAATAACACTTTTTATTTGGAATATAAAAATTGAAATAAAGAAGATAAAAATAAATAAATGAAAAAGAATTTATGCGATTTATTATAAAAAAGGCTGTAGTAAATGGTACCTGTTACAAAACCAATGTTTAGTGTAGAGGAAATGCAACTTAAATTTAACAATAAAAATTAATAATATATACTTTGATATAGCTTATAGAAAAAATAAAAAAAAAAATATTTGTTTTTGTTAAGATATATTTACAAACACAATATATAAATGTTATAAACTAATTTTGTGTAAGGCGTGGCCTGTGTTAAGTTTGTAAAATATAACTTTAAAATTAGGTCGCGTATTTCCTGTTCGGATAACTTTAACAAAAATTTAAAAATGTAAATATAAAACTGTATTTGTGAAAATGAACATGAAATAAGTTCTTTTTATTTGGTCGATGGAGAGAATTGCTTGCGTTTGGGGAGGACTAATAACTTCGCCCCAGGGTCCTCCATGGTAGGCAGGGATGCGGTGGCCGAGCCATATCACCTGGCTCGAGTGTTGGTTGGTGGATGGGTGAGCCAGGGGCCCCAACCTTTTCCAAACTGTTATTAAATTAATCTTCTTCTCGTTTCAGCTCCGGTTTTAAAAAGATTTTTTTCTCTTGCTTTTGATTTGGTGTTGAATCTCGTCGCGATATTTTTATTATTTAAATGCACGTGTATTTGTACGGCGAGGGTACACGTGGACGGCCACAATAACCCCCGCCCCACATCTCCCGAACTGCTAGCACCTTGGCTAACTAGCACGTGCAGTCGTGGCCAACTTCGTGTCCTCGGGTCACCTGACCGGGGGCGCTGGCGTCGGCTAGGGTACGCAGGCGCCCTGACTACTCTTCTGTGCGAAAGCCACAGGGGCGCATTTACCGTGCGCCCTCA
The DNA here is from genome assembly GCA_914767935.1 of Coremacera marginata. Classification (NCBI taxonomy): domain Eukaryota; kingdom Metazoa; phylum Arthropoda; class Insecta; order Diptera; family Sciomyzidae; genus Coremacera; species Coremacera marginata. Next base: position 98,754,365 of record OU612046.1, read on the forward strand.
AAACAAATGTAAAAGTCAGGGCTGCTGCCTCACTAGTCGGCCTCACCGCTCAGCGCTGACAGACGCAACAAATGTTTAAATGTTGAGTTTTTCCGTTCCGCTACAAACATTTGTCCCTATCGGAATCCCCTAAAAATTTTAATTCAAATTTCCCGGTATTTTTTGCCCACAGTAGTCGAGTGTAAATAATTTTGGTAGTTACGTTTCGGTGTATGCAGTGATCGCGTTAACGGATAGTTTTGTTAGTGGATTGGTCAGTGTTTTAGTGGGGAACTTTGCGGTTGAATGCCTCTACAAAAAAGAGCCGATAATTTTTGGAGCAACTCTAGAAGGCAAATCTTTCACTCAGCAGAATGTTTGATTTGCCGTGAAAAGAAACGTTTGGAAGAAAAATGTAAGAATAAAAACACTAATATGTTTAGATTTACTTCAAATATGGAAGTTTTGTATTGAATCTTTAGGAATATATATATTTAAGAAGCGGAAGAATTCTTACTCGTTTTTCAGCTGTATGTTATAAACAAGGCAGATAAGTGAGAAAGTAGTATTTTAGTTAGAGGAAGGAAGCTTCAAATATTACTTATGGCGGATTTATAGCAGATAAAGATAATCTAAAGTATTTAACATTCTATTACATTCTTTGTTTATTTATTAGCACTAGAGCATTGTCACATTAACAGTCAGTTTCTTATGTTTCAAGTCTATCAAGAGCCCATATTTCGTTAAGAAACTTCCTCCTACGATGGGTCTTGAAATGTCTGCCAAAATGAATGTAAATGGGAATTCGTGTCTAAGTTTTAAATGATTGTTTAGTAATTTCTTGCTGAAAGAATCATGTCGGAATTCTATTTGTGGGTTTTGTACTTGCTTACTGGAAGTACTGATACTTTCGCCCCACTGTCTATCAGAAAGTTAATTTTGTTGTGTTCATAAATAAATAAACGGCGTGTCAGTGTAGTTTGACTTCCATCATTAGTCGTCTCAATGATGGAGTCACTTAGTTTGTTGGGTTTTGTTGGGTGTGGTGTTCACAGTTCTTGGACCTCGAGTGAGAGTTTATTAAAACTTTTTAAAATCTTGGATGTGGTTTCTATTAAATCTCTGCACGGGTAGTCTTAAACCGACTTTCAACACATTCGTTTGGAAACGAGTGATTGTTATGTTTGAGTCGTTCCGAACGGTATGCTATAGCCGGTAGCATTCGTCAGGCAAACGAATCTAAACCAAACATAACAGAATGAAGGAAATGAAGGATATAGGATAAGGATATGATTCGAATGTTATGTGCACAACAACATAACATTCGGTGCATAAATTGAATTTAAGATTTTAAAAATTGGAAACTGAAATTGTACATACGATGGCAGAATTAGACGGTCGCGATTTAGACTGTCAGAATTTTAAAATTCAAGATGGTTAATGGTGTAGCCACCTAAAATTTTTTTTTTTCACGAATTCGGTGCTGGAGCAAATAATAGGTAAAAATGGATCGCTGAATCCGAATTCATTGCCAGATTTCCAAAATTGTGTAATTTTTTTATAAGAGTGTGGCCATCTACTAAAATGTATTTTCAAGAGTTCTTAACATGGTTTAACAGTGTTTAGGGGTAGCTGACTTCGAATCTGATGTCACAATTTTAAAACTCATGATGGTTAATGGTATTGCCACCTAAAATTTTTTTATTTTCACAAATTCGGTACTGGAGCAAACACTAGTTAAAAACTAGAATTCGGGTCGCTGAATCCGAATTAATAAAATAATACAATTTTGGAAAGCTGGCAACGAATTCGGATTCAGCGATCCATTTTTACCTAGTGTTTGCTCCAGCACCGAATTCGTGAAAATAAAAAATGTTAGGTGACAACACCATTAACCATCTTGAATTTTAAAATTGTGACATCAGATTCGAAGTCAGCGAACCATAAACACTGTAAAACGATGCTAAAAACTCTTAAAAATACATTATAGTAGATGGCAACATTGTTGTTATAAAAAAATTGTACAATTTTAGAAATCTGGCAAGGAATTCGGATTCAGCGACTCAATTTACCTATTGTTGCTCCAGCACCGAATTCGTGAAAATAAAAAATTTTAGGTGGCAACTCCATTAACCATCTTGAGTTTTAAAATTCTGACAGTCTAAATTGCGACCGTCAACTCCAATTTCCAATTTTTTAAATCTTAAATTCATTTTATGCACCGAATGTTATGTTGTTGTGTACATAACATTCGACTCATATATTTATGCAGCATTAATCTTTTACAAATCCTTTATTCTGTTATGTTTGGTTTAGATTCGTTTGGCCGACGAATGCTACCGGCTATGTTATATTTGTGTCGTTCGGAACGACTCAAACATAACAATCAATCGTTTCCAAACGAATGTTGAAAGTCGGTTTAAGACTAGTTAAAGCTATGGTTAATTTATATAATAAACTACTGAACTTGACACCTAATGCACTATTGTTGTAGTAGAAACGAGTTAATCCGTGCAGAGGTTTAGTTTCTACAAACATCTGCGTTACTATCGTTAGCTTTGAATTCGGAACAAATCTCACCGTGTGACCGGAATTACTGTTAATTACGAAAACAAACTTCCGATTTTGGAATAACTTCTCATATGTTATCTGCGAGTTTCAACTGATCGTTTAGTTCTCTATGACCAGATCCGGTAAGATCGATTTTAAGGCTCTTGGGTAGCTTGCGAAGCCATTTTACTATTGTATAAAAAAAAAACTTCAAAAATTGGCTTTTTTGTGTTGCTGCAAGTAAGCTCAAGAACTGCTGCACCGATTTTGATAAAATTTTTACTATTCTTACTATAATTTATTGTAGAGTGTTAATGTAAACTCAGAATTTTTATATTTTAAATAGCCGAAAAGTTGTTGGCCAATAATCTGGCGTACGTGGAAATTTTTATCAAATCCAGGTCTTTTTTGCCATTTCCCGCACAAACAAAAAAAGATATGTCGATATGTTGTATGGATTAATGAAAGATCTTCGCAATTCCAACAAAAAAGTCATAGATGTCATATATCTAGGATCGATAATTTTGTCGCAAAAGCTATATTTTAGTGAAATATTTCATCAATTTCTTGCAAGCAGAAATTTGTTGATTGGCTTCGACGCTGTCATTGCTTGCAGTTAGCAGAAGGTTGCTTTGGTTTCGCCAAAAAATGTTGCCCAAATTTTGCTAAAATTTAAAGCAACGCTGGCCGCTCTATAACTGAGCGTTCTCTGAGCGTAACTTTTCACATGTACACAAAGCTCACTTTTATCCAGTCGTTCGCTGACGGTGATGTGGGGATTTATGTAGATTTTCGCTGCAAATTATAAGAGCTTAGTTTAAAGCCCAAATTCCTCAAAAATTCCTCAAATTTAAATAAAACTTCTCAAAAAAAATTTTTAACAATATATTAAATAAAAATGATTTTTGTGGTTGATTTTTTTACTACGATTTTTCTCAAAATGGCGGCTGAAAAAGCAAGACTTAAAATTTTAACTTTTTCCATGGTGACCCTAGAAAAATTTAAAAATGGAGACAATTTTATCATGAAATAAACATTTTATTATGGAGTCGACTAAGCTGAATAAATTTTTTGATTTAGTAAATTATGTAAGAACTTATGTAAGAAATTATGTAGTAATTTAAATTTTTTAGTTTTCTGGTAATAAATTGTTTAATATTTCATTCAGGCTCGCAATAGAAAAAATTAGAAATAGTCTTCCTTTTTGGGCCACCATTCTCAAAGAAAAAAATCGTAGTCAAAATGTTAGCCAGAGTTGTCAAAACATTCTCACTACCTTTAATTGTGCTTCCGACACAAAGAAAAAATGTTGAAAACTGTTTAGTCACTGAAAATTAATTTTTTTTTATTTGTTGAATGCAAAACAAAAAGGGGTTTTAGCATGTTTTTACGGCCTAAATAGCGTTAGTTTATAAATTCGTTCACTGATATGAGCCTTTTTTTATTTGATTTGATTTTATTTATAAAGTGGTAAAAATATTATAAAATTCATTCAATAAAAGGTTAATTTATATTTTAAAAGGTAGATATAAGTATTATATAAGTTAATAAGTTTTTATATCTTTCCGAAACAATTCACGTTATCGAATACGAGTTTTATGTAAGGTCTTTCTCTGTACTCACTTCAAGTAACTTGAAGTTACTCGAACGTTTTTCCAGCACGAGAAATACTACTTAAAAACAAGTGGTTGATAAACTACTTTGAATTATATTATGGCGGCAACTACTCTGATTTTGACATGTTTTAATTGCAAATTTTTATTAGATTACAAGTTTATAAATATTTAACCATGTTATTTCATCAAATATTATTAACTTTAGGCTTCACTAAAATTTTGTTTCAAAAAGGCATATTTTTTTATTTACGAAATTTTATTTACGATCTGCAAGACAGACGTGTGGTAAACACGCTTTAAAACTAATAAACTGCCTCTAAACCCTGTGAAACCGTTAAAAATTTTTTATTATTTAAGATATTCAAATAACAAACTGGTACTGTTTAGCAAACATTGCACAATTTGGACTCTGTACAGAAATTGATCCATTGCTTAACCATTCAGCAAACACCTCATCACTTCAATAGTAAAGACGCACGCCTTTCCCTACGTAGCGTCGAGTCTGCTCCATCACTTCATTGCGATTGACACTTAAAAGAAGCACTAAGCAAAATATCGGTGTGTCCATCGTCCATGATTGATGGTTGCAAAGCGTGGAAAATCCCGCCGACACGCTTGTTTAGCTCATATTTTGAAATGAAGCATCAAAAAGCTGGCTCGTGTTAAATAACAGACGCAGTATTCACACAATTCCGATCAATTGGATCGGCACCTTCGCTCATGTACCCAGGAGGTGGCGTGCCCGTTTTTGTAAACTGCTTCCGTGGTAGGTATGCTCACATATAAGCGCAGAGTTCCTCCAGCTTCTGAAACTATGACCTGTTGGAAGCAGAAATAGTCCAATGAACAAAGGAATAATGAAATTATATCTGCCCTCGCAGCGTACTTCTGTTGCGCTCGTTGAATGTAATTACTAGATCTTTTTTGAATTAACTGGCAATGAAGTTTAGCATAAATCACTTTTGAATTATTTTAAAATCAATTAAAACACCACAAAGAACGACATTTCACAATTTTCCATTAAATAACTCTGATCACTTTTAACTATGTTTACATTTTGCTTTCAGATTTTATATTTCAGAATTTATTTGTGTCGACCAGGCATGATTTTTTTGGCATGGCTTATGTATTTTTCAAAACAGTCAAATAAATGATATCTTTGATGTATAGAAATTTAAAACTTTTATGCTTTTAAATTTATCTTCAGTAAGTGGAATATTAAATAGTTTTCAATTGGTTATTTTAAAGTAATTAAAAAAATAATTTAAATTTAACTAGTTTAACAAGTAGTTGAAAATATATGCAGACGAAAGTCAATTGACTTATTTAGCGGACATCACCAAATATATGAACAAATATGTTAGTTCGTTCTATGGAAAAAAGTCAGATTTTCAACTAGTTGTGGTTGACAAAAAACTACTTTTAAATTAGTTGATTTTCCTACAGGGTACTGCTACCAAATGCTTCCAGCTCATCTGAAAGTATTTTAATTTTGCATTTTTTTAATATGCCAACCAGCCAATTAAATTTTTATTTACTCTCAAATATCAGCTGTTGTGCTTGGAACTTACTTGAAGTCATTTCCGTACTTTTGGACAAATTTTCTCATTTTGACAGACAATCAAATTACTCTCTATTACTCGAAGTTTACTTGAAGTGAGTACGGAAACAAACCTATAATTGAGGTACAAATTGTGTCAATTAGCCGAAGTGCATTTCATTCAATTTGTTTTCATACCATTTAAAAATGGTTTAAAAACTACTCGAACAATTTGAACACACCGAAGTTGAAGATCGTTAATGTCTAAGTCATAAAATACAGTGCTGCCGTATATTAACCCTTTCAGGTTATACGGGGTGAAATCAACCCCAACACATTTTTAACGCAAAAGTTCATTAAAAATGCAACAAAAAAAAATATAAAAAAAAATTCTATAATGTTTTATTTGTACCTTATTTTTCAAGAACATATTATTTTTATACCCCAACGCGTACTGCTAAGGGGTATATTAACTTTGTCATTCCGTTTGTAACGCAAAGAAGGAGGCGTGGAAGGTATAGAAAAATATATATATTTTTGATCAGCATCATCTCCTGAGTCCATTTCCGTGTGTCCGTCTGTCTGTCCGTCTGTCGACACGATTACAGCCGCAATTTTAAAGCTAGCGCGATGAAATTCAAAATATAAGTTTATTTTTAAAAAAAGGAAGATCAAGTTCGAGAATGGGCCAAATCGGATGAAAACCACGCCTACCTCCCATACAAAGTGACTTTATATTCACCGTAAAATGTCTTTAAAATCCACAAAAATTAAAGAAATGCCTTGAAATTTGGCATGTAAGCTTTGCTCTTCAGTCTTAATCCTGGCTATAAAATTTGAAAAATCGGATGGAAACCACGCCTACCTCCTATACAAATTGGCTTTATTTTAAACGTAAAATCTTCTCAAAATCTGCAAAATTTAAAGAAATGTTTTAAAATTTTGCACATAAGCTTTGATATTTAATATAAATCATCTGCATGATATATGGCAAAATCAGATGAAACGTAATTATTATTTTAATCGTAAAATCTCTTAAAAATCCACAAAAAATAATGAAATGTCTTGAAATTTTGCACATTAGCTTTGATATATAATATCAACCATCCCTATGATATATGGCAAAATTGGATCAAAATCGCGCCTACCTCCTATACAAAGTGACGTCATCAAAATTGGAAAACTTTCGAATATACTTCAATATGGCCGCGGGGGATTTCCCTTACTTATATAATAGGTATCCTTACTAGTTTGATAATAAACTTAACTTTACATAACCAAAAAAAAAATTATGCAAAAAGAAAAACCGAAACGACTAAAATAACTCCTTACAAAAACTACTGTTACTTAAAAAATATTTCCAAAATCTATATTAATAAAATTAATTTCTGATTATTTGTTTTTTGTTTGTTTGTTTGTTTGTTTGTTTGACTTTTATACAAATCATAACTGCTGAACGGGTTTACCTTAAACTTAAAACGTTTGTTACTTGCGTCTTATATTAGGTTTCCCTTTTCCGCTCAAAAAACAATAAAAATGTAATATTTCTGACTGTTTCAATTGTTTCTTTCGGCAATTGTACCAAAAATGGGTTTCCACGCCCTCTTTTAACTCCCACAAATTGATGAAAATACTATATTTCAGACGGTTTTGGTCGTATAGGACTGATATTTGGTAAGAAAGTTTGTATGCTTACCGTCGGTTACTGTGGTAAACATGGGCGCGGTGGCACTATAATTTCGACCACTTTTAAATAAATCATTAAGACTTCAAAACTTCTGGTCCAATTGCGCTGAAATTTTAGCCGTACATTGTTTTTCAGCACGAGATGGTTTACGGGAAAATATGTTTGTCACACCCCCTTTCACCGCCCACAAAAAAAAAATTTAGAAAATTTCTATAAATTAAGTCGCTATCGACTGTTGAGCCCGCTAACATAAGGAGTGACTTATGTCAGAATCAGAAATCAAGCACGTGTGGACAATTATAGACAAGCCATGAGTGTGCATTGTAGGATTTATGTTTAGGATCCTTGTCTGGTAAAAATAAAATTCTTACTTATCCCTAATTTAGCACACGATTGTTTGACATGCTTTTTTAAAATGTCAATATAACCATATTGGTCCATTATTTCATTAAAAAAATGTAAAGCACCAGTCCCAGCCGCCGAAACGCACTGCCAAACCATAACCGACCCTCCTTCGTGCTTAAGTGTAACTCGAGTGTTTTTTGGTAAATGCGCTTCATTAACCTTTCTCCATACAAACCTCCGACGATATGAGCCCTGCAAGTTAAATTTGCTCTCATTGGTGAACAGTACCTATGATATTATTAGTTTTTCTAATTATAAAACTTTTCACTAATTTTTAACCATTATTACCCGATTCCAAAATTCTGAGCCTTTATTTAGACACAATTAGACATTTAGCAAATTCCACTCTTTTTTTGCGGTTTGCTTCAGATATAAAAAGGGCTATTTGGCTATAGTCCTGCTGTTAAATCCAGCTTCTCTAATGCATCGACGAACTGTTTCAGCGCTCACAGATTTGTTTCTGTCTTTTTCCAGCGCGGTCCTTATCCATGTGGCAGGAATAAAGGGATCTTTCTTAATAATCCTTAAAACATATTTATGATCACCAGCACTTAGTTTCTTTCCTTGGCCTGAAAGAAACCTAATATAAATATAAATATTAATAAATATAAATTATATAAATAAATATAAATATAAGTATATAAATATAATATAAATATAAATTATAGTATATAGAATTCACTGATGAACTTTTTTATGAAAAACTGACAAGAATTTTTTTTATGAAAAACTGACTTACATTTTGTAACAAATTGTTTTATATTTTTTATTAATTTTTTTTTAATTTATAATTTAAAAACAAAAATATGACGACCAAAAAAAATGTTTACCACAAATTCGAGTGCGACGTTAAATTACCTTAAATTAACGTTCCACATTCTATTATTTAAAATATTTGCAAATAATCTTGCTTTATAATAAAATAAAATAAGCAACCAAACTTGTTGCGGATGAAAAGTGAGTAATTTTGTATGGAGTGCGGATCTAATGCGTTTTCAACAATAACATTTTTACTCCGAGTCCGCAAACTTTGTTATCGATCCGCACCGAACATACTTGCCGGTTTCTACAATCGATAAGCAGAGTTCGAGTAATTTTCCCGACGCAACTGATCCGCCGGATTCCACAATTAGCATGAATAAGCACCCTGGTTGTGGAAAACTGCGAATATTAAGACAGCAAAACACTAAATCATGATCAGATAAGAAATCTATTTGATCAAATTTTAAAACATAAGAACTATCCGACACTAAACAAACATCAAGCAGACTAGGCAGATTTTGAACGGTTTGCTACCTATGGACCTGAACAGGGGGAAAAAGGTAAAAAAAAATTGCATTTTTTAAAGTTTTTTGCGATTTTGACCATGAAGATGAAATTTTTGATTTTATATGTTTACAATTTTTTCTTTATGACAAGAACTACCACTTTACAACTTAGTGGTGTCCGTATATGGTTATTTTTTTTCGTGTTGCACTGTGTTATTATAGATCAGGGTTTTCAACGAGACTTTTCTTATTGAACGTCTATCCAATTCCCGAAAACGCAATAGGGTGGTATAAAAGTGTGACCAACTATGGGGAAATCATACCTCCATTTGGTCAACGTGTGCAGGACATTCTTGAAAAAACCAGCAGCAGAGCATAATTATTATTGTCTTATATTTATTTTTTACCTCCACACCCATCCCAGATCAATACAACTTTTTATTGGACGATTTGTGATTTCTGTGGTAAGGAGCTGGCGCTATCTCGTTGAATACTTTCATGCATTAATTTTCAGCCCAATAGTAAGAAAATGTCTTAACGATATTCTGTGGGCCATGAGAGGAACCTTGGAAAATTTAAAATATTTTGTTATGGCTACCTAAGTCATCAAGCAGAAAAACAAAAATTGAAATTAACTGAACACCAAAGATAGAAGTGAAATCGAAGGAACTGCATCTCAACTCGTGGTTTGAATTTGAAATTTGTCAGCTTTTGCAACCGATTTTATCTTAAATCTAATTTTAATAGCTTTCAGAAGAGTTCTACCTCCCAATTTATAAATATTCTTATACCACGAGTTGAGTAAAAAAGGGGTATAGGTACCAAAACCTCAAAAAAATTTTTTTTTTAAGAATGCAGTGTTTGCAAGATATTCCTGCAATAGATAATTTTAAAATAATTTTATAAACAAAAAGAAAAATTCTGAGTAGGATTTGATCCACACACCTTTAGTTGAAAAGACCGAAAGCGTTGCCTCTGAGCTATTTAGTCATATAAAATTTATTGATTCGAAAATGTATATGAATAAAATATGAACAAAAAAAATAAGAACGTAATAAAGATTGACAACTCATTCGTATAAAACATTGCTTTTTCGATGAATATACGAACAGAAAGTAAATTTTATTAGATATCTGATACAAACGAAGCATTCGCTTGCCAATCGTTTCGCATTGTAAAAAGTGGACATGAATGTTTTTGAGTCGCCATCGCCGATATACTTGCAGTATTTTACGCCATGCTTTTGGACTGATATGGCGAACATTTTCTTTATCGCATCCACCTCTATCTTCCCAGAGCTTTCTTGATGGTTGGTTTCGTGGTCTTCAATCCAAATTTCATATGCCAGCGGGTCTTCTTCTTTCTTAGCTTCCCAATACTTGCAACTGTTGCATACGCTGGACTTTACAACAGTTCGTTAGTTAGTTAGTTAAGTGACGAGGGAGCAAGTCACCTAGTTACTGCGGCCTCAAGGGCCTATTGTAACAAACCTCTATAAGTTATAGTTCATCCTTAATCGTTAAGTGAATTAGGAACCGAGTGATGTCCTTATGTGAACTATCCGCTATTAAATGCGGTTCTAGGTACAATGCACCTAAGTAACGAAGACGGGTCCTGATTAGACCGTTACAGTGACACAAGATGTGCTATGCTGTTTCTTCATCTTCATTACATAATCTACACAGATCTTCCTGGACTATAGCCATGGTTGATAAGTGTTTATTTACCTTACAATGTCCAGTGGCAAGTCTGATAGATATTCCACTTAGAGTCAGGAATTGTTTCGTTCTTTGGAGCGAAGTGGTTGGCATGAATGTTTTAGACTGTCTGTTACCTTCAGTTTCCCTGCAGTAATGAAGTGCCTCTCTGTTTAGCCACATTTTAATGTTATGGCGCATAATGCCCCATGGTATCCCGCAGAATGGTTCTGGGCGTATGAAGGACCTTGCAGCCCCTTTCCTGGCTCGTTCGTCCGCGATCTCGTTACCTAAATAGCCGCTATGACCTGGTACTCAAATAAGATAAACTCTGTTATGGGTAGATACCTTGATAAGTAGCTGTAGGCAATCCCGTGATTTTAGATGCGCTGAGTGCAAGTAGAGCCACTTTACTATCAGAGTGAATGTTAATGTTTTTGTTCCTAGTAGGACTGTTTACATACTCTCTTAGACAGATCTCAATGGCGTGGACTTCAGCTTGGAAGACTGAATTACCTGTGCCCAATGCTGGCATACATAGATTTTCCCTGCCTTAAGGGGTCTTCTCATTGAGCAACTTTTTTTTTTACTTTTTTTTTGCATTTATTTATAGCTTGGGTAGTTGTGAATATGCCCCTAAAAGGATTTTTAGAAATTCGAAATACTTTAGAAGATACAGCCTTTTTTGTGAAGCAAGGTCTTCGTCAAAATGAGCTATTTTTTTTCGACTCATTTCCGAACGAAGCGGCATAAAGTAACCACCGAATTCCGTTGAAAATGTTTATTGTTAGGTAGAAACGTGTTTGCACACATATTCATACAAACATACGAATACACATTTCTGCTTATTTTAGGGGTTGAAGCATTTTTTGTGTTCTAGATGTGCGTACATTTCGGGGGGTCAACATTGACTCCGACCATTATCTTGTTGCAGCCAAGATCCGCATGCGATTATGCAATGCCAAGAACATACGCACAGGAATGCAACGAAAGCTAGATGTCGCTAAGCTGCAATTACAACGGACTGCCGAAGCCTACTCCGCTCAACTCTCGGTTAAGCTCAACCAACCAACCTCTGGACTCGACGACGCCGGCGGACTTTGGGCGCATATATCCCACTCCATGCGCGCTGCCGCTGAAGAAGTCATTGGTTTCCGGCGCCCGCAACCTCGGAACCAATGGTATGATCAGGAGTGTCGCATTGCGACTGCAGTAAAAAACGCCGCTTATAGAAAAACGCTGCAGTCAGCTGCAACGCGAGCCGTGCGAGAAAACTACCGCGAAAAGAGGAAGGAAGAGAGGCGCCTTTTCAGACGCAAGAAAAGAGAGCAGGAAAAGCGTGAGCGTGAGGAACTAGAGGTATACCAGGGCAAGAAGGATGCACGAAAATTCTATCAACAGGTTAAGCGTCTAACCCAAGGTTTCAAGCCCGGAGCATCCACTTGTAGAGACGAAAATGGAGATCTGAATACGGATACACAGTGTGTGCTTAGATTGTGGAGACAGCACTTCTCCAATTTACTTAATGGCGACGATTCCACCAATGCCGCCCATCGAGAGCACAGTGCAGTGCCACCAATCGACGATGACGGAGTGGAAGTATCACCACCTAGCCATGAAGAGGTTCGAGTTGCTATCCAACGACTCAAAAACAATAAAGCAGCGGGTGCTGACGGCCTGTCAGCTGAATTGTTTAAAACCGGCGGCGATGAATTGATAAGGCGCATGCATCAGCTCATCAGCAAAATATGGCTAGCAGAAAGCATGCCCGACGATTGGAACCTCAGTGTACTGTGCCCTATACTTAAGAAAGGAGACCCTACAATCTGCGCAAGTTATAGAGGTATCAGTCTTATTTCCATCGCATATAAGGTTCTCTCAAGCGTACTGTGTGAAAGATTAAAGCCAATTACAAAAACACTGATTGGACCTTATCAGTGTGGCTTTCGACCTGGTAAGTCTACCATAGACCAGATTTTCACGCTACGACAAATCCTGGAGAAAACCCACGAAAATCAAATTGACACACACCATCTCTTTGTCGACTTTAAAGCTGCGTTCGATAGCCCGAGAAGGGATTGCCTATACGCAACAATGTCTGAGTTCGGTATACCTGCAAAGTTGATTAGACTTTGCAGAATGACGTTGAGCAACACACGCAGCTCCGTCAAGGTAGGAAATGACCTCTCCGAAACCTTCAATACCGAAAGAGGTTTCAGGCAAGGCGATCCACTGTCTTGCGATCTCTTCAACATCATCATGGAGGGGATCGTACGAAAGGCCGGTGTGCATCGTAATGGCACCATTTTCTATAAAGGTGTCCAGCTCCTTGCTTACGCTGATGATATTGATATTGTTGGCAGAACCAAGAGAGATGTTACCGCTGCTTTCGCCGCTATCGAAAAGGAATCAGCCAAAGTGGGTTTGACGATAAATGAGGGTAAAACAAAGTATATGCTGTCTACAAACAAGGGAGCTCGGCGTTTAGACTCCCACGTTTCATCCGGCAGCTATAACTTTGAAGTAGTCAAGGAGTTTGTATACCTTGGCACCGCCATTAATACTAACAACGAAATCAGCCTGGAGATAAAGCGAAGAACAATAATTGCTAATAGGTGCTACTACGGGCTCAGTAAGCAACTAAGTTCCAGAGCCCTCTCTCGATCGACAAAACTAACACTCTACAAGACGCTCGTTCTACCTGTGCTGCTTTATGGCGCTGAGGCATGGGTAGTTTCGCAAACTGACGCAGCCGCTCTGGGGGTGTTCGAGAGAAAAGTTCTTCGCAAAATCTTCGGTCCTGTTCGAGTCGGCGATGACTATCGCATCCGAATGAACCACGAGCTGTATGAGCTCTACGGAGACATTGACGTAGTTCGGCGTATAACTGTGCAGCGACTACGCTGGCTGGGTCATGTCCATCGTATGGACGACGAAGCTCCAGCGAAAAAGGTGCTCGAAGCGAGGGTCGCTGGTCAACGACGACGAGGGAGACCATGCCTCCGATGGATGGACCAAGCTGAGGAAGCCCTAACCGCACTTGGTGTATCCGATTGGAGAAGGCGCGCGCAAAGCAGAGGCGCCTGGCGAGAGCTGATGAGGTCGGTCGAAATCCGGACACGGGTTGTCACGGCCACCTAAGTAAGTAAGTAAGTAGAAGCATTTTTTGAGTCCAGGTGTTCAACTGAAAGCATCATTTAGTTCAGTTTGTATCGAGTTGAGCAACAGACGCGTGCGCTTCAGTGAACGGAAAAGTAAATTTTTCATAAATTTATTGTGATTTTTGTAAAATGGATCGGAAAAGTAATAAAAAAAAAAAAAAAACGCCCAAGTGAGCATCAGAATCGTGCTAAAAAACGCGGGTTTAGTGGAAATCAGCATCTTAGACCAGAGGATTCTGAATATACCAGTACATCGGCCAAGAAATTCAAGAATAACGAAGACGACGAAGTATCAATCAAAAACAATTTGAAGTATTGCATTCTCGAGTTCTGTTCTGTGTTTACCACGTTGTCAGCGTTGGTAATTTGTGCCTCATGCAAGCAAAAAATTGAGTTCTCAGAAGCCTCACCAAATGGAGTTGGATTTAAAATCGCTTTGAACTGCGCCTGCCCACGCACAACACGCACAACATATATTCCATGATCGGAAAATGATATGAAATTAATCGACGCTTGGTTGTTGCCATGCGGCTTTTAGGGATTGGGCCAAAAGGTATAACCATGTTTTGTGGCCTCATGGACCTCGGACAAAGTTTGTCCAACAATCTGTACTATACTATCCTACAAAATTTGTACGTTGCTGGAAAAGCCATGTACGAACATGTCATTTCAAAAGCTATTGGAGAAGAAAAAGAGGCTATGATCGAAGCGAATCCAGAGTGCGATCCCACTTTATTTACTGTGTCGGGGGATGGGACTTGGAAGAAGCGTGGCTTTGCTTCCCTTTATGGTGTCACAAATTTGATTGCCAAGCATACCAAAAAAATTATTGACACTGTCGTAAAATCTCGTCTGTGTAACAGCTGCAAATATTGGGAAGCCAAGAAGGAAGAAGAGCCAGAGGCTTACCAAATTTGCCTTGATACTCATGACGAAGAATGCACCATAAACCATGAAGGAAGCTCTGGGAAAATGGAGGTGGACGCTGTAATAGAGATGTTCTCCAGGTCGTTTGAAACACACGGCATAAAATATGTAAAGTATATCGGCGATGGTGATTCGCAGACCTTCAAAGGTGTATTAGATGTCGACCCCTATGACGGTGACCCTATAGTGGAAAAGAAAGAATGCATTGGGCATGTGCAGAAGCGAATGGGCACGCGACTTCGAAAAATAAAAAAAGAAAATAAGGGCATTGGAGGCAAAGGTGCGGGCAAGCTCACCGACAAATTAATATCCGAGTTGACCACATATTATGGCCTTGCGATCCGCCGTCATCCTGACTCAGTGGAGGATATGAAAAAGGAAATTTGGGCCACTTTTTACCATAAGTGCTCCACCGATGATAAACCGCAACACCAAAATTGCCCCACCGGTGCGTCAAGCTGGTGCGCATGGCAGAAAGCAGCTGCTGAAGGTACGTTAGATAGCTTTCACCACACGTATGCACCTCTCGACAAGAAGGTGATGGGGGTAATAAAACCAGCTTACGAAGCGCTGTCGGCAGATAATTTGCTTGAAAGATGCCTTGGATCTGAAACTCAGAATTCCAATGAGTCCTACAATTCTGTTCTTTGGTCACTTTCGCCCAAACACATCAACTCAGGCGCACGCACCATCGAAGTGGCCAATTTCATTGCAACGTGCCTCTTCAACGACGGTTTTATACCCATACTTAAAATTATGGGTTTGATGGGTATTGCGATTGGCAAAAACGCATACGAATACGCACTATCTCGCAATGAAGACAGATTGAACCGATCAGAGACTCGAGCTGCGGCATCATCAAAAGCTGGCAGAACGGCTCGCAGAGCAGAGAGGGCAGCAGAAAGCAGTTTCTACGAAAAAGAGGAAGGTGGCCTGTATGGAGCTGGCATCGCCGACTAATATTTGTAAGTAAAATTTGTCAGCTCTTTAAAACTGCATTTAAACATTTTTGATTTTTTTTTTTTTCCCAAAAAAATTACTTCAAACTTTAAACGCGTTTATCTCGAACCCACGTTTTTCGAACTGGCGGCCATGATATCTCCAGTTCAACTGAACCGATTTTCATGAAACAAAGTGGAATCGACGCAGAATTGTCACCATTCTCGGGTGAACCTCGACCATAATTTTAAAAAATTTTTTAAAATTTTTGAAATTGAAATTTTTTTTTTGAATGGCCGCCATTTTGTCAAAAAAAATCACAAAATTAAGCTTGAGGTTCACCCGAGAATTACATCTATACTGATTATAACCCCGTTTTTTTTTTTCATTTCAGACGCTCCGGAGACCCGGAATCGTGCCCGCCGTGACGACACCTTTTTTTCACCACCAACTTTGAAGTCTCATTACTTTTTGAACAGCCCACGTATCGAGGCAAAAAAAATTTTTTTATTTACTTTGAACCTTTTGTAATACAATAAATAAAAAAAGTTTTCAATTATTCTTTGCGTTTTCAAATAAGAATTTTTTTAAAAAGGGTCCAAAAAACGGGTTTTGAATGAGAAGACCGCCTTAAGCCAAAAACTCCAGCTCTACACCCCTTCATCTGTCTTTAAGCCAGCAGCATACCAGGCTTGAAAGTCACAAGTGAACCGTGGCCTCTCTTTTTCCCTTGTGGTTCTGTTTGGGAAGGAGACTTGGAAGTTTTTGTAGAAGTTGAATTTTGAAAGGCAGAGATCGCAGGGTAATAACCTTAGATTCTCGTCCTTGGTTATTTCGTCTAACAGCGCTGAGTGAGTATTACTTGGTATAATCAAATTGTTGTCAATGATGAGCCTGACTGTGAAGAGAAGAGCTTCTTTCTTAAGAAGAAGATGTAATGGTGGTAACCAAGCAAAATCTCCAAAGCAGCAGTTGGAGCAGAACGCATCGCTGGTGTGATACATACACAAGCTAGTCGTTGCAATCTGCTGAGCTTGGCTTGAGCTGTTTTTTGGATCGTTTTACTCCACCATACTTGTGCGGCATATAAGACGATAGGTCTCGTGATGGAAGTATACATCCACATGGCTAGTTTGGGACTTACGCCCCAGTTTTTACCTACAAAGCTTCTGCTGACCCATAATGAGGCCCTTGCTTTGTTTACGGTGTTGTTTAGGTGTGGGTTCCATGTGAGTTTATGATCAAGCCTCACACCAAAGTATTTGACTTCTTTTGAGAGTTTATAGTTTCACCGAGAAGAGTAGGTTCAGTTAGATTTTCCTTGACTCTTTTCTTGGTGAAGACGATGATGTTGGTTTTCTTAGGGATGACGTTGAGACCTGTTTCCCTGCACCATTTAGCTACTATGTTGAGTGCTCTCTGGAGGAGATACGGTAAGGTGTCCTCGTATTTTCCTCTGATAAGGATCACGATGTCATGAGCGTAACCCTGCACATCGTGGCCATTTGATTTAAGAAGCTCTAAGAGTTCATCAACCACAATGGACCACAATATTGGAGAGAGAACTCCTCCTTGTGGACAACCTTTTGCGGCTCTTAGTTCTACCGTGCCCAAAGTTGGTTTTATATTCCTGACTTTCAGCACGTTATGCACCCAAGCACTTGTTCTTCCATCAACACCTTTGCACTGAATGCATTCGCTTATATGAGCGTATTCGGTGTTGTCAAAAGCACCTTCAATATCTAGGAAGCACCCGTTTTCATATTCTTTGTTCTCCATTAATTTTACAAGGAGGAGAGCATGAGAATCTGAAGAGCATTTTCTCCATAGTTTTTAGGAGAAAGGAGGGGAGGCTTATTGGTCTATACGATTTTGGTTGATCCGAAGGTCTACTGCCCATTTTAGGTATAAATCTAACAATAACCTCTCTGCAGGCTTTGAGTATAGTACCCCATGCGAAGCTCGTCCTAAAAATAGCTATTAGGAAAGGCATTAGTAGCACTAGGCTGTTTTGCAAGAGTGCAGGAAAGATGCCGTCTGGTCCAGCTGCCTTGTATGGTTGAAATGTGCTGAGAGCCCATTTTATCCTGACTTCGTTGAAGATTGATCTGGATAATCTCCAATCTATTGTGTTTGGTCTTCTATGCCCTGTCTGTAATAGGTTCGATGGAGTTCCAGTCAATGTAGTAGAACCCGGGAAATGGGTATCGGCAAGGAGCTTTAGAGTCTCGAGGCGATTTTTTGTTCCACCAAGGAGTGTGCCTATTTCCAGATTTTGTGGTCTCTGGGCAGGCTTGATGGTAGGAAGTTTGGATAGCTGTGATAAGGTTGTCACTTGCTATTTCAAGGTCATCAATGTTTCTTACCTTCCTATTGCAACGATTTAAGTTTTCCATGAGGAGTTTATTATATAACTCCCAATCTGTGGATCTTGGTTGCCTAGAATTTGTTGGTGTGCAGACATGGACGTTTCCAATGAGACCTGCCAGTTTACGATAAAGTTTTCTATAAATGGGGTTGAGAGTGTGAGGTCAAGGACTTCTTCTCTTATTCTATTTATAAAAGTGGGACGGTTCCCTACATTCAGAATTTCTAAATTATACTTACTTACTAAAAGGCACTCATCTCTACTGTTAATGTCTGAGCTGCCCCATATTGTGTGGTGAGCGTTTGCATCACAACCCAATAGCAACGACTTGTTGGTCCTGGCACAATGATCCACCAGTCTCTGTAGCTCCAGAAATTAGAGATCGGTAGAATCTCCAGGCAGGTATGCTGAACAAATTATGATATCTGTCTTACCTGCCTCAGAGGGTATCTCCACCATAGCCGCAAATTGGTCCTTGGTAGTGAACTCTGGAATTAGAAGAGTATTTATATAACGTCTAACTAATAAACATGCTCTAGGTGTTCCTTTATTGAAGGTATCATAAAGCAACTCACCTGTGAGAGCCTTTATCTGGTTCCTATAAACACTGTGTTAAGACTGCCTTAGACCCATTTTACTTTTTTGGTCGACCGGGCCTGATTCCCGCCCTCTTCCATTTCCACCAGACGTTCTTGCAGCGTCTGAGTGGCTAGCTTGACGGGAAGTTATTGGTGGTGACCGTGGCAGTTTTGCTCTCTGAGTCGATTGAGACTGAGAGTCTCTGATGCTCGTCGAGCTTGCGTTGGAAACAATCATTTTTGGTGGTGGCCGTGGCTGTTGTGTTCTCTGAGCAGATTGAGGCTGGGAGTCTCTGCTGCTCGTTGAACTAGCGTTCGTTACCGACATTCGCTTGGCTGCCGGTTTTGAATGGGGTTTGACCTCCCTTCTCGTATCTGATTCAGCCTTGCGCTTAGGGTGGGATTGTGTTACCATCTTCCCTATATCTTTAACTCTTATCTGTATTTGCCGAGCACGGATTTTGTCCTTTGAGGCTTCATCGACAGACAGAGTTATTGTTTCACCACCTGTATTGCTCCTTTGCTGTCTCAAAACTCGCCAGCCAGATGTTGTAAGTCCCATGTTTTGTATTGCTCCTGCATTGCTCCTTTGCTGTCTCAAAACTCGCCAGCCAGATGTTGTAAGTCCCATGTTTTGTTTGGCCAGTCGGACCATGAGGGAGCTTGCAGGCATGACAACTTCGGGAGGAATATAGGTGATGCAGGTGAACAGCTTGGGCATATCATTGCCCTCAGTCACATTTAACCTGGCATCTGCGAATGGTTTGATTTTCTCTGTCACAACCATGATCCAATAACTTGTCTCTTTGTTGTAAAAAGTTAGAGAGAGCCACCCATCCCTTGCTTGGCTGGTGATAAATCCTAGATTTGCAGACGTGTTTCCGGTTTAGTCAATCTCCGTCAGCAAACTTCTTTTGATGAGTGTGATCTGCTCATCAGTCAGGATTTTGTTGGGATGCATACTATGCATGATAGCAACCTTACACTCTCTCTGCTTACGTCTCTGTAAGATTGTTTCGAGGTGCTAGGCTGATCGTCCTGATCTTTTTTGGTTAAAGCTAGGGATTGAGCTGGTTGCTTCTGTCCCTGGCTTTCCCGTTGCTTGTGTCTCTTAGGGACCTCATCTCTTTCGTGTTGGTTACCACGAAACTGGCGTTTCAAGGGACGAGTTTTTCGATTGCTACCAGTGTTTCTTTTATTTTTATTTCTATTACTTTTTCTATCCATTGTCTTTAGCACAAACAAAAATTTTTATCAAAACTGTACTTTTCAAAACTGTATGCGCGCGCGCGTACGGTTTATAACGCAATTCAAAGTGAACTAAACGCTACCAACATTCGAATACCTAAGCTGTAAAATGTGTATTCATTTATTTTTAAAATGGGTATATAAACAAGTTATTACCTACTAAAGAACGCGTTGAACGAAATTCGGTAGTTGCTTCAAACCGTTGATTCAAAAAGTAGCCAAATTAAGCAAATCTCATTTTGGCGAAAACATTGCTGAACAAAAAAGGCCATATCTCCTAAAGTATTTCGAATTTCAAAAAACCTTTTTAGGACGATATTCTCAAATATGCAAAAAAAAAAAAATCAAAAAATTTTTTGCCAGCCAGGAATACTCCCTTAAGATTAACAAAATAAACCAAAACAATATTTTCAAATTCAGTGTACGCTTACTTTCAGCGAGTTTATCGAAAATAAAATCGACTGATGGCGTGAGATCTCTGTACAGAGTAAGCCATGTGAGACCGTTTAATCTATCTTGCAACATCGAGTTTCTTAAATAAGTTTTGACTCGGCGAAGTACTGGAAATGTTCGTTAATTTTCACATGAAGTCACTGGATGAATTACAAGGATGATTGGTAAATTAAATATATTAGAGAATATTTATTTTTTGCACAGTTGTAAGACTTCAAACACTGCCTTTTTTCCGTCGTTATTTTTATTACTAACTTTAAACCAAACATTCAGCTTCATTTTTAAATCATCAAAATCTTCTAAATCATCTTAATAAAATCCAATTAGTTTTTCAAAAGCTCTTAAAGCGCCATATCCAGTGGTTTTGTAGTGTCAGGAAATAGTGTTGAAATTAATAGTGGAAATAGATGTTTTAAAAATCGAACTCTTAGGTTTGAGATAAATCAAACGCTTGTCAAAAAATTTTGACAGAGACAGAGCCAACTGTGTTAAATTAATTTTTATCTTGTTGGCTTTATGGTTAGAGTATAATAAATAAATTCTATACAATATTATATTGTGAAGTAACAAACAATGTCGGCCGTAGCGCAGTGGGTAGAGTGTGTGGTCCATACGCCAGAGAACCCTGGTTCGAATCCCACCTGCCACAGAAAGTTCTTTCAATTAAATTAATTTTTCTGTTCGGCCGTCACTTCTCTGTAGACAGTGGCAAACCTCAGAGAGTAAAAACAGCCATGAAAAGCTTATTGAGAATTATTATTGAGCCGTTCGGAGTCGGCATACAACTTTTAGGTCCAGTTATCGATCATTGTGTTCACAACACGCACAACACAATTGATCATAAGAAGCTCGGTCAAAGTCCTTTCAAGGGCTGAAATGGCCATTTTCGTTTTTTGTTTTTTTTCGAAGTAACAAATGTTATGTGTGGTAATTTAATAATAAAGTATTAGTTCTTCAACCACAGTTCTAACTAAGGAACTAAACGCCCTTTCACCCTATTTAGTCATTCAATGGATGGCGCCATTGCAGTGTTGTTTTCCATAGTTAATGCACTTTTATATTAAATAATCGAACAGTAATGCTCCAATATAACGAACACCGATTTAACGAACTTGCAATATAACGAACACTTTTATCATATGCGTTGGTGACTCTATATTGCGAACATTTGAAAGTGCTGATATTCTATTTAACATACATGCAATAACAATAGAGTTCAGCTACTACAGCTTTATCGCACTTCCTCAGCATTAACCCATCTAAAGCCACTACCCAGTAATCATTGAAAAAAAATATCAATGTTATGGATACCCGTGACCACAAACAAGTTAATGTGGGAAAAATTTACCCACCAATAAATGGGTTGGGCTCAGGGACAACACAAGACGTAACAACTAACCATGCGTATACATAGATCTAATTACACAACTAATTTTAATCTACTTTTGAGTTGACCTTTTGACAAATTAACATCAAAAACGCTACAATTGTTAACAAAGGAACTCATGCGACTTAAAGGAGCAGTAGCCATATAATTTGTTGTACTAAATGGCAAATAAATTAAGTTGTTAGCGTTTCTACTGCTTCTACGGTTAGTGTTAAAATTTATGTGAGAAAGAAGTTCTGGAGAATCGAATACACCTGTTATGAGCTGGTGTAAATATACGATATCTGCCGATTTCCTTCGATCACTTAAAGACTGCATTTTTAATAGTTTTAAACGATCCCCATAAGGAGGAAGGTCTAATATGTCAGTTCCACTTAAGCCCCTTAGAGCAAACTGAACAAAACGTTTTTGGATTCTTTCTATTCGATCAACATGCACATTGTAACTTGGGGACCAAACTTGACTTGCATACTCTAAGTGAGGACGCACGATTGCATAATACAACGTTGTAGTTGTAATCATGCTATTAAATTCTTTGGCCCAGCGTTTTACAAAACCAAGCATTGAAGATGCTTTTTTACAAATATTATCAATATGAATCTTTAACGACAGCTTAGAATCCATGCATATACCTAGGTCTTTGACGGTGTCTACACGACTCAAGGCAGTATCTTTAATCTTATAATCAAATATAAAATTATTCCTTTTTCGCGATAAGGTTATAGTTTGGCATTTATCTGAATTTAAAAACATATTATTTTTAGTATTAGAGTATTAGAGTAGATCTGAATTATCTCTGGAATTAATCGTTCTGTATATTTTCATATCATCGGCATAAATAAGCAGATGAGAGTGTTCAATGACATGAGTTACATCATTGATAGCTAAAATAAACAGAAGAGGACCAAGGTGACTACCCTGAGGAACACCTGATCCAGCAATAAATTCAGAAGACAATGCGCCTCGGAAACGTATTTGATAAGATCGTTCTACCAAATACGATTTAATCCAGTTCACAAAATATTGTGGAAATCCCATTAACTCAAGTTTAAATAAGATTAGATTGTGTGGTAGCTTATCAAATGCCTTACTAAAGTCAGTGTAAACACAATCGACCTGGTTACCAGAATCAATAGAATTTAAGCAGAATGTTGTAAAATCGAGAAGATTAGACACAGTGGATCTGCCATTCACAAAACCATGCTGACGAGTTGTTATGACTTCCCCACAGTGAATTTTCACCCGATCATACACCATCCGCTCAAAAAGTTTTGGAATCGATGAGAGCTTAGCGATAGGCCTATAGTTACTAACATCGTTCCTGCAACCCTTTTTAAAAATAGGACTTATAAATGATTTTTCCAAAAAAGTGGAAAATAACTTTCGTTAATAGATTTATTGAATAATAAAGAAAGTGGTTGACTCAAAACGGAACCGCATTGTGTTAACACTGCGGCAGGAACACTGTCAGGTCCAGCACCAAACTCCTCATCGATCGATCTAATATACATTAAAATATCCTCTGGAGTGAAGGATATATGTTCCAAAGATACTCTGGGTTCGGAATTCATATATTCAAAGTACTCTCCATCAGGAGTAAAAGAATCTGAACAGAATGATTCTTTAAAAAGATTGGCGAATAGGCCACAAATTTTGACGGGATTGTCAGTAAATCCCTCAGGAGTTCTAAATGAAGAAGGAAATCCATCAGATTTCTTCTTTGTGTTTACGAATCCCCAAAATTTCTTTGGATCTGTCAATATTCTCAGCTTAACATTATCTAAATATTCGTGATATAATGTAGCTGAGCGATTTTCAAATTCCAGAAACAAACGTTTGTAAGTTTCTAGGTCGTTTGAGCCTAAGCTACAGACGTATTTCTTCCATGCCCTATTCCTGTTGTTGCGAAGAGTCTTTAAATCCTTTGTGTACCACGGGTACGCAGAATTCCTCGCAAATTTGAGACTATAAGGTACGGATTGAGAAAACACAGCAAAGAGTTCCATATAAAAAAAATGTATGGAGTCATCAAGGCAATTTCCATTTATATATTCTAAAATTGCATTAAGTTTACCATGAAGCAACTGATTCAACTTCAAAAAGTCTTACTTACTTACTTAGTTGGTCGTAACAACCTGTGTCCGGGTTTCAACCGACCTCATCAGCTCTCGCCAGGCGCCTCTGCTTTGCGCGCGCCTTCTCCAATCGGATACACCAAGTGCGGTTAGGGCTTCCTCAGCCTGGTCCATCCATCGGAGGCATGGTCTCCCTCGTCGTCGTTGACCAGCGACCCTCGCCTCGAGCACCTTTTTCGCTGGAGCTTCGTCGTTCATACGATGGACATGACCCAGCCAGCGTAGTCGCTGCACAGTTATACGCCGGACTACGTCAATGTCATCGTAGAGCTCATACAGCTCGTGGTTCATTCGGATGCGATAGTCATCGCCGACTCGAACAGGACCGAAGATTTTGCGAAGAACTTTTCTCTCGAACACCCCCAGAGCGGCTGCGTCAGTTTGCGAAACTACCCATGCCTCAGCGCCATAAAGCAGCACAGGTAGAACGAGCGTCTTGTAGAGTGTTAGTTTTGTCGATCGAGAGAGGGCTCTGGAACTTAGTTGCTTACTGAGCCCGTAGTAGCACCTATTAGCAATTATTATTCTTCGCTTTGTCTCTAGGCTGATATCGTTTTTGGTATTAATGGCGGTGCCAAGGTAAACGAACTCCTTGACTACTTCAAAGTTATAGCTGCCGGATGAAACGTGGGAGTCTAAACGCCGAGCTCCCTTGTTTGTAGACAGCATATATTTTGTTTTGCCCTCATTTATCGTCAAACCCACTTTGGCTGATTCCTTTTCGATAGCGGTGAAAGCAGCGGTAACATCTCTCTTGGTTCTGCCGACAATATCAATATCATCAGCGTACGCAAGGAGCTGGGCGCCTTTGTAGAAAATGGTGCCATTACGATGCACACCGGCCTTTCGTACGATCCCCTCCATGATGATGTTAAAGAGATCGCAAGACAGTGGATCGCCTTGCCTGAAACCTCTTTCGGTATTGAAGGTTTCGGAGAGGTCATTTCCTACCTTGACGGAGCTGCGTGTGTTGCTCAACATCATTCTGCAAAGTCTGATCAACTTTGCAGGTAAACCGAACTCAGACATTGTTGCGTATAGGCAATCCCTTCTCGGGCTATCGAACGCAGCTTTAAAATCGACAAAGAGATGGTGTGTGTCAATTTGGTTTTCGTGGGTTTTCTCCAGGATTTGTCGTAGCGTGAAAATCTGGTCTATGGTGGACTTACCAGGTCGAAAGCCACACTGATAAGGTCCAATCAGTGTTTTTGTAATCGGCTTTAATCTTTCACACAGTACGCTTGAGAGAACCTTATATGCGATGGAAATAAGACTGATACCTCTATAACTTGCGCAGATTGTTGGGTCTCCTTTCTTAAGTATAGGGCACAGTACGCTGAGGTTCCAATCGTCGGGCATGCTTTCCTCTAGCCATATTTTGCTGATGAGCTGATGCATGCGCCTTATCAATTCATCGCCGCCGGTTTTAAACAATTCAGCTGACAGGCCGTCAGCACCCGCTGCTTTGTTGTTTTTGAGTCGTTGGATAGCAACTCGAACCTCATCATGGCTAGGTGGTGGTACTTCCACTCCGTCATTGTTGATTGGTAGCTCTGCAATGTGCTCTCCATGGGCGGGATTGGTGAAATCGTCGCCAGTAAGTAAATTGGAGAAGTGCCGTCTCCACAATCTCAGCACACACTGCGTATCCGTATTCAGATCTCCATTTTCGTCTCTACAAGTGGATGCTCCGGGCTTGAAACCTTGGGTTAGACGCTTAACCTGTTGATAGAATTTTCGTGCATCCTTCTTGCCCTGGAACACCTTTAGTTCCTCACGCTCACGCTTTTCCTGCTCTCCTTTCTTGCGTCTGAAAAGGCGCCTCTCTTCCTTCCTCTTTTCGCGGTAGTTTTCTCGCACGGCTCGCGTTGCAGCTGACTGCAGCGTTTTTCTGTATGCGGCGTTTTTTACTGCTGTCGCGATGCGACACTCCTGATCGTACCATTGGTTCCGAGGTTGCGGGCGCCGGAAACCAATGACTTCTTCAGCGACAGCGCGCATGGAGTGGGATATATGCGCCCAAAGTCCGCCGGCGTCGTCGGGTCCAGAGGTTGGTTGGTTGAGCTTAACCGAGAGTTGAGCGGAGTAGGCTTCGGCAGTCCGTTGTAATTGCAGCTTAGCGACATCTAGCTTTCGTTGCATTCCTGTGCGTATGTTATTCGCATTGCATAATCGCATGCGGATCTTGGCTGCAACAAGATAATGGTCGGAGTCAATGTTGACCCCCCGAAATGTACGCACATCTAGAACACTAGAGGCATGCCTTCCGTCGATTACAACATGATCAATTTGGTTTCGCGTTTTTTGATCCGGGGACAGCCAGGTGGCCTTGTGGATGTCGAGGTGCTTAAATCTGGTGCTACTAACTACCATGTTTCGCGCCGCGGCGAAGTCGATCAGTCTTAGACCGTTGTTCGTGGAGGTCTCATGAAGACTGAACTGACCGACAGTGGGGCCAAAGATGCCTTCCCTTCCGACTTTCGCATTAAAATCGCCGAGGACTATTTTCACGTCATGGACCGGAAGGTGGTCGTATACGTCCTCAAGACTAGCGTAGAAAGCGTCTTTGACGGGTTCGTCCTTTTCCTCCGTCGGGGTGTGCGCGCAAATAAGGCTGATGGAGAAAAATTTTGCCTTGATGCGGATCGTGGCCAATCTTTCGTTGACAGGTGTGAACCGGGAATCAAGGTGGCGTAGTTTCCGGCTAACAACGAACCCACATCCGAATTCGCGCCTCTCCGCATGGCAGCTGTAGTAGATATCACAGTGTGCTTGTTTAGAGCAGACTTGCCCTTTCCATCGCATTTCCTGGATTGCGGTGATGTCAGCCTTTATCGTTTTGAGGGCTTCCGCCAGTTGGATAATGGCACCTTCCCTATAAAGGGTTCGGACATTCCAGGTGCATATCCGTAAATCATTGTCCGTTTTTCGTTTGCGGTGGTCGTCAACGTAATTGGGGTTCTTATCCGAGGCTGGTTTAGTTTTCATTGGGCAGTAGTAATGTGGCGGGACCCAAACCCTGCGCACATTCCATGTTTAAGGTATATGGAGTGACCCGCCGCTCAAATTAGCCGTCAAACTGACGGATGCCAGTTTGCCGTTGCCCAGGGAACACCACGTGGAGGTTTGAGTCGACTTGAGACGATTTCGACATGGATAATGCTGGCCTCGCCAGGTTGAGGCGGTCAGACACGTTGCCATGTGAAGGTTCGCCCCCTGTTCCCCACTTCAAAAAGTCAGCTTTTTTAAAATTGAATTCATAAAGCTTATCTGCTGAATTAGAATTTACTATATTTGGTCTGTCGGATTCTTACCAAATACTCAATGGTGGATGATATTCATCAACAGTAGTTAGAGCATGAAAGGCCCTCTTAACAACAACATTGTTACTGTCTGTAGTTAAGACCAGGTCAAGAAGTCTTTCAAGACTATTATAAATACAACTCACTTGTTGTAAGTCTGAACATATATTATCAACAAATATATGTTCTTGTCGGGTCTTAGAATTAGATGCACAACAGTATCATCGTCAGAAGAATGCCATTTTAAATCAGGTAGATTAAAATCGCCCAATAATAAAATGTCGTCATTAACGTCAAGTAAATCAATTATGTACCATCAATTAATACCTCTACACTACTCTTTGGAGGAACATACGCATTAATAACATATACATTAGAGTTACAATGTATAACTTTAACGCAAATTAGTTCAATATTAGAAGAGCAGGGAATGTCAACAATAAAACTGACAAAGCAGTTCCTTACAGCCAAAAGGACACCACCACCGACAGAAGAAATATTTTCAGTGTATCTGTCTTTTCTAAAAATTTGAAAACTATTGTCAAACAATTCCAAATCGGTAATGCTTCCGTTCAGCCACGTTTCTGTTAACGCGATAATATCCTCAGAGCAATTTTGAGTTGATAGAAATAAGCTCTGCGTCTTAGAACGTAGTCCCCTTACATTTTGGTAGTAAAGGGACAGCCTATTTAGTTTTTTTGAGTCTGGCGGGCGGCTTGAGTCACCCTTTTAAACTTATTTTTTGGCTTGAACTCAGTAACAAGAATATTATCGGCCCACAAATTAGATTTAAGAACAGTTGTAAAATCTTCGGCTGCAACTGTTAGAATAAAAGAAGCATGGGAAGGCTTATTACCAATTTTTTTTGCATGAACAGAATGCATTTGAGTTCACTAACTTGGATTGCCTGACAAACGTCAATATATTTTCTATTGATGTGTCGGGCTGAAGACGTGAAATGAAAACATTTCTGGTCCTCGAAACTGCTCTTAAAGTCAAATGACTGTTAGGCGTAGTTGAAATCGTATTTGGACTACTAGTCAATGGAGGAATAGAAGATGGTGTATAAGAAATCACCATATTATTATTTTTGATGGCATTGCTGAGGGCTGCTCTGCCTTGGATGGTCTGGAGGACGCCTTCCGACGCTTATTTTTGTTTTTGTTTTTCCTCTGTCTTTTTGAGCTTTTTAGGTCTTTTTCTGATGAAACTGACAAAATTCCGGAAGAAGCAGTCATGGACGAAGGAACCGAAAAGTTATCCTGAACAGTATTTTCATCAGAAACGCTGGTAATGGGTGCGGCACTAACTTCGCTGAAAAATTAAACAATTTCTCTGAAGTTATTATTTAATAAGTTAAGGCTTTCCCCAAAAAGCTTTATTTTAGAATAGAGTTCATCCGGGGAAAGGGCCCTGCACGAAGCACAATACCATCGAAGACCAGATTGGACTGACATTAAATCGTCAAGGCACGATTTAGAAATACCAGCACAAGAAGCATGGAACATTCGCTCACATGGACCAGAACAACTGAACATAGGGTACAGAATATTCTGGCTTTTGCATTGCTCGTTAAGAGAACAAGCAGCAATATTATCAACTGAAAAATAATCCATTGCAAAAAATTTAAAATTATTCTGTGAGCAAGTGCTTATAAATGCAAAATGTGCTTATAGGGTTAACACAATTAAAATGCAGAGTACACAAAACTGTTCCAAAACAACACTACATACACTGACTGCACTAAAGTAAACAAACACCGGGAGTTTAAGTAAACAAACAAGAGGAATTGAAAAACAATTAGGCAGACAAACATGCACTGGATTGTGTTAAAAACAACAAAAACTATTCATTTATTATTTATTAAACAAATAAACACTGACAAGAAATGAAATTGTTTTAAAACACATGAATACGTTCATTCAAATATTTTTTTTATACTTAAATGTCCACAAAAAATCAACAAAACACAATTAAATAGATCACTAATCAACAGCAACACACTAAAAAACCACCGATAACAACAAGAACACCAGATCAACTGACTGATTTAACGAATATTTTGCTTTTCTAAGCATGCTTCGTTTGTTTTTGAATTTGTAACGACAAATAATACATATGTTATTCCCAAAAAGTCCCGTTAGGTTTACATGCATACTGTGTGGTACCCCTTTTTAAAGAACATTCAGGCATGTTCTGAAATCCGATTCATGTCAGAATCGCATTTTCTTCCAATGACATTCCATTGAATATAAATCCGATTCCGAGGTGAATCGGTGATTCGATCGTGGAGGTGAATCGGATTTGAGAACATGCCTGATTACAGGCCCGTAGCCAGGATTTACCCAAGGGGGGGGTTTTCATAAAAAATGTATCGATATTTTTTGATATCGCTAAATCAAAGGAATATGGTATAAAACTTTAATGAATTTTTAATAAAACTTACTTTTATTTATTTTTATATGTTTGTATTAACTCTTCCCTTTTTTTTTGCCAGTTCTGACAAGACATCATCCTCTGTGACTTTGCTATCCCTATGTACTCTTAAGGATGCACAACAATTTAAGCGATCTCGCCCATAGATCTTCTAGAAATATATTTCAAATATCAATTGCACTCCTTCTGCTATGCGCTGCTGAATTTTGATTTAATTTATTCGTATGATAGTGTTACCAGAGCAAGGTAAAATTATTGCATTTTGTTTAATTAAAAATTTTGATCGTTCCTCGTGTTCGGATGTCATCAAAATCAAGTTGGACGATGACAAAAGCCAGTTGTGCTTTGTAAATAATACTCCCATGTTGTAAATTTTTGCACCATGGAAAGGTATATAAACAGTAATTTTGTAAAAATTTTCCACACCATTATAAATGTGACCTACAATGCAAATTCCTTTCAAACGATATTTTCTAGAAACTACTACAAAAATTACCACGATAAGAAGACTAACATTTTCTTACAAGTAAATCCGTAACCAACTACTAAACTTTAAGAGATCACTTAGCAAAATTTTTGAATTTAATTGACTTTTTCGACAACATTCAAAAGGTTTGAAAATTTTATTATTAAAAATTTTTGCTGTCCCAAGAGATTGAAATCTCGCGTCAGAGCTAAAAAAACACAAAACTTACAATAAGCTCCGTTTTTCAATTTGGAGTAAGCTAACGAATGCCAACGGTTCAACCAAGACTGCTTTAAACGTAGATTACGCGAACCACTGACATGAAAATTAAATGTTGTGGGTGGGGGGGGGGGGGGGGGGGTTGAGGAGAAGGGGGTAGATTTTAAATGTTTTGAAAACTTATGAAATGAAATTAAATTGGACAGCTTTCTACATTGCAAACGAAATACAATATTACATTATGATTTAGCTAAAATTGTAACCATGAAATAATTGTAATATAGAATGAACACCGCACACATTGATCACTATACTATTCTGGCAGCGCTGCACTCGGTTGGTACATCAGCAATGTAGTTCTAATGTCGCTTCGACTTCAGCGGTGTTATGTTCTTTTTATAATTACTCGTATTTAATTTTGTAACATTGAATCAAAGTATTAAACAATATCAAAAACTCGCCATAATAAGGACGGAAATTGATAAAAGAAAAAATTCCTTAAAAACAAAGATTTACTTTCCTCCTTTCTGGCCTTTTTTAATGGCGGTTTCTGTAGCTAATTAAGTGGAATCGTTTTAGTATTTTGGCACAATAAAATAATCAATAGAATAACGCAACACAAATGGTTTAAATTTTAGAAAATAAAAAACTAAAATAAGAAAACAATTAAAACAATTGTGAAAGGTAAATTTTTTCCTCACTTTCATTTAATACTTTCCAACGCAATAGATTCTTAAATCACTGGTGATGGACAAGGCTCAATTGAATGTATCGAACTTTATTCGATATCTTAAGCGTGTTACTGTTACTGTTTATACTGTTACTGAAGAGATGTAGGAGCATTAAGTATGCTCATATAAGAAATGCCATATTTATGTTTATAGTTTATTTTTTTTATACTTTCTGGACCCTAAGGGGGGTTTGAACACCCAAAGCCCCTTCCTTGTCTACGGGCCTGCCTGATTATATGTATTTTGAAATTGCATTAGGTTGCATTTTGAATTTGGAATGTGAAGAAATGTGTGTTGACCAGTGAGCTTTAAAAGAAATATTAAATAATGCCTGAAACACGTAAGCGTCTTAATTTTGGTGAAAAATTAAAATTTTTGAGAAATGCATAAAATGGGCTGAAGAAAATAATGCAGACCACACCAATCAATTTATGTTAAGAAGCTTGCAGCAAAAAGCTTGTGAATTAAATGCTCATTGTCCGCAAAAAACAAGCTCATATTCGAAATTTTTTTGATAAAAAATAAAAAAATTCATGTTTTGTTTTTTTTTAATTCTATACTTTTAAACTTATTTACATGTATATTATATGGTTGGCGAATGAATAAACTTTGTATATATATTTTACATATTTTACTGCAGAAAAAACACGACTTACTGACAGCTTATATTTTTATAGAGAGCCTTTATTAGAGATGTGCTTTAGCACATTCAATTGTTACAATTTAGGGATGTGTATTTAATGTTTACCACTAGTGTTGGTATTTACATTACACGATTTTATGAACTTTTCGGTATACCGAACGACCCTGTTCGGTTCTTTTACCGAACAGGGTATATCTTCCACAAATTGGTTATGAACAATCGCAAATTGAAGGTGCATGCGCTAGCTGACATTGTAAAGATATCAGTTGGTAGTGTTTTTACCATTTTACACGAACATTTGGGTATGCGAAAGCTCTGTGCAAAGTGGGTGCCGCGTGAGCTCAGTCGACCAAAAACAACAACGAATTGATGCTTCAGAGGAGTGTTTGGCGCTGTTAAACCGCAATAAAATCGAATTCTATCATCGATATGTGACAATGGGTGAAACATGGCTTCACTATTACACACCAGAATCCAAAATACCGTCAGCTGAGTGGACAGCAGTCAACGAACCGAATCCGAAGCGAGCCCAACAGTTGGCTTGAAAGGTGATGGCGTCTGTATTTTGGGATGCGAAAGGAATACTATTCATCGACTATCTCCAAAAAGGAACCACCATCAACAGTACTTTTGGATCGATTGAATCGATTGATCGCTAAGAAACGGCCACATTTGCAAAAGAAAAAAAGTGTTTCACCAAGACAATGCACCGTGTCACAAATCGATGAAAACGAAGGAAAAATTGAATGAATTGGGCTTCGAATTGCTTACCCACCCACCGTATTCTCCAGATTTAGACCCAGCGACTTTTTCCTATTTTCAGATCTCAAGAGAATGCTTGCTGGAAAGAAATTCAAGTCCAATGATGAAGTAATCGCTGAAACTGAGGCATATTTAGACGAGAAAGAGAATCGTACTATAAAAGAGGTATCGAAAAGTTGGAAAACCGCTATACTCGTATCGCTCTCGAAGGCAACTATGTTGAATAATATAATCGAGTTTTATAAAAATTTTGTTTTTTTCTTACTTATCCCACGGACTTATTGAATGACCTGTTATATGGAATGCATAACTAATTTTATGAATTTTATGGGCCTTTCATCAATTCCTACCGCGTTCGAACTTATACTCATTATGTGAAACTGCATTCACTTGGCTTTTTGCTGAACACTATATTTTTTAATATTTTGCCATAACTGCTTGGAACTTAAGTTTGAGTTTAGTTTAGAACTGAAAAATTTACTCTTCTCTTGTTTAATCATTAGGGTAGTTGCATTCCGAGCTCTTCTGTAGCTTTGCCAGTTATCAGCTGTAGGATATCTCTTCCATTTAGAGTAAAGTTTATTTCTTAATTTTATAGCTGCCAGCACACGAATGTTAAACCCAGGAGAAAAATTCGTGATTTGGGCAGAACGTAACGGGACTGACGATCAAACAAACCATATAACTTCTTAATAAATACACATATTTTATCATCTACTGAGACATAAAACAAGAAATCAGTCCAATTCGCACAAGCCAAGTCATAGGATAAAGCAGAAAAATCTATTGATTTGTAGTCACGAAAAAATAGCCTCGACTGAGGACTTCTCCGAAGACTAATATTAAGACAGCAAAACACTAAATTATGATCAGATAAGAAATCTATTTGATCAAATTTCCGACACTAAACAAACATCAAGCAGACTAGGCTCACAACCTACCATAAAACGAGTAGAAAGGTTAGAGTTGATTATATTCAAACCAAACATCGAAGACAGATTGTAAAAGCTATCCGTAATGGAGCCATTCCGCAATAAGTTGACATTAAAGTCACCGCAAACAAAATAGAAATCGTAAGCAATAATCTTGGCAGCAAGAAAAGAAAGACTCAGGACTATTACCTATGTGAGGATTATATACACAAGATATTAAGAGTTTTTTTATTATCATCATTGATTTCAACATTGAGGAACTCACACTGATCATTACTTTTACAAACAAGTTTAGCGAGTAAACTGGACCTAAAATAAAATTTTGGAACAATCTATATCTTATAAATCATAAAAAGAATCAGGGAACTCATTCTTGAACCAAGCCTCAGTGACACAAACTATATCAACAGAAGAGTTTTCAAAGACGTACCTTGCTTGGTCAAGTTTACTATCGTTCAAGCTTCGAGCATTAAAATTCACTACATTTAGACCTTCACATTGTTTACATAGAATATTGATCAAAGCTTTATAATTATCATGAACACCAAAAGACAATCCATTAAGTCGCATCAGAATATCACATACACGGGAACAGCTTTAAACAACATTGAAACAAAAATAAATAAAAAAGTAAACAAAAACCAGAACACTGTTCTTGCAGAATAACATTGAGACATAAAGAAAGAAATTTGAAAAATAAGAAAAAAATAGAGATAATAAGCAGTAAAAAGAGAGAAAAACTTAAACTAGCTGTGAGTAAAATAATCATAACCTGACACATACAAAGAAAAAGAAAACATTTTAATAACTCTCACTTAAATAAAATAATTATGCTTCACGTGCCAAATCAATTTCCAACTCTAGCGACGCAATCAACGCTCACCGGTGTTTTGAACAAGTTTCGCCTTACTTTTACTTGTAGTTTTAAAAAAAACATTACCTCGAAGCGAAAACACAGCAGCAAATCTATTTTCCCTCTTCAGTTTATTTGCATAAAGTAAGACAGCACGATTTTTTTTGTAAGGCTTTCATGTAAATAAAGGTGCCCACCTCCCGCACACCCGATGTCACTGAGCAAAAGCTGTCGTTTGTTGTTCTTGCGAAACGCAGCAATAGATCTGAAAAGACTATTGCGATCATACGCTAAAGAGAGAGCTTAACAATTATTGCAGGTTTGTTGTCATTATTTTGAGCTCTCACTCTAAATATATTGTTCAGAGGGAGAATTACATTTAACTTAGTTGTATATTTTTTTAAACACCTCAGAAAGGTTCTCATTTGAAGTGAGGGGGACTCCATTAATTATGACGTCGGTTGAAACAGCTGTACTCTCATAAACTTCAATTTTACTCTTCAGCATTTTTACCTCACCATCCAACACAGGCGGGAGACTGGCTTCTCTATTGTTGTGGCTCGCTTCGTCCTCATTTTTCTTTTTAATCAAAGTGGCATCCTTCTTCAACACACTGAATTCAGCGCATACTGCTTCTACCAGCAAAACCCTCTCAATAACATTCCTTATTGTCGATTTGATGTTTGATAACTCAGCTGATGCCTCGCCGATCCTCTGCATCACCCTTCCCTCAAACGCATTTATTGCTTCGTCAGCTGAGCGATTATACTCTCTTGGATGCAGTTTAATTTAATGCTTAGGCTAGCGTCGGAGACATTCGGTGTAGTTGCAACAGATGGGTCATCCGTTCTTAGGCTACAGGAACTGATGGGAGTCACTGGAGCAGCAACTTTACGAGCAGTCGTTTTTTGTTATTGACATTTTAGTTATGATAAATATATTGATCTTAGTAATCAGCAATCATTTATTAATAATAATCAGTTTTTCAATTATTAATTATAAATTATATTTTTCGAGCTCAAGGTCTATGTTGCTTTCTGAAGAAAACAACCAACAACAATACCCTTGTATAGAGTAGTAATCACACAACAGCCTAACAGACTGTTTCGTTGGCCGCTACACCAACTCATCAGTAGCCTTGCGTGATGGCTGTGATCCACTTATCTGTTTATATCTTATTTGTTTCGTCGAGTAAATTACTTCGAAATACATGCACGTGGTACAACTGATATGAAGCAGTTTAAAATTCTTCTAATTTTTGATGCATACTTATTAGAGAACTCAAAAAAGCAAAGGTTTTTTTTCGCTTTTCTAATAGAATGATAAAATAAGATCTGCATCAAAAGATCGGTATCGTTTGTGGAAAATAGCCAGCCGGTTTTCATTTAAAGCACCAAAAACGCACTTAAAATGGCTTGAAAATAGCTCAAAAAAATGTTTTTCCTGTAACTTTTTTTAAAAATTAGAAACTTTTTTTTTTCTTTTGACAAACAATTTACACGTAAGACTGTCCGTGTAATTTTTTTCATGTAAATATCATATTTAATGGTGTTTTTGAAGATCAAACTCAAGTTTTTATGTTGTAGTTTTGTTAAACAAATTCCTTAAAATCATATAAAACTCTGCGAGCTGACAGCATTACATCATCATGAAGGGAATTTAATGAGGTCTAAGAAATTCATTATCTTTCTTAATTTTTTTTATTTCACTGATTAACTACGTCTTAAAAGCAAACAAATGATTTTTATTTTTGTTTCATTCAATGGAAATCTTTTAAATTTAAACAAAGTACTTGTTTTATTCACCTAAATCTTTGGTAATGATATGCTTTGAGGGTATTTGGGCCTTGTTTCAATTAAAATTAACTCATACGTTTTATACTATAAGCAACACCAGCACCTCAATCGGTGCTTGCGTTGTTTTACAGCAGCTTTTGAATAGACACCCTATAGGATCAAACTACCTTGTTTTTAAAAACAACTAATTAAAAAACTAATTTAAAATAAAATAGTATATGAACTACTTTGAATTATATTAAGGCGGCATCCACTTCAATTCTAAATAGTTTTTATTGCATTATACAGAAGTAATTGAAATACTACTAAAAACGAAGTAGTTGATAAACTACTTTGAATTATGTTAATTTTTTGGGCCAATTTTAGTTTCAATATATTTATTTAAGTTGAATGGAGTTGTTTGGCCATTTCTTTTTAATTGCAATTTTTAAATATAAAAATAAAAAATAAATTTTTTCCCGACGTTTCGTCACTTTCTTGGCGACATCTTCAGGGGAGATTTTTTAATTTTTTATCTACAGAAACATATATGAACAATTTTTTAAAAAAACAATTAACCAAAAACTTACTTTACATTAAAAGATACATTAAGTTAATTTTGACAATAAACCATTATTTGAAATTACAAAAATTTTACATGACATAAACTTTTTAAAAACCAGAAAAATTTATTTGAACACAAAATTTAAGCGAAACTATTATAGCCTATACGTCAATTGCTACTGCATAGTTGTTGTTTATATTGTCAGTGTCTTCTTTGAAATTTATTGCTCTGTCCCCTTTTTGTTGTATTCTTAAACTTTCTAATGTCATTCTTCTTTTTGTTTTGTTTTCAACGTCCAAGATTCTTACAGCCTCAAAATCAGCTGTATGGCCTGTAGTCAATATATGTTGTGCTAGCGCTGTTGTTGTTTTTTTGTTTCTTATGTCCAGCTTATGTTCTGCCATTCTTATTTTTAGCGCTCTTTTTGTTGTTCCTATATAAGTTTTGTCACAACTATCGTGTTCGTCGCCTTTGCATTGCAGTTCGTATACAACGTTGTTTTTGTCTTCGTTTTTAATTTTTGTTTTTGTTTTTGTGAATATTTGGTTTAAAGTGGCGTTTGATTTATATGCAAATTTTGTGTTGTCCGCTCTCATTATTTTTCGTATGTGTGTGTTACCCGTCAGTTTTGGTATATATGTTATGCCTAAGTATTTTTTTGTTTCTTGTTGAGTGTTGCCAGACTGTTTGTTTTTATCTGTTATTTTTTTGTTTCGTTTGTTTTCCGAACACTTTTTGTTTAATAATGAGTTTACGAGATGTGTTGGGTAGTCGTTGTTTTTTAGTATTGTTTTTATCTTTTTTATGTTTTTGTCCAGAAATTGTGTGTCGGCTAATGTAAAAATTTTTCTTATTAAGTTGGTCGCCGTATTTATTTTTTGCTGCATTGGTTGCGTCGAGTGAAAATTTATAAGTCTACCTGAGCATGTTGTTTTGGTAAACCAGTCAAAAATTATTCTGTTATTTTTCCTATGTAGTTTGTACTTTGAATTATATTAAGGCGGCAACTACTCTGATTTTGACATGTTTTAACTGCAAATTTTTATTAGATTACTAGTTTATATATATTTAACCATGTTTGTAACTAAAATTTTGTTCAAAAAGACATATTTTTTATTTACGACATTGAGCTGCAAGACGGACGTGGTAAACACACTTTAAAGCTGATAAACTGCCTAAAAAACCTGTGAAGCGATTAAAAATTCTTTATTATTTAAGATATTCAAATTACAAACTGGTAGTGCTTAGCAAACATTGCACAAATTGGACTCTGTACGGAAATTGATGCATTGCTTAACCATTCAGCAAACACCTCATCACTTCAGTAATAAAGACGCACGCCTTTCCCTACGTAGCGTCGAATCTGCTCCATCACTTCATTGCGATTGACACTTAAAAGAAGCACTAAGCAAAATATCGGTGTGTCCATCGACCATGATTGATGGTTGCAAAGCGTGGAAAATCCCGCCGACACGCTTGTTTAGCTCATATTTTGAAATTAAGCATCAAAATTCTGGCTCGTGTTAAATAACAGACGCAGTATTCACACAATTCCGATCAATTGGATCGGCACCTTCGCTCATGTACCCAGGCGGTGGCGTGGCCGTTTTTGGAAACTGCTTCCGTGGTACGCATGCTCACATATAAGAGCAGGGGCCCTACTCTGTATTGCGATGCGCCAATCAATGCGATGCGAAAATTAAATGTGATGCGTACGCAAATCCGTAAAATCAAATCAATTTTGCGAATTTGTTTTGACGCATCGCAATAGAGAGTAGGGCCTCAGAGTTCCTCCAGCTTATGGAACTATCATCTGTTGGAAACAGAAATAGTCCAATGAAGAAAGGAATAATGAAATTATATCTACCATCGCAGCGTACTTCTGTTGCGCTCCTTGAATGTAATTACTAGTTCTTTTTTGAATTAACTGGCAATGAAGTTTGGCATAAATCACTTTTGAATTATTTTAAAATCAATTAAAACACCACACAGAACGAGACTTCACAATTTTCCATTAAAAAACTCTCATCACTTTTAACTTTGTTTACATTTTGCTTTCAGATTTTATATTTCAGAATTTATTTGTGTCGACCAGTTGCGGGATTCCCAAACGCCTTAAAGTCAATTGTCGATGTAGTTAACTAGCAAAAACTGTAATTTATTATGAAACTGTGCATGCACAATGGCCGATAACGACAACTACGATTATCGTTAACTGTTTGGGAATCCTGCTACAGGCATGATTTTTTTGGCATGATTTATGTATTTATGTATTTTGCAAAAACGTCAAATAAATGATCTCTTTGATGTATAGAAATTTAAAATTTTTATATTTTTAAATTCATCTTCAGTATGTGGAATATTAAATAGTTTTCAATTGGTTATACTACTTTATCAACTACTTTTAAATTAGTTGATTTTCCTACAGGGCAGCTACTGCACTTCGCATGCAGACATCACATTTTGGAGCTTTTAGCAGGTGCTGCATTCAAAGTAATAAGACAACCTATTACTTCAGGTCCGAAACTAGCACTTTTCGAAAGATTTTAAATTAGTTGGCCTACACTTCAACATGAGGATCTTGAAGCAGGAATCGATGATCCAGAAGTGGCTTGTCATTTTCCTTATGACATTCGTCGTACTTTGCTCAGCATGGTTTTCTTTACAAAACCAATTCATGAACGAAGAAGATGCCACCAGGCATGATTACGTTGAGATGCTTAAGTTAAGTGCAGTTTTTTTTGTTAGAAAAGCCAACTCATTATAAAATTTCACAGCCTGGTGCAGTTAGCCAGGCCAGATGGATTGCGAAGATAATATATTGCTTGAAAATTTTGCTTTTTAGAAAGCAATATGCAATGCCCTGTAAGCGAAAGCCATTTGTTAAATTTTAATTTTTATTTACGCGGTTTTTTCACAACTTTGAACTGATTTTTCTTTTATATTTTCTTTTATATTTAAACTATTGAAAAATATCCGGAGATTCAATATTTTCACTTTGCGAGTTTATTTGAAATTTTGATTTATTTGCCAAGTGGCAGCAAAAGCACCATTTAATGATATATTGATGCTTAAAGAACAGGAAATGTTCAAATCAATTGACGCCGAAATCGTAGAAAGTGTGAAAAAAAAAAAAAAATGCTGAATCATTTATGGTATTTAAATGAATCCAATATTGCATTAGCATTTTTTGATGATCAAGTAGATGTTGCAACAAAACGGAAAATGTTGACAAATTTAAAAGGGAATGAACATCCTGACAATCCTAAAAGAGTGCTCTTAGAAGCTGATAATATAATGCAGACGGAATTTTATGACTTCGTGACTAAAAAAACATCGATGCCTTAATATAGAAAGGCCGTATCTCAATTTTTTTTTCTTTATAGGAGAATAAATAACTTGATGAAAATCAAAGTTCTGCAGTCTCTGAAGTAAAAATAATTGTTACATCATCACACTACTTATATTATTTAATAAAAAAATCCGTTTACAAAAAAATCCAAACTATAGAACTTCATTTTTTATTAGTTGGTTTTTTCCTTCTCCTATTGAGATAGGGCCTTTCTATATTAAGGCATCGACATACAACTTTTTCCAAATAATTTTAAATGAAAAAATTACAAGTGTAAGCCCAATGTTCTTCAAATCAGATCCATCAACATAAGGAGAAAATCATAACTTCATCGCTGCAATAGCAATAGTAAAGGAATTACTGGTTGTTATTGATAATTGGTGTAATGCCGTTTTAACACACCAGTACCAGCAAAAACTGTTAATTTTGCGTAAGATGGAAAAACATTTTAGAGAATTTGAGTTCATAAAATGTATAATGTTTTTTGTTTAATTGTTTAATTGAATTTATTTTTTTCTCTGAAGTTATATAATTGTCAAAAAATATATCATCCATTCAGGCCAATTCTTTAGACTTAAGTTAGGTTTGTTTAGCATATTTCTTTAAAGAAATAAACTGTACTTTTTCTAATTCCTTTCAATGAGTCCCACAATTGTTGTCTCTTTCTGCCTCATAGAACTCAAACGGATTTTATACGAGGTGGATTATCAATTGCTTGGCATTTTGGCGACAAATCGGGGTCCAACAAGCCCACCTAATTAAAATCCGCCTTAAAAAAACAAGCATTTAATATTTTTTATAAACGAGGCGCGTATGAGTTTACTTAAACTGAAACAAGGCCCAAGAGCCTTCAAAACATATAAATGGATCATTACCAATGATTTAGGTGAATGAAACAAGTACTTCGTTTAAATTTGAAAGAATTCCATTGAATTTTTTCCTATTTTCCACTAACGATACCAATCTTTTGATGCAGATCTTGTTTTTCAGCCTCATTGCTCTATATTGTACTTATGCTAATGGTGCTCTAATATTGTACTTATTTGGTGAAAAGTAAGATATTTTTTCGAAGATAGATCAAAGCTTTTTACTACTCAAGGACATGTTGCGGTTAACTAGTTTGCTGTTATTGAACTCCATGACGGCATGAAGATTTTTGTTTTTGAAAACTAAGATTTTTAATTTATTATGTGTGTAAGCACACAACGAGCTCAACGGCCGAGCTCTGCCAGAGAACTTATTTTTGTAAATTAATTACGATCTCTTCTCATAAGTTTTATGTTATGCAATTATTGTTCTTCGCTTTATTTATTTAATGCTGACTTCGTTGTTGTTATTAATGGCGATGTCAAGGTATACAAACTCCTTGACTCGCACCCTTGCTTGTAGACAGCATATACTTTGTTTTACCCTCGTTTATCATCAAACCCACTTTGGCTGATTCCTTTTCGATAGCGGTAAAAGCAGCGGTAACATCTTTCTTGGTTCTGCCCACAATATCAATATCATCAGCGAACGCAAGGAGCTGAACAGCTTTGTAGAAAATGGTGTCATTACGATACACACCGGCCTTTCGTACGATTCCCTCCATGATGATGTTGAAGAGATCGCAAGACAGTGGATGGCCTTGTCTGAAACCTCTTTCGGTATTGAAGGTTTCGGAGAGGTCATTTCCTACCTTGACTGAGCTGCGGGTGTTGCTCAACGTCATTATGCAAAGTCTAATCAACTTTGCAGGTATACCGAACTCAGACATTGTTGCGTATAGGCACCATCGACGGCAACTTCTTTGTTGCTTTTTGCAAGTGCTAAGAATATGTTCATAAAAAATCCCAAAAACAAAATACATACGCGACAAACATGCGTAGCAGAATACGAGTCTGTTGAATTTCTTTCCTAACATTACACAAACAACGCAGAACATTACACTATAAAAATTTTGTATTTTTGTATTGCAAATACTTATAGATTAGATATTTTTTAAAGGAAATATATTTGCAACGCGCTCAGTTTTTTCCAAAACCATCCACTAAAGAAATATTGTCAATAATTGTTTCTCCTTGTTTTTGCAAGCCCAAATTTAGCTAGTTAAGAATTGCAGTTATATCAGCCAAAAACGAAAGCTCAGCTAAAATGCAAGTTTTTTTAAATTAGATTGCATTTGGTCGCTGTTCTTTACATTCTGTTCGAGGAATGTGAGTATTTCCTATCGTAAATCGAAAAATCGCTGCAAGCATCTGCCTTTGCTTAACCTCCTGACCTCCGTGCACATTTTTAAATCGCTGTACGAAGCATCTAGATCGGTCAAAAATAATCGAAATTTTCGGTGCGTTAATAGAATATGGCCGTCTTTTATTATATTAACTGTTCTTATAACGCAAGACATTGTGGCATTTAATCCTATAGTTTTTTGCACTAAGCGCCTCTTGATGGATAATGCAACGAAAGAATGGTATATTAATCCCATGAAGTCTAAATTGCCACGTAAGCCAACAAAATTTCCAGTCATATTTGGAGCTCCGTCGGTACAAATGAAACAAAGCTTTTGAAAACCTCCTATAGGCTCCACCAATTTTTATACGGCACGGAAGATATCAACTCCTTTTGTTGTATTGTGTAATGGTATGAGATTTAGCATTCTTTCATCGACACTAAAATCTTTATTGACAAACCTTAGTGACGAATTCTTAAAAAAAATAATTAAAAATAATAATTAATTAAAATAATAAATAAATAACAACTTAAACTGCTTTAAGAAATGTACACAAGCACGATTCGAAATTAATTGGAACTTACCTTATAAATCCAAGCAGTTGTGCTTTTGTTAGAGAATAACATATGCATTATTTTATATTATATGATTACCGATATCACGAACTGTACTTTTACTAAGAGGTATACGCCGAAACATTTACACATTTCCACGCAAGTATTTTTAAGAAAAATCTCATCAGTAAACGGTTTCCTGGCTTTAGCAATATTAAAGCTGGCAATCAGTGTTGCGACATATTACTTTGGAAAGTAATATGTTACTTATTACATATAACCGACTCCTTAAAGTAATTATATTATATTACTTATTACTTGATAATTGGAGAATTAGTTACTAATATAGTAATATTTCTTTTTTGCTAAGGATGAAATGAAATTAAAGACAGAGTACAAAAATCCAAAAGTTCTCGTTTTTTTGTACTTACATATACAATTACATATAGTTACATAAAACTATTGATTAAATATTTCATAAGCTCATATGTTTTTCATATGTACAGTAGGGTGGTTTTATCTCATAGGGTAAAAAAAAAATGTCAGCATTTTTTTGGGGGCACCCCCCTAAAATGTTTCTTTCTGTCAGATTTTAGGATTGCCAAAGTTTGAGCACTATTGAAAGATGTTAACACGTGCCACTGGGGCCTCAAAGTTTTGAAAATCTCGATTTTTTGGCAGTTTGACCACTTTGCCGACCCATATCTCTGTTTATAATATATATGGTACGATACTGTTTATAATATTTTATATGCAATAAAAAAATGCATAAGTAGTACTGAATTTGAGATAATGAAGCCAATACCCCTAAAAACGTGACTAGGTACCCCTTAGAGCAAAGATGGAACCTATTGTCAATAAATTTTTGAGATGAAAACAATTATGTATTTAAAAAATCAAGTATAATAAATGTCTTTTACATTTTATTCTTATTAAAATTTATTCAAGGGACTGACATAATGTGGTTTTGGAGTTATCTGGATACATCTGACGGCATCTGCTGACTACTTGGAGAACGTATTGTTTTTGTTGCTTGTCCTTTGTAAGTAATTGGTTGTAATCTGTGATAAGCTTGACTCCTCTCTCTGCCATGTCGTTCACAACTTTCAAGTTGTTTACCATCCTTTGCCCCTCCTGGTAGTTGATGTTCTGCGGCCAAGTTGGAGGATTTTTTTCCAGAAATTCGGTGTTAATGTTTAATCTCTTGAACAACAGGTAAGTCTCACTTGTAATTAGGGCTGGGAGACCTTTTTCTAGGAATTTCGGCAGGAATTAGTTTGGGTCGCATATTTCTGGAGCACTTCTCATTTTCTTCTTCTTGATTTGCTAAGATTTTTGTCGCCATTTGGCTCTTACGGTGTTTTGCACCGTCGGGTCAAACAATGCCAAGGCAACAAGTTCAGGACTAAGGCACCACAGGTGATTTATCATTTTATTAATTCCTTTTTCTGATATTTTTTGTCAATGCTTTCGTATTTCAATAGATTTTCAATGAGGTCTAGGCCTTGTTTTGGTGCTATACACGCTCTGGGGGCGTTAAACCTGGCTTTACAGTAGACTCGAACGATGAAAACA
This sequence comes from Coremacera marginata, assembly GCA_914767935.1. NCBI lineage: Eukaryota > Metazoa > Arthropoda > Insecta > Diptera > Sciomyzidae > Coremacera > Coremacera marginata. The sequence goes on from OU612046.1 coordinate 98,798,680, forward strand.
CAAAGTGCTTCTAGGGCCTCATGTTCTTTGGAAGTCAGCTTAAACTGGTCACGGAAGAGTTGTATTTTTAGACAGTAAGTAGCTTTTGACATCCACCGGGCATGGTGTACTGGGCCTGGAGACCTGAAGTACACATAATTTCCGTCAAGATGGCCAAGATATATCAATGCCAACTGTAACAGCTCTTTGTAGTCGTCTCTTGGCTAGCATTCCATTAGTTTTCTTTGCAGTTCTTCTTTGATATTCTCTACTTCTTCTTTGGGCAGTAGTTTCAAAACATTCTAGCCTACATCGAACTTGGATTAATCAATCGCCGACCATCCTTTTTGAAATCTCTTGAATATGTCTGGTTGAGGTCCCGATGTGCTTCCAAATTTGCAGTCAAAAACCCCTCTCAACAAGACTTCTAAAACGTGGTGTCGGCACACAGGAACAGGAGCTCTCGACCTAACATCTGCTCCAGGAGATTGCACGCTCCATTGAGTCTCCCAGTATTTGATGCTGTTGTATCGAAGCACATAGCCACGACCGAGCTGGCGAGACCCCATTCCTCTAGACATTCGTACACTGCTAGAGCTACTGTCAGTTTCAGGAACGCCCAGGAGTTGTTCTTTAGTCCCATGTGATACCAGAACAGCAACCCGTTCTTTCTGCTCTGTTTTGAGGATACCTGGTAGTAGTTTTCCATCCCAGTGCACGCAAACAGCCTCGTTTTGGGGTACCTTAAGTCTGTCTTGAATTTGTTTCGTGTATTTTTCACGGTTTATTCTCCGCTGTTCACGCATAACGCTTCTGAAGATCTATTCCTTGGGATCCTCTCCGAGAGAATCTACTGTAGCCAAAATGATATGAGTAGCGTTCCTATCGGACACCTTACAGCGGTCCAGCAACAATGTCAAATTCATGGTTAGGACCTCTGTGAAGCCACGCTTGATTCTCTTGTGGGCAGATGGTCCTTCAGATTCTACATTCATCTCGAGCTCTTCATGCGGCGATTCACGTCCTTCTGACTCCTCTGTTGTCTCGTCGTCCGCGAGCTCCACCGTCTCTGTGAACAATGAGATGAGACAATAAGTATATTTATTGTGTAAAATATAAAATGTTAAATGTTAAATAAAATGTTATAAAATGTAAATCAATAAGTATATTTATTGTGTAAAATATAAAATGTTAAAAACAGTATGGCCTTTAATTTGATGTGTGACACGGGCAAATAGGTTTAGCCGTTCCAGAGATATGGGTCACCGAAGTCGCAAAACTTTGAGGCCCCAGTGGCACGGGTTAACATCTTCCAATTGTGCTCAAACTTTGGCAATCTTAAAATCTAACAAAATGAAACATTTTAGTGGGTGCCCCAAAAAAAAAATCCGACATCGATTTCTTAAAACCACCCCATATATACTATACTATATAAGTCAATTTTTCACTTATTAATTTTTATTTTTAAAAAAATAACATCAGAGCAAGATGTTGAACTTTATTATGCAATGAGTACTTAAGAACTGAACTAACAATTTTTATAACTTAATTATTGGACTGCAACTCGATCGGCTGTGCTTATTGGTTTTTTATGTTTTTATTGTGATGCAGTTTTATTTGGAGTCCGCTGCCTTACTGCAGGTAGACGCATCGTCAGCATATTCTTCCAGAGCGGATATGCGCGTGTATGTTTGGAATGCGCTTTGGAGTTTTTTAATATATGTGGCGTTAACTTACATACTATACTATCTTCCATAGAAAAATCTATTGCTTCTTGTGTCTTGCTCATCGTTAGTGTGTTAATTTAGTAAAAGATATGTTATTATATCGTAGAAGTAGCAGGTTTTCAAACAAGCAATCACTCAATTTATTTCTTCTCTTACGAACAACGTGGAAACGAAGGTAAGAATATGTAATTTGAATTAATCGCAAATTATGAAATGCACATGCGATAATATCAGATGCGCAAGTTAATTACTTTGTTTTTAACGCACGATGCAAAAGTGATCAATAAACTACACCATAAACGAAACAGAATAGATTTTGAATAGCACAAGGTTACAAAATATAAATTTTAAGATTCTATTGACTAAAAAAATGATAACAAAGTAATATGTCATAAGTAACTAGCAAAAAAGTAATAATATTACTGGATGTTATTACTTACTCTGTCAGTAATAAGTTATTTGACCGAATTAGGGAAAAAGTAATATATATTAGTAATATATTATATTATTTATATATTATATTACTAATATATTAAATCACAACACTGCTGACAATATATGACGCTAGAATTAGATTATTGTTCGAAATAGAACTTAAAGCCGTTTTTTCTTCCGCTCCAAATTTTATTTTTACGTTGTTTATTATATCATGACGCGATGATATCTGGTAATACGTTCGGTGGAATACTTCATATTGCCTCCTCAAACTGTAACTTTTTATTTCACTTATTGTTAATTTCCAAACAAGGCATTGCGGTTTTTGACTACTTTTATTATCGACAAAAAGGAAATCATACTCCCACTCAGTTTTAAAATTTCTGGAATTCATTCTTCGGAAATGAAATTGCAAATACATATTACTTTCCTTAAAATAAAAACAGAAACTTTTCACTCTTTTATGTACCCGAGAATTAAAGATCCACTGCTAATTATCGTGCACTTGAAAAACTTACCCAGAGATTTTCAGTTTATAACAAGATCGTCTGATTTTCTATTCCATTAACAAAACACATACGCACGACAGTTTCGATGCGTATGTTGTTGTTGTTTGTTATTGTTGATTTTCGCAAGTGCATTTCGTCGTAAATTTGGCGCAAGCAAAATGTGAGTTTTATTTATTTTAATAATTTAATTGGGCCACAAGGCCACCTTTGTGATTAGGCCTGATTTAGAGTTTTTAAAATTAAGCGGTCTATCGTATCGGTGCAATAAATGCGATGTGTTCAGCAGAAAATCTCTTCATTTGTCATCCAACCCGCCCGCATGTTCTAAGCCGACGATAGCTTAATAAAAAATAGGTGCACGCGTATGACAACAAAAAAGAAAAAAAAATGAGTGACCTTTTCTGAATGCGCCAAATTAACAATCTCTACAAAAAAACAATACAAAAGAAAATAGACTTAAACAAAAAAAAAATAACATAATGTCGCCAGGTGAAACTGTAGGTTCGACGAATGTTAACGAAGTTAATGCAATAGAAGGAGATAACACCTGTGACAACACTCTTCAAATGGTTTATATTAAACTAACTAATTTAGAACAGATAAACAAAAACTTCTTGGTTTCTATCAAAAAACTTCGTGAAGAGAAAGATGAGTTGAAAATGCGTGTGAGTAATCTTGAAAGCAGAATTAACTGGTAACAACAAATGAAAAGAAATAACTATTGAAATTGCCGGCGTGACGAATGTCTGCAATGAAAACTCAAAAAATATTGCAAAGCAAATTATTCAAGATGGGTTGTCTGTTCAAATTACCCATGACTATATTAAAGAAATCAGGGAAAAAAATAACGCAAATTCTAATTTTCCTTCGAAAAAGTTTACACCAAATTCAAAGATGGTGCCGTCAAACAACGTATTATGCGTGAAAAGAGGAAAAAGAAAAACAAGCTATCATCTTCAGTTCACGGTTGCGAAATTGTTGGCTGCAGAGGTCAAATTTACATAAACGATTCATTTACAAAGTATACACGAGCGTTGTTTTTGAAATGCAGAACTATCAAGAAAGAACAATCAGGAGAACAATAGTTTTCTCATGAGAAAAGTTGAAGGTAGTAGGCCCATTGCAGTACGATCTTTTGAAGATCTTAAAAAAATTGTTCCTCTTTTTATAGTTTAAGCAACTACTTGTTTTTGTTAAATAAATTTTCTTGAAGATCTTACTGCAATGAAACCTATCTTTAATCCATTAAGTAATAATTGTAATAGAGTTTTTATACCTAACAATATCTGTCATACTGATCTGTTTATTGTACATCAGAATATAAGAAGCTTAAGAGAAAATTTTATTCAACTTGAATCTAATTTGGAGGTTTGCTAGCGCACCAGATCTTACTTTTGTCTCTGAGATTTGGATCTATAGAGTAGAAATGGCTGACTTCAGTTTACCAGGTTGAAATTTCTATGCCAAAACAAATCATAGTTTTGCTGCAGGAGGTGTCGGATGTTTTTTTAAAGATAAGTATGAGTGCACATGTGTGAAGTACACTTTTTACTGCGTTTATAGATTCCATAGGCACAATTTAGCATATTTCACAAGGAGTTTTCAAGGAGTTTTCAAAGTTGTTAGACAGTGTGAAATATAAAAATTTAATACGTATAATTAGTGGCGATTTTAATATTTTAAATAATAATGATGAAGTCACTCTTTGCATCGCATTGTTTAACTTCTTTCATAGATGAGCCATATCATATATATGCACGGATTTTTTTGTTGATTATAATCAGTCAATGTGAAAAAGGTAACTTTGACCTAAATATCACCGATCGTACAATGACGGCTTTATTGATTCAAAATGTTTTGGATAGAGGTTGTAAGGAAAAATCTTGGGTAAAAATTAATAAAATAATCAATGGTTTTTTTAACCAGTCAGTGTTTTGAATTTTGGCAGGATGTATTTTCAGAAAGTGATATTTCCAAAGCATGTAACATTTTTAGCCAAATTTTGAGCTATCATATTAATAACTGTAGCTTTACTCAATTAGAAAAAAAGGCATTCCGAAGACGGAAACCATGGTTAGGTACATGCATCCTTCGAAAAATAGCTCTTAAAAATAAGCTTCGCCTAAAATGTTAAAGTTGAGGATGCTTTAAACTTGTTTCTCAATACTAAATATAAAAAATTATGTGCTGAGCTAAAAAAGGAAATTCCTATATGCCGTGAACAATTCTACACAAGAAAATTTATCTTACCTAGTGGCGATCTCAAAAGCGATTGGAAAATTATTAATGACATTTTAAGTAAATCCAAACATAGGGCTACTTTTATGTTGCTAAATGGTGATGGTGTTACCACCGACTAGGGATGTCTATTTTTGGGGTTTTTTTCGATCCCAGGATTTTCGGGATCTGAAAATACAATCCCGGAATCTTCCCGAAATGCAGGCACTTTTGATTTTGTAATTGTTTTTTTGCCAAAAAATGCAACATGTCTGTTATAATCCTATTAAAGTATTCTTTATGAAATAGATAAAATAAATAAGTATAGCTTGTATACTATAGTAATTCATATATGCATGTTTTTATTAAAGCAAAATCTTTTTAATCAATAAAAAAAAACATAAAATTTCACAAACACATATAATAATATTATAGCAAACGTATAATATATATATATATATTTATATATATATATATTAAGGTGCCTTGAAAAAAAAGTTATATCTGTACCCATCTAAAAATGAACCTTGATGTGTTTTATGCCGATTCCCAAAATATTTTGGCAATAACGAAAGCCTCTAGTGAGCTAAATTATTTTGCAAAAACCTCTAAAAATCATGTTTTTCGTAAATATGTTGGCTTGTGTAATAATTATAAAAAAATTATTTGATCATTGGCCTGAAAAAGGTCTTCCAATCTGCATCAAAATTTTTTAAAAATGTGCAATCGGGAAAGAATAATACTGTTTTTCATGCATTTTTCACCTTCATGTTCGTGCGAGACACTTTAAGCAATCAGCCCTATTATAAATAAAATTTTCCGCGGAATTGAAAAAAGAATTAATTTGTTAGGCAGGGGAAAAAATTTTTAAGATTTTTTTTCTAGTTATCTTAAAAATTGACGATGATTGCAAATATTTGTGTTCAAAATTTTCAAAGTTCCATGAACATTGATAAAAAAACGAAAATTCCCTTTTTCAGCTGCGGGCGAAATTTTATTCACAATAGGGCTGAATAAATTTTTTCATAATTTAAAAAAGCCAATACACAAATTTATTACTTGTATTGGCCAAGATGCGATTTTAAAGTCATTAACCGCCTCATTTTGTATATCGAAAATGCTAACCAACGACAAGCAAAACACGAGAAGCAATATAATTTTGTATATAAAAAAGTATTGCTTCTCGTGTCTTACTTGACGTTGGTTTGCGTTTTCGATTTAAAAAATAAAGCAGTAAAGCATTAAGGGTGCTATCCTCTAACCTGGACCAAAATTTATTGCATATTAAACCTGCAGTCCAGAAACACCACTCCGCCTCAACACTTGTTGGTGGAGTTTTTCGTAAAAAGTTAAATGCTTTCTGTAGGTATTACACTTTATCACATCCATTAGAAAAAATATCAATTTATTTTACCAAAACTACTTATAAATTGTATACTTTTCTATTATGAGACATTTGCTCGTTAAAACTTATAAAAAAGAAACATTAAAAAGAGCAATTTCATCAAACATACATATAATTTATCTGAACTGCTGTGTGAGTTTGTTATTTTGGCTATAATTTTGCACTTTCGTTGTATTCACATACAATTTTGCAACAAATATAAAGTCAGCTGTTTTATCAAAAAGGTGTTGCAAATGCGTAAAGTGCAACCAATGTTACAAATAATGCTTGTTTTGTCCTTGAAAGAAGGGGTATATTTGCGATAAAAGTTCGAAAAATTTTATTAGTTATTAAAAAATATGTTCAGCTATTCTGGGGTTTGAAGCCACTAATCTCGGGATTTTCGGGATGTAAAAAAGTCCGGGTTCCCGGGATTGACATCTCTACCACTGAGGAATTAATTATAGTTAATAAGTTTAACAACTATTTCGTGTCCATAGCTGACAAGCTTTCATCGAAATAATCAATATTATTATTACACAAGCGCATTTTTTGTGATGACTATCAAATCTATACTATAGACGCAGTTTTCATAAATAGGGTAGCAATTGAAAGGTCTTGATCTATGGATGTGCAATAAGGTCTTGTTTTTTCTTAAATATTGTGTATTAACCCTCATCGGTCACCGAGGAAATGCATCGAATCGGTCCCATTGTGTCAATTTGATACACATTCAAAAAAAAAAAGTTAAGAAAATCGTTTTAAAAAATTAAAAATTTTGATTTTTGAATTTAAATTTAGAAAAGACACTTATAAGTAATAAAAATTTGAAAGAGAAAAATGTCAAAAATGCTTATTTTTGTGGCTATGTGCCTTTATTAGCGCATTTTTCGCAAATATCATAATGATGATCATTACAAACATAATTCTTACAATTATCACAACGATTTGAATACAAATTTTTATTTTTTTTATATGTACATATGTAGCAACGGCCGCCTTTCGTAGGTTTTGGCAAATGGAAAATCGCCGGTAGTGCTTCAATATTGAGCCTTCGAGGATGAGATTTCCGCTTTTCTATGTGTTTTTGCACAAGAGTCATTCCAAGCTCCTCAATAAATATTTGACGACGTATATTTTTATTAGTTTTCCTGTTTTTCCAAGCCGGAAATAGCGAAATATACGTTATATATGCATTCAATGCACTCACGTCCAACATGTTGCAAAATACTGCCATTGGCCACCGATTTATCTTCCTTTTGCAGGTGTAGGTAGCCACCATCTGGTACATAGTGTCCACGCCACTCTTGGTTTTGTTATAACCCTGAATTAGATTCGGTTTTTTCTCAGCATTTAACTTATAACGACGGCATTGTGCCATGTACTGAGCAGTGTAACATATCTATAACGCCGAGGCACATACGACAGTAAAATGGCTTGTAATTTGTGGTCATATACAATAACGCTCGAATACACAGGTTTTTTCCTCATATCCAACAATACTGGAGGAATTTCGGTCCTATTTTTCCGTATAGTGCCCAGAATAGTCATTCGGCGTTTATGTAACTCTTCAGCCTGTTCATAAGATGTGAAGAAGTTGTCGCATGTGATATTCCTCTCCGACAGCCCGTTTACCAAATCCAAAACAACACGGCGTCGAATATTACGCTCTGGAGCGGCGTTGCGATTGCGACCAACATAAATTTGCGTGTTGTAAACATACCATGTAGCTGAATCGGCCAAAATCCAAATCTTTATGCCGTATTTAGCCGGTTTCGGCTGTATGTATTGTCGAAACGGACAGCGTACACGAAATGGTACTAGCTGTTCATCAACTGTAACATTTTTGCCTGGAATGTATACAACTTGCAAATTATGGTTCCATTTTTCATATATGGTACGAATCGGTTCCAATTTATCACGGACAGAAGCAGTATTGGCATGTCGTTCTTTATCGTCAAATCTGATACATCCATGAATTTTTTTGAACATTTTCAGTGACATTGTGTCTCGAAATATTGGTCGACCGGTTTTCTCATTCCAGAGTTGTGTAACACATTCACCATACGAACGATACACACCAGCAAGCTGTAGCAATCCGAAGTACGCATGTAGAGTATCCATCTATTTGTTCCCATTCTTCTTTGTATTTCCGCAAACCATATAAATTCGTCATATTCAAAATAGTATTTTCTATCATCGCAGAAACAAATCAAATGCAGACAAAACATCTACAACATGAGCAGCTGCAACTAGTTTTGGTCCTACAACAACAACAAAAAGAAGCAAACACTGAATATGAAGCACAAAACAAGGGTAGGTTTTTTTACCTGAAACAATATTATCAGCGCGCCTATATGAATTTCTTCGGTTATTTTCAAATGGCTCCGTTAATATACAAATATTTTGCTGTTGCATTTCAGTCAATTTCACCTGCCACATTTTTTTCCAGTGGCTCAACATCGTACTCATCAGAATGCTCACTCATTTCTGCAACGCATTCTTCTTCCATTGTGAAATCATCGTCACTATCTACTGGAAATTCTTCTGCTTCACTTCCAGATTCGGAATCCATATCGTATTCGTCTCTTTAACGGTTTTCACGTAGATTTCTTTTCATTTTTTTGAAATTAATTGAATGTATGTATAACGAAATGAAAGTATGCGGCAGATAAAAATCACTTCAAAATTCACTAAAATCACTTATCACTTCAAACAAATTCAATTCAATCTTCACTCGTTTCGATTCGTAACTATTTCTTCTCAGGTAAAACCAGAAATGCCCGAACATTTAAAACCCATTAGCCCGATTCTACAGGCAAAATCACGCTATTTTCCCAAAAACCGGTTCTTTCCATCGGGCAGTTTTGTTTCTATTCAACTTGAAAGACAAAAATTGTTTCAAATTAATACGAGGGACCAATGAGTGCTAAAAAAAAAGCTAAAACAATTTGCTATAAAAAACAACTAAACTTTTTTGTTATGCCTAGAAGTATGTGATCAATTTTTATTATAATGCTATGATAAGTAACAACTGTGGTAAAAGTAAAATAAGGTAAGAATAAAAAGTTAAAAATAGTCTATAATATAAAAACAAAATTATCTATCACTAGATATTTTTTATTCTTGGCGTTTTAACGTCACACGGGATTACTAGTTTTCCTTATTGTCCGTCCGGTTGTGCATCCGTGTTAGATCAAGGCGTCACTTTCCAAAATAATAGTTTTTTTTTTCACCCAATTACATCACAAGAACTTTTAAAGCTGATTTTGAAATTAAAAATTTGAACTCGAATAATATTTTAAAGAGTATTGCTTTTTTGTGGTTGATGTATTGGCTTATATTTTTAACAAAAGTGTTTTTACTGGTGTTTTTCCTGAGTTACTTAAATGGGCCGATGTATTACCTTTTTTAAAAAAGGGGACAGAAAAATAACAAATTACAGACCAATATCGGTATTTCCTACAATAAGCAAAATTTTCGAAAAAGCAGTTAATGCTGGATAAGTAAAGTTTTTGAATAACACTAATTTTTTAAGTTCCGAACAAATCAACTGAAGATGCTCTTGTAGCTTTCTGTTCTATAGTTATGAAAAATGTGGATAGCAAGAAATATACACCTGGTCTGTTTGTAGATATTACAAAAGCGTTTGATACGGTTCATCGTGGTATTCTCCTAGAAAAAATTTTAAAAATTGGGATTCGAGGATTTATGCTTAATTGGTTTAGGTCTTATCTTACCAACAGAACACAAAGAGTGAAAATACTGAACACGAAAAGTATTCTAAAGTTTCATAAAATAGGAGTTCTACAAGGAGCGGATCCCTGTTATTTTTAGTCTTTATTAACTCGTTTAAACTTCCGTTTAAAGCAGTGCAGGACGTCCCGGTTTTCCTGGACATGTCCAGTTTTTAAGGTCGGTGTCCTCAAAAAAAAATGTCCCAGTTAAAAATATTGTAGGAAAAATTCAAAGTGTATTAATAAAAACTGAACAAATTTTTAACAAATGTGTGTAAATATAACAGGGTTTAGAAAGGTGCGCACCCGAAAGCACCAGCACCGGAGCTCTATGCAGTGTGCTGCGCACTCAACAGCAAGCACATGTTAAAAGTGCAAACAGAAAGCTCCGAGCACTGACATACTAGCACCAGCCCCAGTACACTTCATTTGGAGCTGGGAGCAAACAAAATAGCAAAAATAGAAATTATTTTTGCCCCGGCACAATTTTATCGCGAACGAGCATGGAGCCGGAGCTGAAGTCGGAGCGCAGCCCCGGTGCACAGCACAGAGCAGCCAGTATGCTTGCCGGGGCACGCTTATGTACTTGCCGGTGCACTGTTTCGGGGGCTCGTTTCGGTGACTAAAAACTGTTAGTTGCGGTGGGAAAGTTTTTAGTGGCTAGGCTTGCGATTTAAAAATATGTTTTAAATGAACAGACAGTACTTATAAGGGGGCCGCTGAATATTTTTATAAATTTACAAGTTTTATGCATGCGATGGTAGTATAACGTAGTCGCTGACTGAATAGCTGATGAGAGCATTGAAAAATAATATTTTACACTAGAATGGTCCCATAAAACTGTTTTTTTATTAATTTACAAGTCTTACACATGTGCTGGTATTATAATGGAGTCGCTGACTTAATATCTGAAGTCAGCAATGAAAAAAAAAATTGTTTACACTAGGGGTGGTCCCATTAAACTGTTTTTTGTTAATTTACAAGTTTTGTGCATGTGCTGGTAGTATAACGGAGTCGCTGACTTAGTATCTGATGTTAGCATTGAAAAATAATTTTTTACACTAGGGTAGTCCCATAAAACTGTTTTTTGTTAATTTACACGTTTTATACATGTGCTCGTAGTATGAGGGAGTCAGTGACCTAATATCTTCAATGATGTCAGTATTGAAAAATAATTTTGTACACTAGGGTGGCCCCAGAAAACTGTTTTTTTTTTGTTAATTTATAAGTTTTATTCATTTGTTGGTCAGCATATATGATATATGATGTCAGCAATGAAAAAAAAAATTTTACACAAGGGTGGTCCCATAAAATTGTTTTTTGTTAATTTACAAGTTGTATACATGTGCTGGTATTGAAAAATAATTTTTTATACTAGGTCCCTTAAAACTTATTTTTGTTAACTTACAGCTTCCTTTTTACTCCAACTTGAGCCTACCTCATATACTAAGTTTCCATTACGAGTTAACTAGGTGTTTTCTCGGGGTAAACTCGCATGGAAACGCGAGTTGAGTTGAGTTTCGTTAAATTCACATAAACTCCACGAAACTTGTTTGATTTAGCTGAGTTCTGTCTGTCAAAATGCATTTTGGCATTTAACCCGTTAGTGCATTTCTTTTATATGAATTAAGCACAAAAGTTATTTATTTTTTATTTATATCCATTGTCACTACTAACTGTTTGCAATGAAACAAGACAAATGTGAAATAAATTTTACAAGTCTAACTCAACTCGATGTTGTGCATGAAAACACTTTCGAATTAGCAACGCCATTTTGCCAACTCCACGAAAACCTTAACCCCAACTTAACTCGGCATGGAAACTCAGTACTAGTTCTACCATGATGAGTGTTGCCACTCAATACATTTTCTCCGTAGCAAAAAACGTATCAAGTTTGCAGCAATGTAGCATTCAAGCTTTTCATAAACATATCTCAAAAAATAAAAAAGTTAGATGTACTAAAAAAATTATACTTATTAGAGAACATTGATATTATTTACTGCATAACTAATTGTACTGTCATTGTTTTCTTACAAGTATAATTTTTTTAGTACAGTCAAATTTTTTATTTTTAGAGATATGTTTATGTTTTTGATTTCATTGAAAAAAAATGAATAGATTACAAAATTGATCCTAAAAAATTTCATTTATTTCGCAAAAGTATGAGAAATTTGCACTCAAAGTTGAAATTGAGTAGTTTTAACCCATTGATTTCATCTTCACACGAGCACAGCTCGGTAACAGTTAAATCGGTTGGGTTTGTTGATATACCGTTAGAAAGGCAATTTCGTTGTCTTTGCAATGAGTTATCAAAATAATTTTTTTTAAGTTAGTTTTTCTGCTAGAAACAAAAATGTTAATCAAAGTCGTGAAATATTAATTAAACCTGTAGCTCCTAAGAATATTAATATAGACCCAATATAGACCCTAATATAGATATAGAATATTAATATAGAACCTCCTCCCATACGATTTTTTGCTCAGCTCGACATAACTTTTCACCTCCATAAATAGTTGCACTCAGTTGCGGGACTCCCTGTATAAATAAAAAACATATTTTAAACCTGTGTTCACCTTAACGTACTTCAGTGAAAAACCAAAATTCATTGCAGCTCAGATTACGCACAAAACAAAAAAAAGGCTATTATTTACGTTTCGTTTTTATTTCGTTTGCATCGGTTGCAACTGATTCATGGATTTCTATCAAAAAAGTCATTAGAAATGTTAACATAAACTATATTATTACAAATAGACAAAAGTTTACAATTTAACTTACATTTAGAATATCCATTTTTCCTCAAACTATTTATTTCAACTTGCAACTAGAGCGTATGAGAAGCAATGAATAAGATTATTAGAATAACTGTTAGCTGATCGACACTGAAGCAAGCAGTCGCTATGCTTGCTATCATTTACTGTTACTTCGCTGAATTGTCGCTTTATGTTTTGATGTTCTGCTCTGCATCATAACATAAGCACTGTCTGCTACTGTATCGAAAAGCATTTCAGCTGATGAAGTACTTCTTTCGTTGCTGAGCAGTAGCATAGAACTAGTGTATGCGATGTCAACGCTTCAGTGAAATGCAGTGCACTGAAGTACTTTACAGTAGTGAATTGTCACAAATAGTTTTGTGCAGCTCTTTAATTTAAACTACCTTACTTATTCAATTCAAACTTGGTACACACTTCTCTACGCCTCTTTTCACATCAGCCACGAATTCGAAAAAGAATTATAAACTAAAGAATATTGTTTTTGATGCTGACATTAGATACGAAGTCAGCGACTCCCTTATACTACCAACACATGAATAAAATTTGTAAATTAACAAAAAACAGTTTTAGGGGACCACCATAGTGTAAAAAATTATTTTTCAGTGTTGACATCAGGTATTGTCAGCGACTCCCTTTTCTACCCACATGTGTATTAAACTAGTAAATTACCAAAAAAACAGTTTTATGGGGCCACTATTTTTCAATGCTGACATTAGATATTAGGTGTGTTTCCGTACTCTACACTGTGTAAGTTTTGTGTAAGTTCAAACTGAGAGTAAAAATGAAATGTGAGAATAGTTGCAAAAGTACGGAAACAGCTTCTAGTAAGTTTCAAGCACAAAACAGCTGATTTTGACTGCAGACATGTCAAACGTAAATTGCGCCAATTAAAATTATCGTCAATTTGTTTGTGAAGTTGATGCTTGTTCTTCTTGATGCTTGTTCTTACTTTACTCCGAGTCTTGAGTTCTAGCACGCTCTGTGCACTATGTGTGCTCGAGAGAGCGGTTTTATGCTTGTTCTTCTTCTCTCATTTCAAGCACAGAAAGTACGGAAACAGAAAATAGTGTCCCACAAGTTACACAGTGTGAGTACGGAAACACACCTATTATGTCAGCGACTCCCTCATACCAACAACACATGTATAAACTTGTAAAAAAAAAATAATAAAAATAAAATCTTTCCATATTTTTTTATGAATAAAGCAAGGAATTGCTTTTGCCAGTTAAGGAATTGCCTGGATTTTTCCAAGCTGCTCTACCCCTAGCTTGAATTTGTTGATGCTAGTTTTAGTTTAACATTTGGTGCATTCGGAAGTGACAATGGCGCTTTTTTTTAATATTCGAAACAAAAAAACTTATAATGAACGTAAAGAATGTAGAAATGAATACTTTCAGAAACTATCGTTTCAATCGCGAAAACGTTAAGTGATTGGCAAAATATTTTTTAATTAGATACTGGTGAAGACGAGGAGGTGCGTTCACTGCATTCGCAAAAATGAAAGTGTTTCTACGAGTAGTGTCTGATCCAGGTTTTTAAAATGGAATAGAAGAAGAGCTGGGTGTTCACCAGACGACTGTGTCCAAAAGATTTAATATTTTCATTTATCAAATTTTGAAGAAGGCGCATTTATGGACAAGATTTCCAAAAACTGCTGCTGATATGATTGAAGCTAAAAATGAATGGAAGAAAAAAAAAAAGTTTTCAAGATTCTGCCGGTGTAATAGACGTTCTAATGTACGAATTCCTAAGTCGAATGCATTTGGTGATGAGTACATAAATAGAAAAGGGTATACCAGTATAAACGTGCAAACTACATGCAACGAACTGGAGCTTTTTATGAGCATAGATTGTCAGTGGCCAGGCTCTGTTCATGACAGCAGGATTTTTTAAAAATTCTGGCATTTATCAAGTGCTTAAAAATTCGGAACACATTTTACTCCTCGGAGATGAAGGCTATTCTATATCGCCATTTCTGATGACACCTTGTAAGAATCTAGTAACACCTTAACAACATTTTAATAACATTTTTTGCAGAGAACGAGTTACGATTGAAAGATGTTTTGGTCAATTATAAGCAAGATTTCCCATTCGTCAATATAAAGATCGCAACAAAATTGAAAAATTCCATTAATCATTACTTGCTGCGTTGTCTTGTACAACATTACGAAGTTCTTGAAAGATGACAGCTTTGATCTGCATGAAGAGCCAGTTTACATTGAGCAGTTTACACAAAGCGAAATTTCTAATATAAGTTTGATAAGTCATCAAAAAGAGAACAAATGAAAGAACAACTAACCTATTAATCAAATTTAGAATTAACATTTAAAAATATAACAAACATGCAAATATATGTACAGGGTGTCCCGCAATTGAGTGCAACTATTTACGGAGGTGAAAGGTTATGTCGAGCTGAGAAAAAAATCGTATGGGAGGAAGGGTCTATTTCCCCATTCTTAGGAGCTACAGGGTTAAATAATATTTCACGACTTTGATTCGCGTTATTGTTCCTAGCACAAAAACTAAGTTACGGAAAACTGATAGCTCATTGTAAAGGCAATAAAATCACCATTTCAACGGTATATCAACAAACAGCACCGACATAACCTTTACCAAACTACCAAATTTTAACTTTGAATGCAAATTTCTCAGAATTTCGCATAATAAATTAAATTTTTTTTTATAATTAACTTTGTAATTTATTCAATTTTCTTTTAAATGACACCAATAACATAAAAGAATCTTAAAAAACAAAAAAGTTGGCTGTACTAAAAAAATTATACTTATTAGAAAACAACGATATTATCTACTGCATAAGTAATTGTAATGTCATTATTTTTTAATAGGTATACTTTTTTTAGTACAGCCAACATTTTTTGGCTGTAAAAGTTTTCCGTAATTTAGTTATTGTGCTAGAAACAATAACGTGAATCAAAGTCGTGAAATATTAATTAACCCTGTAGCTCCTAAGAATGTGAAAATAGACCCCCCCCCCCCCCCTCCCATACGATTTTTTTCTCAGATCGACATAACCTTTCACCTCCGTAAATAGTTGCACTCAATTGCGGGACACTCTGTATATATATATATACTAGCTGGAATACCCGGCGAAGCCCGGTGTGGTGTAGCATTTGGGGTGTATATAATGTATGGAAAAAATAGTGCCCCGCCCCCTGCCTAATACCGCCCACTTTTCTAGACCTTAACTGTAGAAACGAAAACAAAATTCCCAGAAGAAGTACATAAGAAGAACAGGCGGCGGAATTTTTTCGCTAGGTAGTACGCTGTTGGCGGAAAAAAAATTGTTCAGTACTGCCAAGTTCACAATCATGTGTGGAGAGTTAAAATGTCATAATTTCGCTTTCAGTTATATGCCCGTATATTTAATTGCCGCGGAAATTTGACATTCAAGAATAAAAAATAAGCAGTAAGTGTGTGTTTGTAATGAATTTGTTATTAAACAAATTTATTTAGTTTATTAATGTATAGTCTTGCCTTTTACAGAACATAAAATTGCAGGAATAAAAATATGAATCTGTCAAACATAACAGCTAGTGCTTTTTCTCCACACAAAAATTTTGACTCTACACCAAAATTTCGCGTGTAGAATTATACGCCCAAAAATTTTCGTTTTAGGTGTTCAAATCCTCCCTTTTCCCTCTTAGGGTCCAGAAAGTATAAAAAAGACTTAAATTCAAAAATTTTTTTTTAAGATAAGCTGAGATAATGTTAATTTACTTCAAGATGCAAAAGTTTCAACATTTTCAAAGCCAATTTAAAAAACTTCGTTTAATTAATGAAAAATATTTGTAGCCAAATGATAAATTAACTTTGCTTATAAAAGTCTTAATCATTATTATGAAATTTAATATACAAGGAGTTTGTATATTAAAGAACCATTTTTAATTGTGGATGTTGATGCTCGAAAAGTCCCTGATATTCTTAAAAATACATATTTGAAATTATATCTATTATACAGTACCAATAAAAAAAAACGAAATGGGCACTTCAGCGCTTGAAAGGACTTTGACCGAGCTTCTTATGATCAATTGTGTTGTGTGTGTTGTGAAATGTTTGAACACAAATGATAGAGAACTGGACCTACATGTTTTATGCCGACTCCGAACGACTTATGTTCTCAAGAAGCTTTCATGGCTGTTTTTACTCTCTGAGGTTTACCATTGTCTGCAGAGAGGTGGCGGTCGAACAGAAATATGAATTCAATTGAAAAACTTTCTGTGTCAGGTGGGACTCGAACCAGGGTTCTCTGACATATGGGCCACACACGTCCTACTGCGCCACGGCCGCCACTACCAATACAGTACCATATTGGTACTTATAAGATTATTTGACCCAAAACCTTTGAGAAAGCATTTGTTTGAATGGATTTTTGTAAATTTTTAAAAGCTGTATAATGCAAAAAAAAGAACCACGAACTTTAACACATTATATGGCATTCCAAGTAAAGCGGATGACTAAAAAGTTTCCCCATTCTATTTTGTTGCTTTTCTTGGTTTATAAGACGTCTAAAATCTCCGCCTAGTCACAAAGTTTTAACCATGTGCTGTGATAAGTTGTTTTATAAATATGCTTTTTTTCGAAAAAAAATCTCAATGAAAAAATATTTTTATAACATTTTATACAGTCCAAATCTATGGGGATTTCAAGATTTTTTTAATCATGTTACCAAATTTTCATAAGAAAACTGAACAATTACATTTTTTAAACTTCGGCATTTTAAAAATAATTTTTTGTTAAAAAATAAAAAGCAATTATATATGAAAAAATTTTTTATTTTTAAATTTTTAGTGTTTTAATTTGCATATAATTTAAATTTTAATAAACGACCGATTGAAATCTTAAATATCAAAAAAAAGTAACTGTTTAATTCTTTTTATACAAATTTTTCCAGTTGAGTAATGATTTTCAAAGAAAGTCTTATTTTGATGAGATAACTTAAATAATATATTGGGTATAAGATAATATATTGGGTATCTAGATATTGGTACTGGGCAAAAACCGGTGGTCGAATTACGGGTATTGAAAAATTTTCTGAAATTTTAGGATGACTTTTATCGGAGTATTAAAATTAATGGAATACAAAATGCATTGTCATCTCTCTTATGCTTATTTAAAAACAGGCATATTCTCGAATAGTCTTAGAAGAAAACGGATTTGTTTAGAAAAATTTTCATATCCTTGCTTTTAGTTTTTTACTAGTATTTACATATAGATTTTTTTTATCAAAATCAAAAATTTACCTTGGGGGGTATATCCTGGCACGGGCCTGATATGCTTTAATATTTTTTTACAGATTTCCTCAAGTTCATGATTTGAAATTCAAATGGATTAGCATCCTATGGTTGGAATTTGGTCTTGTTAACCAGAACTCTTGTGTGCTCAAATCATTTTTATGAAAATGATTATATAGGCTTATTAGTAGAAATTTTAATATTGCGTGATTTTATTATAATACATGTCATGACGTGTGGAAATACAATATAAATTACATAATAAACATACATCTAATAAGCAAAAAACAGTTTATACTGTTACTACATAACCGAATGCGGCCCTGCTTATGTGTTTGTGCCAACTTCATTGTGGTTGTAAAATACTTCAATTCAGTTCAACTACACCGCTTCCTTATATCTTACTTCTATACATTTTTTTTAAATAATCTATCAAACATGAAAATTGGATGTGATTTTTTATTTTTCGAAAAACTTCTTTTTGTTCTTCTACTAAAAAAATAATAAAATCAAAATTAAAAAAAAAATTAAATGATTCCTTGTGGAAATATTTTCTTAAACTATACCTAATGCGGATGCAAAAAATTGTGTAGTCATGTTGAAAAACTGGGCGTTATACATTTTTTTGGTAGAAGTGTACCTACTATTTGAAAATTTCGAGTTTGAGTATTTTTACAAAAAAAAAATCCAAAAATAAAGAATTTAAAACACAACAGCATGGAGGGCTTAAGCAGACCTATTTTCTGCAAAAAATTAAAAAAAATCGAAATTTGGGTAAAAAAATTATAACTGTTGAAACTTGAATTTTTTATATTTTAAAATATAAATTTCAAATCTATTGTTGTTGAACCGTAATCTTTTAAACAATACATGTTTTATTCGTTCAGAATACATATGTTTTAATTTGTTTTAGTTGTAATTCTGGTCCAAAATAGGTGATGGTTAATTTAAAGCAAAACCCATTGGCAAAACGAAGTTTGTGAAATATGTGCTTTTTGTTAATTTTTAACAATATACGAGTATTTAATTTGAAAGTGTTAAAGCCACCCATTGAATGACCAACTAGGGTGAAATGGCGTTTAGTTCACTAGATAGAGCTGTGGTTGAAGTACTAATACTTTATTATTAAATTACCACACATTCAATTTGTTACTTCACAATATAATATTGTATAGAATTTATTTATTATACTCTAAGCACAAAGCCAACAAAATAAAAATTGATTTGACACAGTTGGTTCCGCCTCTGTCAAGAGTTTTTGACAATCGTTTGATTTATTTCAAACCTAAGAGTTAGATTTTTAAAACATCTATTTCCACTATTCATTATTTCCACTGACACTATTTTCTGACGCTACAAAACAGCTGGATTGGCTCTTTAGTAGCTTTTGAAAAACTAAATGGATTTTATGATATGATTGAATATCATATTTCAATTTTTGAGATTTTGATGATTTAAAAATGAAACTGAATGTTTGGTTTAAAGTTAGTAATAAAACTAACGATGGAAAAAAGACAGTGTTTTGAAACCTTAGAACTTTACAAAAAAGAAATATTATCTAATGTTTAATTTACCAATCATCTTTGTAATTCTTCCAGTCATTCATGTGAAAATGAACGAACATTTTCAGTGCTTCGCCGACTCAAAACTTTTTTAAGAAGCACGATTTTGCAAGATAGATTAAACGGTCTCACATTGCTTAATCTGTACAGAGATATGACGCCATCAGTGGATATTATTATAGAAAAACTCGCTGAAAGTGAGCGTAATTTGAAAATATTGTTTTGGTTTATTTTGTTGATCTTAATCACAATAATCCTGTAACTAACTTTTTTTTTGTAGAAAGCAAACAATTATCACAATTTTTTTTAATTTTTAATAATTTTTTAATACAAATAAAACACTTTTTATAAACATTTATTTTTAATTATCATTAGCTATATTCCCGTGGTCGTTGATCTTGAGCGTTGCTCTATTTAATTCACAATGCAAAAACAAAAATTAGAATCAGCTCTTTTCCTGGCTCTATTTCTGATCTTAAAATGCTGATAAGTTTAAAAAATTTTTTTTTAAAACGAACATAGTTGGCAAATCTGAACTACTCTTCGACGAGTTTTCGTCTTACTGCTCGCACTCGTATTTTGACACTTCATCGCGAGTGGTGCGAAATTGTAATAAAGTTAAACTAAAACTGTTTCACTGAGATTTGGTCTGGTCCAATGCCACGAGAATGCAGTTATTATGTATGTTGTCATTGTGGTGGAATTCTTTATTTGTTTGTTAACTTTACCATACTTTCATATGCAAATATTACTCCCGAAAGTTGAAATTTACTACTGTGAGGTAAAGAAGCTGAATGATAAGATGTTGCTTGCCCCGGCTGAGGTTTTTACCATTAACTATTAGTGCAAAAATCGAACTCACTAACCAATCTTTTAGTCCAATCAGTAGCCATCTTTTCGCCAAAACCCGCTCCCGTCTTGAAAATGTTTTTGGCTGTAGCATTACAACTACTATAGCCTGCTCCAACCATAGGGAAGGCGTGGCCGATAGCAGCCGCGCAGTTTACCGTCGTTTTGGTTGGCATCCCAACTCGAGTTGACTGCTTTTTCGACTCCATGTGATTAATTGGAGTGCAGATGCGGAGGTCTTTCCAAGAGAGCCTGGGAGAGCTCCACATTACTCTAGGAGGGGTCTGTCGGAGGATTTTCGCCAGCCACGGGTGGGCTGTTAATAAAATCAATTAGCAATCCTCACCAAAACTCTATTTTTGGTTAAAGTTTCACTTCTACCGTGCGTGGCGGCCACACACATACTTTTTAAAAATCAACAGTTTTGTTAGAATTGCGTATAATGAGAAGAAGGAAGGAGAAGGAGAAAATTATTTTGCTAAAATCAAGGCATTGCTTTGCTTAAACGGGGATTAGTGGCTCAATCACGGTGCGATTTTTTTCCTAAATTGAAATCACAAATATATTTTGGAATAATCAAAAATTTTATTAAATTTTAGCTATAATTGGCTTAGTTATTAAAAAAGAAAATAGCAAAATTTTGCCTGATTTCTTCCGATTGATTTTGAAAATTTTAAGAAGCTGAGAATTATGCTCAAATTTGGTTAATCTCCAAACAAATTAAGCAGTTTTTTACTAGCCATGAAGAGGTTCGAGTTGCTATCCAACGACTCAAAAACAATAAAGCAGCGGGTGCTGACGGCCTGTCCGCTGAATTGTTTAAAACCGGCAGCGATGAATTGATAAGGCGCATGCATCAGCTCATCAGCAAAATATGGATAGGACAAAGCATGCCCGGATTGGAACCTCAGCGTACTGTGCCCTATACTTTAGAAAGGAGACCCAACAATCTGCGCAAGTTATAGAGGTTTCAGTCTTATTTCCATCGCATATAAGGTTCTCTCAAGCGTACTGTGTGTGAAAGATTAAAGCCGATTACAAAAACACTGATTGGACCTTATCAGTGTGGCTTTCGACCTGGAAAGTCCACCATAGACCAGATTTTCACGCTACGACAAATCCTGAAGAAATCCCACGAAAATCAAGTTGACACACACCATCTCTTTGTCGATTTTAAAGCTGCGTTCGATAGCCCGAGAAGTGATTGCCTATACGCAACAATGTCTGAGTTCGGTATACCTGCAAAGCTGATTTGACTTTGCAGAATGACGTTGAGCAACACACGCAGCTCCGTCAAGGTAGGAAATGACCTTTCCGAAACCTTCAATACCGAAAGAGGTTTCAGGCAAGGCGATCCACTCTCTTGCTATCTCTTCAACATCATCATGGAGGCGATCATACGAAAGGCCGGACCGGTGTGCATGGTAATGGCACCATTTTCTATAAAGGTGTCCAGCTCCTTGCGTACGCTGATGATATTGATATTGTCGGCAGAACCAAGAAAGATGTTACCGCTGCTTTCGCCGCTATCGAAAAGGAACCAACCAAAGTGGGCTTGACGATAAATGAGGGTAAAACAGAGTAAATGCTGTTTACAAACAAGGGAGCGCGGCGTATAGACTCCCACGTTTCATCCTGCAGCTATTACTTTGAAGTAGTCAAGGAGTTCGTATACCTTGGCACCGCCATTAATACCAACAACGAAATCAGCCTGGAGATAAAGCGAAGGACAATAATTGCTAATAGGTGCTCGACAAAACTAACACTCTACAGTACGCTCGTTCTACCTGTGCTGCTTTATGGCGCTGAGGCATGGGTAGTTTCGCAAACTGACGCAGCCGCTCTGGGGGTGTTCGAGAGAAAAGTTCTTCGCAAAATCTTCGGTCCTGTTCGAGTCGGCGATGACTATCGCATCCGAATGAACCACGCTGTATGAGCTCTACGAAGACATTGACGTAGTTCAGCGTTTAACTGTGACTACGCTGGCTGGGTCATGTCCATCGTATGGACGACGAAGCTCCACCGAAAAAGGTGGTCGAGGCGAGGGTCGCTGATCAACGACGACGAGGGAGACCATGCCTCCGATGGATGGACCAGGCTGTGCCCTAACCGCACTTGGTGTATCCGATTGGAGAAGGCGCGTGCAAAGCAGAGGCGTCTGGCGAGAGCTGATGAGGTCGGCCGAAACCCGGACACGGGTTGTAACGGCCACCTAAGTAAGTAAGTAAGTTTTTAAAAGGATACCTAGAGTTACAGATTAAATAATAGTAAATTTATCAACCGATAATTTTAAAAATATATGCAAAATTTCAAAACACAAAAGCTTTAAACGCGATTTCCTCGAAACTAGTTTTTGTTTCAAACGGATCGAAACATAACACGAAATCTATTGGTTCAATTTCAATGAATCTTTTTGCATTTTGTTTGTAATTTTATTCTTTAAGCATCCCCCCTAAATTCAAGTACCTACTATTTGTTGTTTTTTTTTTTTAAATTTTTTACTTTAACTTTCGCCATAATTTTAAAAAAACCGTTCGGGGGTCGTGCGTAGGGGGGATGCCAAATTAGTGTTCTGTGTTTTAAAATGACATTTAATTTTTTGGTTTCAGATACATGGGAAAGGCGATATCCATTGAAACGTTTTGGATGTCTTTGTTTTTTAATGTCATTTTCAGCGCCCTCTATATAAAAGCGCGAAGACTATTTTCAAAAAAAAATATTTTTATAATGTTCTTTTTATTTGCAATAAGCTGTATAAATTTAATAAAAATAATAACTCCTTGTATCTAAAAAAAACTTTTTAAAAAAGCTGCGTTTTTTAGTTGTTACTTTTATATTATACCTTAAGCTTAATATGCTGTAGGAACGAAAATTGTTGGGCATACAATTCTACACGCGAAATTTTGGTGTAGAGTAAAAATTTTTGTGTGGAGAAAAAGCACTAGCTGTTCTGGTTGACATACCATATTTTTATTGCTGCAATTTTATATCCTATAAAAGGCAAGACTACACATTAATAAACTAAATAAATTTGTTTAAAAGCTGCTCTCCCACTGACCTCCCTGAGCCAGGTGGGATGAAAAACAGGTGGAAGTGTTCAACGAATTAGACATGTTAGACATGCTCTACGGATTCAGGGCCTCTGAATTCGCACGTTATCTTGGCTATGCAGAAGTCAATTTTCATGGTCAAAGAATCGTTTAGTTCAAGGTGTTGCGTCAGTACATTTTCTTCAAAAAACAACCTTGGCTTTGAACGCAAGTAAACTTACCAAAACAATGTAAGCTTTAAATCAGAACGACTGCATATCCAAGCAGCGCATGAAATATGATAATTTTATTTTTTGTCATTTTTAAACGATCGTCAAATATGCTGACGCATCAATTCATTGCCAAGGTTGTTTGTTGTGCACTTAGCTATATTTTAATTTATATATATTTTATTTAATAATATATGTATATATATTGATATTGATTTTGCCTATAAAAGGGCGATAATCGTAATAAAGACAGGTTTTTTAGTAATCAAGCTCGGTGTGCTTAATTCAAACTCTGTGTGTTTACTTCAACTCCTCACAAACAGTTCCAAGTGCTGTTTGTGAAAAAATTATTAAATAGTCCAAGTTTATGTGCTTGGACTAGAACCAAACCATCAAATCCAAACGCGGATTTAAACATTGGCGCCCCGGGTGGACACACACAAACTAGAAAATCATCTTTAATCAAACTCCTGCTAGGATTCTTTGAAGAATATGGATACTTTTCAACAGACCTTGGAAGTACAAAAAATAGTTGCAGATGAAATCCAAAACCTAGTCAAAAACTTTAAGTACGATTCTCCAGACAGAAAAAGGGCCGCAAGTTACTACAATGAGCAATTGCAGCGTCTTAATAAATATTGGGAAGAGTTCGAAGAAAACGACAATCAGCTTCGAACACTTACTAATCAGCCAATGGAGCACGAATATTTTACGACAGGATACTACGACAAAGTAAACAATTTAGCAACCAACTATATTAAGCTTTTTCAAGAAGAAGTCCAGAGCTTAGAAACATTTAGCAAATGTTCTACAGGAAAAGACGGAGGCATTTCCACCTCAGCAACAGAACAACAATCTGAACCAGCTGCTGTTCCTCGCAGTCTTCCATCATTTGATTTATCCGCAGCACCAAGCCTTACCAAGATGATCAGAAGACAACAAGCCTTGCTGAATTCACTTAACCGTTTATTGGATAGCTTGACAAAGTATCCAGATGACCAGTCAAGATTTCATAAGGCAAATATTCAACAAATAAACAAACTTTGGTTGGAAATAAAAACTTTAATTACAGCTTGTGGGAAAACTGTGAGCAACCAAGCGACATTGGCTACAATTACGAACAATATGTGGCATGTGAAGCTCGAGTATATTCTGTTCGGATACAACTTTCACACCCAGCTGACTTACCACAAGCAAATGTCACAAACCAAAAGCATTTAAGATTACCACGAGTAACCTGGCCTTCTTGACAGCCCAATTTCAGTCTCTGGAATCAGTTGATCACAACAATAAACAGGCGGCGTCAAAATTATGTTCGTCAGCCATTTCAACACACCAAGATAAAAACTACAGATGTAAAATTGGAACACATCCATTATTTTCGTGCTCATAATTTTTGCTGTTGAAACCCGCAGAACGGCCTTAAGTAGTCAAGAATAACCAGCTGTGCATAAACTGTTTAAAAGATGGACATCTAGCAAGTAACTGCCCGTCACGTAGCTGCACAAAATGTTGCAAGAAACACAACACCTTATTACACATCGACAACCAATGTCATCCAAAGGAGCCATGCCATCAAAGGCACTCAAGACACCCTCATCGCCTTCATCGTCAAACAAAATGTTGCAAGAAACACAACACCTTATTACACATCGACAACCAATTTCATCCAAAGGAGCCATGCCATCAAAGGCACTCAAGACACCCTCATCGCCTTCATCGTCAAACATTGTCTTCAAAACCTGTTAGCTTATCCACTTCGGATGGCTCTACTTGCAACAAATACGTTATGCTCAGCATTGTTTATATACAACTAATAACAAACAGTGGGCGAGAGCTTACATGCAGAGCAGTGTTGGATTCCGGCTCTCAAGTGAATCTTGTTACAGAGAGACTTGTTAAGAAGCTAGGACTCCAAAAAAAACACGCTTCATTCAGCATAGAAGGGATTGGAGCCAACAAAAACAACTGTAAGGCACGAATAAGCGTATCAATGCGATCCACAACAAAGGGATTCGAAGTACGACTCGAAGCTCTTGTGTTACAAAAAAATTGTAAGCGCTCAGCCATCAAAATTGATAGATGTGTCATCATGGAATATTCCACCCAACATACCACTTGCTGATCCCACATTCTTTCAGCCTGGCAACATGGATGTACTACTCGGTGCAGAATTTTTCTTTCAAAATAAGCGACAATCTACCAAGGGTGCAAAATACTGTGTTTGGATGGGTGGTGTCTGGCAAGGTAGAGGACACCAAAGTTACTTCTGCTACATGCGGCATTTTTTGTGAAGATGATGAAAATACAAGTGCATTAATCGAAAGGTTCTGGAAATTGAAAGAAGTTGAAAACCCCAAATCCCAATTCACAGCTGCAGAAAAACGATGTGAATTGCATTTTGCTCATAACACTCGAAGAAACTCCGATGGACGATTTGTGGTAAAATTCCCTTCACGGACAATCCAGCAGCATTAGGAGAATCAAAACAAATGACTCTTAATCGTTTCATGGCAATAGAAAGGCGCCTAGGTAAAAACCTTGAACTCAAGTTTGCGTACACTAACTTTATGGAAGAATATAAAAGTTTGGGACACATGACCGAAGTTTCAAGTTCAGAAATTGGCGCAGACTACACTACGTTGTTCCACACCATTGCACTAGCAAACCAGATAGTAGCAGTACCAATTTACGAGTAGTGTTTGACGCTTCCACGAAGACATCATCAGGATTATCATTAAATGACTTGATGCACACGGGGCCGATCATCCAAAACGATTTGTTTACCATCTTACTACGCTTTCGAATCGGATGCATCAAATTATCTTATGGAGGAAAAATCCCGAAGAGAGATTAAATATTATCAACTAAACACAGTGACTTACGGGACCAAAGCAGCATATCTTGCCATCAAATGCTTGCTGGAGTTAGCCAAAAAAATCGCACAAAATATTCTTTGGGAGCTACGGCATTGGAGAACAATTTTTATGTGGACGATTGCTTACTCGGAAGTGATAGTCTAACCACCGCCATCACGACTTTAAGCACAGCAGGGTTTGAGTTGCGAAAACGGTGTGCTAACCATCCGCAATTACTGCAAGGTATTCCAGCAGATCATCAAGAAATAAATCTCGATTTTGACGAGGAATCACGTGACAGTGTTAAGACCCTAGGATTAACATGGCAGCCGAAGGATGATACGTTTTGCATCAAGACTAAGACCATCTTCAGCAGCATCACAAAAGTCACAAAAAGAAGTGTGAGTTCAGAGTTGCCAAGAATATTTGATCCGTTGAGAATAATGAGAATAATGAAAGTTATTATAAACGGAAAAATTTGCATGCAAAAACTATGGAAACTTAAACTTTCTTGGGATGAGGCGCTGCCTGCGGACCTACATAGCAAAAAGATATCATTTCGAGACCAGCTCCAAGAACTAAATGAAAAAGAAATTCCTCATCACGTATTTAATTATCAGTTTCCAGAATCAAGTCGGTTGCACATTTTTACTGATGCTTCAGAGAAGGCTTACGGGGCCGTTGCATACCTGCGTTCGGTCAATAAGGACGGAAGGGTAGCTGCAAGGCTGCTGTGTGCCAAATCCAGAGTCGCACCCATAAATCAGCAGCATCAGACAATTGCACGGTTGAAATTATGTGCGACCCTGCTGGGTACGCAACTTGCAACAAGAATTCAACAAGACATTAAAGATTGCAGCGAATCCACATTTTTTTTTGGACTGATTCTGAGGTGTTATCTTGGATAAATGCGGAAGCCTCGTCTTACCAAGTTTTCGTAGCCAATCGTATAGCAAAAATTCAGGAATGTTCGATAGCTCAACAATGGCGACACATAATATCGAAACAAAATCCAGCAGATGTGTTGTCAGGGGGATGTGATACAAGAAACTTTATGGAATGCAACGTATGGTTTTATGGGCCATTCTTAATACATGGAAACGAATTTAGCCACAACCATTCTGCAACAAGCCCAAAACAACAAAAGAAGGCAAAAGAAAAGCATCCAAGGCTTTAATAACAGCCAGAAGTGACGCAGAAAACATGATTTATTCAATCAATCATGGTAACTCATTTAAGAGACTTCAGCAAATTGTAGGCTACTTGATTCGCTTTGGAGATCGTGCACGAGGCACAATGCAATACCATTAAACATCATGGGTACTAACTCTACTAGAATTGGATAAATCACTGAAGGCGATTGTACGAACTGTGCAGATGGCAAATTTTAATACAGAAATGCTAGCTTTAAAGAAGGATGGTGTAGTGAACAGAACCAGTCCAATATACAGCCTCAAACCATTTTTGGACGGCATTTTGAAAGTTGGCGGCCGACTAGATGCATCAACATTACCATATGAAAATAAACACTAGATGTTTCTACCGTATAATGATCCTATAACAAGGTTAATAATGCAATCAATTCACAACGATCACATGCATTGTGGTCCAACCACATTAGTGGCGCATACTAAACAACGATTTTGGCCTGTCAAGGCAGCAAGTATGGCACGTTCAATAGTTCACTACTGTGTCCGATGTTACAGGATGCGGCAACTGTTACAGCAAGTTATGGGAAACTTACCAGCAATTAGAGTCACGCCAGCACGGCCATTTATCAACGCTAAAGTAGATTATTATGGACCACTTTGGGTGCACTACAAATTACGCGGGAAGAGACCAACAAAAGCATATCTGGCTATCTTCTGCTGCTTCGCTACAAAGGCAGTACATTTGGAAATTGTAAGCGATCTTTCAACTGACGCGTTCATCGGAGCCCTCAAAAGGTTCATCGGTCGAAGAGGGCACTGTCAAAACCTCTACAGTGACTATGCCACAAACTTTATTGGAGCCAAAAACCAACTTGCGGAATTATTACCAGCAATTCATTCAGTCAACGCGCAAGAAAGATAATGAACACGTGTAATAGAAAAGGAATACATTTCCTCATTTTGCTCCTCATTTTGGAGGACTGTGGGAAGCAGCCGTGAAATCTGCAAAAAATCTGCTCCAAAGAAGTGTTGCATCGGCATATCTCACATATGAAGAGCTCGAAACCATTGTAGTGGAGATTGAGGCAATACTAAACTCGAGACCAATCAGCCCCATGTCAAATGATTCTAATGATTTAAGTGCACTTACTCCGGGACATGTTTTGATTGGCGAACCACTTACGTCACAAGTCGATGCAAGATTAGTGGATGTAAAGTCATCCTTAGGAACCAGATGGAAAGCTGTGTCACAGATCAAACACGACTTTTGGCAAAGAAGGTCTCGTGACTATCTTAACGAACTTCAATACAGACACAAATGGAGGGAACAAGCAAACAACATCAAGGAAGGTACCGTTGTTATCATCAAGGAAGACACCTCCCCGGTACTTCATTGGCCACTGGACGAATCACGAGAACTAACATGGAAGAAGATGGCATTGTACGTGTTGTCGATGTAAAAACAGCGTCAGGAATATTTTAACGCCCAGTTCATCGATAAGCTTCTCTACCAATAGAAGACAGCCAAGCAGAAGTTCCTGTCACTACTGCGTCTATATATCACAAAGCACCCAGTCATCACGACGACAACGACACAAATGTAGCACGTAAAAGGAGAAGATCATCATCTATCAACCTAGCATCGGTATTATTAATTTCGGTATTCATGCTAGCTCTTATATTGGCATTCAAAGTGAAGAACTATGAATTTGACTCCAACTTTTCTCCAAATTGCATCAATGAGAACGTCTGGAACAAAATGGCAACTTATTGTGTATTATGATCTCCGCCCTTACTGGAAAGAAACAGAATTTTTCACAAATGGAACAGCAGCCTTGCGGCACCTTTGTCAAGAACTCAAACTCAGACACTCTCAAAAGAGTGTATGCGAATCCCTCGTACACACTTTTGACAATCTTGAAGAAGTACTCAAACAGGACATTAATCTTCTAACCATAAACAAATCTAAAAGAAGTGCACCTAATACTGCAGAGACCAAGCGCCTTGAAGTCAACAGAATTAAAAGAGGTGCGTTTAACATCGTAGGAAATATCGCAAATTCGTTATTTGGAGTTCTGGACTCTGAAGATGCTGAGCAAATGGTAGAGACTATCGGAAAAGTCAAAGAAAATGAAGAAAAGTCATCGATTCTTGATGCAACCATCAACATTATCAAACAAGATCAAGCAGAGATTAAAAGTAAATTCGACAACATCGACTCAAAAGTTAACGAGATATGGTCACAAGTGCACGATCTTGACACGAACTATCAATTCAAAATGTTCCAAATTTTCATCTCATTAGCCACACAACTTACAGTCACAGCAGTGAATCTGTAACACATCCAGACATCCATCATAGACGTTCTAGCGGACACCAACGGACAAAATCAGTCCAACTTTACTTACATCAAACCAACTACAAGAGGAATTGGTAAAAATTCGGAATTCATTTGACACCAACACTGCGACTACCAGTCGAACATGAGGATCACATACAACTCTACGAACTCATGAGCGTGGAAGAACAATTAGTAGAAAGCCACGTAATTTTTAAAATGTCAATACCTCTGTGCGTTACGAAACATTCGAACTCTATAACATGTTTTCAGTGCCCACTATGGTAAACAACAGCATGATTGAAATCAGGCCCTGCGATGACATCATTGCCGTTAACGCACATAGAGATCAATATATCCCGGTAAGCAAAACCCAACTAAATTCCTGTATTCTCATAAAAGCAGAATCATACCTATGTACTAATATACAGTCAAAATACAACAGATGTTCGGAAATATGTTCCTGTGAAATACAACTGGTCAACAACGAACCCAGGCCAGAGTGCAACGTAGAACCCTTAAAGACAAATTCAACATGGATTCAAATGTCAACAAACAATCAATGGATGTATGCTGTAAGCGCTCCCACACGGATATCTCCTGTATGTGAAGGCCAAAGTCAACAACTCGCTTTGAAGGGATTCGGTATACTATCTCTGAAGCCCCAGTGTGTCATCAAGCAAAACTTTATCACAATACAAGGACAAAAAGCATATTTCAGCAGTCGTCAAGCATTGTACACCAGCCTAAGTCAATGGATAGACGTCGTAAAACCTAAGAAAACTGATTTTCTTAGCAAGAAAACTGAACAATACCATACTACAAAATAACTACAAAACTTAACCGAATTCCAGAACTTATTAGCCCATCAAAAATATCTAGATTATTAGCCCTTATTAGCCCATCAAAAATATCTAGATCTACCAGCACAGATTCAAAAGTTCAACTACCATTATTCAGCAATTGGATATACAGCATTGGTCTTGTCCATCATTATCACAAGTTGCATCATTTGGAAGGAAAAATCAAAAAAACACCGACTCCATTTGAGAGATTTTAATTTATATATATTTTATTTTATAATATATGTGTATATATTGATATTGATTTTGCCTATAAAAGGGCGATAATCGTAATAAAAACAGGTTTTTTAGTAATCAAGCTCGGTGTGTTTAATTCAAACTCTGTGTGTTTACTTCAACTCCTTACAAACAGTTCCAAGTGCTGTTTGTGAAAAAATAATTAAATAGTCCAATTAATTTTATGTGCTTGGGCTAGAACCAAACCATCAAATCCAAACGCGGATTTAAACACATGCTGAACTGAAGTTTGTTAAAGAAATACCCAGGTGTTTTTTCATAGATTAACTTATGAAGGTAAATGCAATTTCTAGCCTTAAGATATGCAATTATATTACAACCAATTATTGCATTTCGGAAACTGGAAAGACGATCGTATTTTTGAAGACCATAAACATACCCCATGGCGTAATTGAACGTAATTTGCAATTTTAATTGAGACGATGAATCAAGTTGACTATAGACTATTTCAGAGGAAGTTATAACCGGTAAGATGAGTTCAATTACCAACTAACGCCTAATATCAACTGGAGTTACGCTGGCAGATAATCTTAGGTTACGTAAGACATAATACACTCTTTTTACAACATTATTAACATGATCAACACATGACAGAGAAGAATTTACATGGAAGCCAAGATTCACAATTTTCGACACAACATTAGGCTTATTCGATACAATACACAAATCAGGGACATCAATTAAGAAAAACTTAATTTTACAAACAGGAAGAACATATTTTATTTATTTATTTATTTATTTATTTAAGTAGTAAAAAATCGTTACAATAGTTTTGTGATGCTCAATTTACAGAAACTGGACTAAGCCTTAATTCTTAAACATTATAAATACAAATAAATTTAAATGAATATGAAGAAAATAAATTGTAAATTTTTTAGCGTAGGAAAACTACTATAAAAAACCTACGCATATGAAATCTTAAGACTAAGGGGTGACTAGAAGAGAGTGTTATTGATAATTGACTGTAATATTTTTCAATAGGAACAAAAATAATAATTATACAAAGCAAACTATGAATACATATGTTTATACAAAATTAATTAATCACAAAGTTCGGATACAAGAACATTATCAGACATGCTACAACGAACATAAAAATTTTTGGTTATATCACAGATTTGCTTAGAAATTAAATTTACATTTGACTCTAAATGTAGCTTTTTTGTAGAATAATACCAAGGGACTTTCAGCATCATTCTTAAAAGTTTGTTTTGGCAAATTTGCAGTCGTTTTATGTGTGTTTGGGCACAACAACCCCAAACAGGAGGAAGAACATATGATTTGGTAGAATTAAGTAGAAGATCATTCTTACAAGCCCATTCATAGACATTACTGAGGTCATCATTCACCCTACAACCAAGGTCCTCTATGAGGCAAATTCTTCGAGAAAGATACAACTGGACATCATCAGCGTAAGAATGAATAGAAGCATGATTACAAACAGAAAAGATATCATTAAGAAACATAGAAGGGGCGAAGCATAGAGCCTTGAGAAACACCACTCAAGACCGGTTGGTACCCTGACGACAATTGACAAATTTGAACTTTTTGATACCTACGGCACAAGTAGCTAGACATTAAGTTAACGTCACTATCACAGAAAGCAAACAATGACTTATGTTTATGACACAAAATTTGATGATTTACTTTTCAAACGCCTTCGAAAAGTCTAACAAGCATAAGAGCGTCAAAGACCCAGCATCATATTGTGGCCGTATATCGTCAATTAGCTTAGCAACTGCAGACAAACAACTATGACCTGCACAAAAACCAGACTAAAACGGAGATAGTAGGTTATTATTAACTAAGCGGTGTGTTATTTGATGAGACATGAGTTTTTCATAAATTTTTGTTAAAGGTGAAAGAATGCTTATTGGCCTAAAATCATTAGGACAAGATGGATTTTGCGTCTTAGCTATTGGAAGAACAATGTCAATTTTCCATAAATCAGGAAACGAAGACGACAAAAAACATGAATTAATTATATGAGTTAGAGGGCTGATAATGTGGGAGTAGGATTTTAATAAAATGATTGGGAATACCATCAGCAGCCTATGCATTTGACTTGATTTGTGAAACGCATTTACCAACATCAAACTCAACTACTGGGGAAGAATTAAAAGATTGAAACGTTGAATGATTTAACAGGGCAAAGTGTTACTACTATAAGCTGAAGTAGAAGTAGAAGCGCAGAAAAAAAGAAGAAGCATTATCAGTAAAATAACAGTTTAAAACTTCTGGTTCAAGATGACATTCAACTTTATTTTTGTTACAAACCCCAAGACTAAATATTATTCCAACGCACTTTACTTGGCAGAGAGAGTTTAAGTTTATTAAGTTA
The DNA here is from genome assembly GCA_914767935.1 of Coremacera marginata. Classification (NCBI taxonomy): domain Eukaryota; kingdom Metazoa; phylum Arthropoda; class Insecta; order Diptera; family Sciomyzidae; genus Coremacera; species Coremacera marginata. Next base: position 98,832,150 of record OU612046.1, read on the forward strand.
AATTTATAAGCTTATTAGCGTAAAAACGCGTTTTAACTTGTCTAGTTACAAGCACGGCTTCATTCCTAGCCAATCTATAAGATTCCCAGTTTAATTCTGTGGGACTTAGCCGCCAAATTTTACATAACTGTTTTTTTTTTTATGACGGACTGGACATACTTGGAAAACCAGGGACAGGACATATTTTTTATCCTAACACTACGAACAGGTACATGTTTCTCAACCAAAAACTTAACAGGGTCTATGAGAGAATTAAGCTTATCATTAATATTGTGATAAAGCCAACAATCATTAAACGATATCATGGACACATCACGGAAGAGAGACGGATAATTTATGTTCTTGGAATCACGATAGGAAAAAGTACTCGGAATAACTAAACGAAACAAATTGACATTTAACTTGCAAAAAATTAAATCGTGATCAGAGACAAAGCACAATTGATTATAAAGAGAAACGACAGACGGGTCAGAATCAATAAAAAAGTCAAGAAGACTAGGAGTGGTGTTATTGGAAAAGCGAGTGGACAATGAATCATTTACAACAGACAATCCTAACGAAGATATGTTGTTATGCAGTAAATGTTTAGACAGTTCGTTCGAGAGTAGATTTACGTTAAAATCACCACACAGTAAGATCACGTCATAATCAAGTATACTTTTTGATAATACAGAAAACAGTTGCTCAACAGAAATTAGGACATTTATTAGGATTATACACACACGAAACAAGAATTTTATTGTTGTTGTCAGATACACATTAATTGATAAATTCAATACCTAATCCATTAGAACGGCTTACAACGTTAGCATTAAGATTATTTTTGCAGTACATTGCAACTCCCTTATGTCGATCATTGCAACTTGTCATGTCGATCATTTCTTAAAAGCTTATACCCAATAATGCCACAGGAAACATCACTAATATCACTACTTAGCCAAGTTTCCGAAATGCAAAAAATGCCAACTAAAGAGTTATCAAATAAATACCTGATGTAATCCAGTTTAGCCAGGATTAAGCTAGGAGCATTAAAGTGAACGACATTAAGTCTTTAAGGTCTTAAGTTGCTTACATAAGACCTGAATTAGGTTTTTTTTGATTTTTATCAGCGCCAGAAGGTGTTAAGCTAGAGTTGGGCATTAAAAGAATCAAAAGAGAGCAAATTATAGGCAAAAAATAAAAAGAAGAGATTAGAAAATAGATGAGAAAAACAGGGAAGGCTTAAAGCAAACTATTATAATAGCAACAATAAACATAAATATAAACAGACAGGAGCGTAAGTTTTTAGCGGGTAGGAGACGAGGTAGCAGCATTGACATCCTGAGAATAACTTCGTAGCTCATCTAGACTGCTAATGTCAATACTTTCAGCATTTTTCTCTTTTCTGATGTACACTCTTTTCTGATGGGGAACAAGGGGCGAACCTTCACATGGCATCGTGTCTGACCGCCTCAACCTGGCGAGGCCAGCATTATCCATGTCGAAATCGTCTCAAGCCGACTCAAACCTCCACGTGGTGGGCAACGGCAAACTGGCATCCGTCAGTTTGACGGCTAATTAGGCGGGTCGCTCCATAGGCCTTAAACATGGAACGTGCGCAGGGTTTGGGTCCCGCCACATTACTACTGCCCAATAAAAACCAAACCAGCCTCGGATAAGAACCCCAATTACGTCGACGACCACCACAAACGAAAAACGGACAATGATTTACGGATATGCACCTGGAATGTCCGATCCCTTTATAGGGAAGGTGCCATTATCCAACTGGCGGAAGCCCTCAAAACAATAAAAGCTGACATCACCGCCATCCAGGAAATGCGATGGAAACGGCAAGGCTGCTCTAAACAAGCACACTGTGATATCTACTACAGCTGCCATGCGGAGAGGCGCGAATTCGGATGTGGATTCGTCGTTAGCCGGAAACTACGCCACCTTGTTTTCCGGTTCACACCTGTGAACGAAAGATTGGCCACGATCCGCGTCAAGGCAAAATTTTTCTATATTAGTTTTATTTGCGCGCACGCCCCGACGGAGGAAAAGGACGAAGCCGTCAAATACGCTTTCTACGCTAGTCTTGAGGACGTATATGACCACCTTCCGGTCCATGACGTGAAAATAGTCCTCGGCGATTTTAATGCGAAAGTCGGAAGGGAAGACATCTTTGGACCCACCACTGTCGGTCAGTTCAGTCTTCACGAGACCTCCATGAACAACGGTCTAAGACTGATCGACTTCGCCGTGGCACGAAACATGGTAGTTAGTAGCACCAGATGTAAGCACCTCGACATCCACAAGGCCACCTGGCTGTCCTCGGATCAAAAAACGCGAAACCAAATTGCTCACGTTGTAATCGACGGAAGGCATGCCTCTAGTGTTCTAGATGTGCGTACATTTCGGGGGGTCAACATTAACTCCAACCATTATCTTGTTGCAGCCAAGATCCGCATGCGATTATGCAATGCGAAGAACATACGCACAGGAATGCAACGAAAGCTAGACGTCGCTAAGCTGCAATTACAACGGACTGCCGAAGCCTACTCCACTCAACTCTCGGTTAAGCTCAACCAACCAACCTCTGGACCCGACGACGCCGACGGACTTTGGGCGCATATATCCCACTCCATGCACGCTACCGCTGAAGAAGTCATTGGTTTTCGGCGCCCGCAACCTCGGAACCAATGGTACGATCAGGAGTGTCAGCTGCATCGCGAGCCGTGCGAGAAAACTACCGCGAAGAGAAGAAGGAAGCGAGGAGCCTTTTCAGTCGCAAGAAAAGAGAGCAGGAAAGCGTGATCGTGAGGAACTACAGGTATACCAGGGCAAGAAGGATGCACGAAAATTCTATCAACAGGCTAAGCGTCTAACCAAAGTTTCCAAGCCCGGAGCATCCACATGTAGAGACGAAAATAGAGATCTGAATACGGATACACAGTGTGTGCTGAGATTGTGGAGACGGCACTTCTCCAATTTACTTACTGGCGACGATTCCACCAATGCCGCCCATGGAGAGCGCAGTACAGTGCCACCAATCAAAAATGACGGAGTGGAAGTACCACCACCTAGCCATGAAGAGGTTCGAGTTGCTATCCAACGACTCAAAAACAATAAAGCGGCGGGTGCTGACGGCCTGTCAGCTGAATTGTTTAAAACCGGCGGCGATGAATTGATAAGGCGCATGCATCAGCTCATCAGCAAAATATGGATAGGAGAAAGCATGCCCGGATTGGAACCTCAGCGTACTGTGGCCTATACTTTAGAAAGGAGACCCAACAATCTGCGCAAGTTATAGAGGTTTCAGTCTTATTTCCATCGCATATAAGGTTCTCTCAAGCGTACTGTGTGAAAGATTAAAGCCGATTACAAAAACACTGATTGGACCTTATCAGTGTGGATTTCGACCTGGTAAGTCCACCATAGACCAGATTTTCACGCTACGACAAATCCTGAAGAAAGTCCACGAAAATCAAATTGACGCACACCATCTCTTTGTCGATTTTAAAGCTGCGTTCGATAGCCCGAGAAGGGTTTGCCTATACGCAACAATGTCTGAGTTCGGTATACCTGCAAAGCTGATTAGACTTTGCAGAATGACGAGGGGATCGTACGAAAAGCCGGTGTGCATCGTAATGGCACCATTTTCCAAAAAGGTGTTCAACTCCTTGCGTACGCTGATGATATTGATATTGTCGGCAGAACCAAGAGAGATGTTACCGCTGCTTTCGCCGCTATCGAAAAGGAACTAGCCAAAGTGGGTTTGACGATAAATGAGGGTAAAACAGAGTATATGCTGTTTACAAACAAGGGAGCGCGGCGTATAGACTCCCACGTTTCATCCTGCAGCTATAACTTTGAAGTAGTCAAGGAGTTTGTATACCTTGGCACCGCCATTAATACCAACAACGAAATCAGCCTGGAGATAAAGCGAAGGACAATAATTGCTAATAGGTGCTCGACAAAACTAGCACTCTACAGTACGCTCGTTCTACCTGTGCTGCTTTATGGCGCTGAGGCATGAGTAGTTTCGCAAACTGACGCAGCCGCTCTGGGGGTGTTCGAGAGAAAAGTTCTAAGTTCTAAGAGCTCTACGAAGACTTTGACGTAGTTCGGCGTTAACTGTGCAGCGACTACGCTGGCTGGGTCATGTCCATCGTATGAACGACGAAGCTCCAGCGAAAAGGGTGCTCGAGGCGAGGGTCGCTGGTCAACGACGACGAGGGCGACCATGCCTCCGATGGATGGACCAGACTGAGGAAACCCTAACCGCACTTGGTGTATCCGATTGGAGAAAGCGCACGCAAAGCAGAGGCGCCTGGCGAGAGCTGATGAGGTCGGCCGAAACCCTGACATGGGTTGTTACGACCACCTAAGTAAGTAAGTAAGATGTACACTCTGCCACGAAAGGAAACGCATTAGATATGCTCTTCTGTCGTTTTCAAGTAGTAGCAGCTTGCAGAAGTTTGCGAGTATCAACGTCGAGGCTCTCATGGATGAAAATATTTTGAAATGTCAAAATCAAGCCCAACATCCCTCAGATTAACAGCTTATTTTGTGCGCCTCCGAAAATCTCCAAAAGCTTTGAGCACGCCATTTCTGTCACTAGGTGACAAGCACTTAATAATTACAATTGAGCTCTGAGTGCTCTGGTTTGACTTTACCCTGAAAATGTCTCTAATAAGAGGAGGTTGAAAGTCAATATAGAGGCATATCCGGTTGAATATGCTCTTAAGGTTTTGATCATTTGACGCAGGCAGGCCAAACAAAACTGCATCCGCAGAGAAGTCAGCAAACTTTTTGTTGTTTATGTTGCTATTCTTGATACTAATCAAGTTATCTCGTGAAAGCTCCAGATCATCGCAACGACTTTTAAGAGCGCTTATTCCATTCTCCAACAAAACTATTTTCCTGTCCAGCTCACGACAAACAGTGTTCAGAGCATTCACTTAATTTGTAGTGATTCTCACTTCGACGCTTGCAATTTCCTCTGTTAGCTGTCTGTGTTAGCTGTCGTATTTAGAATGAAAATCATCTTTGAGTTGCCGCATGTCGCTTCTAAATTTATCGCAAAGCCGTTCTTCCATTTCAAGAATTAGAGCTCGAAGAGGTTTCAGCACTAAAAAGCTTAGGCGTGTGTGTTGTTGTCCTCTTTGTTGTTAAAATTACGAGACAGCTGTTGGTTTTGTTGTTGTTGTTGTTGGCGAGTTAATCGTGGTGAAGGCGGCATTGTAAACAGGAATAGCAGTACCAACAGCAAAGAAGTGAAGAAATAACGGTCAGGTAGAAGTGCACAAGTAAGAGTGGAGAAGCTTGCAGCAGAAAAATTAAGAAAAAAATGAGGGCAATGAAGTAGCCTAGTTTACTAGCCTAGCAGCGTATTAGTAAGAGCGTAGGCGGTAGTCTTAGTGCTCGTGAAATTAAAATGTGCACTAATTTATTTTGTGTCTATTTCGCAGTAAAACTGTTTGCGATGATGTTTGTTTATTATATATTTATTTATTTAGCTTTTGTGCGCGACTGATTAACTTTTGAGTCTTTATAATACATGAGTGTTTCGCGAATTAAAAAGTGAGTTTAAGTTTAAAACATAAATAAATATTAAATAAATATTTTATGTTGTTCATTTATATTGTTCAATTATACAATTGTTACGTGGGTTAAAAAAATCAATAGAGGAACACTTTTAATATCAAAAACATAGCGCTCTAAAAAAATACGTCCGACTTGTTCAAAATCAACTTATAGATCCAGACTTAACTAACATTCAGGTGATGCTCTCTATAAATGCATATCAAGCATTGTATTGATTCGGAAGGCGGGTGAAGTTAGTTGGAGGGTGGAAAGATGGAGTAGTGTCGGTAAATGACTATCGTTATTATTATGCCAATTTCTTTCCAATCATAAAATTCTGTCCATAATTGCAATGCAAAATTGTTTATGCATATGTACAGTGACCATCCGACCTCTTTTAGAGAGGACAGTCCTCTTTTTTAGCCTCGTGTCCTTATTTAAAATGTTGTCCTTATATTGTCCTCTTTTTTTAAACTGTCTCTTTTGTCTTTTTTTTTTTTATTTTTAACTTTTTAACCTCTACGGGCTCGAAATGGGTAGAAATTTTTAGTCACTTTTTTGAAAAATATTTTTCATGCAAGTATATACTTAAGCATGTCGAGTTTTCTTTGTGTCTACCGGCTAGTAATGCGCCAACAGAAAGAATATTGTCTTTAGTAATATTTGGACATCGTAGAAGTCGCAGTTAAAAGTAAATACTTTGTAATCTATATTAATTACTCAGTGTAACTTCCAAATGAACTGCACACAGTTTAGAGTATTTTTAGAAAAAAATTACAACGAAATTTTTAAAAGAAATATATTCTGCCGAAAAGTTTTTGTAATATCTTTTTAAGAATAAGCATGCTTAACAAATTAATAAAAAATTACTCTAATATCCAAATATTATTATTTAATAAAAATTTATTTGTAAATTCATTACGACCTTCTTTCATAAGTTTTCAGTTATGTGTTTATATAACCCCAATAATTTTTCAATAATTAAAGGTTATATATTATCGAGCTCAAGGCCAATGTTGCTTTCCAAAGAAAACAACTGAAGGAAAAACAACTAACAACAACAATACCCTATATAGAGTATCAATCACATAGCAGACTAGACAGCTGTTTCGTTGGCCGCTACACCAACTCATCAGTAGCCTTTTTTCGTGATTCTTGCTGTGATCCACTAAGCTCGTAATTTTCTACTTGTTTCACGAATGCAATTAGTAAATTACCCTGAATTGCGGTACGAGAATACAAATAATATGAAAGCAGCTTAAAGTTCTTCTAATTTGTGAAGCATACTTTCAGGGAAAGTATGTTCTATTATTCGAAGATAGATCAAAGCTTTTTCTAAATACTCAAAGATTTTGTTGTGCTAGTTGTTGTTGCTCTTCTATTTCACAGTCGATCTTAGCTTCAGCAGTTAGCTGATATTAAACTATGACGACATGAAGATTTGTTTTTTTGAAAACTTAGATTTAATTTATTGTGTGTAAAAAGTTCGATAAAATATAACCTTTAATAATTGAAAAATTATTGGAGTTATATAAACACATAATTTAATAAAAATATTTTTTCTGTTGGCGCATATTTTTCCATGCTTAATCTTAAAAACAAAATTAGGATATATTGACATAAAAAACACTGTGTTATTTATATATTAATTAATATGCACATATTAACATATGAAACAAATTTTACAACTAGTCATTTATGTTGTGTTTTATTAGATAAAATCTTAAAGGACATTATTTGTTTGTTAAGAAAAATATGATCTCAGTTAATTTCTATATAATTATTTTTTTTATAAAATTTCTAAAATAACACAAGGGAAGAAATTGTAAACTTTTTTATACAACTGCCAAAATTTTACATACTTGTTTCGGATTACAATTGCCAGACATGACTAAAAACAGAAAGTGAATTCATTGTAACAGGTCTAAATTTACAGATATAGCGATACATAAAAAATGTAAAAAATAAAAAAAAAAAAAACGTCGTTTAAACAATTCATATAAACTAAAAGCATAACAAATTTTAACATAATGGCATCAATTTTAAATTATCCACTATTAAAGATTATTTTGAGCTAAGAGAAACAGGTCTTATTTGGTAATTGACGTTGAATCTTCTTTTTTGAGGAACTAACAAAAATCTGCCATCATAGCTGAATCCCACCATCCTTGTTACCTAAGGAACCTTTCTCCTTGTTCATCACTCACCGCACCGGGATTAGTGTAGAAATTTAATTTTCTGAGTCTGAAACAGTTCATTTACTAAAAGTTGATAGTTTTCTGATTTTAAATTGCCTAGAAAGCCTTTGATGACTGCAACAAGACATTTTCATGCTTGTAGTCCCTCTTGATTCAATTTTTGGGAAAATAGTTCATCCTTAACCAATTTTCTTATTCGTGGACCTATAAAACCGCCTTTCAGCTTAACATCACTAAGTTGAGGGGAAACTGTCTTTAAATATTTGAATCCTTCGTTTTCCTTGTTCATTGCTTTAACAAAATTTTTTTTAACCCCAATTTCATGTGTACAGTAAGTAGGCTTATTCTAGGTTATTTTACCAAAATTATGAAACTTTGGATAAAACTGATATTAAACCTGTCACAACACTTTGATGACTTGATGTGTGAAAGGTGAGGGTAGTGCAACAAAAATATATAATTAATGCTCTGATTGTAATCCTTGTTCCATTGTGTAATTTTCTATAATATTTATTGAATAAAGAACTTTCATGTTTCTTAATAAAGTATTAATTTTTTGAAGTTATATGTTTTGCTGCTATGTTTTGCTTATTGTTGTTTTTGTGTGCCATTTTTTTTGGTTTGAAAATAATGGTCAACGTATGCATAGGTTTTTAAAAATCGAATTTAATAACTTTTTTTTTGACATGGAGCTATACATTAGATGGGTTATATCCAAAAGTGTTTCTGATCCATGCACGCGATAGAAATTATGAAAATTAGTGGTAAGAAATTTCACGAAATTTCAGTTTATTTTCTTGGATTTTTTATAGAGTCTCACGTTTGATTATTGAATCAACTTGGTCAACCATTTCGTATGTAAAATTTACCGTTGATTTGGATGCTATCATTATAATTTGCGAGAACTTAACTCTTCAGCTTCCAGCGTAATACAAAGTCACAATTTTTTTTAAATTTTTGTTTTCACCGCATCCAATGAACTTTGACGCAGATGATATAGTAAAAAGAAAAAGATTATGATTTTAAGACTGTAGATTATGTATTTATTTATGTAGTAAATTTTATGTAGCTAATTTCAAAAAAATAAAATTTACAATCGCATGAGTTTTTGTAAACTAGTTTAAATCAGTAAAAAATGTAAATAATTGGTAATAATTCATAACCTTGTTTATTGCATTATTTATTAAATTTTTATATGTTTGTTTTTGTGGCAGGAGAAAATTTTTTGTTGCAAGGAAATTGTCGACCAAGTTGATTTATTGGTTTGGTTCTGCGACACCGCAGAGTGTTTAATATTCGTGTGATCGACTAACGCAACATCAATTTGTGTTCTGAGTTAAAGCGGTGTGCGTACATACTTGCACTGCTTTTGTTATGAATAGATTGTAAGCCACAAAAATGCCACCGCTTGCAGATTTCTGGTACAGAGTATAACATTATTTATCGACATACTTAACTAATACCTTTGAGAATTACGCATTTTGAGAATTACGCATTAAGTAATGCTTAGTACTTATGATGATTTCTTTTTAATAAAGATTACATATTTTTATATATATATTTTTTTTTAGTGCTTACAACTGTTCCCGCAAGCAATCAAAGACATTCCTCTGAAAGCAATCTTCTAGATGGTGCTCTTGTCGAAACTCACCATGATATTATAATTGAGTCCAATATTAAAATATCATCCGATAATAATTTTAAAAGTGAATTACCAACTTGCAATATATTAAATCGGAATACGCTTAATAGCTTCTATGCACTTTCATCAAGAGATATAAACTTCAAGAAAAATGAGCCTGAATATAATAGAAAAACTACTTGCGTAACTCAAAGAGCCGCTCTCTTGAAATCAATGCTGAACTTTTTAAAAAAGTGCATCCAGGACCATGCTCATTACAGTGGTATGAGGAATCTTATGGAAAGCAGTTTGCCGTGTTCATTGCGACACATCATATCTTTGGCCGAATATTACGGTCCTTCTCTGTTTTTGCTAGCAACTGATGTCATTACGGTTCATATTTTTAATGAGCCTTCCATTCTTTCGTCTCTTCAAGATTCCGGAATAACAAGTACAATGCTGAAATCACTATTACAAAAAGGAGTACCTGCTACCCGAGAGGTACTAGGGTCTCTTCCAAATATATTTTCAGCTTTGTGCTTAAACGAACGTGGCCTTATAGAATTCATGTCGTTTGAACCTTTTGACAAATTGCTTAAAGTTCTTATCTCTCCTGATTACTTAGTTGCAATGAGAAGAAGACGTTCTTCGGATCCTTTAGGAGATACTGCTACCAATTTAGGAAATGCCTTGGATGATTTAATAAAACACCATCCATATCTACGTACAGACGCGTCAGAAGCAATTGTACGTCTACTTTATGAGTTAGTACGTCTTGGATCTGATCCTAATTATATATGTTGGAGAACAAATAAAGATGTAAACTATAGTGTAAGTACAAGCAACAGTCAAGTTAACATTGGTCCACAAGACCAGAATATTAGAAGCTCTAATACTACATCAAAAGGCAGAAAAAATGAAAATGATAGCAGCGAGGAAGAAGAAGATGACGATGAAGAAATATCTTCTTCACAACAAAGGCAAAATCTTTCGGTAGAACCCCCTAAAACACATATTTTAAGAAACAGCTTACAGGAGCGTGATGCAATACCACTAATAGATTATATTATAAATGTTATGAAATTCATTGAAGCAATTTTGGGTAACAGTTCAAACGCTGAGCACTGTCGACAACTTGTGTTGCATGGTGGGCTTAAACCATTATTACAACTTTTGTCTCTTCCGAATCTACCGGTGGATTCACCAGTTTCTTTAACAGCACAAGCGGTAGCCAATGTTTGCAAATCGATTATAAATTGTACTCAAGAAACAAAAGTTATTGATACTGCTCTAGAACAATTAGCTCAAATAACTGATGAACTTCAACCTTTGATAAAACACGTAAACTTACCTGGTGGCAGCGTTCTCCTCTATGAGTTGCTTACATGTCCAAAACTAGAAGACGGTTTTTCTAATGCTGATTATACACCGTTATTACACAATATGAGTTCCGTTCATGGCTATGTTGTTATGTTAGTACATATCTGTCGCAATGCATCGGCTGAAATGCGCTCAATATTATTACAGCGATGGGGCTTAAATAGTTTATCGGGGATTCAACTACTGCAAAATCTTGTACAGCTTTATATATCATTAGTATGGGAGAGCACAGTATTACTTAATTTCTGTTCTGATGAACAAGTTCTTCAAAGCTCTGAGTGTTGGGATAAAATTCTAAATCTCAGTTCAAAAGAAGATTTTTTACGAGATAAAATATCACAATGTATTTACAAAAGGAACCATGGTATTTCATCGAAATCAAAGGTATGTCTATGAATTTTTACTCTCGCATATTTAACATTACTTTATAAATTCAATACAGAAAACACCAGAAGAACAACTTCGATTCATAAAATCACTGCTAGCAGCTTCTTCTCGCTTGGGTCGAGCTCTTGCTGAATTGTTTGGAACTTTAGTGAAATTATCTGTTGGTTCTCCGCAGTCGCGTCAAAGGCGAAATAATGATTTTCTTTCAACATTTTCTAATAGTAAGTTTCCATCATCAGACGCTAAAAAAATCGCACGAGTACTAAGCTCTATATTAGTAAACGGATTTCGACACGAACATTTTATACCTAAACATGTACCAAAGTTAAGGTTAACTTTCTTGATTTGTTCAGTTGGTTTCACTGGTCCAATGCTCTTTGATGACAAAAGAAGTTGTTTTCATTTGATGGTTTCGCAGTTTTGTGAGGAAAACGGACTGCATGCTTTCTTTGATATGTTTAATTGGGCCTTATCGATTGGTAGCAAACATATCAATAGCAAGCATTCGTATGAAAATTGCAGGAACGTTAAAACTTTATTAAATTATCAAGATAATGATGAAGTAGATTTTCCAGAAGGGACTGGTGAATTTTTAGATGCTTGGTTGCAACTATTAGAAAAAATGGTTAATACAAGAGCTATTCTTGATTCACCTTATGCTCTTGCAATGACTCGTCAACATCAGTCGTCCAGAATTATACATTTTGAACCAGTTTTTTATTTAACAGAAGTACATCAGCTAGCAATGTTAGCGATACAACGCATTTGGAAACGAAAGCCCATACAGAACTATGGAGTGTCAATGACGGAAACAATTATGACAATATTAAAGCATCTGATAAAATCTAATACTATGTTATCCGAACGTTTTCAAGCCCGAATGAATGAAACTGTTATTGAAAGTAAAATATCACAACAAAATAAAAAATCTCAACATATACCAGGAAATGAAAGTAAGTTTAAAAAAATTTGTATATTTGCATGTGTGTATGCGTTTGCATACACACACTCTGGATGAATAATAAAGACCCTTAAATTGTATTTTCAAAAATTAAAATGTTCACCGCAGTTTTGTTACTTTATGGGACAAGACAATATTCCGCAATTTCAGCAAAAATATTAATGTTAAGATAATTGAAGGAGTCAGGGCAATAAGGTGCTAACCCACATATAGATAAAAATTGTGTTTTTTATGCAAAAAAAAAAACTCAACCTCCGAGTGGGAAAAACCATCATTCAATAATGCGTTATAACCTACTTACTTTTCGTCCGCGAGGCATGCAAACGACCCTTCCGAATCCCCATTACTTTTACAAAGGCATGGCCGTCTCTAGTAAGCTTCCTTCGTATAAAAAGCATCATACGTTCTTACGTCTTCCTTTACTAAAATAAAGTACAGGGAATTTACTCTCGACGATCGGAATCGTTCGTGTTTCCATTCTAAAGCACTTTATTTAATAAGTAGGATGTATGCATGAAAACGTAAGGTAGCCGCGCTATATTGATATACGACGTGCACATGATCCATTTAAACCTCCACAAGGGAAATTGTAAGCACTGCTTACGATTTCAGTTACAAATGAAGGTGAACGTAATGCCACGGATCATACTCATTTCTTCGCTCTCCTTTTAGTTTCTTTCATGTTTCTTATTGGTTTTTTATGCGCCAGTTACATTTTGACATTGAAAACGAGAAATTAAAATCCAAAAAGGGATTTATAAATTTAATATTTGTCAGAATGAATGACACTACACCGCCAGTCAGTATACGTTTGTTCTTTACACGTTTTTCGTTTGATTTTTGCTACACTTCATGTCTTCATAACATTAATCAAAAACCGTTATGTCAGCAGACCGCTGCATGTCTCTTACTTTACGAAATAAAGTACATATGAAAATGATCACACGAAGACATGATCAGCTTAACCGTGCATTCCTTTTGTAGTTGCAATCGCAAGCGAGGATGTAAGGTATTCGAAATGTAACAAACAACATACCTACTTTCTCATGATCCTGTTTTCACCACCATACGCTAAAGGAAAACATGAATTATTTAGTTACAAGCGTATTTTTATTTTTGCTGCACATAATTGAGTCTTAAGTTTTGAGCAGTCAGAAGCTAACCCACATAGAAAACATTTTTAGACATCTATCTAGAGGATACTTCAAAAATATTCCTTGTATATTAAGAAACATGAAATCCTTTGTCAGCAAGTGGTGCCAAGTTAATTTAGATTGTATCCTACTAGTCCGGGCAATACATTATTGTGAAAAGGCTGAAAGCAGAAAATTTGACTTCGGAACTTTGTTTGAACTAGTTAGGTGGCAAACATACTACTACAACTTTGATTCTATACACTTTTTACCTATTCCCAATTGTTGTCTAAATATGAGCACCGGAAAACGGTCGATTTTCAAAAATATGTTTTTTACTTCAGTAAAACATTTTATTTTTTTTTACCATATAAATGCCAGCATGCGATGAGGAGAAATTCGAGGATATAAACGGCTCGACGGATATCAGGATTTTTAAAGTAGATTTTACAGAAATGAACTTTGATTCTCCGAACTGCAGCAGAAGTGGTGTCGCATCCAGTGAAGGCGTGTAGAATAAAATGTCATTTAGGCCTAGCTGTTGCAACTTCTGACTTGAAGAATAGGTGGTAGGGGCTTTGCCTCTGCTAGGTTTGACGAATATAGTATCCTGGACAGGCGGAGTCCTTGCCATGAGCAGAACTGCCAAGTCAACATCTCAAATTATTGCAACTAGAGAATCCTAGAGAATGGCACTAGAGAACTAGAGAATGGCAGTAGAGACCACCATGAAGTCAACATCGTCTGGAGTTTGTTGAGTCTCAATCCCGTTGCTATTAATTTGAGATCGGAGAATGGGAATTATGTTGCTTTTGTAGTAGCTGTTTGATATTCCTGCTTCACATCGATCGTTGTTTCTAAATTGAGATTTATATCGACAGACTGCTTTAGTCGATACTCACGCTATTGTTCAGCTGTCCTTATGCTGTTTGGAAGGTTTGTTGTATCCATTCTCCCTGGGTAGTTACCCTTTATGAATTTTATGTAGGTCTCGCATATAGTGGCCACTAGACCTGGCGCAGCGTTGTATGCAATTTTTTTTTCGGAATTTTGATTGCGGGTAGCGGCTAAAATATGCAATTTGATGTCAAAATCAGCGTCCTTCATTTTTAGGACGATCGTAGTGCGCCAAACCGTGCCCCAATGAGGACACACAGACATATATAGGAACATATTTGACGTTGTATTAAAAAAATCGCAAAGATCCAAATCTTTGAAAAAAATAAGTAAAATGATATGGAAATATTTTCTAAAACTATACCTAATACATATACAAGAAATGGTGTGATTACGTTTAATAATTTGGTTGTTGCGAAATTTTTTGTTAGAAGCATGCCTTTTTGGAAATTTCGAGTTTGAGTATTTTTATGAAAAAAATTCCCAAAACCCCAAAAATACTTTTTTTGAAAAAAAATCACAAAAGACATTAGAATAGTTTTGAGCCATTTTGTACAAAAAATTAAAAAAACGAAAAATCGTATCAAAAGTTATAGCTTTTGATGAAACTAGACTTTTTTTCAAATATCCTAAAGTGCTCTTTTCTAGCATATCGAACACAGAAAAAAATCAAAAAGTAAAGATTTTGCATTTGAAATGACTTCAATAATTCAAAAAAATTTGTATCTGATTTTCTTTTGCAAAGTTTTGGAATTTCAAGAATCCCAAAATATATTTCGGAAAATACGTCATAGGAACATATTCTATATATGTCTTTATGTCCTCATTGGGGCACGGTTTGGCACACTCCGAAAGCCCTGAAAGTGAAGGACGCTGATTTTAGCATCAAATGGCATATTTTATCCGCTACCCGCAATCAAATTTCCGAAAAAAAATGTTTACGCCAGGTCTAGTGGCCACTATGCTCCTCTCAATCAAACCACTTTATGAATGAGGCATCCTCCATCAATTACAATGTCTAAAGTCAGTCAAAGTTTCCTCCAGTCAGTATCGAAAGTCAAAGCAAACATTTTCTCCTTTCCACCAACTGAGGGAGTTGCGATGGAGCACTCTTTCTGTACTTATCACCAGGTCCAGACTTGACTTGGACATGCTCGTTCCCCTGAACTATGGGGGTTGGACACGGAATTAAAGCCACCTCTTGGTTCCTGTCCAAACGAAAGATCCAGTTGCACTAGAAGAAATATTGAAGCTAATATTTTGCCGGTGCAACACTGATTGCAATAGTACTAGATGTGGGTGTAGGAAGGCCTCCATGCTGTGCTCTATCATTTGCTAGAAATGCATACGACGACAACGGTGGCGATGATGTAGCAGAAGTAGTAGCTATCGTACCAACATTTGATTACAATTCAACAGATGAGGAAGAAGAAAAAAAGGCAAACGCTGAGAAAGAACAACCAGGTTCGTCTCGTCCAAAAAGGCAGCGAGTGAATCATTGAATAATTTATCAATTTCTTATATCTTCTGTGCTTATTTATGATAATGTAAATAGATGGCATTTTTCTATATTTTCGTTTAATAAATATTCCTTGTTGAGGGAGGGAGTGACATTTTTAAAAATTGATATGTAACCAGATATCTACGGTTGCAGCTGAAAACAGCGAAAATAATGGCCTTTGCACTATTGAACTGAAATTTATAAATTTGCCGATATTTTTAAATTGGTATAACTTCTCAAACAGCGAAAATAATGGCCTTTGCACTATTGAACTGAAATTTATAAATTTGCCGATATTTTTAAATTGGTATAACTTCTCAATGGTAGATGATATATTGGTTTATATATATTAAAGTATGTATTCATATCCTTAAAGAAAATTTTACTTTCTAAGAGTATTTTTTGGGGACTGTTTTTCTGAGATGAACGGTTTCCAAGTTAAAAAAACACATTTTTTAAATCGACCGTTTTTCGGAGTTCATTTAAACAACGATTGGGAATAGGTATGGTAAGTGGTAAGTGTATGGAATCAAAGTTGTAGATAATTTATTAGCTTTCATAATGTAGTAAAACAAAAGCGCCTATGAGGCAATGTTAACGAGGTATAAACAAAAAAAAAACGAGACCTTTTTTGCCCCTCCGCCCCTCGGGTTCATCTGCGAGGTATGGGTACTTTTAGTATATTTGTCACCTTACAAGTCCAAACAAAGTTCCGGAGTCAAACTTTCTGCTTTCAACCTTTCCATTAAAACCCTTCTTTTCATCACTCATTTACCAAGCTTTACATTCTATGGTGGTTAGCAACCTATTATCCAAGACCACAACTTTTAACTTATTTAACATTTTTTTATTTTTATTTTTAAAAACCCCTCCGACAATGATATCTGCATACTTAGAAACTAAGAATCCTTCGTCTGTCGATGGTAACAATAAGAAGATATTTGCATGTGGGCTGGCTTCCTATTATCGAAACAATGCACATGTAAAATTTCCTGTAAGTGTCGCCTGTAAGTTACACCATTTTTACCACTTTTTTAATTTTAATTTTTAGAAGTCTCACAGTGTGAGAAGTCACGAATCTAGCTGGACAAAATTAATAACTCCAGAACTTGTGGGTATAACTAGCAGCATATTTTATAACAAGGGTGTAAAAAGTGGGTGAAATAAAGGGGCGTGGCACCATTTATAAAATACTTTACACCTTTGAGCAATTTTGGGGGACAATATTATTTTAAGTATTTTAAATTTTTTTGAAATAAGAAACTTGAAGCAATATACAAATTTTTATTTTTTAATTGAAGAAAATAACATTTAGGTTGCTATAATAAACAAAATTTTATATGAATATTTTAGAGTATAGAATAAAATATTAGAAATTTTATTTATATAATAAAATATTAAAAAAAAATATCAAATCAATCAATTAGAGTTCAAAATCAAATAAAAAAAAATAATGCAAGGCTCACTATATCTTGCCCATGGTAGAGTATTTTATGGACACTTACTGACACTCGTTCATAATCTATAACTAATTAACTGAATACCATGAGTATTCTGTAATGTACAATTCCCTAGTAACTTTTGTGTACACATCGAATTTGTTGATATTTATTGGACATTTTGAGTTAATAGTTCCCAGTCGCTAAATAAATATGCACAGTATTGTGCTGGGTATGAATTTCCTACTATACGCTTTTCACATAAATTAACCCTTTCCAACCGAAAAAATGGCTGAATATACAAAATTGACATTGGGTGGACCTTATAGACCAGGAAAAAGTACAAATGATTACCAAGCCAGATTTTCAGATTTCGCCACGAGAGGCGCTGGCAGTGTTGCGGCTCCATATAAGACAAAATACTACTGGGACATATAATCCCATGAACAGAAAACCTTTGTTATATCACAAGTTAGTGTATTTCCAAACTTCAATTGTAAGTGTATTTCACAAACACAGGATAATAAATACACGATAAATCAATAGAATATAACATCTACCGCTTCTTTCGTAGTTTTTCTTATTGTTTTCTGCAGAGTGTTGCGAGTGCTCACTTATTCACTGTTTACAAGTAACTGCAGCTGTCAAATGCCACACAAGAGTCAATGTTTTGTACTAAAGATGTTTGAAGATCACAAACAACGGAAAAATAAATTTTCATGCACATTCTTGAGCAAATATAATCTTTTTAGTATTTAGTATTTAACCTTTTTAGTATATATTTTACCGACCGAGTCGAAAGGGTTAAGTAACATAGCATAAAAACGGTTCATCTTTTTTTTTTTTTTTTTTTTAAAGCATGCAATAACAATAGAGTTCAGCTACTACAGCTATATCGCACTTCCTCAGCATTAACCCATCTAAAGCCACTACCCAGTAATCATTGAAAATATCAATGTTATGGATACCCGTGACCACAAACAAGTTAATATGGGAAAAATTTACCCACCAATAAATGGGTTGGACTCAGGGACAACACAAGACGTAACAACTAACCATGCGTATACATAGATCTAATTACACAACTAATTTTAATCTACTTTTGAGTTGACCTTTTGACAAATTAACATCAAAAACGCTACAATTGTTAACAAAGGAACTCATGCGACTTAAAGGAGCAGTAGCCATATAATTTGTTCTACTAAATGGCAAATAAATTAAGTTGTTAGCGTTTCTACTGCTTCTACGGTTAGTTTTAAAATTTATGTGAGAAAGAAGTTCTGGAGAATCGAATACACCTGTTATGAGCTGGTGTAAATATACGATATCTGCCGATTTCCTTCGATCACTTAAAGACTGCATTTTTAATAGTTTTAAACGATCCTCATAAGGAGGAAGGTCTAATATGTCAGTTCCACTTAAATCCCTTAGAGCAAACTGAACAAAACGTTTTTGGATTCTTTCTATTCGATCAACATGCACATTGTAACTTGGGGGCCAAACTTGACTTGCATACTCTAAGTGAGGACGCACGATTGCATAATACAACGTTGTAGTTGTAATCATGATATTAAATTCTATGGCCCAGCGTTTTACAAAACCAAGCATTGAAGATGCTTTTTTACAAATATTATCAATATGAATGTTAAACGACAGCTTAGAATCCATGCATATACCTAGGTCTTTGACGGTGTCTACACGACTCAAGGCAGTATCTGTAATCTTATAATCAAAAATAAAATTATTCCTTTTTCGCGAAAAGGTCATAGTTTGGCATTTATCTGGATTTAAAAACATATTATTTTTAGAACACCAAACTTCAAAGGATTTTAGATCAGACTGGAGTAGATCTGAATTATCTCTAGAATTAATCGTTCTGTATATTTTCATATCATCGGCATAAATAAGCAGATGAGAGTGTTCAATGACATGAGTTACATCATTGATAGCTAAAATAAACAGAAGTGGACCAAGGTGACTACCCTGAGGAACACCTGATCCAGCAATAAATTCAGAAGACAATGCGCCTCGGAAACGTATTTGATAAGATCGCTCCACCAAATACGATTTAATCCAGTTCACAAAATATTGTGGAAATCCCATTGACTCAAGTTTAAATAAGATTAGATTGTGTGGTAGCTTATTAAATGCCTTACTAAAGTCAGTGTAAACACAATCGACCTGGTTTTCTGATTTTCTTTCGAAAAATTTTTGAATTCCAGAGTTGCCAACATTCCGTTTTTATTAGGTTGAATTTAGGCATTTTAACGAAAAAGTCTCTTAAAGTCGAAGAATGCTCTCAATTTATAACACAAAGAATGTTGTTGAAGATTAGACACAGTGGGCAGAGGACTCCAAAATTGGCATTCCAATGGGCATTCCAAAAAAGTTGAAAATAAAAAATAATTGTTTTACATAAAACAAAGATGTGAATAAATGGTGTTAGAAAAACAAAATTAAATACACTAAAAGTGGATCTGCCATTAACAAAACCATGCTGACGAGTTGTTATGACTTCTCCACAGTAAACTTTCAACCGATCATGCACGCTCCGCTCAAAAAGTTTTAGAATCGATGAGAGCTTAGCGATAGGCCTATAGTTACTGACATCGTTCCTGCAACCCTTTTTAAAAATAGTACTTATAAATGATTTTTTCCAAAAAAGGGGAAAAAACTTTCTTTAATTGATTTATTGAATAATAAAGACAGTGGTTGACTCAAAACGGAACCGCATTGTGTTAACACTGCGGAAGGAACATCGTCGTGTCCAGCGCCAAAATCCTCATCAATCGATCTAATATACTTTAAATATCCTCAGGAGTCCAAAGATATTTTAGGAGATATATCCTTAGGAGATAAAATTTTTGGAACTATATTTAGCAGTAAAAGATATATGTTCCAAAGAAACTCTAGGTGCGGAATTCATATATTCAAAGTACTCTCCATCAGGATTAAAAGAATCTGAATCGAATGGGCAACAAATTTCGACGGGATCATCAGTAAATCCATCAAGAGTTCCAAATGAAGAAGGAAATCCATCAGATTTTTTCTTGGTGTTTATGAATCCCCAAAATTTCTTTTTGTGAGACAATATCGTCGGCTTAACATTATCTAAATATTGGCGATATAATGTAGCTGAGCGATTTTCAAATTCTAAAAACAAACGTTTGTAAGTTTCTAGGTCATTTGAGCCTAAGCTACAGACGTATTTCTTCCATACCCTGTTGTTGTTGTTGCTAAGAGTCTTTAAATCTTTTGTGTACCAGGGGCTCTACTCTGTATTGCGATGCGTCAATCAATGCGATGCGAAAATCCAATTTGATGCATACGCAAATCCATACAATAAAATAAATTTTGCGAACTTTTTTTGTCGCATCGCAATAGAGAGTAGGGCCCAAGAGGTATGCAGAATTTCTCGCAAGTTTGAGGCTATATGGTACGGACTGAGAAAACAAAGAGTCCTATATAATAAAAAGTAATGGAGTCATCGCGGAAATTTCTATTAATGTATTCTAAAACTACATTAACTTTACTATGAAATAACTGACTCCACTTAAAAAAGTCAGTTTTTTTAAAATTGAATTCATAAAGCATATTTACTGAATTCGAATTTACTATATTTTCTCTTGTCAGTTTTGTACCAAATACTCAATGGTGGGTGGTATTCATCAACAGTAGTTAGAGCATGAAAAGCCCTCTTAACAACAACATTGTTACTGCCTGTAGTTAAGGGAGTATTCCTGGTTGGAAGGCTGTTTTTGGACCCTTTTTGAAAAACTTCTCATTTGAAAACGCGAAGAGTTTTTTCAATTTTGTTTTTTTAATTGTATTGAGAACATATTAAATTAAATAAAAAGTTTTTTTTGGCGTTTAAGTTTGAAGTTATTTTTTTGCATCAAAAAAAAAAATAGAAATGAAAAATTTGAGCATGAACTTTTAGAAATTCGACAATTCTGCGTCGATTGCACTTCAAAATAAAAAAATCGGTTCAGTAGAACCGGAGAAAAGTGAATTCTAATTTAAAAAACGTGATTTTGAAAAAACTCAAACAAAATTTTAGACAATAAAACATTTTTTTTTTGTGAAATACTAACATATATCAATCTGCAATGCCAGCCCCCAAGAAATCCTTCCTCTTCTTCAAAAATTGAGGATTCAACGGCTCTTTGTGATCTTCGGGCAGTTCTACCTTCTTTTGATGCAGCCAGAGCTCTGGCTTCGGACCTTTTCAAACATTCTTCGTTCCGAGACATGGCGACATCATACGTGACGTTGTCAATCGGGATGCCCATTAGGTTCATTATTTGAAGTATTGGAAGTATATATTTAAAGTTTTTTGCCGATGTGAATTCGGTGTCCTCATCTATTTCTTGTTGGTTACCACGTAACTGGCGTTTCAAGGGACGAGTTTTTGGATTGCTACCAGTGTTTCTTTTATTTTTATTTCTATTACTTTTTCTATCCATTGTCTTTAACACAAACAAAAATTTTTATCAAAACTGTTCTTTTCAAAACTGTAACTGTATCCCAACAGTAAATTCAATTCAAAGTGAACTAAACGTTGCCAACATTCGAATACCTAAGCTTTAAAATGTGTATTCATTTATTTTTAAAATGCGTATACAAACAAGTTATTACCTATCTAATTACGTGTTTCACGAAATTCGGTGGTTGCTTCAAACCGTTGCATTCAAAAAGTAACCAAATTAAGCAAATCGCATTTTGGCGAAAACATTGCTGGACAAAAAATTCCATATCTCCTGAAGTATTTCGAATTTCAAAAAACCCTTTTAGGACGATATTCTCAAATATCCAAGCTATAAAAATATGCAAAAAAAAAAATAAAAAAAATCTTTGCCAACCAGGAATATTCCCTTAAGGCTAGGTCAAGAAGTCTTTCAAGACTATTATAAATACAACTCACTTGTTGTTGTAAGTCAGAACATATACTATCAACAAATATGTTATTGGCGTGTGTTTGACTTCGATACACAAAAGTATGTATTATCGTCAGAAGAATGCCATTTTAAGTGAGGCAGGTTAAAATCGCCCATCAGTAAAATGTCGTCATTAACCTCAAGAATATTTATAATGTACTAGTGATAACGCCCCGAAAATAGGGTGTACTTCCCTACTTCGCTTTGGAAATTACACTTTCTCTTTCACATTGCAGCGAGTTCGTGTCTTAAGTCTTTTTACCATTTTTTTCATTTTTAAACGCTCATATCTTCTAAACGCTATCACTTCTCAAAAATCTAATAATTTTCTGCTTACCTACACCTCAAGACCTTTCTAATGATATGTGTTGCTGTAGCATTTGTAGATTCGCTAGAATAAGGGGACCCTTACAGGAATAAATATATAGAAGATTGTTCTTAAAGATTTATACAAGGCAACTCTTATTCTCTTATTTTAACTCTATTCTAAGTTGGCCGCTGAAAGCAACGGTTCCAATAGAATAAAGAGAAAATCTTGAAAAGCAGAGCAGTTATGAAAAATTTGTGCTGATTGATAGAACAAAGAAACGTTGAATGCTTTATCTTGCGAGCTTCTACCTATAATTCGCTCCGAATTATTCAGCGAAAGCGCATACTCTTGCCCTCTGCCATGATTATGCTTTTACGTGTGTTTTTAAGAGTGGCTCTCTCTGCTATCAATGAAATAGTACTCGTATTAAAAATAAA
Source organism: Coremacera marginata (assembly GCA_914767935.1). Classification (NCBI taxonomy): domain Eukaryota; kingdom Metazoa; phylum Arthropoda; class Insecta; order Diptera; family Sciomyzidae; genus Coremacera; species Coremacera marginata. The sequence continues at coordinate 98,854,916 of OU612046.1, forward strand.
GCAATATTCACTTTCAAATTTCCATCATTTTGGTATCACTTATTTCATTTAAATATTTTAAATATTTATTCAAAGTCTATTGTAAAACTTCATTTATATTTTTTAAGAACTATTACCAAAGTAAAATATAAAAAATAAATGAAAAAACTTGATCAAGAAATGTCTAAAATATTCGCTTTGTATACCATACTTCTCAATCACATTAGGCGATTTCGTGTCTTAAGTCTTTTTGCCATTTTTCCAACTTTAAACGCTCATATCTGCTCAACGCTACCACTTATCAAAAATCTATCAAGTGTTCTAGAAAAACCTATCTATCAAGTGTTGCTGTAGCGTTTGTAGATTTGCTGGAATAAGGGGCCCTTACCGGAATAAATATATAGATTCTATACAACCTGCAAGGCTTACATAGACCTCTGCACTGCTCTTAGTAGGAACATACGTATTAATAAGATGTACGTTAGAATTATAATGTACAATCTTAACGCATATAAGTTGAGCATGAGAAGAGCAGGGAATATTAATGAAGGAACTAACAAAGGAGTTCCTTACTACTAATAGGCCCCTACCACCAACAGCAGAAGTATTGTCAGTGTGTCTGCCCTTTCTATAAACTTGAAATCTATTATCAAACAATTCTAAGGGGGCGTTTATAGTGTCTGCTTGTTGCCGTGCCGGACCGAACCGAGAGGGAAAGCTGCAAAATGCTGCAAGTACAAATCATATGAAACAAGTTCAAAGTACGTATAGTACCAGACGAACAAGCAGCTGTAAGTCCCTTGTGCACTGGTATCCAGCGGGACGATTGTTGCTTTCTCGCTCGCTCGCAAGGCTAGCATGTGTTTTGTTTAATTTTACACATTTCTCACTTATTAGATTCATTAAAAAAGATAAAAAAAAGCATGACAATCTAAGCAACAACAAAAAAGAACTCCAATAAAATACATACATATTTTGTTTTTGCTGTTGCGCTTTTCTTCGTTTTTTCTTGTGTGCAAAAGCAAGTGTGCAGATAGAACTCACGATAACGCGAATGCAGTTTTGTATTCCTTTTGTATCTATGCGCAGATAATAATTATAAAAAGGATTGAAAAATGAATAGTAAAAAAAAAAACAGCAACAAAAACGATAACAACTGATATGCATATAAAAGTACGTTCAAAAAGTCCATAGGATGACACATAGATGGCGTTACTAGATTTTTTCCATATGATTTTTATTTAGTACCAACCTTCAAAAGATACGTATAAAAATTTGACAATAATCTGACAATTGATTCGTGAGTTATAGCATTTGTGTGCAAGTATTGTTATTGAAACAAAATGGAAAATAGTGTATTTCGAGTTTTGATAAAGCATTGCTTTGTGATGAAAAAAAAAATACAGTGGAAACCAAACAATGGCTTGATAAACAACCATTATCCGGGCTCTGCTCCATCGAGACAAATGGTAGAAAAGTGGATTGCTGAATTTAAACGTGGTCGTACCAGCACAAATGATGCAGAGCACAGTGGACGCCCAAATCAGACTGTTATACCACAAAACATAAAAAAAAATCCACAAATTGGTTATGAACGATCGCAAATTGTAGGTGCACGAGCCAGCTGACATTGTAAAGATATTAGATTGTAGTGTTTTTACCATTTTACACGAACATTTGGGTATGCGAAAGTTCTGTGCAAAGTGGGTGCCGCGTGAGCTCACAGTCGCAGACCAAAAACAACAACGAATTGATACTTCAGAGAAGTGTTTGGCGCTGTTAAACCGCAATAAAATCGAATTCTATCGTCAATATGTGACAATGGATGAAACATGGCTTCACTATTACACACCAGAATCCAAAAGACAGTCATCTGAGTGGACACCAGTCGACGAACCGAATCCAAAGCGAGCATAGACTCAACAGTCGGCTTGTAAGGTGATGGCGTCTGTATTTTGGGATGCGAAAGGAATAATGTTCATCGACTATCTCCAAAAAGGAACCACCATCAACAGCGACTATTACTGTGCACTTTTGGATCGATTGAAGGCTGCAATCGCCAAGAAAAGGCCACATTTGCAAAAGAAAAAAAGTGTTGTTTCACCAAGACAAGTCACAAATCGATGAAAACGATGGCAAAATTGAATGAATTGGGCTTCGAATTGCTTACCCACCCACCGTATTCTCCAGATTTTGACCCCAGCGACTTTTTCCTATTTTCAGATCTCAAGAGTGCTTGCTGGGAAGTAATTCAAGTCCAATGATGAAGTAATCGCTGCAATTGAGATCTATTTTGACGAGAAAGAGAAATCGTACCATAAAAGTGGTATCGAAAAGTTGGAAAATCGAAGGCAACTAATTTGAATAATATGATCGAGTTTTATCAAAATTTTGTTTTTTTCTTACTTATCCTACGGACTTATTGAATCACCTGTTATATATTTAAATGTTTCATACATATTAATGCCAACAACAACACAAACAGTTACTGAAACATTTTCGTTAAAATAAAAATTGATGGCGATGAAAAAAAAGACACACAAAAAACTAGTCAACACATCGAGCGTGCGCCACGAGAAAATACCAACAAAATACACACAGCAACAGTAACTTTGATATTTTGTACGCGAGCAAACAACAATGCCATGCAAATTTTTTTTCTTTCTGTAGCAGCAATGCGCCGACGATATAAATTCTTCGAATTATAACACATGGAATTTTTATCGGGCGTGTCTTTTTTATCGTTAATTTTGTGCACAAAAAAAACAAGCAACAAGAGCAGTAACAAGGCAATAAATAACATTAGAAAACAATTGCAAAAAAATCTAAACATGGAATAGCAAGGACCCGACGCGACTTAAAGTGTTGTCTATCAACTTGTCTGCTTGTTTGAGGAAAGCAAAAAATTTACACGAAATCACATGACTTATGATGCTTCGATTGGAGAAATAAACAAACAAAAAAGCGTAATAATTGCAAACAAATCCAAAATAGTCAAAAATCAGCTGCAAAAAGGCAGCGGTTGTAAGCGCGCACTATACGCACTACCAGCTGCGTAAAGCATGGCGCGTTTCCAGCTCGGTCCGGCCCGGCAACAAGTTGGCACTATAAACGCGCCCTAAGTCAGTAATGCTTCCATTCAGCCAAGTTTCAGTTAACACGATAATATCCTTGGCAGGCGGCTTGAGTTGTCCTTCGAGACCTGTTTTAAGGCTTTAACTCAGAAACAAGAATATTATCTGCATATAGATTAGAGTTAAGAACAGTTGCAAACTCTTCAGCTGCAATTGAGGACGCGTGGGACGGTTTATTACCTATTTTTTTGCATGAACACAATGCACTTTGACTCAATAAATTATTTTGTTAATACGTTCAATACGTTCAATACGTTTTTAAAATAGTCGTGTCGGGATGAAGACGTGAAATAAATAGATTTTTTTCTCCTCGGCACTGCCCTGAAACTTAATGTGTTATTAGGCTCAGTTGAAATTAAAAGTGAACTATAAGTCATTAAAAAAGTATTAAATGGTGGCGATGAAATAAATCTAGTATTTTCACCCACATGGTGATCTGAAGGCTACTTAGCCTGATAAGTGCTTGGAGACCCTTGCGAAGCTTATTAATTTTTTTAAATAAACTTTTTTCTTTCCTCTTTCTCTTTGACTTATTCAGCTTGTGCACTTTTTCAGATGAAAATGTTGTTTGAGTCACAAAGAAGATGGGATATCTTCCGGAATTAAAACTTCGTCATAGACGATGGTACTGGGTGCGGAATTTACTTTGCTAAAAAATGATGAAATTTCTCTAAAATTGTTATTTAACATGTTAAGTCTTTTCCCAAAAAGCTTTATTTTTGTATAATATTTATCAGGGGAATGGGCCCAAAACGAAACGCAGTACCAGCGAAGACCTGATTGTACAGACTTTAAATCGTCTAAGCAAGACTTGGATATACCAGATCAAGATGCATGGAAAATTCGCTCACACGAGCCAGAACAACTGTACATTGGGTACATAATGTTTTGATTTTTGCATAGCTCGATCAAAGAACAAGCAGCAATATTTACTGATAAAAAATATTCCATTGCGAGAAAACTGAATGATTTTTCTTTGGTTTTTTTTTTTTGTAAGCAAATATTTTAATGCCAAACAAGTGCATTAAGTGCCAAACAAGGGTTAATACCAAACGCAAAACAGTTTAAAAACAACAGCAACAGCACAGACTTCGCTTAGTATATATATTAATAAACAACACAAAGAAGAATGGAGGATTGAAAAAATGCACGCAAATACGTACAGAACACCAGCAACAAGAATCAATAACTAAAGATTCTAACGTTTTAATAAAAAAGCATAAAGAAAATATATAAAAAACTTGCAATTAATTATATTACACTTTGGAACAAATTCAGGTTAGCAAAAGTTTGGTCGATTCTGAGAGTGAAGGGTGAAAATAGAGGCTAAATTAGAAGACCCGTATCGCGGCGTTTGTTTATGTTAGTTCGAATTTTTTTTAATCGATCTTAGAACTTTGCAGTCAAATGCCGATTTTAAGCATATTGTTTATATGGTTTTTTGGCTATAACTCGTACTCATTGATATTTTTGTCAATCTGTAAAAGCCAAATTATTGCTAGAGACCTGTGCAACAATGAAAATTTTCTAAAAAATTGATTTAGAATATTTTTGTGGTGCTTATGAAGCAAAATATTGGACAATTTTTTTTTTTATGCTTTTTGAAAATATTTTCCACAAAACTAAGTCTTTTGCTTTCTGTTTGATCTGTAATATGCTTCTCAGTTTCTTCAATAAATTTCATTTGAAAAGAAAACAATCATAATACAAAACTTGCGTTTTCCAGCTTAATATTAATTTACTTCTCATTTTTTATGTACCAATTTTGTTCAGTGTTGGTTTTGAAGAAACATTGAAAAAGAAATTATAAAAAATGTGAAAAAATATAATTTTGGAATGTTAGTTATGAAAAGGTTTAAGTAAAAAAATTAAATAAATTAAATTAATGATTTGGCCAGTTGCCATTTAGCACGCGGCTGTGGATCAACATCACTGCTCTCTCTAATATCTTGGTCATCGTCATCATCATCAGAAAGGTGGATAATTTCGTCCAACAGATATTCTGGAATTTCATCTTTGTCTTCCTCTTTCTCCTCGTCTTCCTCTTCTTCAAAGGTGTTTTTATGCCACCAACAAAATTCAGCGAGTATTGCATCTGGAGATTTCTTTCCTATGTACCTGATACGAAAATAGTTTTCAATCGTTATCATGTTTAAATTGTGCACTCTTACAAAGATATTAGAAAAATCTAGGAATTCAAAATATGCACACTTTATAGTTACCTTATTTCAAATAGAAGCGCAGTTTGGTGATAACGTTCGCTTTGCTCATCAGATTCAGTTGGCAACTGTTGAGCGAGTTGATCAAGATGCTGATGCAAGAGATGAATTTTGTACGACATATTAACCCCAATTTCATCGAAAGCTGCCAACATGTTTGCAACAGATTGCCTGTAGTTGTCTTTGCGTTCTTTACCCAAAAGTCCTTTAATGACTGCTTTCAATGCGAGCCTTGCATATAATTCTCGGTCTGTCAGAACTTGGTCAAAATCTTGACGACTCATTAGTCGGGACCATTAACAACCCCTTCCTGAATTTTGGAGTTAGTTAGTCTTGGGAAAATGTCTTAAGCGGTTGAATACTGCTGGTCTTTTTGCGATACATTTAAAAAAATGTTTAGCAATGCCAATTTTAATGTGGAGCAGCGGCAACAAAATTTTCATTTCAGGAACAAGACTTTCGTGTAGCCTATTGTCTTTAGGCCATTTCCGTCCAATGCGACTATACCAGTTATGCTGTTTGTACTGGTTTCTTCCTTTAATACCTTCTCCGTATCGTGACGTATTGTACTGGTTTCTTCCTCTAATGCCTTCTCCGTATCGTGAATCCCAATCGCACAAAAAACACGGATATTTTGGACGACCAGATGCTGTTTTGTTTTCACTAGTGTCAGTGCTATAAATAGGAACAGAAGGCATTCTATTTTTCTTGTGCAAAAGCACAACTTTTAAGCTGATTAGTGAACTATCGATGAATAAACGCCAATCATCTTTTTTATAGGTTAACCCTATCGTCTCCATTAACTTTTCAATATCGTTGCAATAAGCGAAATTTTTGCATCATTCACATTGAACAACTTTTCTAACTCTTTTTGGCGTTTTCGTTACTTTGGTACCTTTCGCCAGCAAATTATTTCCTTTCAAAAATGAAGCCATTAGTTCTGATTTTTTCTGAGCCAAACACAAATTTGTAACAATTCCATCCAATTGGTTTTGTGTGACTAGGATTGGGTACTTTGATGTTCCATAGGATGTACCTTCACCAGGGTCGTATTCTGAGAAGAAATTCATGGATGTAGCAGCGGCGGTTGTGGTACTGATATCTGTTTGAAGATCAATACTTCGGTATGTTGGTACTGGAACGAATTCTGTTCCTTCTATTTAAAGTTTTATGGTAGTTGATACATCCATAGCAATTTTCTTCTTGATGCGGGCTGTTGTCTAACCACATCATTGGTATACCAAAAGGCATAGCCTTCTTCTTTTCACGTTTCCATTGCATAAGAGTTGAATAGCAATTAAAGCAAACTTTTTTAGGGGCATAGTTTACGTCAGTGATAAATTCTTGCGAGAAATATTGTTTATAGGCTTCCAAAAAAATCACTCACATTGCCACATTTTTCATCGCTTGCTATGAAACATTACAAAAATGGTCCATTTTACATTTTGGTTCCGACATTTTTAATACAATATATATTATACAATGTTTTCTTTGTTATTTTTATGAAACCGATGCACTAACTTAAATCACTCACAAAATGAAATAAGTTCCAAAAAAATTAATAGCAAATTTTATCACGACCGAGCGAAAATTAAAAGACATCAGCTTCGGCTGAGTTTCGAGTCTTAACTGAATCTTTATTTTTGAAATTAGTTCGCTTGTACGAAATAAAAAAAAAACGCTTCCTGTGCGGTGGTTGATAACAAAAAAGTTGTTTTACTAATTCCTTATTCTTGGAACTTCTCGTTTTTAATTACTTCTACCTAAATCGCTATTTATTTAATGGTTAGACTAAGACCATTTTCTTTTCAAAAGAAATTTATTGAAGAACTGAGAAGCATATTATAAATCAAACAGAAAGCAAAAAAGACTTAGTTTTGTGGAAAATATTTTCAAAAAGCATAAAAAAAATAATTTTTCCTACATTTTGCCTCATAAGCAACACTAAATCAATTTTTTAAAAAATGTTAATTGTTGCACAGGTCTCTAGCAATAATTTGTCTTTTACAGATTGAAAAAATATCAATTAGTCAGCTAGCTAGCTAGAGTTATAGCCAAAAAAACATATAAACAATATGCTGAAAATCGGCATTTGACTGCAAAGTTCGAAGGTCGATTAAAAAAAAAATTCGAACTAACATAAACAAACGCCGCGATACGAGTCTTCTAATTTAGCCTCTATTTTCAGCCCTCACTCTCAGAATCGACCTAACTTTTGCTAACCTGAATTTGTTCCACAGTGTTATTTAACACAAACTAACGATTTAACACAATTAACACCGATAAACAGGAAAAAAATTGCAAAATTTCTACACAATTCACGTAATGTGAAACTGTGAGTGTTTGCTATACACCAGATATATCGTCTTATCTGCTTTCACTGCAAGATCCATGTGACTCTACTCTTTTTCTAATTTGGAGAATGCTGCACTGACTTCGCGTGTGTTATGGCCAATGATATCGATTGCTTTAGCATTCGTTAGCAGCATAACTTTCTTGTTGAATATTGTGCCGCTTTGCCTCAGGTCAGCAGCTCGAATGATCTTCTCCATAATTAGATTAAAAACTCGCACCTTAAGGAATCACCTGGTCTGAAACCTCGTTTGGTAACAAATGGGGGGGAAGAGGTCCTTCCCGACCTTAACTCGCTGCTGGTGTTGCTCAGTGCCATTCTGCATAGACGGATTGATTTTGCTGGTATTCCAAATTCAGACATGGTGGAGTATATGTTATTCCTTATTGCACTGTCGAAAGCGAAGTTGTAATCGACAAAAAGATGATGGGTGTCGATTTGTTTTTCTAGGGTCTTTTCCAAGATTTGTCGTAGTGTGAATATCTGGTCGGTGGTAGATTTTCCAGGTCTGAAGCCACACTGATAAGATCCAATCAGTTGATTTACGGTCTTTCACATAATACGCTCGACAGGACCTAATATGCGATATTTAGGAGGCTTATCCCACGATAGTTGGCACAAATGGTGGGATCGCCTTTCTTGTGGATTGGGCAGAGTACACTGAAGTTCCAATTGTTCGGAATGTATTCTTTCGACCATATTCTGCCAGATATTTTTATTGCAAAACCGGGACAATTTGGTGAAACTATTGAAAAATACCCTTGTAACTCTATAAAAACTGCCGAAAAAAACTTTATAATAAAGTAACAAAAATTGTATTTTCACATATTTTTTTTTCATGTTCTTTTAATTCTTAACGTATAAGACTAGATTTCATTCTTCAATAAAAATTCATATTGAAATTACAATTAAAATTTCAGTCATATTTTTCAATGCTTTGAACTTGTCCCAAAATTTCCGCTTGCCTTTAATATAATTGTAAAACTCTGTGCAAGTCAATTTAAAATTGACTTTGCATTGAATTATGCTTTCTACCGTGCTAATGTTGAGCGAATTTCTTTCCTTAGTCCACTGAGATGAAATAAGTAAAAAATTCGCTCAACATCCGCATTTTGACTAGGTATTGCGTATAAATACTGTGTTATTTTAAATAAATTTTGTTTTCTCTCTTTTTCTTCTGTTCTGTTGAAAAAGTAAAGTCATTTTTCGTATACATCTTTGCGTTCAAATTCATGATTTTGACTTTCAATAAAGTTCTTTAAATATGCAACCTCCTTAAAAAATTCATTAGATATTGTTAGGTATATTTTTTTTCATTTAAATACATTATAGTATTTTGAACTTCTGCTCACTTTGATACATTATTTAAAGTTATCCAATTAAAAATATCATATTTATTTAAAAGAAAAGTCCATTGTTCCAAATAACTAAAAATGTTTCGCATCCTCTTCAAAAATTAATATTTGTCTTGAATATAAACCGCTTTTCTTTAATTGGTCTAAAATAATATTTGTTTGGTTTCCAAAAAATGTATTTTCAAACCTGTCTCTAAAACCATCTTTAGTGTCATTTAATAGTTTTTGCACTTCCATAATTATAATTGAGTATTTTTAAAATTTTTTGATTTGTTTTTCAATCATGAAAGATTGGCAGTGAATAAATGACACATAAACTTCAACTAAAGAGTTGTTAAAAAATTCATCAGTTGCATTAGGAACGTGCTGTTCGTCAGCAAAAAAATTTGAAAGTGGCTTCCACATTTGCAAGATTCTTTCTATATCTGGTACTAATGAGAGCCACCCGCTTCTACTATAAGATAGAATTTCTTTGTAAGTTGTGTCCGCATTGTCGCAAAATTCTTTAAGCCGCTCCATTGTTACAGTAAATATAGAAAAATATTAATATATTTTAATCACCACAGATTCCACATCGATTGACATTCCACCAAAGTTAGTGTTGGTATTATCAGCACCAAAAGCTACATGATTTTTTAAAGGTATTTTGTGATTGTTTAATGTGTCAATACAAAATGAAGTTACAGAATCTGAAGTCTCGTTAGGTAAATTCGTAAGCTTTAATAGTTTAACTTGCAAGCCCTCTTTTTCAGTAAGAGAGCTGGTTCTTTGATTCTAGCGCTTGAGTGCTTTGCTGCTATTTCCGAGTCCGGATACAAGAGTGCACTTAGTTTAGTAGTACAATCTATTGAGCTAAACGATTGATGGTGATTAATAATTTTATATGCAGTTGTTAACTCAGCGGCAGAGATCAGTTCACATTGTGTGGTGTTTGGTTTCACAAAAATGAAGAAATGTGTTTCGAAGTTGAGGCCTCATAAAGCATCAATTTACGTTTGGCACTTGCGATGTGGTCAACAATGTTTGACCGTCCACCGTGCCTTATGAAAATATAACAACCGCACACCGTGCACAAAGAATCGTGATCACTTCTACCTCGTTTTATAAAGGACCACTCTGCTGTATATGTGGGAAGGAATTCACACTTCCTCTTTGGCATTTTTTCAGGTAGTAAAAAACCGTTTTCATCCTTGCAGGAAGAGGGCCCAGGTTCTAACGCCATCGGCGAGGCGTCTTATCTTTTCGAAAAATGTTCGGGCCTCATTCCTGTCGCTATACATCTCAATCTTCTCGCACTCGCGCTTTTCTGTCTCTCTTTTTTCCGCCTGAAAAGACGTCTCTCATCCCTCCTCTTCTCTCTGTATCGCTCCTTGGCAGCACGCGTTACAACCAACTGCAGTGTGGCTTTGTAGGCGACGTTCTTCTATGCAGTGGCGTCGCGACACTCTTGGTCATGCCACTGATTTTGGCAGGGGCGATGGCAGCCAATAATCTCTTCGGCAGTCGCACGCATAGAATGAGAGATGTGTGCCACTGCGTGCATATATCGTCGATCGGGGGAGTGTTTTCTTGAAGCAGGAGTGCGAGTCGAGTAGCGAAGGCTTCAGCTGTCCGTTTTGATTGCAGCTTGTAGACGTCTAGCTTCCTCTGTGTAAGATTGCTCGCATTGTTTGCTGCGCACAGACATGTACGGATCTTAGTTGCGATAAGATAATGATCCGAGTTTATCTTAGTGCAACAGATCGTGCGTACATCTAATACACTGGAAGAGTGGCTTCCGTTATTCAAAACGTGATCAATTTGGTTGCGCGTTTTTTAGTCAGGGGACAGCCACGTGGCCTAAAGAATATTGAGATGATTGAATCTAGTGCTACTAACGACCATGCTTTGTGCTGCGGTGAAGTCAATTTACTTCATTCCGTTATCGGATGAGTTGTGGAGGTTGAACGTTCCGAATGTTGGACCAAAGATGTTTTCCTTGCCCACCTTAGCGTTAAAGTCACCAAGAACGACTTTTATATTCTGATGGGGGCAGCGCTCGTAAGCGTCTTCAAGGAGCTCGTAGAAAGCTTCTTTGAGCATGCGCACATATTAGGCCTATATGAAAGAATTTAGCTTCAAGCCCGAAGCACAACCTATTGACGGTTGCCAGTTTGCCGTTGTCCAGCGAACACCACGTAGAGGTTTGAGTCGACTTGGGACGATTTCGACATGGATAATGCTGGCCTCGACAGGCTGAGGCAGTCAGACACGTTGCCATGTGAATGTTCGTCCCCCGCTCCCCACAAAAAACACATTTTTTTAGAGAAATTTATTTTCTTTAGACATTCACAAACTTTTAGAATACTGGTAAGGAAAACTTTATTCGGTTTAACCCGTCTGAAAATTCTTAATATATTTTAAGAATTTCTAATTCATTTAGAATTAGAATATTTGTTTTTGTGTCTTTGTTTACAAACCCTGTTCTAGTTATTGTATGTTTGTACTGATTTTAATGTTTTTATTTAAATTTGGGCACTTATAAAAAATCACAGGCAAACTTGTCGAGCTTTGTAAACAGTGGTTTAAGTCGGGTTGTTCGATTTCAAGTGATTTTATTATGATTCAAAAAACTTAAACTAGTACAAGGAAGAAAATAAAAGAAATAACTAGAGAGAGCTTAACGAAAGAAGGGTGGCTTAGTTGCCGAAACGTAGGAAGCGGAATACTAACTTTATATTTCTTAATTTACTTACTTACTTTAATATTCTTTAATTTAAACAATACAAACATGAAATGATGAAACACCGGCCGCGTTGAAGATCCTTAGTGGCTTCCACTAAAAGTACGGCCAGTTTATGGGCCGGCCTCCTAAAACTTCCGGCACTGGTTTTGATGTCCGAACACGTGGACTAACTGTTCCACTAACTGGGCTGCTCGATCACCCATTTGTTGCGGGCTGAGCAAGTACTCTCGACCAAGAGTGCCAGAATCTGCATTTGAGCTCGCACAAGAGTCGCCACCTCTTCAAACACGCCAGCTTGCTGTCGGGCACGGCGAGCACGGATACGGGCGGCAACGTGCGCAGACAACCCCTGATTAGCAGATGCGATGGGGTAAGGGCTTCGACGTCGTTGGGATCTTGGCTCAGTAATGCGATTGGTCGAGATTTCATTACGGCCTCGACTTCGACGAGCACCGTCTGTAGTTCTTCGGTGGTGAGCAGAGCACTGCCCATTGTTCGCAGCAACAGGTGCTTGGCAGACTTGACAGCTGCTTCTCACAGCCCGCCGAAGTGTGGTGCCGTGGGAGGTATGAACACAAATTCTGTTCCCATTTCTGCGGCGTATGAGACGAGCCTGTCCCTCCCTTTCTCGAACGCCTCTTGCAGCTCTCGCAGCTTCCGACTCGCTTCTACGAAGTTCGTCGCATTGTCGCAGTGCATCTTCTGAGGGAGACCACGGCGTACGATGAACTTTTTAAAAGAGAGAATGAAACAGTCAAAAGATAAACCGGTGAAAAGTTCTAAATCACACAGCTTTTGATGTGAAACAAACAGACACTGCAATGTACATTTTGACTGGTGGTCTACCGCGAATTTTTAGAGTCGCGTATACGGGACCACAGAAATCTACGCCACTAATTAAAAAAGGACGTACTGCCCTCAAACGATCAGAAGGTAAATTGCCCATAATCTGAGTCTGGAGTTTAGGCTTATAACGAAAACAGCGTATGCAGGCTCTTACGGTTCTACTTCAGGCTTCTTGCGCATTTATTAGCCAGATTTTTTTTTATATTTTTTTTAAAATTTTTTTTTTTATTATTATTATTAATTATTAATTAAATTAGTATAATAAGAACAGGTTCTTTTACTATACAAAGAATATAATTTAGAAATAAATATTACAGATTACATATTATCAAAATTAAACAATAAACATGAATCATTTTGGATTTTTGAGCATAAGTTATTTTAAATTATAATTAAAAGAAATCTACTATTATTATTATTATAAAAATTATTTAATATAGCTTTTAAATATATGCACTGTAAAGGCTGAAGATAGACAGTATTATAAAGAAGGCAGAAAAGAATCAGATGAAAGAGGACTGAGGGAAAGAGTGAAGTTAAGAAAGATAACTGGTTACAATAACAAAAACTTTATAGTTAAGTTTACATTTTAAATAAAGCTTGCCTAATGGATCTTAAATGGTTTGGTAAAGAATTCCACAATCGAATGGCGTTAATGAAAAATAATCTCGTCGAATTAAGGAATTTAAAATTAGGTACTACTCGTATAAGCACATTACTTCGAACTGACTGGGAAAATTGTAATTTTTCAAATAGGTATAGGGGAATTTTTAACCAAATCAGCTTATATAAAAAGAGTCCTGGCGTTAAGGTAACTAGACAAGTCACAGCCAAGAATTGAATTCTTGTACTATGAAATATGATCGAATTTCCGAATGCCATGGACATATCTCGTAGCGTGATCGAATGCTACATGTAGTTTATGCTCAGAGTGTGAATCTAATTTGCTATATATAAGTTCAGAGTACGTTATAATAGGTAGTATCAACTGTACCACAAGCTTACGCCTGGTTTCTAAGGGCGTAAAGTCGGCAGACATTCTAAGGTTTCTAAGGCAGCAGTATATTTTACGGATAATGCTGTTAACATGATCGGTGCACGTTAGTGTTGAGTTTATATGGAATCCTAGACTTACAAGATTGGTAACAAGTTTAAGTTTTTTTTCACCTATAAACAAATCAGGGATATTTTCAAAAAATATTTTAGATGCCGCGATTTGTAGAACGTAAAATTTAAGTGCATAAGCTGCAAACCATTTCTTATAGACCATTGGTTAATATCTTGGAGATCTTCATTAAGTCTACAACTCAAGTCCTCCAGGAGACCGGCTCTTCGGGAAATATGTAATTGAACATCATCCGCATATGCATGCATAGATGCATGTTTACAAGTTGAGAAAATGTCATTGATAGAAACGGAGAACAACAACGGGCCAAGAATTGAACCTTGTGGTACTCCACTTCGTACTAATTTAAATTGGGAACACCTATCACCAACCCTAACTCTTTGGAATCTATTTGACAAATAGCTTCTCAAGAGACTTACAGCATTATCACAGAAGCCATACCAGCACTTTAGTTTTTGACAAAGTAAGAAGTGATTTACAGTGTCGAAAGCCTTAAAAAAGTCGAGCATGCAGAGAAGAGTAATCAGTCCCTCGTCATATGATTTTCGTATATCATCCAAAACTTTCATAGTAGTAGTGGCACAGCTATGGCCGACTCGAAAGCCAGATTGTAGGGGAGATAGCATATTATTACTGTTCAAAAAAATTGAAATTTGATCTGCCATAATCGCTTCAAACACCTTAGAGAGCGAGGACAAAATACTAATTGGCCTGAAGTCGTTGGCTTCCACTGCAGTTGATTTTTTAGCAATAGGGACTACCTTTGCAATTTTCCAGGAATGAGAAAAAGAAGACGTTGTAAAACAGTGGTTAATGATGTGGGTTAACGGACTAAGAACGTAGGGTATAATTATCTTAATAAATCTTATAGAGATGCCATCCTCTCCAATAGCATTTGATTTAATTTTCATAATGTACTTGCCCACATCATTCTCACTTACTGCAGATTATTGAAAATGTGGTTCTACAATGACATCGACTATATTTATGTTTCCTTGAGAAGAATTGCTGGAGAGAAAGAAATTGTTAAGAACATCAGGATCCACTTTACAATCAGAGCTAGATTTTTTCCCAATGCCTAGGTTTTTTAGATTCCTCCACAGTATTTTGGATGGTGCGAGGTGTTTAGCTTAGCAGAACAGTAGTTACGCTTCGATTGCTTAATAACCAAAACTGAAGCATTTCTGGCAATCCTGTAATTTTCCCAGTTTTCAGACGACGGAATTTTTTTCCAGCGACTATGCATTTTGTTTCGTTTTTTAATAGCATTTTTGACATTAGTATTAAACCAAGGACAAGAAGTATTTTTTATAACCGTAGTTCATGATTTACAAAAAGATTGTTAAGGATATTAGAGAAGGCTTCTACTTTTTTAATAATATCAGAGAGAAACCATATATCGTTCCAGGGTACTATGCGTATATCACGATGAAGGGCAGAGAAGTTTATTGACTTAAAGTCAGGGTAAGAGATAGTCCTAGAGGTAGTTATACGAGATAAGTTAATGTCAAGAGAACAGAAGATTAGATCATGATCAGAAATAAAATAAATCTGGTCAAACAAAAGAACTGTCGATTGGTCCGAGACAATAAAATAGTCGAGAAGACTAGGGATATGATAATGTGAAAATCGCGTGGGCATAGTTTCATTTACAATTGACAGACCGACGGACGACAAATTTTCATACAAAGATTTAGAAATGTTATCAGGACATAAAAGTTTGACATTGAAATCCCCACACAAAACAAAAAAATCAAAGTCGATCACTAAATCAAAAAGTTGAGAAAAGTAGTAATTTAGACTCAGACATTTGTTAGGGTTATAGACACATGAAAGAAAAATTTTTGTATTGCTATCTGAAATACAAAGATTAAGAAACTCAACACTATCACTGTTTGATTTATTAATTACTGTAGCATTTAAGTTTTTTCTGCAGTAAATAGCAATCCCACCCCCCGCTTATCAATTCTATCATTTCTGAATAAGTTAAAGTTTTTTAATTCAAAAACTGGATTCCTAACATCAGAACAGAACCATGTTTCTGAAACACAAATGATATCAACGGACGATTCCTCAAACACATACTTAAAATAGTCAAACTTATATGAACTAAGGCTCCTAGCATTAAAATGCACAACATTAAGGCCAGAGTAACGTCTACAAAGAACATTTATCAAGATTTTACAATTTTCATTAACACCATTACAATAATAGTTAGATCCAATCATAACATGGAGGAGAATACTCAGAAGCATTAAACAAGCTAAATAAAGCAAACAAAACTATTAGATACATAAAAACTAAGAAATTAAAACAAGAGCCAAATAGTAACCAGAATACCTTACTTATGAAAATAAAGAGAAGAAGAGAAGAAATAAAGAAAAAGAGAAAAGAAATACTAATACTATGCTTGTAATAAGTTAAAAATTCACAAATTTAATTAATATAAATAGCATTATCCATCATATTGAGTCTCGATATCATTCAGATCACCCGAAGCAATAGCAGAAAGTTGGTAACAGCTATCAATTATCACACTCTCGCTATTTTCACTCCTTCTTACAAAAATAAGTCCCTTTTTAGCATATGCTGAGAATAGTTTTTTGTTTCGCTTCAGCTTGATCGCACTTTGCAGAAGTTAACGACTGCGCTTAGTCAGGCTCTCATTAAGGTATAAACATGAGTGACAGTTGAGCCCTAGATCATTCAGAGATAAATTTTTCCCGTTGTTTCTTCTGTAGACAGCACCAGCTCGATGAACAGCATCTCTTTCATAAGAGCAAGAAAACTTCACAATAATGGGAGTGCTTCTTGCGCTGTGTGCATTACTCTTCACACGAAACACACTCCGAAGCGAAGGGGGCCTGCAGCCGATAGTGAAGCACAGCTTGTTGAACATATGAGTAAGATTCTCTTCATTGTTCTCCGGAAGACCAAACAAAATAGCATCAGCTGCGACTTCTTTTCACTCCAGATCACCAATCAGTTTGTACATCTCAGAGATATCTTCTTTAAGAGCACATACTTCAGTGTTAGCAGCATACGACTCTAGCTTATCAACTCGCTCCACGACGTCGGCAGCACTCCACGACTCCAATTTCTCAACGCGGTCCATGACGTTGGCAACGGCAGCATTGATGCTATTTATCTTCTCATTCCACGTTCTCTCGAGATCGTCAAACTTTGAGTTGAACTCATTACGAAGGTGGCTAAGTTCCGTTTGAAAACTATGTATTAGAACCTCACTCTGTTGTTTTAGGCGGTCATCCAGCTGATCGATTGTTAGAGCTGGTTTGTTGTTGTTGTTGGCAGCGGGAGAGGCACTTTGCGAAGGAGTAGATGGCAAATTTATAGAGTATAAGGTTTTAGCTCTAGTCGATGACATTGTGTTTTTCGGCAAATTTCGTGGCGGGAACAAAAACGAACGAGCTAATGTGCATCAATGATAATTACTTAAAAGTTCCAAAAATTAAGTTGTTCACAAATTGTACACAAATACTGCTTTTGAACTTTTAGAAACAACAATGCAATGCTGTTCACAGCGTCCTAGAATCAAAAAATTAAGGTCAAGGCAAACACTTTAAAATTTTAGCTAAAGACGATCGATGCAATACATAACGACTAAAAAAAAAAAAAAAATTTTCTGACGAAAAAGGGAAACTAATTCTTTTTGACCAGCATGACAGTTATGTGTAGATACCATAGGTATATTTCGACGAAGTGCAATTTTTTATGCATACGTAGTGGAAACTTTGATTCGTATGAGATTGGTGCGTTAAGAAGACGACCGCCGACACGAAGTAGATTAAAGTCTCGATTTTCGTCTTGAAATTCGTGAATGAACGGTGCCAGTTTTTGAATACTAGGAGGTAAGACCTGGGACTTATTTGACTTATGAATTTCATCAGAAACTTCATGTCTCTAAATAATTTCAATAATTTTCAGGAATGCACAATTAAGTTCCTTTGCAGTCGGAATAAGAGAAATAATTTCCTAGTAGCACCGTTTTAATCTTTTTTCTCTAAAGTTTCTTGGTCTGGTGACATGTCAAAATTATGATTCGCAGGCCAACTACATGCGTCTTGAAGCAGATATACTGGACCATTAAACCATAGAGTCGTTCAATTCGTCGATATTACATCCTCTGAAGACATGCAGGATCTGCAATCTGCAGGATTTTGTTTTGACGGTGCATGTTGCCAAGAAACTTTATTTGACCAATCCACAATTTAGCAACGGCTGTACTCGCATCCAGGGAACAGAGGGGGGCGAACCTTCACATGGCAACGTGTCTGACCGCCTCAACCTGGCGAGGCCAGCATTATCCATGACGAAATCGTCTCAAGTCCACTCACACCTCCACGTGGTGTTCCCTGGGTAACGGCAAACTGTCATCCGTCAGTTTGAAGGCTAATTTGAGCGGCGGGTCGCTCCATAGACCTTAAACATGAAATGTGCGCAGGGTTTGGGTCCCGCCACATTACTACTGCCCAATAAAAACCAAACCAGCCTCGGATAAGAACCCCAATTACGTCGACGACCACCGCAAACGAAAAACGGACAATGATTTACGGATATGCACCTGGAATGTCCGATCCCTTTATACGGAAGGTGCCATTATCTAACTGGCGGAAGCCCTCAAAACAATAAAAGCTGACATCACCGCCATCCAGGAAATGCGATGGAAAGGGCAAGGCTGCTCTAAACAAGCACACTGTGATATCTACTACAGCTGCCATGCGGAGAAGCGCGAATTCGGATGTGGATTCGTCGTTAGCCGGAAACTACGCCACCTTGTTTCCCGGTTCACACCTGTGAACGAAAGATTGGCCACGATCCGCGTCAAGGCTAAATTTTTCTATATTAGTTTTATTTGCGCGCACGCCCCGACGGAGGAAAAGGACGAAGCCGTCAAAGACGCTTTCTACGCTAGTCTTGAGGACGTATATGACCACCTTCCGGTCCATGACGTGAAAATAGTCCTTGGCGATTTTAATGCGAAAGTCGGAAGGGAAGGCATCTTTGGACCCACCACTGTCGGTCAGTTCAGTCTTCACGAGACCTCCATGAACAACAGTCTAAGACTGATCGACTTCGCCGTGGTACGAAACATGGTAGTTAGTAGCACCAGATGTAAGCACCTCGACATCCACAAGGCCACCTGGCTGTCCTCGGATCAAAAAACGCGAACATTAACTCCAACCATTATCTTGTGGCAGCCAAGATCCGCATGCGATTATGCAATGCGAAGAACATACCCACAGGAATGCAACGAAAGCTAGACGTCGCTAAGCTGCAATTACAACGGACTGCCGAAGCCTACTCCACTCAACTCTCGGTTAAGCTCAACCAACCAACCTCTGGACCCGACGACGCCGACGGACTTTGGGCGCATATATCCCACTCCATGCTCGCTACCGCTGAAGAAGTCATTGGTTTTCGGCGCCCGCAACCTCGGAACCAATGGTACGATCAGGAGTGTCAGCTGCATCGCGAGCCGTGCGAGAAAACTACCGCGAAGAGAGGAAGGAAGCGAGGAGCCTTTTCAGACGCAAGAAAAGAGAGCAGGAAAGCGTGATCGTGAGGAACTACAGGTATACCAGGGCAAGAAGAATGCACGAAAATTCTATCAACAGGCTAAGCGTCTAACCCAAGTTTTCAAGCCCGGAGCATCCACATGTAGAGACGAAAATAGAGATCTGAATACGGATACACAGTGTGTGCTGAGATTGTGGAGACGGCACTTCTCTAATTTACTTACTGGCGACGATTCCACCAATGCCGCCCATGGAGAGCGCAGTTCAGTGCCACCAATCAACGATGGCGGAGTGGAAGTACCACCTTCTAGCCATGATGAGGTTCGAGTTCCTATCCAACGAGTCAAAAACAATAAAGCAGCGGGTGCTGACGGCCTGTCAGCTGAATTGCTTAAAACCGGCGGCGATGAATTGATCAGCTCATCAGCAAAATATGGCTAGCAGAAAGCATGCCTGACGATTGCAACCTTAGCGTACTGTGCCCTATACTTAAGAAAGGAGACCCAACAATTTGCGCAAGTTATAGAGGTATCAGTCTTATTTCCATCGCATATAAGGTTCTCTCAAGCGTACTGTGCAAAAGATTAAAGCCGTTTACAAAAACACTGATTGGACCTTATCAGTGTGGCTTTCGACCTGGAAAGTCCACCATAGACCAGATTTTCACGCTACGACAAATCCTGGAGAAAACCCACGAAAATCAAATTGACACACACCATCTCTTTGTCGATTTTAAAGATGCGTTCGATAGCCCGAGAAGGTATTGCCTATACGCAACATTGTCCGCTTTCGGTATACCTGCAAAGTTGATTAGACTTTGAATAATGAGGTTGAGCAACACACGATGCTCCGTCAAGGTAGGAAATGACCTCTCCGAAACCTTTAATACCGAAAGAGGTTTCAGGCAAGGCGATCCACTGTCTTGCGATCTCTTCAACATCATCATGGAGGAGATCGTACGAAAGGCCGGTGTACATCGTAATTGCACCATTTTCTATAAAAGTGTCGAGCTCCTTGCGTACGCTGATGATATTGATAATCGGCAGAACCAAGTGAGATGTTACCACTGCTTTTGCCGCTATCGAAAAGGAATCAGCCAAAGTGGGTTTGACAATAAATGAGGGTACAACAAAGTATATGCTGTCTACAAACAAGGGAGCGCGGCTTTTAGACTCCCACGTTTCATTCGGCAGCTATAACTTTGAAGTAGTCAAGGAGTTCGTTTACCTTGGCACCGCCATGAATACCAACAACGAAATCAGCCTGAAGATAAAGCGAAGAACAATAATTGCTAATAGGTTCTACTACGGGCTCAGTAAGCAACTAAGTTCCAGAGCTCTTTCTCGATCGACAGAACTAACACTCTACAAGACGCTCGTTCTACCTATGCTGCTTTATGGCGCTGAGGCATGGGTAGTTTCGCAAACTGATGCAGCTGCTCTGGGGGTGTTCGAGATAAAAGTTCTTCGCAAAATCTTCGGTCGTGTTGGAATGAACCACGAGCTGTATGAGCTCTATGAAGACATTGACGTAGTTCGGCGTATAACTGTGCAGAGACTACGCTGGCTGGGTCATGTCCATCGTATGAACGACGAAGCTCCAGCGAAAAAGGTGCTCGTGGCGAGGGTCGCTGGTCAACGACGACGAGGGAGACCATGCCTCCGATGAATGGACCAGGCTGTGCCCTAACCGCACTTGGTGTATCCGATTGGAGAAGGCGCGCGCAAAGCAGAGGCGCCTGGCGAGAGCTGATAAGGTCGGCTGAAATCCGGACACGGGTTGTTACGACCACCTAAGTAAGTAAGTATGTATTCGCATCCAGAGTTTAATCAGCAAATGCTCTAGTCGTGGCAATGACTTGGTTTTGAGCGGAGCAACTTTTGATTTGGCGGTTAAAAGTTCTGAATGAACATCAGTTGAGTCGCTCTGATTGAAGCGTCAGCGAAGCCGTGAATTTGACATTTGGTGTTTTGATGTGTGTGTACATAGCGTTGGATAGCTATAGAATGCAATTGTGTCAAATTTTTTTTTTAAGTTTTGCCAACTGGTTCCGAGGCGCATTGGTATTGTCTCATCCCAATCGAGTTTTTCAAGCCAAATCTCCTGCAATAAGAGTTTTGCTTTGGTGACAATTGGGCATAGAATTTCGAGAGGATCAAAAAGTCGAGCTGAAACTGACAGTATGTTTCTTTTTGTGGCCCCCATATTATGAAAATATTCTTCCAACTGAAACTTAAATTTATCATTTTTCGGAACCCAATGTATTCCTACCGCTTTTGTGGAGTCGGAATCATTCAATTGCAACGATTTTTCTACTTTTTGGGGGCTTTCGTAAGATATATGGTTTGAGAACTATTTCGCCAGCTGGAATCCTGCCGACTCAAGAATATGAGCGACTTGCTTTCGAATTATTTCGAGATCTTCAGAATTGTCAGCTCCTTTAAGCAAGTCATCTACATAAAAGTCGTTGCGAATAGACTTTGATCCAACTGGATACGTTTCTTTAAATTGGTCACTAAAATAAATTAAGCAGCGTATAGCCAAAAATGGTGCATATGAGGTATCACAAGTTACGGTATTAATTTGGTATGCTTGTAACTAATTTGTCAGATTTTCTCTCCAGAGAATGAATTGGTATTTTCGGTCTGCCTCGTCAATTTGAACGTGACGGTACATTTTAGTAATGTCAGCAGTTATTGCATATTTGTGCATTCTAAAACGGATCAATGTCGAATAGAGCTCTTCTTGGGTCGGTGGACTAACCATAAGAGTGTCGTTTAATGACAGTTGGGACGATGTTCGACAAGACGCATAGAATGCTACGCGAAGTTTCGTAGAAGTACTTTGCGGTCGCAAGACGCAGTGATGCGGAATGAAATAGAGTGGAGTATCTTTGAGTATGGAGAGAAATCTTTGGTGGTCAGAGTTATGTGACCCAAATTAAGGTACTCTTTCATAAAATCCATATACAGATCTCGCAGCAAAGAGTCTTTTGAAAGTTTTCACTCCAATAATAAGAAAGTCTTCTCGCTGTTTCGAATGACAAACCGAGTAAGCTGGGATCGGACTTGAAAGGACGCGATACCTTGAACCGACCAGACGATGTGCGTTGCACCATCTCGAGACATTTTGCTTGTAAATTTATGTGAAGTTGACTCCTTGGGAATTTCTTCTAATTCCCAGAATTTCTGAACTAAAGAGTCAAGTGAACAGTTTCTTCTTCTTTTATACTTAACTGATTCCAAATTTGAGAATTAGGGCTTTCTATATTTTTGTACTTTTCAGAAACTATCCAACCGAGTAAAGTTTTCTGAAGAGTTGGAAGATCTGGACTTTGCTTTATCTGTCCGACTGAAAGTAGCTCAAAGAAAGTTTCAGCACCAAGCAGTAGATCTATTTTTTGTGGCTTAAAGAAATATGGGTCAGCAAGTTCAATATTTTTAGGAATATTCCAATTACTTATGGAAACGTGTTGATCTGGCTGGTATGTGGATATGGAACGCATTACTTATGCTTAACTGTGGAATTTGTTTTTCCAATATCGATCAAGTTAAAGTTCCTCTCTTCGTTTTTTAATTGCAACCTTTGTGAAAGTTCCTCGGTAATGAAACTAATCTGAGAACCGGAATCTAACAAAGTTCTGGTTAATTGGTACTCCCCAGATATCCTTTTTATACTAGTTACGGCTGTAGCTAGAATAACTTGGTCATCGCTTGCCGAACTGTGATTGAGAAAGGCACGAGAAGTTGAAGGTTGACCAGAATAAGAACTTGGAGTTGCTTGAGGAAGGTTCGTAATATACTGATGCAAAAGTGAGTGATGTGATTTATGAAACACTCGACACCGTGAAGCTTTGCATCTTGAAACGTTATGTCCCTTTTTCAGACAGTTGATGCATGCTGGAATTGCCTCTATTGTGTCAAATCTTTGCGATACTGACAGTGCAGCGAAAAGTGAGCATTTATAGCGTGTTCTTGCGACTTACAGAAAAGACACTTGCCATCTTCCTGAGAAGTACTTTTATTGCACGCAAGCGAAGATTTAACATTCTTTTTGGACCCAGTATCCTGCTTTGGTTTGTTAAACCTCGATCTTGACGTGGAAGCCTCATCAGCTGAAATATGCTGAAATATGGAGCATTCTCACAATCGCTCCATAATGGTAGTTTATTATAATTCAACTGTTCTTCCCATTTGGCTTTCGTGATTGGATCAACTTTTGACATGACTAAATGAATAAGAATCGCATTTGCGATATTCTAATCATCTTCTATTGACAATAGGTAGTCGTAAAGCGCTGAGACTGTGTCGATCATGGTACGTAAGGCTGAAGCAGATGGCTCGTTGATCTCTGGAAGATCAAAAAGCTTCGAAATGCTATCGAAAAATATAAGACAATTGTTGTCATAAACCTTTTTCAAACTAGCTAAAGCCTTCGGATAATTTCTTTCCGTAACTTGGAAGGCCTTTACTGTACCAAGGGCTTCAACGGATAAGCATGACAGCAAATGATTGAATTTTTCAATATCTGCTAAAGTGTGGTCGTTGTCCACAAGATTTTTGAAGAGGCTGATAAAATTCTTATAATCGGCATATTTTCCGCTGAATTTGGGAAGACGCATGCTGGGAAGTCTATATTGACGTTGGCTACATCCAAACGAAATTTCTGGAATATTAGACTTCCAATGTTTGCTCAGTATTTGCAAAAATAATGATTTCGTGGAGACGCAAGCATCTTCCAGAATGGAGCGAAAGTCATCGGTGGCATCGAATGACTATCTTCCTTTGATAGCTCATAGCTTGTTCAATGTATGAATTTAGAATAGGATTTAATGAAATTGTTTTCTCGTGTATCGCTCTCTTCATTCTTAGAATGTTAGCAAATACAGTCTCTCTCTGCTTTATTAAAGTTTCTGTGCCATCGTTGTGTGGAGAATTTTGACGTTTTTGAGCCATGGGGCGAATTTAAAGTGAAATTAATTTAACACAAACGCAATTTGCAATAAATTTGCGACCAAAACAAATTATTACTGTTCAAATTAATTATTCTAAACTTACTGTTTACAATAAACTTACTGTTCGTTTATTCGAGTAAACGAAACGAACTTAACTCGCAAGCAAAACTTTTATTATTTCTATAATAAAAGCCTTACACTGATTTATAAATTGGAAAATTGATTTACAATAAATTTTGAGCCGAAGGAAATCTTAAAATATTTTTAAGAAATTATTTAAATAACGAAAAATAATTTTTTTCCAGCGTATATTTGAAAGTTTATTAAAATTTTTTGGAAGTTTTTGCAGATTACACGGAAGGCCATTTCGCCATCCTCAAAAAAAAAAAAAAGAACTAACATTTAGGTACAAAATCTTATTAGTTCTGTTTGGGTGGGACTTATGCCATGTTCTCACGGCGCTCTGAATTAAGTAATTCGGTCTGTGAATTGCGATCATGAATTACCCCGTTTTCACGAATCATTCATGATTCAGTTTGACTTACCTTATTATTTAAATAGATTTTAAAAGCAAAAAAACTCACTTTGACTGCTTGCAGCTATTTGTTTTGTTTTGATTTTTTTCTTCTTAGAGCTTTTTTCGATTCATTTTCGATAAAAATTAGAGATGAAACCGATTTCTACCGATTTCAAATGAAGTAATTCAGCTTGTCAAATTTTGTATGGCAAATTACATTATTCAGAACATAATTCTGCGAATTACGAATGAAAGCTGAATTACGTTATTCAGCGTGCCGTGAGAACATGCTATAATGACGCTTGAATTATTTTGGTAATTCTGTAACGTGCAAATCTTTATTTATTTTCAATTTCGTATATCTACCGCATAGCTACAGTTCGTTGTAAAACTTTACTTAAGTTGTATCTGATAGGCTTAATGACTTGCTTTTTTCTTGCTTTCAAAACCTTTCCAAAAAGGAAAAAGTATCAGATATACCAACCTCAATTCCTCTAAACATTGATCGTATTGCGGAAAAGGAGGTAGAGTTCTGACAGCAAACATCTCTATAGTTCTTTTCAGTTTTCGCCATCGAGGAATGCAGAATTTTTTTATTCTATTCATCAAACATCAAAATATTCATCAAACAATTCATTGATCAATCGTAGGATCAAAATTCATCAAGAAGATCAGGAAGATCAAGATTATCATCGAAGCAATCCTAACCATCTGAAACATTGGTAAACATTTTATAGATTCTATATCTATCCAAATTAATGTTCTTAACTATATTCCCTTCGCAGCTCTGAATACGAAAAAAAAGCTTGCGGGTGCAAAAGCTTACTAGAGCATTAGATAAGCCATAGAGAACATGGAAATATCTTTACTCTGTGCCTCGACCAGCAAATTTTTGAAGTTAGTCTATAGTCAGTAACCGGCGGACAGTCATTGCATAAGCTTAACCCATTATGGACTGACCCATGTTCCCGTTGAGCTAGAATGATGAAACTTTCCAAAAATG
This sequence comes from Coremacera marginata, assembly GCA_914767935.1. Lineage (NCBI taxonomy): Eukaryota > Metazoa > Arthropoda > Insecta > Diptera > Sciomyzidae > Coremacera > Coremacera marginata. Next base: position 98,880,664 of record OU612046.1, read on the forward strand.
TTTATTTTGGTCGAATTTAGGAAAAATAGTCAAAAAATTATAATAAAATTTAAAAAAAAATTTTAAAAATGGAGTTGCCACCTCGAGATTTTAAATTTTCAAATTGATCGATATTGAACAATATTCTAAAAGCAAAGTCAGCATTTTGCACCAATATTAATCTCAAGAATTTCCACAAAAAAAAAAAAAAAAATATATAAAAACGTATTTCCTTAACGACCAACGTTTTGTCAACCCGCGGAAGTCACGTATGCCAGCCAAACTTCATAAAAAGACACAAAATTTAAATATAAAGCCTTGGGAGTCACGCATGTCATAAAAATTCACTAAAATTAAATTTAAAGCCTTAGAAACACGATCGTATAAGAACTATATTTAACTTTATCTTTTTTTAGATTTTGTACAGGTTTAAAATTAAAGATAAAAAATGGATAATTCCCAAATTTCCCAAGCTTGGAAATGTAATTACACGTCATTGTTCAGCCTTGAGCGAAAACGGGTCGATTAGATAAATTCATAAACGCTGGACAAAAATAGAAGCAACCAAACACTGGACAAAATTATAAAGAAACCAAACACTAGTTAAAAATATAATCCTTATATATACATATAAAGAAAATAGCTCTAATCCTTAAAACCTTAATAACTAGCTAAAAAGTAAAGTTGAAGTTGAATATAAAAAATAAATTCTTAGTAAAAGAAGAATGAAAAGGGGAAACAATGAAAGTGTTAAGCCCAGTTTCTGTAGTGTTTGGAAAAAAAAACACTAAAATTAACGTTAGATTAGTTAATGAAGTGAGAATTAAGAGAAAAAAAAAACGCATCAATTAACTTAAATAACTAACCTTGCTTTAGTAACTTAAATACGGAACAGATAACATAGGGTAGGAACAGGCAGCAGCCGTGCACTTTCGCAGCTGCACGTGCAAAGCTATTTGAGGTACCCCTTGCCTACAAACTTAAGAGGAAAGTACGGCTGACTTTGCGTTGAGTAGTTGTTAAACCCTTAACATGCAAAACGTATAATCAATTACTGCAATATTTTGAAGCCTATAAAGAGCAATTATATTTCTATTACTATAAATACTGGTGTCACGTTGTGAGGACAAGAAATTGTTTATCAATTTCTGTTCCACAAATAACATGTAAATAATGTATATAAAATAATTATTAAATTATAAATTATATATATAATTTATATTATAAATATTATTAACAATATACATTTTGTATTATATAGCCAACTGTTGTTAAAATAACATTAACATACAAATAAATATACACATACACGCATTCATGCATACACATGCATGTAAACAAAACAACAGAACAACGAAACAGAAAAACAGCGCAAGCAAATAACAAGCGGCGCGATAGCATAGGAAAGGCAGTCTTCAACAGAGCACATGTGCAAAGACTTAGGTCAGCTAAGCTCAGGTTCTCATAGTAAAGACGTTCACACCCTTTAAGCTCAGGTTTTCATTGTAAAGGCGTTTACACGCGATTTCATTTATTACGCGAATTCCCACTCAAAATTGAAATTTGGTAATTTCAATCGATTCATTTCATCTTCACACGAGCACAGTTCGGTAACGGTTAAGTTTGTGGGGTTTGTTGATATACCGTTGGAAAGGTGATTTCATTGTCTTTAAAATGAGTTATAAGTTTTATGTAAGTTAGTTTTTCTGCTAGAAACAATAACGTAAACCAAAGTCGAGAAATACTAATTAACCCTGTAGCTCCTAAGAATGTGAAAATAGACCCCCCACCCATAAGATTTTTTGCTCAGCTCGACATAACTTTTCAGCTCCGTAAATAGTTGCACTCAATTGCGGGACACCCTGTATATATATATATATATATAAATATCTCATAAATATATATATCTCTATATATATAAAAGTCTTATTCGCTTCCACTCAAGCCTCTAACTCAGAGTTAGATATACGAAAAAGAAGACGCTTCAAGCAGCTAAAGTTAAAAATTCAGTATTAAAGTCGAGAAATACTAATTAACCCTGTAGCTCCTAAGAATGTGAAAATAGACCCCCCACCCATAAGATTTTTTGCTCAGCTCGACATAACTTTTCAGCTCCGTAAATAGTTGCACTCAATTGCGGGACACCCTGTATATATATATATATATATAAATATCTCATAAATATATATATCTCTATATATATAAAAGTCTTATTCGCTTCCACTCAAGCCTCTAACTCAGAGTTAGATATACGAAAAAGAAGACGCTTCAAGCAGCTAAAGTTAAAAATTCAGTATGTGTTTGCTAGATTCGCTTGATACGCTAAATTTTCCCAAGTTCTTTTGTTGCTGACGTAAAACTGGTCAAACCGGTTTTTTTTGTGTTTTTTTTTTTGTTTTTTAGTTGCTTATAGCGTACCCTTTTCGCATACCTGGTTTTGAGTGGAAGCTGCATGGAATTCGTTTGGATTGATCGTATCAGATTTTTTGGGTGATATTCGTGTTTAGAAGGCCAAAGTCCATAAGAAAAAATGAGTGGCATATGGATCACAAAATGGGTGGCGCCTAGTGTTATTATAAGTGTGTACTGTGGAAAATTTTATATTTTGGAAATCGTTCAGTATTAAAAACCATTAAGAATTGTATTTATGTAAATGTTTTTAAAAAATGTCTCTTGTTTAAAGTGTTCTTTTGCTGAATACATAATATATGTTAATAATATAGAACAGTTTTTGTGGTTTTTCACACAATGTAGTGTTTGATGCCTAATTTTTTCCATTCCTCTTTGTGCGGTGTTTGTTTGTCTGTAGTAGTCTGTAGTCTGTAGTCTGTAGTTCGATAACGAATCGCTTGTGAATCGTTTTTTTAAAGTTTTCGAATAGTTTCATACCGACTTCATCAGAGGTTGGCTTGATGATTAAAGAAAGAACCGATTAAAATCATGACTTTCCTAAACTCCATTTAAGATGTTTTGAAACAAAAAAAAACCAATTTTTTCCGACTTTTCAATACACAAATTTAAAAAAAAAAGAATTTTTTACTAACTTTCTATTCTTAATACGTCATTTAAGCGAATATTTTTGTTTTTTAAATTTTATGGTTTTTGTTTTTTGAATTTTAAGTGAAAAAAGACTTAAATATAAATTTTCATAAATTTTTGTGATAAAAAAATTTTGTGAAATATTTTTTCTTCTGTTATGTTATTTCGTGCTTATTCTTCATATAAATAATTTCCACTTATAATTTGTTCAAGATTTTCATATGAATAAGTTCTCGTTAACAAATTGCTTTTTGTTGTTTTGGCGACTCGTTAACAAATTGCTTTTTATATTTTTATATTTTGCTTTTTATAGTTTTTGGCGACTCGTTAACGAATTGCTTTTATTAGTTTTGGCGACTCGTTAACGAATTGCTTTTTCATAGTTTTGGCGACTCGTTAACGAATTGCCTTTTTCGGTTTTGACGAATGTATAACGAAGCCGAAAAAAAGTTGGTCAAAAAATGATAAAAATAATAATTGCAAACTTTTGAAAAGCCAAATCTTTAAAAAAATACCTAAATAACAACAAAAAAATAAATTTTTTTTTTTTACCAAGTTGGGGTTCGAACCCATGTCCGCGAATGCTGGCTTTTATTAACAAGCAAATTAAGCAAGATTTATTCAGCATCTGAAATAGCTGAGTGGGTAAGGTGCCGGACTAGCATTCAGTAGACGTGGTTTCGATTCTTGACGTGGTAAGCTTGAAATTAGTTTTTTTTTTTGTTTTATATTTTATTTCTTATTTTTTATATGATTCGTTATCGAATTGCTTCTTTTAGTTTTGGAAACTCGGTAAAGAATTGCTTTTTATAGTTTTGGGGACTCGTTATTGAATTGCTTATAATAGTTTTGGCGACTCGTTAACGAATTGCTTTTTTCGGATTTGACGATTCATTAACGAAAGAGGAATTTATCCCGCTCGCGATATTATAAATGAATCGCTACTAATAATTGCTAATGAATGAAATGTACGAGAAACGATTCGTAAACGATAACATTAGTGAATCATTTTGTTTATTGGGTTTCTACAGAATTACACACATGTACTAGCTCTATTTCCAAGAAAAAAAAGCGTTCTTTTAAAGTTTTTTTTACTTTTGTCCTCTTAGATTGATAAAATCTCACACTGCGCACCGCTTGAATAACACCTCCTATTGGGTGCTGTGAGTACAGTTTTTGATAAAATGTTCGCAGAAAATGCAGGCGTATCTTTAGAAACGGCCTCTAAGTATAATGTTAAAAGGAAGTGCACTCATAGAAGTCGCTATTCATTTGTGGGTAATGACTGCAATAAACTTTTAAATAACGCCGACCTATTAGATTCGAAAAGGAAGTATTTAGAAATTTGCAAATGTGCTGATTATTTCAAAAAAATTAAAAGAGTGTGAACAGGCCCGTAGCCAAGGAGGGAGACGGGTTTGAACACCTAAACCCACCCCTCCCCCTTAAGGTCCAGAAAGTATGGAAAAATAACACAAATGAGACTATTGAATTTAAAATGGGATTTTTTTAAGATAAACTGAGATAATGATGTAAATTTACTTGAAGATGCAAAAGTTTCAACATTTTCAAAGCCAATTTGAAGAACTTCGCTTAATTAATGAACAATTTTGTTGGCTAAATGAACGTTTAACTTTGCTTATAAAAGTCATAATCATTATATTCGAATTTAACAGCAAGGAGTTTGTATATTTTTAGGAACCATTTTCACTTGTGAATTTTGATGCTCAAAAAGCCCCTAAAATCCAGAAAAATATATATTTGAAATTATACCTAGAACGAGTACAGTTTTATAAATTTTATAAAATTATGTTGACATTTTTTATTCAATATCTAAGCTTATTGGACCCAAAATCTTTGAGAAAGCATTCATTTGAATGGATTTGCTTTTTAATTCTTAAAAGCTGTATAATGCAAAAATACATGAACCTCGAAATTTAACACTTGGTTTATAAGACATTCTTATATACCAAGAATTTTGTCGGCATTTTTAAAATTATTTTTTATTATGAGGCATTACGAATGAATTACACTAGGCGCCAAAATCCAAAAAAATTTCTGTGATCCACATGCCACTAATTTTTTTTATGGACTATGGCCTTCTAAACATGAATATCACAATAAAAAAACATTTCTATGGATAAGTTGTTGAGATATGGTTTTTGAAAAAATTTCGCCTTTTTCCAGGATGTAGTGTCATAAATAGCAACCTATCTCGAAAACGAATTAACCAATTTAAAAAAAAAAATTTAATCAAGACAATTTAATTACCTACAAATGCTTAGAACAAACTTTGCCATTTGGCTCAGTAAATTTGACGGAATAAGATGAAATTCGGCGAATTTTTTTTTTTTTTGAAAAAAATCAAGTCGAATAATGTTTAAAAAATCTGAAAAAAATCGAAATCTCAAAAAAATCTCAGTTTATCATTTTTTACGTAAAGATAGTTCTTTGAAGAAAAAAAACACACTGCCATTGAGGAAAATTCATGGTAGAATAATGAAGTTATACTCCATTGAGTGAAGGTACCGAAATTCTACTTATGATTTTTTCATTTAATGCCTTAAAAAGTACAGAATAAAAAGAATACCAAAAAAATATTGACTTAAATAGGAAAGGAAATAAGATACAAATGTTGAATTAGAAAGCGATAAAATAAGTTCTGAAAAGTATTCAAAATTAAACTTTTTGGCAATGGCAAACCTTAAAAATGATTTTTTCCCTATTTTTATCGATTAAGTTATTTAAGTTTATGTGCTATAAGTCAATATAAAAATGCATTTCATAAAGTATTTATAAAAGCTTTTACAAAAAGACCAATTTTTTATCAGAATAAATTTCTGAAACACTGCAAAAATCTTCGTACCTTCGTAGTAGAGATTAAAGGAATTGTATTGGTTAATTATTCTTAAAAGTAGCCATCAACATTTCTCTAAGTGTAACAATAATCGAAAAATTTGTAAATAAATTGAGTTATTGTTCGGTCCGAGCGATTAATTGAGTAATTAATTTTTTAATAAATCAGATTCCAAATTAACTGATTATTCAAATCACTAATAAGTCGATTAATGGGAATTATGATTAATTTGTTGAGTGATTATTCGATTAATCAGGAATATGATTAATCAAACATGTTAAGTGTAAAAACATTTATTATTGTTCTTGAAATTTACTATTTACTTGTTTTAAATACATAAAACCCGAAATCTTATTAATCAAAAAATGAACCACTCGATTATTTGCACGGTGCTTACTGTAATTCTGCAATTACTCGCACATTTTCTTCAGGGCATGTGAGAGAGTTGCTTCTGCGCTCATTTTTCTCTCTTTTACCCGTGCAATGGCAACTCCCCTCATCTAGCACGCTGAGCACGCAGTTGGCTCGTTCGGTCGCACGGTGCCAAAGTGCTGATTTTGCCCAATTCTAACATAGGGTAAAGAAAACTAAGCGAAATAAAACTAAACCATATTTCAAACAAAACTAAATTCTAGCTTAAGCTTGCTTAAGGGGGTCCTCTGGTAATCCGAAAATTTTTTTTCGATATATCATATTTCTATTGCTCAGATACTCAAAAACATTTTCCCAAAAGGATTTTTCAAAATTCGAAATAGTTTAGGAGATACAGGCATTTTTGTGTAGGTATGTTTTCGTCAAAATAACGCATCAGCAAAGTTGTTTATTTGCCTGCAGTCATTAGTCGAAAATTCTGTGGAATTCTTCCAAAATATGTATTGATAATACAAAATATACACACACAGTATGTATACATGCAGTATATATACATGCATGTTTTGATTTAGGGGTTGAAATGATTTTGAGCCCAGGTGTTCACATGAAAGAAGCAAACGAACGAGATTCAGTTTATTTTCGAACGCTGAAAGCTACGCGTGCGCGATAACTGCTGTTGTAAAATAAAAGAAAAATCGTTTTGTGTTTTTTTTTTTGCTATGGATAAAAAAAGCCACCCAAACGCGCCGCGTAAGTACGCGTATCGAACAAAAAAGAGGCATTTCCGTGGAAACCAGCACTCCCAAGTAGAGGACACCGACTTTGCCAGCACATCGGCCAAAAAATTGAAGAAAACGCAAGACAATGAAGTCATCATCGAAAACAACCTCCAGTTCTGTTTCTTGGAATTTTTTTCATTTTTCCAAACGCTTGCTGCTCTGGTTATCTGCGCCCAATGTAAACAAAAAATTCGATTTGGAAAAACATGTATGCGTGGAGTCGGCTTCAAAGTGAGTCTGCAGTGCCAATGTAAAGCTACACAGTATATTAATTCTTCGCCGGTGGTCGGTAAATCTTTTGTTGTAAATCGCCGGTTGATATTTGCCATGAGATTGCTTGGAATAGGGAGAGAAGGTATTAATATGTTCTGCGGATTAATGGACATATGCCAAGGATTGTGCCTTGATGCGTACTATGGCACCTTGAAAAACATGCATGTGTCTGCTAAAGCAGTTTACAAGCAGTGCCTGTTGAATGCGGTTAAAGAAGAGCAGGAACAGCAGAAAGAAAAAAATCCTGACTGTGACTCCTCATTGCTGACCGTTTCAGGGGATGGCACCTGGAAAAAACGGGGATTCTCGTCTCTTTTTGGTGTCACTACGCTCGTCGGTAAACATACCAAAAAAGTGGTTGACTCCGTTGTCAAATCAAGCCTTTGCCAGGCATGCAAAATGTGGGGGAAAAAAAATGACTCTGCAGACTTCGAAGAATGGTACGAATCGCACCAGAAAACATGCACAAACAACCACAGTGGGAGTGCGGGCAAGATGGAGGTAGATGCCGTGAAGGAAATGTTTGCCTCATCGATCGAAAAATATGGCATAAAATATGAAAAATATATTGGCGATGGCGACAGCAAAACCTTCAAGGCCATTATAGACCTTGATCCGTATAACGGCGACCCCGTTGTCACAAAAAAGGAGTGCATCGCTCACGTGCAAAAACGCATGGGCACACGGCTGCGCAAGGCCAAAAAAGAAAACAAAGGCATCGGTGGAAAAGGCACTGGCAAACTGACAGACAAAGTCATAAGCGAGCTGACTACTTACTATGGACTTGCTATTCGACGTAATAAGGACTCTGTGGAAAACATGAGAAAAGAAATATGGTCAACATATTATCACAAAAGTTCAAGTGATGGTAATCCACAACATATGTATTGCCCACCTGGTGAGTCCAGCTGGTGCGCCTATCAAAAGTCAGCAGCAGAAGGCTCATTAGCCTCATTTCACCACACGTACGCCCCACTTGATGGAAAGGTTCTGCAAGTAATGAAGCCCATATACGAAGCGTTATCATCCGACGATCTACTCAACCGATGCACTGGAGGTGAAACGCAAAATTGTAACGAATCGTTCAACTCGCTTTTGTGGACCTTTGCGCCGAAACATATCCACTGTGGTGCTACCACAGTCGAAATCGCAAATTTTCTGTCAACCTGCATTTTCAACGAAGGCTTCACAAGTATTTTAAAAATAATGTCAACAATGGGTATTGTCATCGGCCCACAAGCCGAGATGTATGCTGAATCTCGCGACGGAAAACGACTTCAACGCTCAGAGCTAAAAACGTACGCATCATCGAAAGAGGGTCGCACAGCCCGCAGAGCCCAAAAAGCCATGGAAAACTCGTTTTATGAGATGGAGGAAGGCACACTTTATGGGGCTGGAATTGCCGATTAATATTCGTAAGTATTGTATTAAAAAAATATGTGTTAATGTCATTTGTGTGCCTCAAAATTGAAGTCAAAACTTTAAACGCGTTTTTCTCGAAACCATGTTTTTCAAAACGATAACTCAAACAGTTTTTGACCGATTTTGATATATGAGGCATGAAACGACGCAGAATTTACGCCGCTATAGCCCCTACCTCAAACTTGCCGAAAAAATAATTTTTACTATTTTTTTTCTACACTAGACTACAAAAAAAAAGGTCGAAATTCGATTTTTCATTTTCAAAGTGGCGGCTCCCCCCCTAAAAAAATTTCGATTTTTATTTCCGAGGTAGGGGCTATAGGGACATTCATTCTAAGTAACTGAATATTTTTTATTTTTTTTCAGACGATGTTTACACTTGAAATCGTGCGCAATTTGGACCCACCTTTTTTCCGGAGAACCTCGTTACTAGGCCGAGAACTTTCTGAACGGTCCATAAATTCACTTTTTCAAAATTTTGTATTTTTTTCAATAAATTAAGCTACCCAAATCAAAAAACGGAACTAAAATATCTTTACTCGTTATCTTTCCACAATATTTTGAAAAAAGGCTAAAATTTGGCATAGATTACCAGAGGACCCCCTTAATAAGCTCAAGCCAACATAATTTTTATTTCAGCACAACTAAAAATCGTTGGAAGGCCTTTCTGCGAGCTTCGATTGTGTTGGTAAGCTTATTTTATAAATTTTTTAATTTATTTATTTTCGCGCGATTAAATTTATACCAATATTTTTTGTCACGGGTATCTAAAATTTAATAGCACTCCAAAGCAGAATTCATCAATGGTAACTTAACAGAATGCATTTTGCTCGCAAAATTTCGCACTGTTAACATAACAGAATGCATGCTGTTAACATTAACATATTTTTTTTATGTACGCTCATCTATGAAAACTTGAATTAGATCGGTTAGCTCTTGTGGAACATATGTTGCTGTTGTTGCTATTTTGACGACTTCTGCTCAAACTTCATATTACCTGTTATTTTTGTTGCGCTCATAATCTGTAATCTGTTGACGTTTTGTTGACAAACTCATTTTAATTTTTACCTAAGCTTTGAGCAAAGAAAAAATATTCCAGGATTCCTAAATGAATATATATAAAAAATAAAATTGTTTGGTTCAATGAAAAGAAAAGCAATTTATGTAAGACGTTATACCTAATTTAAAAGATATCGGTTGGAAATTATGAGGGCACTTATAAGGGAAATTATGAGCAACTGAGTTTTTATTTTTTTTTTTTATTTCAATAATTTTCGATAAGTTATTTCGAACCGATAACGAAGTAAATTATTTGAATAATTAATTAAATAATGTAGGTAAGATATATGCAATTCATATTTTTTTTTTGGTTTTTCTATCAATCCTCTATCAATTTTATATTATGAATTATACCGAACCTAGCTAAAACTATGATAAATGATTCTATTATATATTGTGTAAAATTGTTTTTTGATAAAAATGAGCAGAATTGAGCTGCACTTAAATAAGGACGTAATGAAGCTTTTGAATTGTAAAAATAAAATCCGTTTAATATGAACTGAATAAATCTCTTTCTTGTGGCAATGGGATAAGTTAAGGGGGAGGTAAGGTTTGACAACTTTTTTTCCATATTTTTTTATTTTTGTTTCTGAAAGTACAAGATCTGAAGAATATTGTATTAAATTTTTAGGTCATGCGGAGCAAAACTATCGAAGTTACAGTACGTTGAATGACCGTTTATCGTCACAGCATCTAGATGATGCGGTAAATGCGTTTAATACAACAATCATTGATTGCTTTCATGGATCTATTTCTCAAAGAAAAGCTTCTATGATTTCGGGCCCTGTGTGGTATACTAATGAATTAAGAAAATTGAGAAACTTGAAATCGAAATATTATAAAAAATATCAAGTGACACATAACATATGTGATTTTGGTCGTTATACATCTACTAAATACAGTTACCAACTGCTGTGCAAGCAATCCTATAATATCTACCTAACAAAAGTAAAATTAAACGTTAGGTCTGATGCAAAATCATTCTGAAGCTTTGTAAATACTAAACGCAAGATTAATTCCTATCCTTCTTTTATGAAATATAATAATGTTGAGTCCGATAATGATAATAGTATTTGCAACCTTTTTGCTGACTTTTTCAAGTCGACTTATTCATAAACTTCTTGTGATAATGGCACTTATCCCCATAATGTTCAATCTGGAGATATTTATCTCCCAATAGTTGATACCAATACAGGTTTATCATTCTTAAAAAATCTTAAACCGTCATATAAGAGCAGTCCCGACAACATACGTGCATATTGAAATACTGCTGCGAAGAAGGAGTAGCCCCAATAACTTTGCTTTTTAATTCTTCTTTAAAATCTTGATATTTTCCTGCTGTCTGGAAGTCCTCATTTATTATTCCGTTACATAAATCTGGTAACAGGCCTTTAATTGATAACTATCGTGGTATTGCGAAATTAAGTGCTTTGCCTAAATTTTTTGAAGCAATTGTTACATCACAATTATCACATAGTGTTAAGTCTTTGATGTCTCCATGCCAACATGGATTCCTTTCTGGAAAATCTACTGTTAGTAACCGACTTGAATTTACATCAAAAACTATAGCGAATTTTGGAGAAGGTTTTCAGAATGATGTTATTTACACGGACTTCAGCAAAGCTTTTGACGTTCACAAACTCTTAATTTTAAAATTATCTCTTGTCGGAATTCGCACACAATTAGTGTGGTGAATTGAATCGTTTTTAAGTTATAGAACACAATTCGTTTTATTTAAACTCGTGAAATCATACGAGTTTTCTTTTACCTCGGGAGTACCCCAAGGAAGTCACCTCGGGCCCCTTCTCTTTCTACTTTTATGTATAAATGATTTGCCATCTGTAATAATGCATTCTAATAACTTGATGTATGCTGAAGGCGTCAAACTATTTCTCTCTTATAGAAATGAATATGACGCTGTACTCTTACAAATTGACATCAACAATCTTCATAACTGGTGTAAAATAAATCTCATGAATTTCAATATGAAAAAAATGTAAGCACATGACTTTCTCGCGTAAGCCATTGCTTAGGCATACTCACAAAATTTGTGATTACACATTAGAATCTATAGAAAGTTTCGTTGATCTTGAAGTAACAATGGACCCTAAGCTGCGCTTTCATATTCATATTAATCTATATATATAAAAATAAAATGCATTGTGTATGAAATTGATGTTCTCTGTAATGCGTGAACCGATTATGTTTCTGATTTCCCAGGAAAGGTAACGTCAATACCAAGGTTTTTATGTATAAACGGTCTTTGTATGTGTTTTGGTTTATGACCCTGTAGGAAAATCAACTAATTTAAAAGTAGTTGATAAAGTAGTTTTTTGTCAACCACAACTTGTTGAAATTCTGATTTTTTTCCATAGAACGAACTAACATATTTTGTATGGTGATGTCCGCTAAATAAGTCAATTGACTTTCGCCTGCATATATTTTCAACTACTTGGTTAGTTATATTTAAACTATTATTTTTAATTACTTTAAAATAATCAATTGAAAACTATTACTGATGGCCTAAAGTACAAAATAATTGATGAAATAACATGGTTAAATATATATAAACTTGTAATCTAATAAAAATTTGCAATTAAAACATGTCCAAATCAGAGTAGTTGCCGCCTTAATATAATTCATAGTAGTTCATATACTAGTTTATTTTAAATTATTTTTTATTTTTATTTTTTATAGAAATTATAGGAACAAGCTAACTTGTTTTTAAAAACAACTAATTAAAAAACTATACGCGACCCTATAGGAACAAACTAACTTGTTTTTAAAAAGAACTAATTAAAAAACGAATTTAAAATAAACTAGTATCTGATGTACTTTGAATTATATTTAGGCGGCATCCACTTCAATTCTAAATAGTTTTTATTGCATTATAAGATATGTTTCATGAATATAACGCCACTGCGAAATTTGAATAATTTTTGTAACGGCCAGTTTAAACAATAGATAATGTTTTGCGAATTTGGTCATCTTTGCACAACAACAATAGTGAGCAAAAGTGAACTCTTTTCTTATATTGGTACATTGTTTATTGCTTAATATCACTTTTGAAGCTGTCTTATATTTATAACGCCATTTCAAAATTTTTAATAAAAACGATTTTTATTGAATTTATAAAAAAAAATATATTAACCCTCTACTGCACGCATTGTGATCCAGCTAGAAAAAAATTTTTTTTTGGTTGGATTTTTACTATAAATGGAATAATTAAATACGCAAAAAAAATATTTTTCGGAAAAGTAGTTCCGTTTTCTTGAAATTTGTTTTTGCCATATATGGCTTCATATGCACTCCTAGCTTCTTCAACCTAAAAAATAATTACCATATACTTATGGCGTTCTTTGCAACAAAAATACATTTTATTTCATATTTAATTTTTTATTTATATATTTTATTATTACGATATTTAAAATGTAATTTAAATAATAAATGGTAACGTAAGGAAAAAAATACAAAAATACAGACTTCAATGGTTTTTATATGTAGTTATTAATCAAAAGCAGAAAACATAAATAAGTAGGTATTATATAAAAACTGATATAATTCATTATGAATGAAATGAAGCAAAGCAATTTCTGTCTTTGTTCAAACAAAGAAAAACTCCGCATTTAGTGCATTTTATAAATGACCGAAATTTGCAATCATTTTGACATAGCTGCCTAGCACTATTCCATTCTGGAAGATGATCGGTAGAATCCAGTCGGACAGCATTTAGTGGAAAGTCTGGGTGGCGAGCTATGTTTTTTTTAGCTTTTTTTGGCTGCAAAGTCGGGATTGAAGCACATGGATCTGAACCTCTTTTCCTATTTGCTGTAGTATTTGCGGTTGAAGCAGGTCGACCCTTCTTTTTGGTTAGAATTTTGTTAACCTTGTTTAGATGTTCTACTACTGCCATCTTGAAATCGAATAGGGGCATGTATGCATCGCTGCCTCGACGCCACAATATCCATGCATTAACGATGCATAAGTCCAAGAAATGGAAAAAAATCTACTTGTACCATTTCTTTGATCTTATTTCTATTCGGTACAGACCGAGCATTGAATCTAGAAGATCTACACCTCCCATATATTTGTTATAAATATCTATAACTTTTGGGCAATCTATTTCGAGATACTTTTTTTCCCTTCTGCTGTATCGTATTTTTGATGTAGTGGGATCGCTTCCCACAAAAGTCGATAGCATGTTTACTAATTTGTTGTCGAACCACGATACGAAAGACACTTTTTCACCATCTATTTCTGCAACTTTTTCGACAAAACTCCCACGACCTTTCTTCTTCATCTCTTTTTCTGTTGGAACATTAATATTACGTACCCTATTGAGCCTCACCGTTCCTAATGCATGAATACCCGTTTTAGTGAGATAAACTTGAAGTTTAGGACTGTTAAACCAGTTGTCAAAAAACAGCTTATGATTTTGATGGCGTGGGACTGTAGCAGCTAGCCGTGCAACAACATTTCCACTTACACCAAGATCTGGTGCACCATCTGGAATTGTGTTGCTTTGCTCTCCTGCAAACAGGTCAAAGTCGTAGCTAAACCCCGATATGCCGCTAAGAACGAGATTTTTGTATCCCCATTTATGTGGTTTTTTTGGATTATATTGTTTAAGTTCATGGCGACATTTTGTGGGAATGGTTTGCTCATCCACTGCAAGACATTCTTCTCTTGGTACTAGAAGGAGTCGATCTCTTATCTTGTTCAAATAAGGCCTTATTTTGAACAGCTTGTCATGTCCAGGCGAACCATATTTGACAAAGTTATCATTATTCGCAAAATGAAGAAAGCGCTTTATTCCCTCCCACCTCTTACAGGTCATGGTCTCATAAACGAGAGGCTGACCACGATGAGAATTCCAATAACATCTAGTAGAAGGCAATTTCAATAATGACATGAACAGACAGATACCAACGAACTGTTCCACTTCGCCTCGCGTAATATTGGCTGGTCTATTGATGTTGTCTTGTAAAGCCTTTCTGTTGGATTCTTCTACAATCATGTCAAAAATTTCATCGGAGAATAAGAACAGAAAATAATCAGCAGGCGTCTCGAATTTTGACATCGCCTCTGGCAGTTCCTTGGTTCCCAAAAAAGGTAAGTCACCTTCCTTGTATGCACCAAGTTTAGTTTCCTTCCAGTTTATTTTCTGCTCCTTGTGTCCTTTTTCTTTCGGAATGAAACTCGCCAGCGGTGCATTATCATCAGAATCATATTCGCTGCTTTCATCCATCTCAGGTGTCACCCGTGGATCTTGCCAAGACTGATCTGCCACGTTTTCATTGTCAGATTCAGGCATTTCTAAGTCACTTTCTAACTCATCAGAAGGAATCGAACAAAATCTTATTTTAGACATCGCATGGGAGGAGCTCCTAATTATGGAAAAATAAAACAATACTAACTTTTTATCGTAAATGAATGAGAAACCAAATAGCAACCAAAGTTGGACGAATATTTCTGTGAATGCGTTAAACGCCATATATGGCTGTTCGAGGAAATGCATGATTTCATGAGTTTTACATGAACAATTGAAAAACAATCACATAGACATTAACCACTAGGCTATACATTCTATAAAAAAAATTATATAATAAAATTAACTTACATGTAACTTGAAAAAATAAATGTTTTATTTTCTGAATTCTCCAGCCACGAAACGACAACACGCACTGATAAACTAAACTAATATTTTCTTCGCAGCTGTTTAAAAAAAAATAAACAACAACATTCGCCATATATTCACAAGCGTCTACTTTTGCGTTTTAATAACTGTTGTTTTTAGTAACTGTTGATAGCCGTTGGAAATTCGAATTTTAAAACGAAAAGCCATATATGGCTTCGTGTGCAATAGAGGGTTAAATTACTGTTCCATTGGCTCCAATAATATTGTAAATGCGATTTGGCATACTTGCAATTCATTTTTTTAATGTGTGGATCAATTTTACTCCATTCTTCGAAAATTACTGATTTCCGTTCTTTCACTTTGCCAAATTGTCTGTTATTTGTATACACCTGGCGTACAAGAACTCCCCATAAATTCTCGATGGTATCACAATCTGAAGAGAACGCCGGCTACTCCAATAAATCAATGTTATTGGCCTGAAACCATCTCGATTTACATAGATTGCCGCATTATCTTGCTGGAAAACTAGTTGTGTCTGTCCGTTTTTTTCCAAAAGTGGAGTCAAACTGCTCTCCAGCACACGAGTGTAGTCAGCGCTCTTCATGCTTGAACTTTCAATTTCAGAAAAACCACCCCACACCATCACTTTCTCTCCACCAAAACTTCGTTTTGAAAACGGAAGTGGTTCGCGGCGTATGTCGTATTAATAAAGTCCATCCTGGCCATCAAGATTCCATTTTTTCTCATCGGAAAATTAAATTTCAACGTGAAAATTAAAATCAAAATTAAATTTCAACGTGGAACCCTTTTTTAAAACATTATTGAAAAGCTGACTGGTAGTCAATTTGTTCCTATGTTCTTTCATGCAAATTCACAGCTCGTTCTCTTATGTTTGCTAACAAAAGCAGAAACACACTTCATAAGTTCACTACGGATATGTTTACACTGATGTAGCACTCTCCATATCTGTGTTCAGGAAACTTCTTCCGCAACAAAAGTCCGCAACTCCTTTAAAATGTGTGTAGTGTTGCTTGTAGCTCCGATTATTTTCCACTGATCGCGGTAAGAGGATTTTTTTTTGCCCGAACATTTTGTTTTGCCGTAATTTTGAGGTTTGTTAAAAAAATGTTAAATCACTCTATAGCTGCGATTAATTCTACGCTCGAATTCCTGAATTCCATAGCCTTCTTCTTTCACCTCAGTGGATTCGTCAATAAGCAGAACTGCCGCATTTGGGCGAATGATAATCCAATAGTGTCGAAAAACCAATACACCTACAAAGAGTGACTGTTTGGTGCGGTTTATGAGCTGGCGGCATCATCGGCATGGCGGCAGTTACTGTGAATGGTGTTCGCTATCCTGAGATGATAACGAACTTTTTATGGCCCGAATTGGAAAATATGAATGTGGACGATATATGATTTCAACAGGACGGTTGAACTTGCAACACAGCTAACGAAACAATGGCTCTTTTGCGCGACAAAGTCATTGGCCGTGTTATCTCACGTGGTGGCGATGTCAATTGGCCGCCAAGATCATGTGATTTGACACCGTTGGACTTCTTTCTTTGGGGTTGTTTGAAAGAAAAGGTGTACGTCGATAAGCCAGCAACAATTCAAGAGCTAAAGGATGAGATCATTTGGCACATTAACGGCATAGAACCTCACTTATGCCTCAGCGTCATCGAAAATTTGGACCATCGGATGGAGGTGTGCCGCCGAGGTCGCGGCGGCCCTTTGGCCGATATTTTGTTTCATACCAATATTATCATAATAAAAAAAAATGACAATAATTTCCTAAATAATTTGTGTTTTATTCAAAATCAACATCGGCCCTTAAAATTTAACCACGCTTTACATTGAAGTGTCTTTTCGTATCGTTTGTAAGATCTCGTGTAGAATACGCCTCTTTTATATGGAATCCCTACTATGCTTTTCATACACTTAGGCTTGAACGAATACAAAAAAATTTTTAAAATTTGCACTGCGATCGTTTAACTTTGTCGAACATTTACCGTCTTATAATGCTCGTTGTATGTTATTCAATTTAAAATCGCTTGAATCTAGGCGTATTATTCAGTCGTTAATATTTCTTTTTGACATTGTTTGTGGTAACATTGATTGTCCATATTTGTTAAGTGCAATTAATTTTAATGTTCCCATTAAGAAGTCTACGTCGTTTTGGTTATTTTAAAATTAACTTTTGTAGAGTAAATAATTTAATGTATGAGTCTTCGAATAGAGCTCTAAAAGAGTATAATTTTCTTAGTTCCAAAATTATTATTGATTTCAGTGATAATATGAATATTTTTATATATGCTCTTAATTGTTATTATTCTTGAGTTACTGTATCATATTTATAACCTAATTCTTAAGTATTAATGTTTGTAAATCCTTTACTTATTTGCTTGTCTGAGAAAATGTAAAAAATTTATAGACAATTAACCAAACTAGACTAAACTAAACAACAACATCAACAAAAGCGAAAATACATCTAAATCTTCAAACAGCACACACATTTTTGGCGCACAACTGCTTGCGCCAAATGCATCCATTGAATGGCTCCAAATGTCAACAAAAAAACTATTCTTTATTTTTTTCAGATTTTTAAATTGTACCCTAAATCTCGCTATTTGCTCATTTGTCTGCCTTGTCATTGAAAGCCTTGTCATCCATCATTGAAATTTGAAAAAAGAAACATATGCCGGCCACCCTAGTATACTTACTATGAGGCAAATTTTCACGGAGTTCAAAGAGCTTCATCTTCCAAACGAAGCATTGGATATTTGCTTCAAAAATATCTTAAAATTTTAACTGCAATATAATGCTATTATTTACTTTATTGTGAATAAATTTCAAATTTTTTAACCCGTGCGCACCAAAGATATTTGACCCCAAAGTCAGCAAAATTCAGCCAATTTCTCAAAATTCAAATTTTAAAGAGGCTGTAAACCAGGGTGCGGAAAAATTCGTTCGCAATTGATTAAAGTAAGATCTTTGCGTTCATTTTTTTGCTGTGTGTGTGAATTTTTCAAACGAAAAATTCAAAAGCGAACGTTCGCAATCGAATTAGGAACGCTCTGCTTGCGTCGTTTTTTTTATCACTGATAAATTTGTCAGCTCCGTATTTTTTCAAATGAATTTTTCACACAACAACAAAAAGCAACAAACGTTCGTTTGATATCGTTCATTAAAAATGAGCGTTTGAAGAAAAAATTCAGGAACGTTCGTTTGTATGTGGAATTGTAAGACAAAATTTAAGTTTTTTTTTGTATTTGTGTATACACGTTGAAAAAAAAATTCCGAAAATTGAAAAGCTTGAAACGATCGGCAAAAGCTTGTAAGCTCGCAAGTATCCAATTATGTAATTGAATTTAAAGCAAGTATCCAAAAAATTTAATGAGCTTGTGAAGGAAAGCTTAAGCGTATTAGGACTTTTAAGGGTTCTAGACTCCGTGGTTGGCATTTTTATGGAAGTAGAACTATGGAAGTGGAATTGATGTCCAAATTTAAAATTCAAGAGGGCGAATTTAAGAAAGATTGCCATCTAGACTTTTTGTATTTTTGCGAATTCTTGTAATTTTGAAATTCTGAATTCGAAAGCATCAGTATAGGGGCGGTGGGGTTAATTATATAATAGGTACTTGTCTCAACAGTACTGATGATTATACGGATTACGGTACGTACGTCTACAATAATAACATTATGTAGATATGTCGGGGTGATGTTATTGGTTTCTTTCCATGTCTTATAGCAGAGGGAGTCAGTAGGATTTCCGGTCATAGTCATGCACAACACTGACGACATTATTTTGACGGTGACTGAGGCCATCCGGAAGGTATTTAGGTAATGTCACATAGGTGGGTTAGATTAGTATAAGATGTAGGCCCTGAATTACAATAATCTTTCGGTTAATTTTTTAGGGGGTTTTTATACGATAAGATTTGATGAAAGATTGAAGGCCATATAATAGGATAGTTTCCGACTCATAATAGTCTTTTACACGTTAGGGTTTAGTGTTGTGATCTTTGGCTATAATTATATGGGAAATGATATGCTGGTTGACAGACTTTGTAATGAATTGAGAATGCATTAAGGAATATTCTGTTAAGGCATCATTCATGTCATATAATGATGCCACTGTCTCGTGGAGGAGATTCTCTAAAGCAGCAGTTTATAGAACATTTCAAGTTTTTGTCTTTTAATGGTTTATTTCCAAAAAAAAACCCCCGGATTTCGTAACTCTGATAATGCATTCAGACAGGTAAATATTTTTCCTAGTTTTAATAATCGTGTTTTCGAAATAAATTTTTACGCCAAGGCTTGATAATCGTGTTTTCAAAATATTTTGTCCAAGGGTTGATAATCGTACTACTTTCGTAATATAATCTTTGCGATACATGGACGTTCTACATTATAATAATCGTACTATTTTTTCGTAAGATGATCTATGCGATATATGTATGCTCTACATTTTTATAATCATACTATTTTCGTAATATGATCTATGCGATACACTTGTGTTCTACATTGTAATAATCATACTATTTTCGTAATATATTTATGTGATACATGCATGTTTTTCCATTATAATAATCGTACTATTTTCGTAATTTGATTTGTGCGATACATGTATGATCTGCATTATAATAATCATTGTATTTTTCTTTAATAAGATTAAGATTACTTTCTATTGAAAGAACTGTTTGGGCTTATTAGAGCGGGGATAGTTTAAAGTATTTAGAATCGAGTCTTTCAGTAAGAATAATTGGGTGTCAGGAACCTTTTATGTTGATATTTCGTTCAAGTTATGCAATGATATAAATATACGGTAAAGGTTTTTGATTCACATAAAAATGTATGAAAAATCATTCCCATTTTATCAATATTGTTATAGATTAGCTAAGGGTTCATGTAGAAAATATTTTGAAGGTAATTATTTTTTTACGGATCCCCCAGAACCAAAAGCTATCTACGCCACTGCATGCCATTATACCAGATCGTATCATATCCATAATATAATCCGTTGTACCGTACATATCATACCATCACATCATAAAACACCAATCTAACAAACCATCCTTTTTGATTTGAGTGGGCATCAAGTTTATTTAAGTTAATTAAAAGCATTAAAACTTAATTTTTCTAAGACATAAAACATAAAAATCGAATTAATTAAACGATAATTGAGAACAATCATATTTCAAACGTTCTTCGCACCCTGCTGTAAACACAACAGTTTATAAGTCAGAATGTTAAAAAATTTATGTTTAAGCAAACAGTTACTCTAGAAAAAAAAATATAACTACAACTTACTGCTTTCTACAAAAAATAATTCTTGAAGTTGCAAGATATTATGTTTTGAACACAAAAATGTAATAATTTTCTTTAATATGAAGAAACTATTTCATATGCATGAAATAATATTATGCTTTTTAGTTCATCATTCGATGTATAATAGAAGCTGAGAAATATAAGTAAACACAAATGCATATATCGCTATAGGTAACAAAGAAAATATGGCCGCCATTTTGAAAGAAGAAGAAAAATAACATTTTTTGAAAGTAGTTATGAGATTCTAATATACTGGGCAACTATTATTAAAAATATTAAGTTTTTTAAAAATGGTCTAGGAGGTGTGTCAGGTATAGAAAAGTATATATATTTTTTTATCAGTATCACCTCCTGAGTCGATTTCCGTGTGTCCGTCTGTCGACACGATTACAGCCATAATTTTAAAGCAATCGCAATGAAATTCAAAATATAAGCTTCTTTTTAAAAAGAAAGATCAAGTTCGAGAATGAGCCAAATCGGATGAAAACTACGCCTACCTCCCATACAAAGTGACTTTATTTTAACAGTAAAATCTCTTCAAAATCCACAAAAAATTAATGAAATGCCTTGAAATTTTGCATGTAAGGTTTGGTCATTAATACAAATCATAGCAATGAAATTTGAAAAAATCGGATGAAAACCACGCCTACCCCCGATACAAAGTGGCTTTATTGAAAACGTTAAATCGCTTAAAAATCTTCAAGAATTACAGATATGTTTTGAAATTTTGCATAAAAACTTTGATATTTAACATAAGCCACTCTTTGATATTTGGCAAAATCGGACGAAAACCATGCAATACAAAGTGAAGTTATCAAAATTGAAAAACTTTCGTAAACATATAAAACTGAATGACATCGCGTCTTTATGTACCCAAGTTCTGCCCATATCGTTTATCCAACCCATGTATATATTCTTCGGTAAAATGTGGAGTCTTTATACTAGAAAAGTGGGCGTGGCATTTTACTTTGTTTACAAATTACTCTATGTGGCAGCTAAGGGTAAAATGAAATTAAGCGTATGACACAAATATTTATGCAGATTATACATACAAATTTTATAGACGTCAAAATTCTTCGGATATACTTCAGTACGGCCGCGGTGTATTTTAGCTTTGGTACCCTGCCGAAGCTCCATTCCTTACTAGTTTTAGAATGAGAAAATATATATACGAGTATATATATATATAGATGCACGTGGTTTCGCACTTACTATATGTAGGACGGACCAACAAAAAAAATCAAAACTTTTTGAATTTCATTCTACATGTCGGATGGACCGCAGTATTTGCTTTCACACTTCCTACATGTCCATCCGACCTGTCAAGTTGATCCTACATGTGGTTTAGTCCGCAACCCCTTATAATCAATAAATCAAAAACATTGGAAACAAGTTTTTTCTTTTTTTAATATTAAAACCAAAAATAAACGAAAAAGCCGATTAATCGATTAAATGCTTGCAATTCATTGCAATTATTTTTTTTGCCTTGCAATTAATCATTTGATATATTAATCGAGTAATGAATTTTAATTGCCATCTCTACCCTAAGTTATCGATCGGAAGGAGCAATGTCTGGTAAATACGGCGAGGAGATTATGATTTCCGCGGCGCCGCGATTTGACAATGGATTCGTAGAATACTTCTAGTAAAAATTAGAATGGCCGAAGGAAAAATTGGTTTATCGATTTTTTAAGAACATTTTTTATAAGATCTAAGAATACTTGCTATCTTTTTTTTTCCTTCATAACCGATATTGATGGTTAAGGATTATTTGAAACATAATATATACATAAATTTAAAATAAATCAAAACCGTTGAGTATTTCATGTTTTATAGCTATTTGTATGTTAAAGTAAAATATTTGCTAACATAAAACCGGTATTTTCTCGAAACTACCGTTATTAGCATAAATTTTAAAGAGTAAATTATAATTTATATAATTTTTTTGTGGTGTTTTTTATGATTAAATTATTTGCCCTTGATATTTCAAGCGGCATAATTGAAGATGAATGGAAACTCAAATTTTATCAAGTTGGCAACTAAGTAATCGAGGATTTTTTAAGAAAATAAAAGACATTTTTTTCATGGAACGAAATAACTTTATTCTATAATGTATTGCCCATTTTGAGCAATGACCTTTTGCCATCTTTCAGGCAGCACCATAAATCCGCGTTCATAAAACTTCTGGTTTTTATCAGTAAAAAACTGAACCAGGTAAGATTTGACATCATCATTATTATTGAAATTTTCACCATTCAAGGAGTTTTGCAAAGATCGAAATAAAAAGTAATCAGATGGTGCAAGGTCAGGACTATATGGTGGATGTGGCAAAACATCCCAACCAAGCTCCAATAATTTTTGCCGAGTGACCAAAGATGTGTGTGGCCTTGCATTGTCATAGTGGAATACAACACCTTTTCGATTTGTCAATTCGGGCCGCATTTCTTCAACTGCATTGTTCAATTTTGTTAGTTGTTCAATGTAGACATCTGAATTGATCGTTCGGTTGGGTGGTAAAAGTTCAAAGTAGAATTCCTTTGTAATCCCACCAAACTGATAACATAACTTTCTTTTGAGCTGGTTCACCTGGCTTGCTCCACGATCTTTTCCGATTGACATTGTTGTAAACAACCCATTTTTCATCACCAGTTATCAATCGTTTTAAAAATGGATCATTTTCATTACGTTTCTTTAACAAATCGCAGATGTTAATGCGTTGTGTTAAATGATTTTCTTTCAGTTCATGAGGGACCCATATATCGAGTTCTCGTACATAGCAAAGTTGTTTTAAGCGATTTTCAATACATGTATGTGATACATGAAGCTTCTCTGCAATCTCACGTGTTGTACTGTGACAATCCGAATCGATTATTGCTTTGATTTGGTCGTCATCAACTTCAACTGGACGACCAGAGCGTTTTTCATCTTTGAGTGACAAATCATCAGAACGAAATTTGGCAAACCAATTTTGGCACTGCCGTTCTTTTAAAGCTTCGTCACCATAAACAGCACATCATAACTTTTTGTGAGCTTGCGATGCGTTTTTTCCTTTCCCGAAATAAAAAAGCAAAATATGACGAAAATGTTCGTTTTGATTTTCCATTTTTCAACAGACGCCAAACAAAAACTACGCAACCTTTAAAAAATTTTTTTTACTGATTGACCTAAAAATTCAACTAAAGCCATCTATGAGTGAAATCCGCAATTACTTTTTTAATTAACTAAGCACTGTGGTTATCAAAAGAAAGGTTATGATGAGCTATTAATCATAAAAATGTGTGTGTTACTTGTAAGACATCAAAAAAATAAGGTGGCAGCTCTAAAAAAAGTAACGTGGGGGCAAGACTGAGAAAGAACAAATGGTTGAGTACCCGAAAACGCAAGGGAGAAGAAGTTGGCGGCACGAGTGTGTTAACGTTGAAGACGGGCGATTTAAATAATTATTTCTTTGGTGATATGAAACAAAACATTTCTAATAAACTATTGATTCAAACTACTCTTATAAACTACAACCTACTATATCTAAATTTAAAACTGATTAAATAAAACTCAAGTTAAAACTAAAGTAAGGTTTCTTATTGGATTAAATGTGATATTTTTAAAGATATAACATTTTACATATTATGCACACTTGATGGTTCACCCCCACGGAGCGGTCTCTTGCTGTTTCCGGGTAGTAAGCGTCCACCCAAGGCTCATCTCCGGTTATGATGCGTTTCATTTTGTCTTGATAGCCCGAAACATTGTTTCACACACATCAACGCGGCGCTGTTTTTCCCATAAAATTTAGCGTTTTTGTCACCAATCGATATTTCACTTTTCGGAGGCCCAAACAGTCACTCAAAATAGTTTTCACTAATCCTACCGATATTCCAACAAGGTCAGTAAGGTCTCGGACTGTTAATCGACGATTTTATAGCACCAATTCTTTGATTTTGTTGACGTGTAGCTCATCAGTTGATGTGGATGGTCGTCCTGGCCGTGCCTCGTCTTCAACGCTTTCTCGACCCTCTTTGAACATTTTGTTTCAGTCATAAACTCCTCGCTTACCGAAGGCCTTCTGCAACATTTCCAACGTTCCGGCAACAGAAATTTCCTCCACAACACAAAATTGAATTGAACTGCGCTGTTGAATAGTTTCAGACATTATAAAAAACGAAAAATGCATAAGTAGCTATTTACAAAAGCACGCGTAACTCAAACACTAATGAATATTTTGACGTATTATTTGGCACAGATGTCAGTGAGAGTAGTGCCACCTTAAAAATAAAAACATTTGTCCCTATCGGAATCTATAAAAAATTGTAATTCATATTTCCTGGTATTTTTTACCCACAGTAGTATATAAAAGCATGAAAAATTAATATAAAAATATCGCATTTTGAACACAAAACAGTTATATTTTTAAAAGTAATGGATGGATTTTTCTGGCTATTCGCTCGTTGAATAGCTAATAGTAGGCAAAAAATCACAAGTTCTTAGGCATATTTGCCTAACTTTTGACTCTCATAACTTCTAAACTACTAAAGAGCGGTCTGAAATTTTTTCACCATTGACTTTTCCAGCTCTAAATACTCATTTTGAAAAAAAATTATAAAAAAATCCATGATCACTCATCTTCAATTGTTCCGTGGACTCCATTTAATTAAATCAAATAGTTGGTTTTAAGCAGTTTTATTCAATTTTTCGTAAATTTTAAGAAATAACAGGTCATTCAATAAGTCCGTAGGATAATTAAGAAAAAATAAAATTTTGATAAAACTCGTTTATATTTTTCAACATAGTTGCCTTCGAGAGCGATACAACGAGTATAGCGATTTTCCCACTTTTTGATACCACTTTTATACGATTTCTCTTTCTCGTCAAAATAGGTCTCAGTTTCAGCGTAACTTCATCATTGGACTTGAATTTCATTCCAGCAAGCACTCTTGAGATCTGAAAACAGGAAAAAGTCGCTGGGGGCTAAATCTGGAGAATACGGTGGGTGGGTAAGCAATTCGAAGCCCAATTCATTCAATTTTTCCTTCGTTTTAATCGATTTGTGACACGGTGCATTGTCTTGGTGAAACAACACTTTTTTCTTTTGCAAATGTGGCCTTTTCTTGGCGATTGCAGCCTTCAATCGATTCAAAAGTGCACAGTAATAGTCACTGTTGATGGTGGTTCCTTTTTGGAGATAGTCGATGAATAGTATTCCTTTCGCATCCCAAAATACAGACGCCATCACTTTACAAGCCAACTGTTGGGTCTTTGCTCGCTTCGGATTCGGTTCGTTGACTGCTGTCCACTCAGCTGACTGTATTTTGGATTCTGCTGTGTAATAGTGAAGCCATGTTTCATCCATTGTCACATATTGACGATAGAATTCGATTTTATTGCGGTTTAACAGCGCCAAACACTCCTCTGAAGCATCAAGTCGTTGTTGTTTTTGGTCGACTGTGAGCTCACGCGGCACCCACTTTGCACAAAGCTTTCGCATACCCAAATGTTCGTGTAAAATGGTAAAAACACTACCATCTGATATCTTTACAATGTCTGCTGGCTCGTGCACCTTCAATTTGCGATCGTTCATAACCAATTTGTGGATTTTTTTGATGTTTTGTGGAATAACAGTCTGATTTGGGCGTCCACTGTGCTCTGCATCATTTGTGATGATACTACCACGTTTAAATTCAGCAATCCACTTTTCTACCATTTGTCTCAATGGAGCAGAGTCCGCATAATGTTTGTTTATCAAGCCATTGTTTGGTTTCCACTATATTTTTTTTTCATCAAAAAGCAATGCTTTTTCAAAACTCCAAATTCACTTTTTTCCATTGTTCTTTTTTGAATAACAATACTTGCACACAAAATATCTTAATAACTCTCGAAACAATTGTCAGATTGTTGTCAAATTTTTATACGTATCGTTTGAAGATTGGTACTAAATAAAAATCATATGGAAAAAAAAGGTATGGACTTTTTGAACTTACTGTTATATGTATACTAGCTTATGTCCTTAAAGAGGGTAGCTATAGTGTGAGGCCACGCTTTTATAGTAATTTCGTACAGAGTTTCATTGATAAGTGACTTTGATAAGTGATAATTAATAAGCGATAGCTACACCGAAAATTTGGGGTGCTGAAAAAATATCACGCCCCTCGTCCAACGCCAATAAAATGTTAAAAGTAGAACAGCATGTGTAAATTGAGATCGAATATTGAATTCCGAGGCTGTGCGACCAATTATTCCAAAACTGTTCGATATCGAAAATTTGAGGTGTATTTAAGGTGCCACGCCCCCTTTTACGATCGGCACCAGACTTCAAAGGAACCCTCTCAAGGCTTTGGTATAAAAATTGGCTTAGCGGTTTCGGAATCTTTACGTGATATACACTTATACCCACATACGTATATTTTTAAGGCGCATCACGCTTCATAGAAATCAAAAGTTGTGGGTTTGGTTCCTCAAAATAATCCATCGCTTATGTTATGTTTTCCAAAATGTTTCGACTAAAAATATTGGCTGGTATGGTAGTTAAAAAAAAAAAATACAGACGGTCAGAAGTAATAGTAATAAAAAAGATGAAAAAATCTTAAATTTTTGCCTTCGGACCAAAGACAATGCGGATTTTTATGGATTTTTTTACTTTTTTCACTATTATTTTCACTAAAATTCAAATTGAATCTTTTTTCCCATACTACTTTTAGTCAAATAAATTGTAAAATGTAAAAAATGTGTAATTTTTTTGTAGTTTCATTAAATCTAATTCTTCACTTTACACTATATTTTATCATCAATAGATGATATTGACTAAAAGAAACTTGGCAAAAAAAAAAAAAAAAATTCCAATTTGAATTTGATTTCAAATTTATTGATACAGATTGGAAGAACTTTTTCATTACTTTTTTTTCTGACCATTTGTTTGTTTTTAACTACCACACCAGCCAATATTTTTACAAAAATCTCGATTTTTAGAGGGAGAAATTTCAAACCATTCCGTGGCATACTGGTTGAGGTGCGTGGATTGTATGCGATAGAACCCAGGTTGGAATCCCATCTGGCACAGGAAGTTTTTTCAATTAAATTAATTTTCTGTTCGATGCAGATAATGGCAAGTCTCAGAGAGTAAAAACTGCCATTAAAAGCTTCTTGAGAACAAAATCATTTCAAGGGCTGACATAGCCATTTCGTTTCTTTTTTATTTCAAACCATTCCCGTTCACGGATGGCTATCGCTAGAGTCGAAATATTAGGGGAATAATCGTAAAATGAACCAAGCTTTATTTTGAGGAACCCACCCGAACAACTTTTTTTCGTGAGAAGCCTTAGTATACATATACACATTTTTTTACATATAGATAGATGAGCAGAAAAAGTGGGCGTGGCAACATTTATATGTATATAGTGACCGCCACTTGGTCCCATTGCAGCTACATACTAAGTTTCACTTTTAAAACGTGTACAGCTCAGAAACTATAATGATTTAAGAAAAGTGGGCGTAGACAAAGTACGACATGTCCATTTTTTTAACGGTGGCAGTAACCATAAAAACTAAACTACCAAATTTTAGTCTTCTACTGTAAAAAGCGTCTGATAAATGTCCTTTTTACAGATTTGTGGGCGGTAAAACTGGGCGGGGCTACATTTATATGTAAAGTGACTGACATTTATATATCAAAATGTTCACATCTCAGGAATTAAAATTATTTCTGAAGAGATATATATTAGAGTGGTCCTTAAAATCAACATCATGATGGATCAACTTAGATCGGCTCTAAATGTCAAAAAAAAATGTTTAGAATTTTTTTAGATTTTTAAATTGACTCTCTAGTCACCCTGTACGTTGATCTTTCTGTATTCTGTTCAAATTACGATTACGGCTAGATAGATAAAATTTGGTACAGACAATATTTAGAGTCATAGTCTGACTGGGGGAAAAAATGGGTATAATCGAATAATGATTTCTCCTATCTCCCATATAAGCATTTTTAAACATTGTATGGGAGGTAGGCGTTAACAATTATCACTTAGGCTCATTTTTGGTCCCAAACAGCTTACTGATATTTAAGTTATCTGTACCAAATTTCATGCACCTAGCTTTATCCGTTTGACCGTAATCGTTATTTCAACATACTACAGAAAAACGGACGAACAGGGTGACTCAGGGCTCAACATATTCAATAAGCAGACGGTCAGGCAGAGGAACAAATATAAGAATACGGCTTAAGTGACGCTGATCCTTCCCTGTGTTACAAACTTATGGACAAATCGAAAACACCCTGAGCCCTCAGTCATCCTGTTGGTAACTAATTTTTTTAAATTGAAGTCAGGCTGTAGCGAATATTTAGTAAATGAATAGTGCACACAATTCAATCTTTAAAGTATTATTTCTTTTATTAGTATTAGTTCAAAGTATAACAGGAAGTCGATCATTCAAAATAAATATTGTTTCATGATCGTCTCTTTTTTGAAATCAGGAAATATTTTTCTGTATTCAGAGACAATTTGCAACACAAATATTTTTTGTTGTTCGTTTCGCGTCAAAATATCGTTGTATTCCGAAAACAAATGAACTCCTCTTTCTGCAACGTCATTTACTACCTTTATATTTTTTATAATATTTAAGCCTCGATGATAATTTTTATTCTGATCCCAAAGAGCTGGATCTATCTTCAAAAACTGGTCATCAATCTCGAATCTGAGAAACAAATTTCTTGATTGAGGGGTAATAAAATAATCCATCTGTTTTTCACATAAACTGCTAATATCGTCCCCACTTATTTGTATAC
The DNA here is from genome assembly GCA_914767935.1 of Coremacera marginata. Taxonomy (NCBI): domain Eukaryota; kingdom Metazoa; phylum Arthropoda; class Insecta; order Diptera; family Sciomyzidae; genus Coremacera; species Coremacera marginata. Next base: position 98,910,185 of record OU612046.1, read on the forward strand.
GTTTTGGATAGCAACTATCAATATCTTCTAAAGGACTCAATTTTAATACCATTTTTCTCTTAACTTCGAGCGGCAATGATTCGTCGAAGAACGAAATTGCAGCACATTCTGGATTCAAATACCATAAGTGATTGCACAACTTCTGGAGGGTAACTGTTGAAACCTCTTCGTCAATCAAACGATAATCATGCAGCCTTTTTAGAAAGCTGAGATCGAGATTTGGTGCTTTTGTAGTGACTGTGCAAGTGAACCAAGCCTTGACATAGAGCATTACGATGAAGAGTGATGTACTACGAATTGCCTCGATTTCGTCACTAGTCATTTCAAACTCAGATCGAAAAATAAAAATTTTTAAGCAATATATTGCTTTTGCCATCCATCGGGCATGATGAAAAGCTCCGGGTTGGTGAAAATAAATATTATTTGGTTGAACTGAACCAAGAAAAATGAGAGTGAGATTAAGAAACTCTTTATAATCGGCTCTGGGTTGGAGATATTCTAGTGAATCTTGTACAAATGATCTTAATTCTTCGATTCTCTCCAATGAAAGATGACGTAGAACTATTTCCATCCAGTTTGATACTTCGATTTATCAATATTTTTCCAAGAATTTCGGAACTTCAGGAAAAGTGGAACATTAGGTCCAGTCGTTGCAGGCATCTTCCTTTCAAATACACATCGAAGAACTAATTCAAAAATATGATGCCTGCAGGGCAAGAAGAGAATATTTGTTCCCAGCAGTCGCTCTAAAAGAACGGCAGCACCATTTTTTATGCCTAAATTTGATGCAGTCGTATCGCAGCAGAGAGCTTTGACAGAATCTTGAAGACCCCAACTGTAAAGTACTTCATAAACTGCATTCGCTTGACTAACTCCTTTGCCATTTTCTGCTACGGGTACCCCAAGAAGTTTCTCAGTCCTACCATTTGAAACGATGACCGGTAATCTATTAAGCATTTCCATTTTGAGCGAATCGTAAAAAAGTTTTCCATCCCAATGGAGAACAAGGGCCTTTAGTTCAGTTTCCTTAAAAACTTTTTTGATTTGCGTGGCCTGTTCTTCGCGTATTTTCTGTCGTTGAATTTTAATGGATGACCTATTAAGAACAAGCAAATCCAGATCAACATCCAGTGCTTCTGCTATAGCACCAACAAGGTGAACAGCATCTCTGTCACTCACTTTACACTTATCAAGAGCTGCAATAACTTTAGGGTTACGGAAAATGTTAATGATTCCTCGAGTTTTTTTTTGGAGCCGATGGTTCTGCTTCACTATCGTTTTCTGAAGTAACTTCTGAGAAACTTCTGATGCTTCTCTGACTGAATGGTGGAAAAGACGAGTCCTCACTAGATGCTAGTTCTATTAAATCATCTGGAACGGACATAAGAATTTTTATATCAATGAAATTTTCATTCATAACACAGTCTCAACTTAGAAAAAAAAAATTATTTAAAAATTTAATTTACTTAGTTTAGATTTAGTTTTGTTTCATAACATAGAAAATTATCTTACCTAATGTTTGATCGATTTCCTTATTGCTCTTTTTTATCCTTCGATCAATTAGCTCTTTTTTTTTGTTCTCTACACGATCGATTTGTTCATAATATCTCTCGATCTGAATAATAGAACCCACGGTACCATCTCTTCGCTGACTCATGAGAAAATCTTTGCTTCTTTGATCAATTTTTGTCGACTCTATAGCAGAATTGTCAGCAATATCAAATAAATTTTCAAGGTCAGCAGAAAACGTTTGTTCTTTCTCCAGATTATATGGTTTTCCTGCATTTTTATGTATGTTCGACCACTGTGAATGAAGGTCTAACAATTTGTCAATGCACCTGCTTCATATTTAACAGGCAAACGAACTCTTTCCCAAAACACTTTCACTTGTTCTATGACAGACTTACAATTCACTCTTAATTTTTTCCGAGGATTTATAATCTTAATGTTATAAAACAACACTTGTAAAACTTGCCCGTTTGAAGGAAGTTGATCCCCATCAATCGAAATTTAATATCGCCTATTAAAAATATGTTTTTAATCGTTTCTGAGCTTGATGCCATGATGTTATTTTACATAAATAGAAAGATTTAAAAACTCGTATGAATTAAAACACAAAGCTTATTTTTATTAAGAAAAAAACGACTTGCCAACAGAGTGACGGTTGGACTTAAAATAAATGTTTTCCATGTTGACGTTACAGTCCCGTTATACTTTTTTATCAGCGTCACTTTCTAAGTCGGCTACGTCGTATTCGTATATTTGTTCCTCTGCCTGACCATCTGCTTATTGAATATGTTGAGCACTGAGTCACCCTGTTCGTCCGTTTTTCTGTAGTATGTTGAAATAACGATTACGGTCAAACGGATAAAGCTAGGTGCATGAAATTTGGTACAGATAACTTAAATATAATTAAGCTAATTGGGACGAAAAATGAGCCTAAGTGATTATTGTTAACGCCTACCTCCCATACAATGTTTAAAAATGCTTATATGGGAGATAGGAGAAATCATTATTCGATTGTGCCCATTTTTCCCCCCAGTCAGACTATGACTCTAAATATTGTCTGTACCAAATTTTATCAATCTAGCTGTATCCGTTTGGCCGTAATCGTAATTTGAACAGAATACAGAAAGATCAACGTACAGGGTGACTAGAGAGTCAATTTAAAAATCTGAAAAAATTCGAAAAATTTCTTTTTGACATTTGGAGCCGATCTAAAACAATCCATTTTGGAAATTCCAAAAAAAGCCATATAAGGACCACTCTAATATATATATTAACCGCCACCAAGAGCACCTGCATATCAAGTGTTACTATCAAAACGCGTACAACGCAGTAATACGCATGATTTCGAAGAAGTGGGCGTATATATGGTGCGACCACGCACATTTTTTGAAAAGTTGCCGACAGTGACCTTATGAAATAAATTACCAAATCTTAGTCTTCTACGGCAAAGGCCGTCTGATATAAAGCAACTTTACTGATTTGAGGGCGGAAAAAGTGGACGTGACAACATTTATATATACAAAGTGACTGCCACTTGGACCCATTGCACCTGCATATCAAGATTCACTATTAAACGTATACAACTCAGGAATTGAATGATTTCGATAAAGTGGGCGTAGATATAGTGCGACCATGCCCATTATTTGTACATTGGCCGACAGTAACCATATGAACTAAATTGTCAAATCTTAGTCTTCTTCGGCAAAATCCGTCTGATATAAAGCATGTTTACTGATTTGTTAGCGGAAAAAGTGGGTGTGGCAACATTTATATACACAAGGTGACTGCCACTTAGATCCATAGCACCTGCATACCAAGATTCACTATCAAAACTTGAACATCTCAGGAATTGAAATGATTTCTGAAAAGTGGGCGTATATATAGTGTGACCACGCCCATTTTTGTATAGTCGCTGACAGTAACCACCTGTACACAATTACCAAATTTTAGTTTTATACGATTAAAACCGTCTAATATATAGCATTTTTTTTGGTTTGTGGGCGATGAAGCCAATTTGGGTTATATGGGAGGCACCATGGCCCCTTGTCCAATCAACCCAAACTTCACAGGAACACTTCCAAAATGTTGCTTCAGTTTCCCTTAAAATTTCATTAAGATTGGCGGTTTTGGAGTCTATACGTGATATACACACATACCCACATTAGATACAGCCAAATCCTACTTTGAGTCTGATTCTCCGTGCCCCCCCCCCCCCCCCCCCCCGTCCCCCCTCATATGAAAGGTGCTTCCATAAAAATAGTAAAACGCCAAGAAAAGGCCAAAATTTTGATAAATTTGATGAGCTACAGTTAAAAACGTGTGTTTCGGGCCCTCAGGGTTAATTTGAATTTATTAATTTTCGTACTGACATTAAAGCTACACGAAAATTTCAAAAAAGTTCTATCCCCATGTAAAATTGGTCGCTTAATCCGATTCCGTACTCAGATTTGGCATAAAATTAAATTTTCTGTCACCAGGAGCAAATAAACACGAATATTTCTTCGACCAAATGTGTATTAATTCATCAACGACACGATCAATCGAAGCATTCACAACAGTTTTTTTCACAAAATGTAAATGTAATAGCCGGCTCAGCACTTCCTCGTAAGTTGGCAATGATATTTTAGAAAAATAATGCCGAGTTCTTTCTGCAATTAGAGTTGAATATTGAAAAAATGTTTAAAATTTTTAATTACTTAATTTTATTTTAAAATTAACGAAAAATTACATTCATTTAGTTAACCATATTTTGCTTAAATATTGTTTGATTTGCAAAATTTTTTCTTTAAATATTATTTACATTAAGCAGGCTTCACAACTGAAATATTTAATTTTGAGAAGAACATCATTATCTACCAGATTGAGAGATTTGAAATAATAGCTGAGTGGAAAACATCATAAACGCGACTATCGGCTTATTTGCTCCTGGTGACCGCAAATTTGTTTTTATGCCAAATCTGAGCACGGAATCGGATTTAGCGACCAATTTTACATGGGGGTAGAACTTTTTTGTAATTTTCGTGTAGCTTTAATGTCAGTACGAAAATTAATAAATTCACATTAACCCTGAGGGCCCGAAAAATACGTTTTTAACTGTAGCTCATCCAGTTTATCAAAATTTTGGTCTTTTTTTGGCGTTTTACTATTTTTATGCAAGCACCTTTTATATGAGGGGAGAGGGGGGGGGGGGGAACGGTGAATCAGAAACACTTTAATAAAATCCATATAAATGTGAATGTATCTAACCCACATACATACATCCATTTTTATATATGGGCATTTCCAGAAAAAAGTTCACCGTGACACGAAAATGAAAAGTTATTAAAAACTTATTTAATGATATTATTAGCAATTTGAACATAAACTCATTTACCATGATGATCAAATCATCTGCACTGTTTCACAAATGAAAATGTTTCGTAGACGTTTTTGTTTTAGAAAAATTGGCTAAAAATAATGGAAAGTGGTTGATGCAAGAAGAAACAGAATGCATTAAATTTGTTCTTTAATTACTAAATTACATAATTACTTAATTACCTAACTACTCAACTACCCAATTTAATTACAATGGAAATTTAAGTAACGTAACGTCACGCCAGATGACTAGGCCTAATAACAAAAAACGGGAAAAGATTTTTAAATTTTATTACTTGGAAAATAAACTTAAATTATTACAAAACCTTCTTAAAAAGGTTGTATACAAAAAGTCTTGCCCAATTCGCAGAGTTTTGCAAATTTTACAATCGATGTCTAAAATTACTTCTGTTTTTTGTAACGCCACCCAGAGCATATTTTTGCTTATATCTCTAAATCCTAAGGAGCGATTGTTGTAATTCTTTTACTTAATAAAGTGCTACTTAATAACTACGCAAATATAAAAAAATATATTTAAAAATTTCACTGTTTCATTCATTATTTTATTATTTTATCATACAAATCGTACGTAACGCCACTTTGGAAATGCCCATATATAGATTTTTGGAGTTTACTCATTTAGTATCGATTTTATATAGCGAGTGAAATCAATTGTTGAACAAAATCTCAAGCGTTAAGTTTTCTGTCATTTGTCTTGTGACAGTTGTGGTGCTCGGCTCTCAACAAAACACCAAGAATGAAGAAATACCAACAAAATACACACAGCAACATTCTGCTATTGTATAAAATTGAATTGCAAATTTTTGTAAAACTCCAAAAGTACTAGGCCGATTTTTATGAAATAAGTTTTATTATATTATATTTGTGCTACAGAACATTTTCCTTTGGAAATTTTAACAGTATGTATATTTAATTAAAATGTAAAGATTTGTATGAAATCATCCCCGATGCCACGCATTGCTTGGTCGTTTTCTTTTCGCCAGCTTGTGTTTGCGAGAGTTTCAATTATCTCCATGTTGTTCTCTATCTTCTCTTTTTATATTCAGCTAACCACAGTACAACAAAAAAATTGTGCGTGTTTGAATATGAGCGCATCGTTGCCGTTGCTGATACGAGTAGTTTGTCTTAAAGTGCGCTTTTATTATAATTGGTAATAATATCGGAACCAATGGTATGATCAGGAGTGTCGCATTGCGACTGCAGTAAAAAACGCCGCATATAGAAAAACGCTGCAGTCAGCTGCAACGCGAGCCGTGCGAGAAAACTACCGCGAAAAGAGGAAGGAAGAGAGGCGCCTTTTCAGACGCAAGAAAAGAGAGCAGGAAAAGCGTGAGCGTGAGGAACTAGAGGTATACCAGGGCAAGAAGGATGCACGAAAATTCTATCAACAGGTTAAGCGTCTAACCCAAGGTTTCAAGCCCGGAGCATCCACTTGTAGAGACGAAAATGGAGATCTGAATACGGATACGCAGTGTGTGCTGAGATTGTGGTGACAGCACTTCTCCAATTTACTTACTGGCGACGATTTCACCAATGCCGCCCATGGAGAGCGCAGTCCAGAGCTACCAATCAACAATGACGGAGTGGAAGTACCACCACCTAGCCATGATGAGGTTCGAGTTGCTATCCAACGACTCAAAAACAACAAAGCAGCGGGTGCTGACGGCCTGTCAGCTGAATTGTTTAAAACCGGCGGCGATGAATTGATAAGGCGCATGCATCAGCTCATCAGCATAATATGGCTAGAAGAAAGCATGCCCGACGATTGGAACCTCAGCGTACTGTGCCCTATACTTAAGAAAGGAGACCCAACAATCTGCGCAAGTTATAGAGCTATCAGTCTTATTTCCATCGCATATAAGGTTCTCTCAAGCGTACTATGTGAAAGATTAAAGCCGATTACAAAAACACTGATTGGACCTTATCAGTGTGGCTTTCGACCTGGTAAGTCCACCATAGACCAGATTTTCACGCTACGACAAATCCTGGAGAAAACCCACGAAAATCAAATTGACACACCATCTCTTTGTCGATTTTAAAGCTGCGTTCGATAGCCCGAGAAGGGATTGCCTATACGCAACAATGTCTGAGTTCGGTATACCTGCAAAGTTGATTAGACTTTGCAGAATGACGTTGAGCAACACACGCAGCTCCGTCAAGGTAGGAAATGACCTCTCCGAAACCTTCAATACCGAAAGAGGTTTCAGGCAAGGCGATCCACTGTCTTGCGATCTCTTTAACATCATCATGGAGGGGATCGTACGAAAGGCCGGTGTGCATCGTAATGGCACAATTTTCTCCAAAGGCGTCCAGCTCCTTGCGTACGCTGATGATATTGATATTGTCGGCAGAACCAAGAGAGATGTTACCGCTGCTTTCGCCGCTATCGAAAAGGAATCAGCCAAAGTGGGTTTGACGATAAATGAGGGCAAAACAAAATATATGCTGTCTACAAACAAGGGAGCTCGGCGTTTAGACTCCCACGTTTCATCCGGCAGCTATAACTTTGAAGTAGTCAAGTAGTCAAGTTCGTTTACCTTGGCACCGCCATTAATACCAAAAACGAAATCAGCCTGGAGATAAAGCGAAGAACAATAATTGCTAATAGGTGCTACTACGGGCTCAGTAAGCAACTAAGTTCCAGAGCCCTCTCTCGATCGACAAAACTAACACTCTACAAGACGCTCGTTCTACCTGTGCTGCTTTATGGCGCTGAGGCATGGGTAGTTTCGCAAACTGACGCAGCCGCTCTGGGGGTGTTCGAGAGAAAAGTTCTTCGCAAAATCTTCGGTCCTGTTCGAGTCGGCGATGACTATCGCATCCGAATGAACCACGAGCTGTATGAGCTCTACGATGACATTGACGTAGTTCGGCGTATAACTGTGCAGAGACTACGCTGGCTGGGTCATGTCCATCGTATGAACGACGAAGCTCCAGCGAAAAAGGTGCTCGTGGCGAGGGTCGCTGGTCAACGACGACGAGGGAGACCATGCCTCCGATGGATGGACCAGGCTGAGGAAGCCCTAACCGCACTTGGTGTATCCGATTGGAGAAGGCGCGCGCAAAGCAGAGGCGCCTGGCGAGAGCTGATGAGGTCGGTTGAAACCCGGACACGGGTTGTTACGACCAACTAAGTAAGTAAGTAAGTAAGTAATATAAAAGCTTGGTTAATTATAAATCCCAAAAGTCTTATTTCATTGAAATTAGTTTAATTCGTCGAGTTATTACCCCAAATTTAAAATGTACTATTTGCTTAATTTGAAAAATTCAGATTTAGGTTCCCAGTGGCGAACGGATGCATCCGTCTTCGAAGATTACTTTCAAGACAGCAGTCAGTCTTCGAGGACAGATCGCACCAATCCTATAGCTGTGCTCAAAGATCATTTCAAACAAATTAGCCAAACGATTTGCAATATAAGTGTGTGCCATACGTCGAAATGGATTGCAAGACAATTTTATATTACATGCTTGAAGACAGCTCTGATACATGTCTTGCCAAGTGCCCGCATTCGTTTCAAGTTGCTGCTCTTTTTGTACGATTTTTCTTTAAATTCAAATTTTTATTCAAATGAGAATATAACTGAAGTGCTACAAGAAGTCCGCTTTGATACTTATAGCAAGACATGCACTAGTAATTTCAGCAATAAAATATGCTTTCTCTTTTATTTATTCTCTGTTCCCTCCCTCGGAGAGGCAAACATTTCCTACGTTTTGTGTTATTACTGAATCAATCATCAGCGTTGTTTCTCCGTTGTCAACGACGTCTTCGAAGACTATTTTCGCCACTTGGTATGAGCGCAGTTGTCTGTGTCTGTCTTGAAGTTTAGTCGCTTGTAGGTGTGTCAATTATGTGCAGCATTTAGAATGTAAATCTACACTCATAATTCTTTTCTTGTTGTTTTAAAATGAAAAACGATTATTGAAATTTTATCAACTTATAATTGATAAATATATTTTCGCGTCTTTATGCTTTAAGCTACCAAATAAAAATTTATTGCATACGTTGAATTCGTCACTTGCGCACAAAATTTGATATATCGAATTCGATTTGTCAATTTTGCATTTTATTTTGCTGAACAGTTGTGTTAATATATTATTAGTCTTGAACGCAATTCTGTATTCGTTTTTATTCTATTTTTAAAAGTTTTCGGAATGACATGGTAAGTATGTCATTGATTTATAAATTTTCAATATATCGTTTACTTTTACAGCCCCATTTGTTCTTTCTTTACATTTCTTTAAAAGTCTTTTTGACGTCCAAATCGGAAAATCATTTTTTGTACTGTACTGTAAATATTTTTCTTTCATTGCCCTTGTGGAATTCTTTGTCGCTGATACTCTCAGTATTCGTCTGATACAATTTTTCGCGGTAAATCGTACTTTTTGGGTGTCTCGAATAAAAAATTAATTAATCGTCCAGTAGCCATAGGTTTTTGGTATCAGCCAATTTTTCTGATCACAGTCATTTCATAATTTTTGGCATCAGTCTTCTAATCACAGGGGCGTCTAAATATTCTCTTTTTTTTTCATTGTAAATTTTATCCGTCTGTGGAATGTATTAAGTTTGTCTAGTGTCCCTAATTGTGTCAGTTTTAACTATAGCAAATAAGTCTGCTACATATTTGGTCAATATTCTTGGTTCTTCTAAAGATTTTCCCAGTTACTCTTCTAATATTATGTCAGCGACTATGGGTGACGCTGGGGACCCCATTGGCATTCCTTTTAACTGTAAGAAGGTTTTTCTATCATATTTAAAATATCTATTGTCCTTGATGCAAAATTTTAGAATGTCCATAAAAGTATCTTTAGTAATTTTTTTATGTATTGTTCGATAATTGTCAATTTTTTGTTTTTAATGTTAATAAGTGCTAAGTATAGCTGGTATTCTGCAAAATAGTGAAACCACGTCAAATGATACTAGCTTTTCATCGTTATGTATACAGTATTCTTTTAGTCTGTTTTTAAAGTCCATCGCGTCCTTTACATTATAAATAGAATTCCTAGTTACATTTTTCAAAATCTTAACTACATACTGAAAAATATTCTATGACTCGTACTACTGGAGTACGCCAGTGGTCGAAACTCGACCTTTTCGTCATACCACCCCCGAGCGACGCCGGGTATTCCAACTAGCATTTTTCTTCAAAAACTATTCGGTGCACTCATTTTCCCTACTCTGATTCATTTTAAAAAATCATCAAGTTCGGTCGAGAAACACCTTGAAAGCCTTACTACCCCGAGCAACGCCGGGAATTTCATCTAGCATTTTTATTTAAAAATTCGTCGATGCTCCTCCGTACTCTGATTAATTTAAAAAAAAAAAAATCTTGCAAATTGGCTAGACGGACTAGGTCAAGGTCATACATTTGCTAGGCAAGAGAGACGAGGTCTTGCTCTGGATAATCAAAATTAACACGGTTAAAAGTCATGGAGTAATTTTTAAACCAAAGGTTGGAATAATGTATTTTTTAAAACTGCATTTTTTAGAATTAATACTTTTCAAAATACTAAAAATTTTTTTAGTCAAAGCTATACTCAAATTTAATAAAATTAGAACTTTAGTACCTATGGCTTAAAATTTAATACAAAATAACTAAAAAGTAATACAATCGGTTTCAAAAACTAGTACAATTGGAATAGATTTTGAATTAAGATAGCCATGATATTAGATTTAATACAACATGTAATACATTATAAGTCATGCTGTATTATATTTCAATACTTTCCGTCTTAATTTTCAGATTGTTAAAATTCAAAAGTCTTATGATTTAGAGTTACTTTTTCGGTTAACAAAGCTTTATAGTATAATTATTGTGAAACATTTTTTATTTGATTATGGCGCATAATCAACGTTTACTACTTTCATTTCAATGATGACGTGAGTTCGAAACCTACAATAGGAATCAGTTAAAAACTTTAGTATAAAAGAAAGAAAAAAAGAAATAAATTGTGTAAACAAAACAAGTTTTGTTTTTAGTACGATTTCAAATTTAATACAACTTGTAATAAGGCTTTTAATCCACATTGGGTATTGCAATTTAAACCCATGCGGGAATAAAACTTAGTTTTGGTATTTGGCGTAGTTTAGATTTTAAAACAACTTCGGTGTCGTCATATATACAGTACAGGATTTACTAAAATTTAGTCCAAGATTTGTAACCGTGTATCTATAGCGAGTATATCTATATAGATTAGAGCACAGCTCACACATGCAGAGCTAGTCGAACAGCGTCAAAACGGCATATGCCAGGCGAAACGGACGTGGTCTCGCTCTGGATAATAATATTAAACTACACAGCTTGATTGTATAAGGTGTTGCCAAACATCACAGAAAAATATGAAGTATCCTTGGAAAGCATGATCCAGATTAGTGGCGGTACTGTAGATAATCTAAAATATGCTTAATTGAGAAAACGGATTCATTTAAAGAAATTGCATCTGAAACAAAACTAAAGTCCATACAAGCGCTTCTGAGTGGTTCCTTGTGTAAGTAATTAGTTCTACAAAAGTTCATGTAAAGTAACTCAAAAGATCTTCTAGGTCGGAGGGGAATATTAAAGTAAATTTTGCTCAATAGGTATTGACTGTCTACATATCCATGTAAAAGTTTAAAAATCCAAGTAGCATTTAGCATAATTCTCCGATTATTTAAAGTAGGGAGATTTAAAAGTTGCAGCCGATATTCATAAGGTGGTAGGTGATAATTTAAATTGCAGTAAAGAACACTGAACTGATTTAATGTCGTCAATGTAACAACTATATCGAGGGCACCAAACATTTGAAGCATATTCTAAAATAGGTCGCACTAGAGACGTGAATAAGGTTTTTGTTCAATAGGGATCATAAAACTCTTTTGGCCATCGTTTAATAAAATCTAAAGTTCTATTTGCTCGATTTATAATTTTCAGGGACATAAAAGTTATAACCAATTTTGGAAAAAATCTCCAGATAGTTATTTATCAACAGTTTTTGATACTGGCTGCTTATAACCATTATCGCAACCAAAATGTTTCTTTAATTGCACATTACCACAGCCGAATGCCCGTAACCGTTATCGCAACCAAAATATTTTTTTAGTTGCCCATAACCATTATCGTAACCAATATAATTTTTTGGTTGCCCATAACCAATATCGCAACCAAAATGTTTTTTTTTGGTTTCTCATAACCATTATCGAAATCAAAATTTTTTTTTAGTTATCGCAATAAGGAATGTGTTTTTTTTATTATCCATTAACATAATTAAAACCTACTTTTACAAAGAAACATAAAAAAACGAATAGATTTTTGGAGAAGAAGACCATAAATCAGAACTGCAGAGCAAGACATTTCGTTTTAGATATTATAGTCATCACAAAAAATACGCATCGTAATAATAATATTGGTATTGACCCTTTATTTTTTTTTTGTCTCAGTAATGCTATTGGAGAGTGTCCGAAAAGATATGAAGGCAAAACAATGATGATATAAGAAGACAGGTAACCTTGATAACTGGCTAATTTCTCAGATGGCCGAAATAAATTGTCAATAAATACAAAGCTTAACTTGTCCGTTGAAGCTTTTTTTGGTTTTTTTTTTCCACTCGCATTCTAATTAAGAATTAAAGAATTTTTGCTTTTTCAGGGGATCCCTCCAAAATACCGCTAAAAATATATAGAAACAGCCAGTTTTTCGCCATATTATCAAAGCAAAATTTTCCTCGCCAAAGTGGTTGTTAAAACCGCCAATTTGGTGAGATATCGCCATAACGCCATAAAAAATATTTTGGTTACGATAATGGTTACGGGCAACCAAAAAACATTTTGGTTGCGATAATGGCGATGGGCAACCAAAAAAATATTTTGGTTCCGATATGGTTACGGGCAACCAAAAAAACATTTTGGTTGCGATAATGGTGATGGGCAACCAAAAAATATTTTGGTTGCGATAATGGTTATAGGTAGCCAAAAAATATTTTGGTTACGATAATGGTTATAGGTAGCAAAAAAATATTTTGGTTGCGATAATGGTTATGGGCAACCAGAAAAATATTTTGGTTACGGGCAATCAAAAACATATTTTGGTTGTGATAATGGTTATGGACAACCAAAAAACATTTTGGTTACTATAATGGTTATAGACAATCAAAAAAATATTATTGTTGACATAATGGTTATGCGTTTTTTTCTAATAATAAATAATAAATTTTGTAACATTTTTGCCTTTTTAAAAAAAATAATTGTTATTTTGAGTCCCTGATAATTTTATTAATATGAATATGGAAGCGAAGTTAAGTATCCATAGTTACTCCAAGATCATGAAAGATATCTAAAGACTCTAATGTATGGTCACAAATTGTATAAACACATGGGACAGGAGATTTTCGAGTGAAGGTCATGTGCTTGCATTTCTTCATGTTAAGATTCATACGATTCACGTTGCATTAAGTATAAAGATGGTCTATGTCAGTTTGCAAGAGAACGGCATCATTAGCATTTTCGAAAAGAAGAAATAGTTTCACATCGTCTGCATACATTAAAATACTTGAATGCTTTATGACAGATGACAAATCATTTATAAACAGCAAAAAGACAAAAGGTTCGAGGTGGCTTCCTTGAGGTACACCAGAAGTGAAAGGAAACTCATGTGATTTCACAAGTTTAAAAAGAACACGTTGTGTTCTATTGCATAAATAAGATTCAATCCATCTTACTATTGTTGTGGGAAATCCAGCAAGAGATAACTTTAAGTCTAAAAGCTAATGATTAACAACATCAAAATCTTTGCTAAAATCTGTGTATTTAACATAAGTCTATAACATAACATTTAACATAAGTAAACCTTTTCGAAAATTCTCAACAGTTTTGGAAGTAAATTCAAGTAGTTTTGTAACCGTAGATTTTCCAGAAACGATTTCATGTTGGAGTGGAGACAATAAAGATTTAATACTATGTGATAATTGTGAAGTAATGATTGCCTCGAAAAGCTTAGGCAAATCGCTTAATTTTGCAACTCCACGATAGTTATCGATTAAAGACCTGTTACCAGACTTGTGCAATGGAATAATAAAAGACGACATCCAGGCAACTGGAAAATAGCAAGATTTTAATGAAGAAGAGAAAAGCAATGTGATAGGAGTTACTAATTCATCACAGCAGTATTTTAATACACATGACGGTACATTGTCGGGATCACTTTTATATGACGTTTTAAGAGCTATTAAGTATGATAAAACCGTGTTAGTATCAATTATTGGGAGACAAATATCCCCAGATTGAACACTAAATGGATAGCTTTGATTTTCATAGGATGAAGATGAATAGCTCGCTTTGAAAAAGTTAGCGAAAAAATTACAAATGCTATTCTCGTTATCCGACAGTTTTATATTTCATAAAAGAAGGATAGGAATCAATCTTGCCTTTTGTGTTGTTGACAAAGTTTCAGAATGATTTAGCATCAGACTTGATGTTTAATTTTACTTTTATTAAATAAATATCGTAGGATTGCTTACATAACTGACGATACTTGTACTTAATAGAGATATCAGAACCAAAATCTGTAAAGTTTGAGTTTTTTGATATTTTTTATAATGCTTGGACTTTAAGTTCCTTCATTTTCTCAGTTCATCAGTAAACCACACAGGACCAGATGTTAAACGGGCTTTTCTCTGAGGTACTGATGATATAAAACAATCATTGAGAGTTCTATTAAAAGCAGAGACAGCCGAATCAAGGCTTTCTGGCGATGTTATTGCATTAACGATATTAAGTATGGATGTCCAGTTAATATTAGATGTATAGTTTTTTAACAAAACATAATTGGTTCTTTTCAAATTCTTTTAAAACTCAGTAGGAGGTTGAGTAAAACGATTCTTTACAGATTGTTTAGGAAAATTAAGAGCAATTTCTAAAGTTGGATGGAACGGATCTTCAGGGAGCACGAGTTAATCTGTCCTTGAAACTGAAATAATATTGCTGTCGTCAAAATATAAAAGATCTAACAAACGGCTAATCTTGTTAAAGTGGCTGTTTAATTGAAATAGTCCTTGGCTTGAAAGCTCATTTAAAAATGAATTAACAGGTGAGCATTCAAACGAAGGCAATAATATTGCAGGATTTTCGGTTCAGCAGTTCCAAGACACACTTGGAAGATTAAAGTCACCCGTTATTAGAATGTTATTGTCACGACTCCCAGTTGACCTGGGTCCATAGCTGGGACAGCAAAGCGGCTGTCCAGAGTCGTGCCAAAAATTTATAAATTTATCTAATTTAAGGACTCCAAATAAGAACGCACAAATTTCAATCGAACGTTCGTTGTAAGTTTTATTTTCAATATTTAGTTGAAAGCAATTTCACACTAAATAAGTTATTCTGTATTATTTAATGTAATGATACCTCATTGCGGTATCTTGTTTCAAAATTCAGTAAAGCTCGGTAAATATTTAAGAATAAGTATATAAATTTTCATAAAATAAGAATATAATAAGTAAGATAAAGGGTGTCACCAAATCCTTATGTGGGCACGTCGCTGCTGGGTCCGATGATGATAGGTCGGTGTCAGCGCCGACTACAGCTCAGAAAGACAGTCGCGTCTTGTAGCCGGCGGCAGCGCGGTTGTAAAGCGTGGATAACTTTATCTACCTCGGCTTACCGTGTGCGTCTCTAACTCTATACTACAGATAAGGAGTGGGATCGGGGAACTAGGAAACTTTGGCAGAGTGCAAATACCCCTTACCAAGGAAGGTCTGGATTCCCTAACGCCCTGGCTAATTGTTTCACTTTTATTATAACTTTGGCAAAGTGCAAATACCCCTTACCAAAGCTATACTACTTCTAGTGCTTGACTATGACTTACAATTTGGCCTGGCTTGCTATTTCACTTTATGATGTCTAGAATGTAAATTTTCCTAGTTGGCAGAGTGCAACTACCCCTTACCAAAAAAAATTACTAAGGAATTGAATGAGTTTAATTTTCAGAATATCAACTTCCCTATTTGGCAGAGTGCAAATACCCCTTACCATAAGCTACCTAGATTCCCTATAGAGTTCACACGTTCACCTTTTATAATCTCTAGCGTCCCTATTTGGCAGAGTGCAAATACCCCTTACCAAAGCTGCTAGATTCTCTACCGACTGTATACACTAAATCTCTTGGAATGCCAGACTTCCCTAGTTGCCAGAGTGCAAATACCTCTTACCATAAGAAGGTCTGAATTCCCTAATGCTTTGTTAACCGTGGAATGTTTTAAAATAATTTTCCCTACTTGGCAGAGTGCATATACCCTTTACCAACCTAGCTAATTTCTTTTATTTACTCCCTATACTATCTCCTATCCTGCTATTTAAAATCACAGACCTACCTGAAGTCTTGCGCGCTGCCGCCGGGGAGTCCTCTGCTGCCCGTGTCGGCGTTGGCGTAGCTTGGTGGTGACGTCGACGTCGCTGCTTCGGTATCTTGACTGTGCTCCTTGTCACTGTCTGCCGTTTTTCGTGGTGCTCCTGACTGCACTTGGCCGTACTGCCTTTGGCTGTCCTCGACAGCGGCGTTGGCTGCGCTTTGTCTCCTTTGAGTGATTATGAAGTGGACTGCTGCGTTGACGTGCAGCGTTGGTCGCAACTTATAAGTTAATACTCACACTCACGACTGGTCTGTGTTACGACTGGTTCACTACTGTCCCGAGTCGAGCCGTATCTCTGTCTTTTATTGCAGGTTTGCCTAGGCTTCGAGCTCGAACATCATGTGAAGTGTTTCCGGTATGCGTCGTTATGTTAATTCTATGAATTTTGGGTTTTTTCCATGAAATGTTCAGATGCAGATTTTCCATTAGGGTTGAATCTGTATCTTGGGTGTATTTTCCGGTGTTTTCAAATTCATGGTCATTTGTATCTCCGTTTATTTTACTCCTCAACATAATAAGCACTTCCGGTTGGCGGCCATCTCGAAAATGTTGGCAACTACTCCCAACGTGTTGGCACAGGTTAGATGCCTTGTTTTCGAACTAATGGCTTGTTTTCGAGCAAAGTTGATTATGTTGCTGGCGCCAGCCTAAATAAAATAAAATACGTTAGTTTGGGTGTGTGTAAACATATTATGGACATACACTGGGAAAAATTCCCTGTCGTCATTGTTTAACCCCAACAGACCCATTTGCTGAATCTAAACGTGTTAAATTAAATCATATAATTTTGTTTCCATTAGATTAAAATAAATAGAGTGGAGATTGTTTCAGTTCTGTTTTATATTTATTTTATAATAGGGTTGAACTTAATTCTTCAATTTTAAATTAGTTTTATACATATCAAAAATTTAATAAATTCAATTTTATTTATTTATTATATTTTCAATTATAATTAATATATTTTAATACAAGTACTACATTTAACTTTACCCCAGTTGTGGGAAACTGTTTGCAGGGAAAGCCTGCTTCTTTTTCCCGGGTGAAAATGCAAGGCTTAACTATTTAATTTCGGGTAAACCCGGGTTTGTACGCCCTTTCAGGCTTCCCTGCCAGAGTTCAATGGTTTGGCACGACCTGCGCCGCTCAGCTCTCGGCTGTGCCTCGGCTTTCTAATGAAACTGAAATGAAATTACATCAGACATGTAGGTAAAATTTGAAGCACAAATTTTGTCCTTATACACACACATTATTTATCGAAACCAAATGTTTCATGTAAATCTCTACGTTGAAAGCAGGAGTAATATATGAACATGTCACCCGTTATTAGAATAATAGGAATTATTATTTCTTGTGAGAAATAAGAAGATTTAATGGCAATTAGTATTCTACCGCCATTAAAAGAATTACCGGCAATAGTGTTTCTATCTTTGCGGCAAATATTAAAATTATTAGATCGAATTTAATATTTAGGGTATAACGTTGAAGCCAAGTTTCACTGAAGACAATAATGTCAAAAAGTAGGCTGTGGCTTAAAATGTGTAAATATTTTAACTTTGTATTTAATCTACGGACATTTTGGTATAAGATAATGAATGCAAAGCAGCAATTTTAGTAGTACCAACAGGTAAAGTAGCCAGAGTAGTTTTAGGTTGTGATCTAGGAATATATTCGTGGATCAACATATTTTCAAGCCAAAAACCTTGATCTATTACCGTATTAAGGAGATCCCCAGGCAAATTTATTTTGAAAGATACAATACGCTCATATCAAAACTTGAATTTGTAAACCGAAATATTCTTGTTAACAAGATTCAATTTAGAGTTTATATGATATAAAACGTCTTCTTCGAATGTATCGAGAGCAAAACAAGATACAATTATAGATCTAGGAGGCTGGACAACCACAAGTTCTATACAAGACGGCAGATGAATACTTTTTCACAATTTGTTTTGGTATAGCACCAGTTAAAACCGAGCTCATAACGGAAGTTGAAGGAATAGTATTCGTAGCAGCACAGGCTTCAGTATAAGTTTTTTTTCTTACCAGAATTACCCGGAGAATCATCACTTACGACTATAGTTCGTATCGCTTCAGAAGACTTAACCGGATGTAAGTTCAGATCAGCTGATGCTGCCTCATTAGTAGGGGCAATATATTCAGCATTTTGATCTTTACTTACAGATTCAGTTAATTGCTTTTCGGAAGATGACCTCAAAACTGGTGAAAGTGAAATTAAATTATTATTACCAGACGGAGGTATGGATATGGGCATTTCCATCGTAACTCACGCGACATGCGTACGACTTAAAGCTTCGTTTTCTCGGAAGTTTACATTATTAATGCAAAAAAATTTCTTATGTACATATGCCTTAGAAGGTATGATATACCAAAATTGCCGTTCCTGTAACTAATTAAGAATAACAGTGGAAATTATGGGCGTAACTCATGCGACAAAAATGGAACTGTGTTTTACAAGCACGTTTAGATTGTAAAAATTCTGCGAATATTACAATATAATCTATTATTGTTTTAAATTTTTAAATAATGGGAAAACTGAAGTTTCATAATTAACCCACTTTACCGATGAACTTTAATTATTTAAAAATATATTGAGTCTCCACAAAATATTTACCGTAACTGACGTGACATAACCCACGCGACAAAATTTCCGTTAAAAACGTGTAATCAAAGAAGCGAGAAAAGAGCTTAAGAGTAACTAACATCTTACTTCGGCCATGGTCGAAGCTTACTAGGTGGCATGTGCTATATCTTTAGTAGACGAGGATTTTAATATTAGTTAAGACATTGAAATTTTCAGAACGGGAAGTTCATATATATCAGTATTTTACTAGATGATAAATTGAATTTCGAAATACATGATTTCGAATTAGACACTTCTAAAAAGCCTCTTCGAGATTGCCTTATAAGCTTTAAAATATCTACATCAGTAGATCTGCAGTCTGTACAAGACCAACGAAGTCCTTTACTTTCATTGAGTGCATCAAAAATTCTCGCATTTAACGCTGCACACTTTACGTGAAAAAAGCATCACACAACCAGCAATTAACTAGCTGGTCTGATTCACCTTTAACAGTGCAGTTGCGAAAATTGCAGAACATTTTTAATTAAAGTAGTAAAATTTACAAAAGTGAAATAAAAAGTACAATAAAAGAACTTATGCAACTCCATTTCAGTGACAGTTTGAGAATCAAACAAAAAATTTGTCAAACCGTTTGAGAAGCAGCAGCGACAAACTAGTGACGCTAGTGCAACTGCAACTGAAAAAATGCAACTGAAAATAAAATCCAAGTTTCGATCTCTCTTCAACAAGCTAAACATAAAATTGTTGTTGCTAAATAAGAAACAACTGATGTAAATAAAAAAATATATATATTTATTTTTAAAATATTAAAATATATTAGGGCGTATCGAAATTTATGGACCTAAGTTAACACCGAATTCCACCCCTAAATAATGAAATAAGACGGAAAGACTGCAGAAAATATTTGTGATGAATTCCTGGTTCCCCAAATAGCGGTTTTCTGTGAAAATCGTGTGTTTTTGTACTGAAGCCCATCAAACGGTACATTTTTTTATAAAAAAATACTATAGATATCGATTCACTATTAAAAACAACTTATGGATGCAAATTTTCAGTGAGATTGGACTACGTGCAAGAGTGTCAGCATAGAAACAAAAAAACATTATTTAACCTATATTCAACTAATTTTTGTACTGGAGACCATCTTACAGTACAGTTTTTTACAAAAACCACCACAGATATTGATTAACCATTAAAAACAACTTATTCATGCAGATTTTCAGAGAGATCGAACTACGTTCAGAAGTGTCAGCATAGAAATAAAACAACCATTATCTGCCATATTTTCGGTTACTTTTGTACTGGAGCACATGTTAAGGTACACTTTTTTACAAAACCCCCCCATAGATCTCAATTAACCACTTAAAATAACTTATGCACGCAAATTTTAAAAGAGATCAAACACGTACAATGGTGGCAGGTAGAACATTTTTTCTTTTCATGAGGGTTCAGTTTAGCTTAAGTTCCTAATCTGCCTGTTATAAAATTTCACAAGTACCTGATCTATCTATGTTCGAAACAGCATAAATTATTGTTTGCTTTTGCAAAAAAAAAAAAAAATATGGAAGCAAATTTTTAGAGATTTTAAGCCACGCAGCTTTTTGGCTTTCCGGTTTCTTGACAACTTTTGCACTGAAACTACCTTAGAACTACAAAATCAACTAGATTTGATTATGGTACTATACCTAAAACTGATTGCCTTAAAAAATTTGCGAAAAGTCGTGTGCAAGCATTATATTGTTTATTTCAAAATTAATTAATTTAACAAAGTAGCTGTCATATTAGGATATACTTTTTAAATTCAATTTAACAAAAATCTTTTTTTGTGTCAAATTTGGGACGCTTCGATCGTGACTCCAGAGTTGAAAACATAATTCATTCTCGACATGCCTCCCAAGCAGCCAATGTTGATGATTCTGTAACGAGTTTGACATGTCTTTCCGTGTCTTGAATATGACAAGGTGTTTCAATTATTTCGTTGTCCAAGATGGCATCACCAGTCTTTGCAAGTTTTCGATGCTTTCGTATGACATTCTACGGGTGTATGGTGGTTCGGTATAGCACAAATTCAAATCAATCATGCTGTAGTAGTTTTCGGAATAGAACCTGATGTTTGGAAGACGATAAGTGCGAATTTGTCCGAATTCTTCTTCGGACTTCTCACGTGCTTGCAAAATTTTTGTGTAGACCATAGATCGTATATTACGATCGTCATCAAAAATCATAGCCAGCAACAAATTTTGTAGGTATAAAATAAATCAATTTTTAATATCTTAGGCAAATATCTTGAATTTCTTAAGAAATTAAAAAAGTGGACGCTGCCGCTCCTGTCCGAATACTGATGTTTAATGTTGAAATACATTGGAACGTACACCCGAATAATGTATGTTGCCAATTCCTGTAAGTCTTGCGTTGGTTGGGCTTGTGACACGAAATAGCGCAAAACTCTACTGGCTTTTATGAGCCAACTCGCGTGATGGATGCGTCCCGGCTTTTTATTAGCTAAAGTCGTCGAAAAAGTGCCTGTCGCTACTGCAGTTGCTATATCTAACAAATATTTTTGATCGGTACTTTCGACAGTAATTCCGATATTTGGTGGCATACTTCCCTCAACGAATTGAATCGCTTTGAAATTTGCAATCTAAAGAAATAAATAGAAATATCTTATTTTTACACCTTTTTGTTATATATTGCTGTTATTTTAAATTGAGCTTTGGCCGTAAATAAAAAGGCAAATAATTTTATCTCTTTTGTTTTTATTTTTCAATATTTCGGCTCACTTTGTAGGCCTTCATCAGGACTAAAAAATATATAAGAAACACATAACATTAATCACAATATTCACATAAGAAAATCACAACATTTTTAACATAAAAACAGAAGAATTTCAAAGTAAAAACATTACAACGAACTAATTGAAAGATAAATAAATTTAAACTATATTAAAAACTATTTAAAAAATGTAAATATAAGCCGCGTCGAACAATTGTTAGCCTCCTTCATCGTCCACCGTGTTTATGTTTTGTTAAATATTTGTAAAATGAGAACAATTATCTGTGTCCGTTTTGTAGTTTAATCGCGTTGTTGTTGGTGTGTTTAAAATGTGGAGCATCTCTAGTGTAGTACGCCTGTAGTTGCGAAGTCCGGTGTATGGTTGTTTTGCAGACAATGGGCCGCAAGCGCTGTTTTAAGTTCATGGCTGGACTTTAAATCCGATTTGTGTGATGCTAGTCTAGTTTTTAATTTTAGTTTTGTTGTGCCAACATATTCTTTTTGCATATGTCAAACCCGTCACCTTTGCATTGTATTTTGTAAACTAGATTACATTTGTCCATATCTTCTACTTTACTTCTGGTCCTACTATGAAGAATTTTTAAAGTGTTGTTTGTTTTTGGTGGCGGCCGTGGCGTAGTGGGTAGAGTGTGTGACTCTTACGCCAGAGAACCCAGGTTCGAATCCCCCATCTGACACAGAAAATTTTTTCAATTGAACTAATTTTTCTGTTCGGCCGTCACCTCTCTGCAGACAATGGCAAACCTCAGAGAGTAAAAACTGCCATGAAAAGCTTCTTTGAGAATATAATCCGTTCGGAGTCGGCGTAAAACATGTAGGTCCAGTTCTCGATCATTTGTGTGCAAACATTTGACATCACACACAACACAATTGATCATAAGAAGCTCGGTCAAAGTCCTTTCAAGGGCTGAAATGGCCATTTCGTTTTTTTTTTTTTTTGTTTTTGGTGCAAGTGTGTAGTTGTTTTTCTTGTATATGTCTGATTTTCTCAATTTTTCGTTGAAGCCAGGTATGAAAGTGATTCCTTTGTACATTTTTGGCTGTCGTTTGTTTGACCCCTTTGCCTAATATTTTTGTCCTTAAAAGTTTTTATAAAGCGTGTAATGGTGTGTGGTGGAAAGTCGTTAGATTTTAATATTTCTCTGATTCGTTTTGTGTTGTTTTTGTGAAAAATCTCGTCGTTGATGTTGAAAACCCTATGAATGATTTTTTTTTGCTGTATTTAAAATAATTTTTTTTGGGGTTTTGAGTGGTAATTTATCAGTCCGTGGGTTTCTGATACCAGTCCGTTTTCATTATATTTTTATTTTTGATAACTATGGCGTCCAAATAAGGCAATTGCCCATCTTGTTCCTCCTCTCTGGGGAATTTTATGTAGTTGTTGCACTTCAATGTTGTTAGCGTGTTGTCTATATGTTATGTTTTGACTTTTGCGAATATGTCGTCTACATACATTGTTGGTAGTCTGGGTTTTTGGCTTGTGTTGTTCATGAATAGATCCAAAATCTCCTCTATTACAATATCCGCTATAATTGGCGATATTGGTGAACCCATTGGCATTCCTTTTAACTGGCAGTAAATTTTGTTGTTGTAAGTAAAATAATTATTTTCCTTTGTACAGAAACGTAAAATTTTCATAAACAGTTTTTTTTTTTGGAATTTTTGTTTGCTTTTCGATTTTGTCCCACTGTCGTTCAATTGTTTTGAGAGCAAACTCTACTGGTATGCTGGAAAAGATCGAAACAGTGTCAAATGATACCATCTCTTCGAAGTCGTAAATGTATGTATTGTTGACCTTGTTTTTAAATTAAATAGTGGATAATGAAAAGTGTGGATAATGAGAAGGAAGATATATGTCAAAACGGTGAATTTCGTAGAAATTGCAAATGAAGAAAATATTTTTCCAACTTGCAAACAGTGCGGTCGCGGGTGTTAAATTTGTGCTAATTTGAGTGAAATATTATAAAAAAAGTGTAATAAAAACTTTAAAATGTGAAAGAAGGCTTAAAATTGCAAAAAAAAACCTGTAACAGTTTTAACCTAAAAACAACTGCGAAACGTGAGCATAAAGAAATTCGCGATGAACAGCTGATTTTGACATCTATCTCGCTTTATTCTGCTTTCTACTCCATTCCTCTCCGAGTCGGCCTTACCTTATAATTCTACCATGGTCTATCCGTCTCATAAAATCGCTTTCATTTTCTCCTCGTAGTATGTTTTGTTCATCGCTACTGTTTTTCCACCTTTGTCTGCTTCGACAATGATGTTTTTGTTTTGTTTTAATAATTCGGTCGCGTCTCTTGCAATATTGATTACGTAGGCGTCTCTTTCTGTTGATTTGAATTCTCTTAAGTGTCGATCTGTTAATGTAGTAAGCTTTATTCGCGCCTTTTCTTGTTCCTTTTTTTCGGTGATTGTTTGTATGCAATCCTCCCCCTCCGCTATGACGCTGAATAATGGAAACTGTTTTTTTGTTAGTGGGAGTGCGAACTGTAGACTGTGCGCTAATAACCAGTGCACTTCTTTAGGAATGTTTATGTCTGTGTTGTTGACGAACCAGGAGTTGTTGTTGTGCACTTTTAATTGTATAATCTGTCCTTCTTTTAGTTTTTTAAACTTTTGCTGCTGTCTATCCATTGTTGCCTGTCTGTCGTTCAAAGATAATTTTTTCGTGGCTAGCTTTGATGTACTCTGCTTCTGTTTTTGTAATAGTTTATTTAAAATTATTTTCATGTTTTTTTTATATAATATGTTTTTGTTTTTTATACAATAAAAAACACACTACAAACTTTCACAGAAAAGTCTGTTAATTTCACACCAGCACCAATTTTTGCGCGACTATACAACCCCTAAAAAAACTTTTTTTTTTTATAATTCCATTCCATTCGACGATGACATAATTGGAGGCCAGAAAAGTTTTTACGATACACATTGTTTTGATGTTTGGCCGAACCTCACTTGATGCCAGTTTTATTCGACGCAAAATATCTTGCTTTAGTTCAGTGTTTAGCAATTTTTCGTTGTTTAAAATACTTGGCTTGCCCAGAATAAAAATGTCACAAAGGACAGTTTCAACAGCCATTGCTATTGTTCCACTAGATGCCAAAGCCATTGATTCATTAATTTCAGTGTTAAAAATTTCTGTTTCATTTCTCGCCATGGATTTTTTTTTAATTTTCTTAACACATTCTGCACACAAATGAATATGACACTTAACTTTTTCAGTGTTATCTTATAAACCTGTATGGTTTACTTTCGTTATTTCCAAAGTTTTTGATTCCACTAAAAAGATGCTCCTAAATTAAGTGTATTTCTTTTCTCGTACAGAAGATCCTCGCCAAAGTTTTCCTTATTTTTGTATTTTATAAATATACTTTTCCACAAGGTTTTTGAATTTGTTTCTCTGGATGTTTAAAGAAGGTATTCTCACAAGGGACAGTTAAAATAAACTAATAATAAGAATGCCAAAACAAAACTGTTTTATAAAAAAATAAACCTTTTTAAAGATATAAAAGTTTGTTAAAAAACAAACCTAATAGGTAGAACAGGGACTTGTAAAATTTTATAACAGGCAGATCAGGAACTTAGCTAAACTGAACCCTCATTAAAAGAAAAAATGTTCCACCTGCCATCACTGTACGTGTTTGATCTCTTGGAAAATTTGCATGCATAAGATATTTTAAATGGTTAATTGAGATCTAGGGGGGTTTTTGTAAAAAAGTGTACCTTAACCCATACTCTCCCATTGTACTTTTCAAAGTACAGCCAAATGCAGTTACTTTAAGTGCATAGAAAAGTAGGTTATGAAATAAAAATTACATGTTTAAAAGATTATTTGCCTTTATGGAGCATTTTTGCATTTTTTTTTTAAATCGCAGTAGGCGTCAATGTCAAATCGGTTTTTTGCGCAAAGTATTTTAAAATAATTTTCCGTTTGCTTCCATCAAAAAAGTTTGTGCATACAAAAATTTTATAAAAGCAGATATTGTGCTTATTTCTGCAATATTTATTGAAAATAAACATAAATTTCAGTGAAAAATAAGTCCCCACATATTTTTGTACATATATACGGAGGTACGCAAAGCTAAAGTTAGATGTACTTTAAATAATAAAATATTAATAACGGTTTTTTAATTTTTATGCTGACACGACTGAACGTGTTTGATCTCTTGGAAAATTTGCATACATAAGTTATTTTTAGTATTTAATTGAGATCTATGGGGCTTTTTGTAAAAAAGTGTACCTTAAGATGGGCTCCAGTACAAAAGTAATCGAAAATATTGCAAATAATGTTTTTAATTTTTATGCTGACACCACTGTACGTGTTTGATCTCTTGGAAAATGTGCATGCATAAGTTATTTTAAGTGGTTAATTGAGATCTGTGGGGGTTTTTGTAAAAAAGTGTACCTTAACATGTGATGCAGTACAAAAGTAATCGAAAATATGGTAAATAATGGTTTTTTTATTTCTATGCTGACACTTCTGAACGTAGTTCGCTCTCTCTGAAAATCTGCATGACTAAGCTGTTTTTAATGGTTGGTGGTCTTTCCGTCCTATTTCATTATTTAAGGATGGAATATAGCAGAGCTTTAAAAGAATGCAATCATTTGTGTTTTTAAATCATGTAATTTATATTCAAAATGAATTCATTCATATATTCATATCATTGATTGGGACATGAAATTTCAAATCACAATCAATGATTTGAAAAAATTAATGCATTCAATTTTTAAATCATTGATTGTGAAGGATTTATAAAAGCTTTGAAAGATGAAAAACTGGAACAATCCAGATGAAGATCCTCAGCAACGCTTAGCAAACCGACTCGATTAATCCTTATCTTAATAATTGTGCGGAAAATAACAATTTTAAATTTATTTTAAGAGCACGAATAAAATACACAGCTTAGGTAAATAGTGTTGCTAATGTTTGTTGGCATGTCTTCTTTATGTAATTTTGGTAGTCCATTTATAAAAATGCAACAACACCATTTTTTGTCGTCATTTTTAATTATCTTATTTAGTTATAGGATCTTATTATGAGCTGCGTTCGATCTTCGACTGTAGTCGAATGACCTCATCGAAAGAATTTGCATTTGTTTTTATAACCTGCTTTCGACAAAGGATAACGCCATTGTGAATTTTGCTCATTTGCCGTGTTCACGATAATCTATTTCTATCAGCTGATCATAATTTGGAAAACTAACCACGACTTGTTTGAAAATTAATTGGAAGAACATAAAAGTAAAATAGTTATGACAGCGACGGAATTATGGTTCGACGATTCGTCAGAAGAGGATGAAAGTTTGACGGAACTGGCTAGAAGTAGAAAACGATTGAGGAATGCTTCCAATCCTTTGGAAATGAATTCCACCACGTAAGTGCAGCCTTTCAGAGAAGTTTTGACATCCACAACATTAGAAAATTTGTTAACAGATTTCTACAGAACTTCCGACTGTCCAAGGAGGCGTTTGTGGACTTGATGACAGCCACAGGCGAACTGCTTAGTCAATGCGCACGAGCAAGATCAATTCTAAGCGTATTCAAATTGGCAACAGTTCTGCGTTTTTGTGCTAAGGGATCATACCAACTGAGCATTGGGAATGAAAATGCGCTTGGACTTGGAGTTGCACAACCCATGGTGTCTGTGATGTTATCAGAGGCTTTAGATGGCATGGAAAATTGTATTTGCCAAAGATAGATAGAATTCAATTATACGGAGACTGAACCGCAAGAAGCAAAAGCATATTTTTTTAATAAAAGCAGAATGCCAGAGATTAATTGGCTGTGTTGATGGCACACACATTAAAATTGTGGCTCCCAAGAAGGAACTTCAGCATGTATTTTTTAACAGAAAAGGGTTATTTAGCATTAATGCTATAGTATGTATGCTATCAATTCTTGATTGAGCTTATGTAACTTTCAGGTTTGTGATCACACAATGAAAATTCGTCATATTTGTGACGACCTTTTTTAGTCCCAAAAGAAATAAGCCAACACATGTAGGATTCGCTGCAAAAGTATCACAGAAGAGGCCACTCTATGAAATAGGCCCCACGGTAGCCTACGTCAACAGCTCAAAGATTGTCATCTCTCAACATGTATAGCAATAACAACGTAAGTCGGAGCTACAGGCGAAGCTGAAAAGCAACAAAAACACGAGCAACACTATACTTACAGCAAACCTCTCATCGACGAACACAAAGTCAAAGCTGCAACAACAATCAGCATGATCTATACAACCATCACAGACACGCATTCAACGTATAAGAGAATGCGTACGCTAACCAACTTAGCAACATATACTATATATTATATTCGTGCTAACCAACTTAGCAACATATATTGTATTTTATTTTACTTTGTTAAATTATCAAGAAAACATCTGAATTGAAAAATTGCTTTTTTGAAAAGCAACAAAAACACGAGCAACACTATACATACAGCAAACCTCTCATCGACGAACACAAAGTCAAAGCTGCAACAATAGCTGAATGTGCAACAACAATTAGCATGATCTATACAACCACCACAGACACGCATTCAACGTATAAGAGAATGCGTACGCTAACCAACTTAGCAACATATACTATATATTATATTCGTGCTAACCAACTTAGCAACATATATTGTATTTTATTTTACTTTGTTAAATTATCAAGAAAACATCTGAATTCCATTCTTGTATTATGAACTTAAATTATTCTAAATTGGGACATGCCATAAATTCTAATAGCATAATCATGTAAACTGCTAACATTTTAATCATGCATATATTTTAGTACTGTAGTATTTTCTACTTCTTAGTCATAACTACAAAATAAGATGATAACATGTAAATCATTTCACTCTTCATGGCTAAAAATGATATTCATAAACATAATATTATTTGAACTCAATTATGTTAAATCTTTTCTACTCATTACATTCACAAACAAATATTATTCGCATCATACCTAAGTACCCACAACTACCACAAGTCATGTTCATGCATAGTACGTTTAAGGTAACGCTGGCAACAGCCAGCGGCTTCATCAAAATCAAATATCAAAAAAATGCGTGAAAATCAGCATTATCTTCGGTTAAACGGTAAAGACTTGAAATTTTTTGGTGCTGCTTAGAAGAACTTTTTTAGTACTATTATTTCTGACCGTTTGTTCTTTTTTAACAACCACACCAGCCGAAATTTTTACTAAAAACATGGTTTTTGAAGTTATTTTAAAATGGTTAAGCTCATTGGCGGTTATCGCGCCATCCAAAATATTTTGGGAATTGTCATGAAATAGATCAAGGTTCACTTTTAGTCGGTGGCAATGGTAACTTTTTTTTCGAGGCACCCTAATATATATACACTGAGATAAAAATGTGCTAAAATTAAATGAAATTGTTTTTAAAATAAACGAATTTGTTTTTGAAATATAGCTTAAAACAATTTCGTTTAAAATAAACACAAATGTTTTTAAAGCAAACTCTCTAATTCAAAAGTTTTTGTTGTGAAAACATTGTTTTAAAATCTAGTTTCAAAGCAAAGATATTTAATTTGGAAAAAATGAATTAAAATGAAAATTTATACTTTGTTTCTTAAATTAAAAACGCTCATATTTTTTTTATTGAAGAATTCAGAAATACAGCTAAAAATACCATTATTTGGAGTGTTAATAATGGTGTTTTTTAGCTAAGCTTTACAAGCTAAATTGTTTTAAATGAAGTTAGTAATACTTTTTAATTTTTTCCTTAAATGGATTCCACTTTGTTTTAAGAAGGTGTAATTTTCCATCATGTAAAAAATTTATGTCAAAACGCCAGCAGCTACGAAACATAACTTTATGAATGTTCACACAATAAATTAAAGCATACTTACATATTAAATCTAATATATCGACGAGACATTTTGAAAAATTTTTGAATATTGGGTGTTATAATTCACTGTCACTTTTAAAATTTCTATGCTGTATTGTGATAAAAATTATTTTGAAAAACTTACGTTGTCCTACGAAATGATACAAATTTCTTTTAATGCTTTTGATGTCGCTATCGCTGTTGCTGTTGCTGATTGAATGAAAGATTTATATTGTTGCATATATTCCATCAACATTAAAGTATTAAAAATAATTTTTTTTTGGTTTGATTTAGATTTCATATATGTAAATGTAACACAAAAGCATATTAAAACTAGTAAGGAATGGTTTCGAAAAAAAGTCGAAAAACTATTGCTTTTTTAAGCACTAACTGTTTTCATAACTTCAAAGCATATCACTGCTTCAACTTGTGCTTTCGAAAAATCAAACAGCAGCAGAAGCAGAAAACGAGTTTCAATAATTTGCAAAGGGCTTCAGCAGTCGACAACTTCGGCAGTTGTCGTTTTGATTGACTGAAACTGTTGAAAAAAACGAAAGTCGAAGCAGCAGCAGTTGTTAAACTTTCGTAAGTCGAAGTAGCATAAGTGGTTAAAAAGGAACAGTAACAGTAACTTTTATTTAAAGCGACCGAATGAAACGTCCCGACACGCTGGGATTTGACCATATATTCTGAAGTGTTATGCTACCAGAACGCATTGGAATTTCGTAATGAAATTTTCAGATTTTGTTTTTAGTGATCAAATTAAGAAAACTTCAAAGTTTAATATTTTTTCGATTTACCATTTTTCTGGTACGAGATGGTAGAAATATCTACCTATATACAAAAGTTAAAAATTTTAAATGAAATATATGCTAACGTGACATGTAAAAATATTATAATAAAAGTATACATATAGGGAAAAACCGACCACCTATATTTTATTAGTCTTAAGTTTTAGTCTTTTGGCTGCCTGCTTACTTTAATCGTCTTATTACATTTATTACATTACATTTATATATTTTTTTTCGATTTTTTCAAAAATTGCCCAAAAAGGTATTTTTTTTTGCTCTACATGAATAGGTAAAAATAGCAATTTGAAAAATGTTATCTTTATCCCCAAGTTGATGGACAATAGCACTTTTCACAATTTACTTAAAAGTGAAAACACGACATACACACACAAATCAAACTTCACTCGCCGCAAACTATTCACAAACACAAAAGATGCCATAGAAAAACAACAACAACACAATGTTGTATACGAAATACCATGCAAAGGGACAGAAAACAGTACATGCGACTTGATATATATATCGGAACTACAAACAGAGCACTCTGGGTCAGATTGAAGGAGCACAAAGCGGATATTAATAACAACAGATCGACGACAGCTCTAGTACAATAAATGTTCTATATGTGTATAGAAGAAAATCACACAGCTGATTTTGACAAAGCACTAATACTGGACAAGGAGAAGAAAGGAAACACAAGATACACACTAGAAAGCTTACGAATTCAACAAAAACTAACAAAAACAATGAACACAAAGGAGAACAAAGATAACATCAGCTGTATTTATAAAATTGCAATTTAAAAATTTAACCGCGTGTGTGATATTTTTTCTAAATTTGAGTTTGTCTTTTAATGTGTATTAAATTTTTATTTATTTTTACAATTAATGTTGGTGTCGTCAACGCAATTTATTTAAATCAATTATATTTTTAAATGTTAAGTCGGGCCGCTGCAATTATGTGAAAGTTATGAAAAGATAAGAAATAGTTGTAAGTCAGACTAAATAGAAAAAATTGAATATATATATTTTTTAAAGATTCAGTAAATTCATCCAAGGTTGAAAGACACTACCGAAACGGTGGGAAAAGAATAAAATAAGTTTTCTTGTTTATTTTTATTTCTCACATTGAGACCAATAGAGCCACAAACAAATCAACAAAAATTTATTTTTTTTTCTGAATTTCCATTTAACCGAACCGTGTATATGCGGAAAGAGTTTAAAAAAATCGTTGACATTTTCCAGAAACTAATTTATATTAAGTCGAAAAAAAGACCAGCGGGCGGGCTAAAATAGGTTAAAAATAGTTTTGTTTTATCCACTGTGTGTATGAGAAATTTTTCTCTTTCGTCTAATTATATGTCTTTTCTATAAGGGAATTGGCCTTACTCCTGCTGTTTCTTGATTTTCTTTTTCCACCGTCGCACTGTGGGGCCAACGGTTATCATTTCACCGATTAATTAAAAAAAAAACAATTAAAGTACCGTCAAAACCAAATGTACTCGCTTAAGGTACATAGAATTCTACATCACTAGGCGAAAAAATAAATATCAAATATGTAACGGTGCATTTGTAGTAACACTTTGAAGTTAAAGATTGTGTGAAGAAACATTGAAAAATAGGCAGAAAAAAGCTAAACCTCTTGCGAACTTAAATCGTATTTGTGTAAAGTAATTTTGTAAAATTAAAAAATCTAACTATGCAACCATCAAGTTCAGGTAGTTATACAAATATTTTGGTAATATTTTTGTAATATAAATTGTTTGTAGAAGTGTTTTTGATGATGATGATGATGATGATGATGATGATGATGATGATGATGATGATGATGATGATGATGATGATGATGATGATGATGATGATGATGATGATGATGATGATGATGATGATGATGATGATGATGATGATGATGATGATGATGATGATGATGATGATGATGATGATGATGATGATGATGATGATGATGATGATGATGATGATGATGATGATGATGATGATGATGATGATGATGATGATGATGATGATGATGATGATGATGAT
The DNA here is from genome assembly GCA_914767935.1 of Coremacera marginata. NCBI lineage: Eukaryota > Metazoa > Arthropoda > Insecta > Diptera > Sciomyzidae > Coremacera > Coremacera marginata. The sequence continues at coordinate 98,942,509 of OU612046.1, forward strand.
GATGATGATGATGATGATGATGATGATGATGATGATGATGATGATGATGATGATGATGATGATGATGATGATGATGATGATGATGATGATGATGATGATGATGATGATGATGATGATGATGATGATGATGATGATGATGATGATGATGATGATGATGATGATGATGATGATGATGATGATGATGATGATGATGATGATGATGATGATGATGATGATGATGATGATGATGATGATGATGATGTGGTGGTGGTGGTGGTGGTGGTGGTGGTGGTGGTGGTGGTGGTGGTGGTGGTGGTGATCGTGATCGTGATCGTGATCGTGATCGTGATCGTGATCGTGATCGTGATCGTGATCGTGATCGTGATCGTGATCGTGATCGTGATCGTGATCGTGATCGTGATCGTGATCGGCATGGTGATTTGAGCATGGTTTCGAAGTCTTCGTTTCATAATCGCCCACAAAGGCATGGTGATTTGAGCATGGTTTCGAAGTCTTCGTTTCATAATCGCCCACAAAGGCTTGGGGTGGGTCAATCTAAAACCTTAATTTGTTTGTCCTGAAGCCAGTTGCTTGTAAACTTTGCGGTATAGGCCGTCCTGTTGAAATATAAGTTCATTAAACGAATTTAATTTTTCAATAGATGGCATTTAATTGTTTTCTAAAATTTCAACGTTACTTATCATTTACAGTGTCATTTATGAAATAAAGTTTGCCAATACCTTTCGCAAACATGCAGCCCCACACTATAACGCTTGCCGGAAACTTCATGGTTTTTTTAGACAATCCTTGTGGTACACCTCCTTTTTAGTCCGAATTACCCTCTTTCGGGCATCGTCTACGCAAACATCGAATTTTGATTCGTCGCTAAAAATTATCGAGTGCCACTCTCTTTGTATCAGTAGATACAATATGGCGGTTCTGGCCCAGGTGGCGCGGTGGCGCAAGCCGATGACGTCACTCCGGTCCAGCGCCATCTTGTGAGGGCTTTTTGCTCAAATGTGCAAAGGTGTATGTCTTTGCTAAAAGCTATTATGGTGTATGTCTTTGCTAAAAGCTATTATGGTGTATGTCTTTGCTTTTAAGCGTTGATCATAATTTTATACACTAAAAGTAGGCAAGTTTGGTGTATGTCTTTGATGTAAGCTTTTAAAAAATTGGCAAGTTTGGTGTATGTCTTTGCTTTTAAGCGTTGATCATAATTTTATACACTAAAAGTAGGCAAGTTTGGTGTATGTCTTTGATGTAAGCTTTTAAAAAATTGGCAAGTTTGGTGTATGTCTTTGCTTTATTTATACTTTTAAATTGGCAAGTTTGATGTATGTCTTTGCTTTAAACTTTTTAAAATTAACAAGTTTGGGGTATTTCTTTGCTTTAAGCGTTGGTCATAATTTTATACGCTACATTATCGGTAGTGGTAGTCAAGCGAGTTCTTATCAGTGTTTGCATGTTTTTGTTTTTTCTTAACCCTCGCATTAGTTATAGCAATGACTCAAAAAATAAATATATATTTATAAGACTTCTAACGTAGACTGCGTGGTGGCATACTTATCAGAGTTCGCATGAGTAAACGAAATACATAGCAACCAGGAAGAATCAAGAAGTTTCTAGAAGCTTCGAGATGTAGAAAAAACTTCGAGAACATTTTAGAAGCTGACTTATGTCATTGTATGCCGAAGCGAATGGTGTGAGAGAGAAAGGGAGAGAGAGAATTTGGTAGTAAGAGAGAGAAAGGGAGATAGCAAATAGCGCGATCCTATACAAAGAATACTTCAGAATCATCCCTAACCTAAGCCAATGCCAAGAAGAGTCAGGAAGTTTCTAGAAGCTTCGAGATGCAGAAACGTCGAGAACATTTTAGAAGTCGACTTATGTTATTGTATGCCGATGACGTCACCCATACCCATCCTGTTACGGATTTTAATTTTATTTAATTTCAATTTCAATACTAATTTCAAGGTTAAAGTGATAAGAGCCAAGCTTCATAGTAAGCGCACTCATAACCCGCAAGTTCAAGATAAGGCAGCAATGGACAAGTTCAAACATGTTTTTTTTGTGTTACTTATAAAATAAATAAACAATTTTTGCGGTCAAGTGCAAGGGCAAAAAAAGAAGATAAGAATTTAAAGTTGATATGTCAAAAACTAAGCTAAGCTAACCTAAGCTAATATAAGCTAAGGCTGCGTTTATAGTGAACGCCCATAATCGGCTGCTTTTTTATAATGGTTCTTGTTGTTGTTGTTCTTACTGTTGCTATTGTTGTTCTTACTGATGTTGTTGTTGTTGTTCTTGTTCTTGTTGTTGTTCTTACTGTTGTTGTTGTTGTTGTTGTTCTTACTCTTGTTGTTGTTGTGGTTGTTGTTGTTGTTGATGAGGCTGTTTTACTAATAAAAATAGGCAATCTAAAGTTACTAAATAAATAGCTAAACTTCTTTATTAAAATATTATTTATATTAATTACACTACATTTTGAGCCCAATTTGGTCACATCTGTTGATAACCAAGATAAGCTATGGAAGCTACGTCCAATTACGGACCATCTCAAGTCAAATATGTTGAAGAACTATCACCCAACACAACATTTATCTTACGATGACAATGGACGACACGGTTGCAAGCAGTTTTTTAAAGGTAAACCAATCGGCCAAACGGTTACATGGTAAATTTTGACATATATCAAGGCAAGAACCCACGTTGTACCAATCCATATGATGAACGATTCGGAAAATGTGCAGCGCCACTTATAACTATGATCGATGACTTTCAGATGATTTGAAAGGCCTTATTGAATATTTCATTCATATTGAATTATTGTTTGATTGATTATCGATATTGTGATTGATTGATTGATTGATTATCGATCAGTTTAAGCAGGTAGCTGTAGAACAGCACAGATCAGTTTAAGCAGGTAGCTGTAGAACAGCACAGATCAGTTTAAGCAGGTAGCTGTTGAACAGTACAGACCAGTTTTAGCAGGTAGCTGTTGAACAGTACAGACCAGTTTTAGCTGGTAGATGTAGAACAGTACAGACCATTTTAGCCGGTAGCTGTAGAACAGTACAGACCAGTTTTAGCAGTTGCTGTTGATCAGTACAGACCAGTTTAGCAGATAACTGCTAAAACTGGTCTGTACTGTTCTACAGCTACCGGCTAAAATGGTCTGTACTGTTCTACATCTACCAGCTAAAACTGGTCTGTACTGTTCAACAGCTACCTGCTAAAACTGGTCTGTACTGTTCAACAGCTACCTGCTTAAACTGATCTGTGCTGTTCTACAGCTACCTGCTTAAACTGATCTGTGCTGTTCTACAGCTACCTGCTTAAACTGATCTGTGCTGTTCTACAGCTACCTGCTTAAACTGATCGATAATCAATCAATCAATCAATCACAATATCGATAATCAATCAAACAATAATTCAATATGAATGAAATATTCAATAAGGCCTTTCAAATCATCTGAAAGTCATCGATCATAGTTATAAGTGGCGCTGCACATTTTCCGAATCGTTCATCATATGGATTGGTACAACGTGGGTTCTTGCCTTGATATATGTCAAAATTTACCATGTAACCGTTTGGCCGATTGGTTTACCTTTAAAAAACTGCTTGCAACCGTGTCGTCCATTGTCATCGTAAGATAAATGTTGTGTTGGGTGATAGTTCTTCAACATATTTGACTTGAGATGGTCCGTAATTGGACGTAGCTTCCATAGCTTATCTTGGTTATCAACAGATGTGACCAAATTGGGCTCAAAATGTAGTGTAATTAATATAAATAATATTTTAATAAAGAAGTTTAGCTATTTATTTAGTAACTTTAGATTGCCTATTTTTATTAGTAAAACAGCCTCATCAACAACAACAACAACCACAACAACAACAAGAGTAAGAACAACAACAACAACAACAACAGTAAGAACAACAACAAGAACAAGAACAACAACAACAACATCAGTAAGAACAACAATAGCAACAGTAAGAACAACAACAACAAGAACCATTATAAAAAAGCAGCCGATTATGGGCGTTCACTATAAACGCAGCCTTAGCTTATATTAGCTTAGGTTAGCTTAGCTTAGTTTTTGACATATCAACTTTAAATTCTTATCTTCTTTTTTTGCCCTTGCACTTGACCGCAAAAATTGTTTATTTATTTTATAAGTAACACAAAAAAAACATGTTTGAACTTGTCCATTGCTGCCTTATCTTGAACTTGCGGGTTATGAGTGCGCTTACTATGAAGCTTGGCTCTTATCACTTTAACCTTGAAATTAGTATTGAAATTGAAATTAAATAAAATTAAAATCCGTAACAGGATGGGTATGGGTGACGTCATCGGCATACAATAACATAAGTCGACTTCTAAAATGTTCTCGACGTTTCTGCATCTCGAAGCTTCTAGAAACTTCCTGACTCTTCTTGGCATTGGCTTAGGTTAGGGATGATTCTGAAGTATTCTTTGTATAGGATCGCGCTATTTGCTATCTCCCTTTCTCTCTCTTACTACCAAATTCTCTCTCTCCCTTTCTCTCTCACACCATTCGCTTCGGCATACAATGACATAAGTCAGCTTCTAAAATGTTCTCGAAGTTTTTTCTACATCTCGAAGCTTCTAGAAACTTCTTGATTCTTCCTGGTTGCTATGTATTTCGTTTACTCATGCGAACTCTGATAAGTATGCCACCACGCAGTCTACGTTAGAAGTCTTATAAATATATATTTATTTTTTGAGTCATTGCTATAACTAATGCGAGGGTTAAGAAAAAACAAAAACATGCAAACACTGATAAGAACTCGCTTGACTACCACTACCGATAATGTAGCGTATAAAATTATGACCAACGCTTAAAGCAAAGAAATACCCCAAACTTGTTAATTTTAAAAAGTTTAAAGCAAAGACATACATCAAACTTGCCAATTTAAAAGTATAAATAAAGCAAAGACATACACCAAACTTGCCAATTTTTTAAAAGCTTACATCAAAGACATACACCAAACTTGCCTACTTTTAGTGTATAAAATTATGATCAACGCTTAAAAGCAAAGACATACACCAAACTTGCCAATTTTTTAAAAGCTTACATCAAAGACATACACCAAACTTGCCTACTTTTAGTGTATAAAATTATGATCAACGCTTAAAAGCAAAGACATACACCATAATAGCTTTTAGCAAAGACATACACCATAATAGCTTTTAGCAAAGACATACACCTTTGCACATTTGAGCAAAAAGCCCTCACAAGATGGCGCTGGACCGGAGTGACGTCATCGGCTTGCGCCACCGCGCCACCTGGGCCAGAACCGCCATATTGTATCTACTTGTATCCAGTTTCGTTTATCTCTTGCCCATAAGACTTTTTTTTCTGCTGTACAATTCTTAATATGGCTTTTTCCTTGGTCTAAAATGTTAAGATAAAAACACGTAAAAACAGCATTTAATTTCATGTTATTATTTTAATCTATATATATAAAACATAGTGGAAAAAAGAGTTTGTTTCCAGCAGCAGCCCGTAATTTTCAACCAATTTAGTTGATCTTTTTTTAAATGTGGATAATTATGATCCGAAGGTTATAGGCTAATTTCGGTTGCCACCTAAACTTTTTTTTTTACGGATTCGGTGGGCGAACACTAGGTAAAAATCGGTCAAAAATCTGTTGTCAGAATTTCATAAATTATTTCTTTTTGTGTCATAGAGTTGCCACGTAAATTTTTAAATTTTAACGAATTCAAAAGTATGTTTTTTCCATAGAGCTGCCTCTTAAATTTTTTTATTTTTACAAATTCGGTGCTGGGGCGAACACTAGCTAAAAATGGGTCACTGAATCTGAATTCGTTGTGATCATTTTACCATAGGCTTGCCACCTTTAAAAATTTTTAAGTTTTTACGAATTCGATGCTGGGCGAACATAAGCTAAAGATGGGTCGCTGAATCCGAAGTCAGAATTTTTTCCATAGAGTTGCTATCTAAAACTTTTCTTTTTACAAATTCGGTGCTAGGGTGAACGGTAGGTGAAAAGTATCACTGAATCTGAACCCGTTATCAGAATTTCAGAACCATGCAATTTTCTTACCATAGGGTTTGTCACCTAATTTTTTTAATTTTTACTAATTCGGGGCTGGCGAACATTAGGTAAAAATTAATCGCTGAATCCGAACCTGTTATTTGAGCTAAAAAACGATATAGTTCTCTAACCATAGGTATTCCAGCTAAATTCTTTTACTTTTATGAATTAGGTGCTGCGGCGAGCACTATGTAAAAATGAGTCAGTAATCTTTTTGGTAGATATGCCATTTTTTTTTTTATTTTTACGAATTCGCTGGTGAAAGATAAAACACCAGAATTCTCTACAATTTTTAAGAAAAGCTCTACCGTTACAGTTCATATAGACAGACTCAAGCCAGCTTTTCCGAATACAGAAACTTCACAGACACTTACCTAGCTACATTAATGTAAGCCTGTTAAAAAAGCGCCTGCCGCAGCAGGTTGGGTTCGGCTAGTTCTTTATAAAATCCATATTCCATCTTTTGAAAATTTTTCGAGTCCATTCTCGTCCTACATTCTTGAAAATTTTTGGAAACCATTCTGCCGACAAATTCCGCACTGTACTTTGTCTGTTATTTTTTGCTATTGTGGACAATGCTCTTAAGTCCCTCCCAGTTAATTTCGATGTTTGACCGCGTTTATCAACACTTGTTGCAAATGAACCACTTTTTTAAAAGATTTTATAACTGTTGTTTTGATGACCTAGACAGTCCTAAATCTTTAGAAATTTTACCATAACTTTTTCCAGAATAGTTTTTTTGTATAATTGAATTAGTTTTTTAATTTTCTCACAAATTGGCTTGCCACGCACCATGTTCACACACTGTTGTTGAATACTAATTACAAAATGTTAGCAAAAATTCACCTAACTCAAGTATAAACTATAGATGAACAAGGTACGAATTAATTGCGGTTAGGGCTTATACAAATTATCAAGTCAATAATCGTCAGACTTGACGATTTCCCACATAAAAATTACTTTATTTTTTCGTTTTTTAAAAAACGAAGGATTTTAAAGATCTGAGTGTGCAGAAACTATTCAGGCCTATCATGAGTTATTTTTTCGCCCGGAATCGGAAAAGGGAATATCCGTTTTTTAACCCTCTGACGTCGTAGACTCACAGACACCGAAAATCAAAATTTTGTGCGTACAAATGTAAAATTCAAATCCAAATTCGAACCAAATCTTTTTTAGAAAACGTATTTAATTTCAAAATTTTATTTTTATGTTAGCTTAAAATGTATTTGCTGTTATATGGAATAAGGTTAAGAAAGTTACAGTCAGAAATTTCATCATAGGAAATCAGTTTAAAAGTGATATTTGCTAGACCCTACGTCAGGAATTTTGTTTGGAGCACGTCAGTTGCAAAATAAAGTTAAGATAAAGTCTGTTAAGATAAAGCTCAAGAGCTTTGGGAAATTGTTAATGCAAATATTTTAATTAACCGTCAATATTCATGAGTGTAGAAAATGAAAAGGTGAAGTCTTTGCAAATTTCCTTTCTCGACTACGGGCGAAAAAATTACTCATGTTAGGTCTGATTGTAGGCAGGACTTCTAGAAATGAAAAGGTAAAGGGATGGCTTACAGACGACACTGGAAGTTTTACAAGTGAACTTTTTCGGCAAAACGGCGCTAATCCACATACATATAACTTTAATATTCTACCACCGACAGACGAAGGATTTTTAAAGTTCTAAGTAAACTGATACCATTGTAAGCAGGACTTCTAAAAATGAAAATTAAAATATAGTGAAAAGACTAAAAGGTGTGGCTTACAGGCGAAGTACAAATTAAATTAAAAAAAGAAAAATAAAAAGTTGAGATATGAAGGCCCTGTTGTAGTAATTAGAGGTGAACTAACAGACGAGTTAATAATAACCTTAAAATATTAAGATTATTTATATTTAATTCAGAGTAAGGAATTTTTTATTAAATACAACTACAAAATTGTCCGATATTTCAGCTTTATTTAATTAGCCTTCGGGGACTAGAAAAATAACAACATTTCACAATTTACTTTTTACACAAAACAGAAAAATAGTTACCATTTAACAAATTAAAAATGAAAATTAAAATAAGGACTGTATCGAAAAGAAACTGCACACTCTTTTTTTTAATTTTAAGATAGTAGGAACATTTTATTAATATTTTTTTTTTATTGTGTATCTAAAAATAATCTACATTCTAATAACAATAAATAATATTTATTAAAATTAACTCCTTATTTGCTGCCTTAGTTTTCTATTAACACCTTCCATTAAATTCTGCACAACTTTCGAACCGACACTTCTAGCTGCAGCGTTCCAATTTTTTTTAAATTCTTTAAGGTTTGAGGCTACACATCCTTTCTTCCTTAGGTTAGCCTTTATCAATGCCCAATACCTCTCAATTGGTCTTAGTTCGGGTGCATTTGGGGGATTTTCGTTTTTTTCTACGAACTTGACACCGTTTATCTGCAGCCAATCCTGAGTCAATTTGGCGTAGTGTGCCGTTGCAAGATCGGTCCAAAAAATTGTGGGTACTTGGTGCTTCTTAACTAATGGCAGTAACCGTTTCTGAAGACACTCTTTTCGGTACACTTCACCATTAATTGCCAAACAAGGACTTTTTCTTCAAATTTATTAATTTCGATAACCTTCACTGAGTCTTCTACACTACTGCCTTTTATTTTTGTATAATATTGCGGCCCTGGTAAAACTCTGGAATCCATTTTTGCGTAGGTTTCGTCGTCCATTATTATACAGTTTATTTTTTCCTTATTGAGCCGCTCGTATAATTTTCTGCACCTGCTTTTTCCACATATTTTTTGTTTTTCGGTTTTTTTTGGCACTTTTTGTTTTTTGTAGGTTTTTAAACTATTCCTCTTTTTGATTCGTTGAACCATTGAAGCACTTGTACCCATTTTTTTTGCCAAATCACGCACTGACATCGAAGGATTTTTTTGAATTAAGGCAACAACTTTTAAATCCAATTTTGGATCCCTTGCACCTTTTTTTCGTCCAATTTTTTTTAAGTCGGCGGTAGAGCAATGTTCACCATATTTCAAAATTATATTTTTTACCGCGTTTGGGGATACTTTATACTGTTTTGCTAGTTTCCTGTACGACATAAACTTTTCTGTGCAATAAGTGTGCACAATTTTATTTCTAACTTCTATTTCAATTCGCGGCATTTTGGAAACTAATTGAGTAAAATATTTGGTTTAACCTACATGCATAGTTGACGCTATAGGAAATCTAACGGTACCTTCAAACATGTAAACAAATATTTACACTGCGAGAAATAACCATTTAAAAGTGTGCAGTTTCTTTTCGATACATTCCTTATGTAATGAAATTAAGCTGCGTCCATCTATTCGGTGGCTTCATTGCCAACTGTGTTTTTGTCTTATTATGTGTTTGTAAATGGGTAAAATGTAGAATCCAAAATCACCGTTACGCTTTTTAAAAATTTTGTTAAAATTATTTTTCATGTTTTAGCAGAAGTGAATACGATTTTTGTATTGAGTGTTATATCTCCAAAAAGTATGTTAGTCTACCAAAAATTTCCGAATTATAGCATTTGATAGTTTATTTGTCTTAAGCTGAAAATTAAAAAAAAAATAATAAGAAAAGTTTAGTAATTCGGCGGCATTGGTGTTGAAACAACACTCAAGACTCTTAACGATTTTTTTAATTTAAAACTTAAACCTCAAAATCATTAACAAGACTCTTGACATATTAATCTATACTAACCATAAACTACTCATTGAAATTTAATAATCATTTTAAAATGCCACTTATGTTTGCACACAAATGATCGAGAACTGGACCCACATGTTTTACGCCGACTCCGAACGGCTTAAGAAGTTTTTCATGGCAGTTTTTACTCTCTGAGGTTTGCCATTGTCTGCAGAGTGGTGACGGCCGAACAGAAAAATTCATTCAATTGAAAAAATTTTCTGTGTCAGATGAAGGATTCGAACCTGGATTCTCTAGTGTAAGAGTCACACACTCACCCACGCCACGGCCGCCACTTATTTAGTAAAACTGAAATCGATAAAGCGTGTGTTTTCTTGCAGTTATGCACTTGACGGCATATCAGTAACTAAAATAAAGATTAGAGCAAATAAGGTAAAACATAACACATCTGACACAAAGCGGTGACAACATCAATTGTTAAAAAATGTTACTGTTACGTTAACTTTAAAAACTGAAAACACCAAAAACTCCTTAAAATTTATACTTGCATTGCAAATTACTGCATATTTTTTTTTCTAAAGTAAATAACTGCAAGCAAGAGTGGGGACAAATACTTTTCTAGGAAACATAAGAGAGGGAGAAAATACCCGCTTGTAAATATTAACCAATGAAATTTTTCTTAACTCGAAATGCCTTATTAAATTGTTCTTATAAATTGTTTTTATTTTAAAACATTTTTTAAATTTATTTTTTTGCTTATTTTTTGAGAGAAAATACTAGAAAGGAACCTGAAAAAACCTGTTTATTTAGAAATTAATTATGAGTATTAATTATGTGCAGCATTTTGTACTGTGTGTGTATCTTCTTTGGTAATTCGTCTTGTGTTGCACAATTTTTCTGTGTTTTTTAGGAGCCAATAAAAAATTGTTTGTGTTGTAAATGTTAGATTTTTGAAGTTTTTCCGCCAGTACCGGAATGTAGGTTATTCTCTTGACATTTTTGGTTATGTAGCATCTGTGTTTTTTTGAAGTGCTGGTGTTTTTGTATTGTTTTATTAATCGTGAAATAGTCTAGTGTGGAAAAACGCTGTTCATGATTTACTTGTGTGATTCGCGTTGTGTTGTTTTTAAGAAAACTTCCATCGCTGAGACCGTTTATAAATTTTTTTGACATGTTGATTGTTTTTTGGAGTGTTTAGAGAAGAAATTTATTAACCGTGCTGATGATGTTGGTTTTTGGTACCAGCCCGTTTTTATTGAAGTGTTAGCTCTTTCTGAAGACATCAACAAAAAGGGTAAGTCTATTTTCGAAGTTATGCTTATCACAGACCTTATTCTATGCAATAGGGACAATAGGCCAACATTTCAGAATAGTGTCAGGTAAGAGGTAATTGATCTTACCTTAGCTAGTAACTCTGAACAGATTATAGTCGACAACAGGAAGGTGTCACAAAAGGAGTCGTTTTCCGACCACTTTAGGACTCTCTTTACTATTGAGTACGATTCCAACTTTAAGAAACAATTGAGGAACCTATTAAAAACTATTTGGGAAAGGTATTCAGTCTGGATAAGCAGAAATATTGCAGAACTTGACACAGAATACCTCCCAACCGATGCATCCATTGACAATGCAGTCGAGTTTATAACGGGAAAAATGAACCAAGCTCAAGAAGTTCTGCCCAAAGTCTCGAAGTCGCAGGCCAGCAAATGCGAGTTGGTTGACCAATGACCTCAAAAAGAAGCGATCAGAGGTTAGAAATCTTCACCGGAAGGACATTTTAAACAAACTAGAGCAGGACTGGACAATCTACAGATTCATGTTAAATATTTACACTGGGAAGTAAGAATAGCTAAGCGAACATCTTTTACAAAATTCTGCGAGTCCATTGAGGATACCAGTGAAGCCGCCAAACTTCGAAGACGCTATACAAAGACCCAACGGTCCCGGGATACCTTAATAGGTCCGACGGATCCTTGACAGAATCCAGCCAAGAAACGCTTTTACTACTCATGGAAACTCATTTTCCAGGTTGTACAGAACCGGATCAAAACGAAGCTACCAGCAACTTGGAAATAAAGATACCAGAACTCTTACAATAACTCCCCAACATTATTACAAGGTCAACTGTAGAATGGTCGATCGGGTCCTTCAAGCCCTACAAATTTGGGGCCAGATGGAATCCAACCGGCCATGATGCAACATGCCCTGCCTAACATCATGCTCTGGCTTATAGCAATCTTCACCGGCTGCCTCCATACAGGATATGTTCCAAAAATTTGGAAAGAAGTGCGAGTTGTTTTCATCCCTAAAGCTGGGAAATCGATACACTCACCACCAAAGGATTATCGGCCTTTTAGTCTCTCATTGTTCTTGATGAAAACGCTAGAGAGAATAATAGATATTCACATAAGAGAATCTGTGAACGATAATAATCTCTGTAGTGTACAACATGCCTACCTTAAGGGCAAATCGGTAAAAACGGCACTGCATGAGGTGGTTTCGGTCATAGAAAAAACCCTTCATCACAAAGAATATACTTTAGCAATGTTTTTAGATATCGTAGGCACATTTAACAATGTAAATACAGATTCTATAAGAAATGGTTTAGTAGACGAAGGAATTAACAGTAAAATTACCCAGTGGATTTATAAAATGCTCAACAGCAGACGTATAAGCTCACAAATGGATATGAGAGTGGTGAGGAAAGAAGTCACAAGAGGCACACCGCAAGGAGGAGTCATATCCCCCCTTCTCTGGCTGATTGTGGTTGACAAAATTCTCACTACACTTAAAACCGGAGGAACAAAAGTCTATTCCGATGACGTTGCCATCCTAATATGCAGGAAATTCCTGCAAACAATTAGCGAACTAATGTCTGCGGCATTGAATAAGCTATTTAATCGCCAAGAGCGCGATTCGCCTCAACGAATCACGAGCCTGGAAAAACAACACATTCGGGCCTGCATCTATTCTAAATCTCTTTGGAACCGAGGAATCAAAAAGAGCAACCGACTATATCATATCCATTGTGAGATTCGGTACAGAATACACCACATCCATCTCCAGCAGACAAGAATGGGAAGAAACGGCTGTAGAATCCTACGGCAGTTTCCATTTATATACTGATAATTCTAAAATGGAAACTGGATCGGGTGTATACTGTGAAACACTGCAAATTAAAGAGTTTCACAAACTCCCTGATTACTGTAGCGTTTTTCAGGCAGAAATATATGCTATTGAAAAAGCTGCACGGTCCATTTACAGGAAAAATCTTATCTTCACAAGGGTAGCAATTTTTGTGGATAGCCAAGTGTCCATCAAAGCACTGAGCAGTAAAACGACGAAGGCTCGAACAGTGCAAAACTGTAAACTTTCACTGAACAGTATCTGCAATACCCACAATGTCACTCTCTGGTGGGTTCACGGACATAGCAATGTCGAAGGTAACGACGCAGCGGATGAACTGGCGATGCGTGGAGTAGCCGCAAGTACACACAGAGCTGATACATATGTGCACATTCCAGTAGGCGTCGCACAGTGTAACCGTTTCATATAAGCTGTGGCCAAAACTATTTGCAGTTGCCGCAGAGCAACGAAATTTGGTGTGGACGACTTTTTTACATATATTAAGAAATTTTCTAAATATCGACCAAATCGGACAATGACCACGCCTACCTCTCATATATGACAAAGTTAAAAATCGGTGTATCTTTGGACTCCTTCAATATTTTTTAAAACAATTTCATATTTGGTCTAAAATCACTTCAAAAAACATTTGTACCAAAAATGGCTATACTTAGACCATTATTCGGGGTACCCTCCATATCTTTAAAAATAAATACTTTATTTTATTATAAACACACCCAAATATTTTCAGTATTATAGCAATGGTCTTTCCCATAAATGGGCTGGGTCAGACCAGTTTTTGGGGTACCCTTCATAAAACTTCAATTCTTAAAACCCGAGTGCTTTTATCATAATTCCTTCATTTGAACAAAATAACATAGAGAACTTTATTTTATCCCAACTAAGTCTTTGCTTAAAATAGCCTGAATTAATACATTGTTTGGGATACACCCCATATAACCCACGTTTTTGAAACACTGTCACTTTAACATTTTATAAAAAAGGCGTTTTTCCAAATAAAGATTCCCTATAAAATATGCTAACTTGCTTTTGTGCTACCCTAATTTAAACCAAATTTTCAAAACACTAAATTTTCAACCCAAAAGCCAATTTGAGATCATTTAATAAAAATATTTAAAAAAAATAAAATATTCATATATATTATATATAAAAAAGAAAATAAAAATTAAAGTTAAACTACAAATAGAAAAAAATTATGTATAAGAATTTCTGTTTCTGAAGAAACTTGTTAAAAAAAAAAAAATCTTCAAAATTTATATCATAAATGAAGCTATTATGAACATCAGCATTTCTACTTTCTTCTATAATATATGGCAATAAATCTTTATAATGATATTCTTTTGTTTTGGTAATATGTCTGTTCGAAGAAATGAGAGGATCCGAATTTATCAGTAATTCCCTTGAATTTTTTCTAGTGGTGTGACCTAATCGATATTTTCTAGATTCTTTATGACTAGATTCTAATGAGTCTTCTAATAAAAGCCCGAATGATAAATTAAAATTTTTAATTATTTCATATCCACGAATCAATATTTTGTGGATAGTTATTGGCATATTATACCAGGGATAATTATCCACATATATTTGAAAAGTATCCTTTAAAAGTGTACTGAACCTTGTAATATTTATTTTTTTGCCGCTTGACAGTGTACTCAGAATCAAACTGAAATTTTTTAGTAAACAAATATTTATGTTTGTTATTGCATACACCATTTCAGTATTTGAAAAAACCGTCTTGCAGTATTCCCATCGTTTGAAGTGCCATAACCTGTTTTTACTTTATCAATAATAAGACCCATTTTATTTCTAAACTCTTTTTGTATTTTTATTTTTTGCTCTAAAAAAATTCGTTTGTTTTCTTCGCCGCGTACCTGCCAGCATTTGAGAGGCATCCTGTATGCAATATGAATTAGGCATTCAAAAGTTTTGATCCATGCATGCAATGTAGATACTCCATATTGTAGATGTCTTTCGTCTATAGTTCTTTGCATGCAATGAAAAGAATTCATTACAGATGGAGTCGTCGCTCCACATAGATAACAATTCATTGATGCCCGATTATGTGCCAAATCGTTTGTAACTGCACCATCAACCATTGTTAAAAACAATTTAAAATTAATTTCAAAGTTAAAATCAATAACTTTTGTTTTAAATGGCAGAAGTTTTTCTATTTGCTCTATTAAATGCATTTCTACATTATGAATTAATGAAGGTTTTTCTTGCATAAAAATAAATTTAATAAACACTATGACAGGAATTACCATCAAAGGCATATTTGCATTCAAGAACAATACTAATATTATTTTTTATTTCAATTATTTTTAATAAACTTGAAGCAGTTTGATTAAGCAAGTCCTGCATTCTTCAGCTGATACTTCTGAAACTATAATAGGCTTTGGTATAAGGTCGTTTTTGTGTGTGATGAAGACTTTTTACAACCGAACGCAATATTCTTTAACGCCTTACCGATAATTTCAAGTCATAGGCCAAGTGCTTGAAATGGCGTCAGACATTGATTTGTCAACTCACTAAGTTTCCTCTTGGCTAATAAACGCGCTGCACTTTCAATTTCTTTTTGTGATTTCTTATTGACTTATTGCTAAACTTTTCGGCGCTTTAATTGACTGGATGCTTCTTCGAAATTCACTGGTTTTCTACCTCCTTTGGTTTCAGTTATTCTACAAGTAGGAGTATCTTGTTTGTCTGATATATTCCGTATGCCTCTACTGGTACTGGGTCCCTTGAATTTATGTAATTAACTATAGATAAAATATTTCAGGTTTACTTTAACTCGAATTCTCCAGAGGCCCTCCAGAGCCCTAAAGTTTAAATCTAAAGAAGCCAACTTGTTGTTCCAGGAGAATCTGAGTTAAATTACTAAAACGCGAATGAACTTATATCATCTAACCTGTCAGTAAAACAAATAAGAGGAGATTGGAGCCAATCATGGTGTTTTGTTTCGAATGCAGATGATTTTCGATGCACGGCTTTAAATTCTTGATTAAATTTAAAAACAATAAAGTGCACTTTGTTAAAGAGTATCATTAGTTAAACAAGGCACTAAATAGTAAGATTTTAAAAATGGTTCTATATTCTCCTCTTGCTTTTTAATTGTACAATCAATCCTTGATAATTAAAAGTGGTGGTACCATTTCTAAAACATTGTTTTGCTAGCAAAAAATAAATACACTCAATGTAAGAAATTTTTAACCTTTTATATTTTAAAACTGGTTAACTTCACCGCGCCGAGAACTTTTTGATAAATATGATATCTTTGAAAGACTTTGATTTAATTAGGTAAAAATACTTTTGTTCATTTTAAAGATAACGGCATAAACCATATGTTTTTGGCAATCAGAAAGACTGATATCAAAAGTAATTCGCGTCCTAAAACTATGCAGTACAATTTTTTAAAAAGGTGTGCATTCAAAAAGTTTGTAATATTAATATTTAATTGGGCTCTATTTTGGATAAATAAGTACGGGTTAGACCAACTTGGAAATAACTGTACCCAATTTTACGCATGTTTTAAGTGAGCGGATTTTTTGGTACAAAACTTGATTCGATCATATATACTCTCATTTAAAATGTTCTCTCTCTCTAACTCATATACTATATAACACTTTTAATAGCTTTAAACGTTGAGGGTTGTATTGAAAGTGGTCGTATTTGTGGGCGGTCGACACCCAGTTTCGATGCAACTTTCACACATACCAAATCTTATATTTGTACCTCAATTATAGTCCATTTTGTAGTATTTACACTGTTGTGTTCGGGAGGTGGGCGTGTTCGTTTGTAATTTGTAATTTATTGTATATAAGATGAGTACAAAAAAGAGCTATGTTCTTTTACAGTACAGTGGATGCGTAATAATAAACATGATTAATTAATTAATTAGAGATAACAACTAAGAATAGAGTTGAACTTATGATATGAAGGAATATAATTATAAAACCATAAATATGAAACATGAACAGAATCAAGAAGATAATGCAAATCAAAAATAGGTGAAAATTACATGTTTGATTAAACTAGACTTAAATTGTAAGGTGAAAAAGTACATGAAAGAAGGAAGGAAAAAAAGAAAAAACAGAGTTTATGAAACAGAAAAGTAAGAAAGAAGAGATTGCCTAAAGGTTTCTATCCGTTCGATTTCTCTTAATCTACGAGGTAACGCATTCCAAAGTCTTACGGCATTAATGAAAAAAAGATTAGAACTTGTAAGAGAGCTATGTCTAGGAATAATTAAAAATTTACTTCTTCTGGATATACTAAACTGTAGTTTTTCATAGAGATAATGAGGAGTTTTAGTGTGGATTATTTTATGGAGGTAAACACAGTTTCGAGCATTCAAATAACCAGTCAAACTACAACCAAGTATTGCATTTCTAAATTCACAAAGGTGATCAATCTTTTTCAAACCATATACATAACGAGTAGCATAGTTAAAAGCAATATTAAGTTTCAGCTGAGAGGATGAATCGAGCTTACTATACACTATCTCAGAGTATGTTATGACGGGTAATACAAATTGCTTCACCAGTAATTTTTTTACTTCAATAGAACATAAATTGGTAGACATTCTTAAGTTACGTAGGATATAATAAACTTTTTGGACAACATTATTAATGATCAGTACAAGAGAGTGACGAATTCAAACAAAAACCAAGGTTTACAATTTTCGACACAACAGTAAGCCGAGCTGTACCAATAAATAAATCAGGTACAGCAAGAACGGTGGTTTTATTTTTACAGATTGGCAGAACATAAGACTTGGCAGCATTAAGTTGGAGACCATTATTACAAGCCCAGTTATAAATGTTACTAAGATCTTCATTAAATTTACTGGAAAAATCATCTAAGATTTCAATTCTAGTTGAAAGATAAAGTTGTATATCGTCAGCATAAGCATGCAAAGAGACGTGTTTGCAAACAGTAAAGATGTCATTTATAAAGATCGAGAAGAGAAGAGGACCAAGAATGGAGCCTTGAGGGACACCGCTTAAGACAGGCTTAAGATGAGATAACATTACACCAACTTTAACTCTTTGTGATCGATTCGCCAAATAACATGAAATTAAGCTCACAGAACTATGGGAAAACCCAGAAAGATGCCTAAGTTGATGACATAGATATGAGTGACTTACTTTGTCAAAAGCCTTCGAAAAATCAAGCATGCAAAGTAAAGACAATAATCCAGCATCATATTTAGGTCGTATATCATCAAGAACTTTAACAACTGCCGAAGCACAACCGTGCCCCACCCGAAAACCCAATTGATATGGAGACAAGAGACCATTTGCAAGAAGAAATTTATTGATTTGATGGCTTATGAGTTTTTCACAAACTTTAGGTAATGGTTCAGATGGGTTAGATTTTTTTGCAACCGGCAAGACAGTTGCAATTTTCCAGATGCTAGGGAATGAAGAAGATGTGAAGCTATGAATAATTATATGCGTTAAGGGAGTTATTATATGAGATAGTATACATTTTATAAATTTGATGGGAATACCATCTTCACCCAAAGCATTTGATTTAATTTGCATTACACAATTCCCAACATCAAGTTCACTTACAGGACTGAACTCGAACAAATGTGGAACATGAAAACTATTCAGTGGAGTCATAGTATTGCTAACAGGAGCAGTATTACCTACAAAAAAGTCATTTAGTAAGTCTGGGTGGATATTACATAAAGGAGAATTAGTTTGCTTCACTCCAAGACTACGTATATTGTTCCACAGGGTTTTGGTGGGAAGGGACAGATTTAGCTTAGCAGTAAAGTAGCGGGTCTTTGATTGCCGTGTTATGTAAACAGATTCATTCCTGGCTAACCTATAACTTTCCCAATTTGCAGATGAAGGTATTCTTCTCCAAAGTTTGTGCAATCTATTCCTCTTTTTTATTGCATTCAGGACTTGTTGTGAAAACCAAGGGCAAGATGCATTTTTAAGATCTGTAGTTCGCAGAGGAACATGTTTTTCAAAAAGACATTTAACAGGGGTTGTGAGAGAATAAAGTTTATCATCAACTGAGCTATGATGCCAGCAGTCACTAAATGAAATCAAAGACAAATCATGGTACAATGACGGATAATTAATATTTTTATAGTCATAATAGGAATAAGCAGCAGAAGAGACATTACAAGACTTGTTTTCGTTTAACGAACAGAAAATTAAATCGTGATCGGAAATGAAAAATAGTTGATCAAACAGTGAGACGAGCGAGAGGTCTGACACAATGAAATAATCTAAAAGACTTGGATTAGCATTATTACAAAAGCGAGTCGGTTCTGTATCGTTTACCACAGATAGACCAGCCGAAAATATTTTGTCCATCATCGATTGTTGATAACAATCATAAGATTAAAGATTTATATTAAAATCACCGCACATCAAGATGATATCATGATTTAGATTATAGGTAAGCAAATCAGTAAACAAGGGCTTAACAGAATGACATTTATGAGGATTATAAACACAAGACAACAAAATTTTTTTGGTATTATCAGAAATGCTAATATTGATATACTCAATTCCAAGACTTTTTGATGTATTCAGGACTTTTGCATTTAAGTTAACTTTACAATAGACAGCAACACCACCACCTTTTTTCTCACAGCTATCATTTCGGAACACATTGTAACCATTAATACTACAGATTGAATCACATATATTATTTGACAACCACGTTTCTGAAACAGAAATAATATCAACTAACGAATTATCAAAAATATATTTGACATAGTCCAATTTCGCCATATTAAGACTACGTGCATTGAAGTGAACTATATTAAGTCCGCTATATTGTCTACACAAAATATTAATTAAAGATTTCAAGTTTTCATTAGTGCCCAAAGACAAGTTACTTATGTCAGTCAATGAATGCAGATAGAGGAAAGAAAAATTCAGGCAAGGAAAATAAGGACAGAAAGAATAATAAGAGAAAAAGAAAGAGCAAGAAGTAGAGATAATGTAGTATTAAGATAAAAATAAACTTAAAATTTACAAATACAAAACAAATTAATAAAGATACTTTATTTTTACGAATCGCATCCATTATCAGCATCAGTATCAGCCACAGCATCACGTACAATGCTCTGGAGCTCAGTTTCAGAATTGATTTTGATATGATCAGCGCCCTTAAACATGCGGATAAAAACTGAACCACGACGTTTCAGTTTACAAAAGTAAACGCATTAAAGATTAGTTTCTTGCGTTTACAAACGATAGCCGCTTGTAGAAGCTTTCTGGCATCCAGAGTAAGACTTTCATGGATAAAGACACTGCAATCTAAATCAAGCCCAGCATCCCTAAGATTGACTGCTTTCTTTACCCTTCTGCGATAATCTCCAAAACCTTTAAGTACACGATTACGATCAGAAGGAGTGTAAAATTTTACTATAATTATTGGATTCGGATTAACGTCTTTAGGCTTAACTCGGAAAATATCCTTTATCGGGGGCGCCATAAAATCAATAGATCGGCAAATAAGGTTGAAAGTGCCTCTAAGATTTTCTTCGCTTGTATGCGTGATACCAAAGAGAACAGCATCAGAATTTAATTCAGTGCTGGAGTTACTGTTGTTGTTGTTGATGCTGTTGTCGCTATAGTTGTTGTTGTTGTTGTTGTTGTTGTTGTTGTTGTTGTTGTTGTTGTTGTTGTTGTTGTTGCTGCCCATCGATAATTTTAAATCATCGCAGAGTGATGAGAAAGCTTTTACTTGATTCTCCAAACAGAGTATTTTGCTATCATACTCCGAAAATTTATGAGCGAGTTGTAGATTTATTGAAGCCACTTCATTATCCAATTTGTCAAATTTGCCTGCAAGATCAGACGAAAGACGCATAAATAATTGCTCAGCATGCTGTCGGAGTCGGTTTTCTAAGATTGCATTTTCTTCTCTTGCAATCGCGCTTAGACGCTCTTCCAAAGCTTTGAGTTGAGTGCAGAAAGACGCAGCGCCGCTACTTTGACTAGCAGAAACTATTTTTGGCGTTCCCTCACTCTTGTTTACAAAGCGATAAACAGTGAGTTGCTCCCGTTGTTGGCGTGTCTGCATAGGCGAAGGTGTCATCTTCACAATCCACGACTGAAGAGAATGTGCCAGAAAAAAACAAAAGCAGCAAAGGCAATGACGAAAAAAGCGTGATGAAGAAAGTGATGAGAGCACGATAGCGGTGCAAACGACGAAATTACGGCAGTATCACTCAAGCTGTGTGAGTGCAATGTTTAATGGAAGCAGACTGTCTGTTGTGATTAAAAATTTTTTTTAATATTGTTTTTATTTTTTTTTTTTATTTTTTTTTTTTATTTTTTTTTTTTATTTTTTTTTATGGTTTTAGATCTTTTATGTGAAAATCATCCAAAAATCACACCATATACACTGAGTTCAAATCATAAAGAACACAATTTAATGAAAATTAACACAAGCAGCAGATTAGATCAAACGTTTTAATTTATTTTTTAGTGAGTTAAGAAAAAGCGACTGTTACGGACGACGAACTATTACGAACGATCACGTTTGTTTTACTGTTTTTAAAAAATTATCATTTGACCAGGAATTTGGGTGCATATGAACATGTGTACCAAGTTTCATGTGATTATCTCAACACCTTCCGATAATTGTACGCTTACGGACCAGGGATGATATAGACTTAGTTGAAAATGGGCCAGAATTCAAACAAAAATTGGGCCAATTTGACGTTAATAGCGCTTTTTGTTTTAAAAAGTGGCAATTCAATATTGAAGACTTTCTATTTGTTCACACGGTCATGCCATGGTCTCACAAATAGCACACTTTTTAATAATCTCAACAAGTCCAGTTTATTTTTGCTGAAAATAGTCAAAATTTTAAATTAACAGTTTTGGGAAATCAAAAAACGTTAACTTTTTCGTGTTTTATTTCGTTTGTGCCGTTTAAGCCGAACTTGGATGGAAGTTCTTGGTTGATCACAAAAATAGCACACTCTAATTTAAATGATTAAATTAAATAACTCTCCGTCTTTATAGTGTTTAAGGTGATTATTTCAAGCTTTATTTTAAGGTGAATGAGCAATTTAATGTAGCTCTTCTCCGTTAAGACTTGTAAGAAGACGTTGATTAGAAAAAATTCACTGCTGTCAAAAAATATATTGAGCCATGGCTGAATTTAACAAAAAATGGTTTCATAAATGACCACAATCTTAGAATAAAGAATTTTGCAAGAAGAAAATTAAGTCAAATTACATCTGATAAGATGACAACACAATCGCCAAAAAATAAATTTGAAATTTGCTACCAAAACTTCATCAGGGTGTAGAGAGATGGTACTGGCCTGATTTTCTTGGCGTTGATATTGAATTTATAACAAAATTTATTAATTTGTATGTATATTAAGGCATTGTCAGGACTACGATGGAGCCTTTGGGGTCGCTCTTTTCATATAACGTGGAAAACAAATTAATTTTGTACTTGAGATTACTAAAAAGTATGCTTTTTATATGATCATGGCTGTATATAACGGAACTTTTTTTAATGAGAACATTTAAAAAGGCCAAAGGAAATAAAGACTAAATAAACATCATCCAAAATGTATCCATACAAAATTCGTTTAATTTTCGTTTAGAAACCGCCAAAAAAAATTATGCGCTTATGCACGTTTTTGGACGAAATTTCGTTTTTCTGTTTAGCTATTTGCCATACAAAAATCACCTAATTTTTTAGGACTAAATTTCACTTTTTTTCGTGTGATAGTTCACATTTACTACTAGTGAAATGGTTATCTATATTATTGTAACGCAAGCTCATTTTTTGTGATGACTATCAAATCTATACTGTAGACGCGATTTTCATAAATTTTAGGCAATTTTTTTTAGGCAAAATTTTGGGCATATTTTCGTTTTTATTATGATTTTTGTACCTTTTTGTTTAATTTTTTTTGGGTAATTTTACGTTTTAGTGATTTTTAATTTTATATTTTGTGCGAATTTTCTGTGGACGATATTTCCTACCTCCAATTTCTACCTCCAAATTTAAAATTTTGTAGAACGATGGCATAGTACACAATGTTGTCAACAGACATCAACCATAAAACTTTTCTTGTTAAAAATTGCGATTATTTTTTTGGCTTAAACTTTTTCAAAAGGGCCTAAAACGACTAAAAAGGGCCTCGGGGCTTTTACAATTAAAAAGGGCTAAAAAAAGCCCTAAAAGCCCCCAAATCCCTGTTACGGACCACATCTTTTCAGGTGACATGTTCAGGAGTCGGTTCTACGAAAAAAATTTTTCTTGCGTTAATACCCAAGGAATTAAAAATTTTAAAAACTACTTAATTCTATATAAACATTACTCCTTTAAGCTTAAAAAATTTTTTCCCAAAATGAATTAACGTGATTTTCTATGTAAATTTTACCTAAAATTACCCAAAAATACCCTTTACTAAAAATGACGTAAAAATAAAACAACACAAAATCGCACCTCTATCTTTTCAACATCTTTTTTAAATAAGTTGATAAATAACATATACAAAATTTTTAAAAAAAACAAAAACTGGTTTTTGTAGTGAGCTTTTCACTCTCAAAGTTGGAAAATAATTTTCGGTTTTTCAATTTCAGTAAATTTAACATCACTAAAAACGCCAAATCCAAATTGGAAATATAATTATTCAGAAATTTCTAAAACTATCAAACGTGATTCATTTCTTTTTAAAATTTATCCCACAGCAGACTCACGAAGTATGTATAAATGACTCAATTTACACTTGCTTAAACAACCCTAATTTAAAATCAACTAATCAACTAATTTAAAAGTAGTTGATAAAGTAGTTTTGCATCAACCACAACTAGTTGAAATTCTGACTTTTTTCCATAGAACGAACTAACATATTTTGTATGGTGATGTCCGCTAAATAAGTCAATTGACTTTCGTCTGCATATATTTTCAACTACTTGTTATATTAGTTATATTTAAATTATTTTTTTAATTACTTTAAAATAACCAATTGAAAACTATTACTGATGGTCTAAAGTTAATAATATTTGATAAAATAGCATAGTTAAATCTATATAATCTTTTAATCTAATAAAAATTTGTAATTAAAAGATGTCAAAATCAGAGTAGTTGCCGCAGTAATATAATTCAATGTAGTTTATCAATCACTTGTTTTTAAGTAGTATTTCAATTACTTCATATATAATGCAATAAAAACTATTTAGAATTGCAGTAGATGCCGCCTTAATATAATTCAAAGTAGTTCATATACAAGTTTATTTTAAATTAGTTTTTTAATTAGTTGTTTTAAAAAACAAGTTAGTTTGTTCCTATAGGGTATTTGTATGTATTTGCATGTGTGTATGTGTATTCATATATTTGTGCACCGAAAACTCTGTGTATTGTTAGACACAGTTATATACATACAGTTTTTTTTGGTACAAGTTTTTGCACGTCTACAGTTAATTAAGTTATTGTAATGTAAATTTTCTTGTTAGTTAGTCTGACGAAATAATAGATAGACTTTAGGACTTATATATAAGATGAGGGGTGGTAAGGGGATTATTGGCAGTGTAGGCACTTATGGTCGACAGTACTTTTTTGACAAAAAACTGATTTTTAACGTACGTCTACAACGATAACTTGATGTGGATGTGTTTGTGAATATTATTGCCTCTTTCCCATTAATTTTTAATGGAAAAGGGGTCAGTGTATTCTGTATACTTTTCTGCACAACACTAACGGTACTGATTACAGACCGGAGGTCATCAGGCAGGTATTCAAATGATGTCGTCTAAAGTAGGTTAGATAAGTATAAGATTTTCATTGAGGGGTTGAAGGGCTATCAGCTGCTATGTCCTGACTTGCAATAATCTTGTGTGACTTCTGACTTGCAAAAAAAGATTATTTGGTGGTTGTTATATCATAAGATTTAAGCAGGGTTGAAGGCCATACAATAGGATAGTTTCTGACTCACAATAGTCTTTTACGCGTTAGGGATTTTGTGTGGGGATTTTTGGATTTAATTGCTGGGGTAGTGATTTTAAGGAATATTTTGATAAGTCATCATTCAAGTTATGTAATGGTGTCTTTGACATATGTTAAAATTCTTTAATACGGGTTTTTGTAAAATAATTGTGGGTTTTCCTCTACAAAATCAGTCTTCGGCCGAAAATTTTGGCGAGAGGTTAACTATGTTTGTGGGATAATTTCTTCATAGTTCCGTTTTGGTTACATCGCCAAGGAAAGCAACTAAATAACGTTTCAGAGCCTATGTTTCCAGACTCTTAGTATGATAAGACCTTAGCTAATGTATATTATGCATAGTGTGGGCTTATTGTATTTGAGAGCATAAGCCAGAACTAGGCAATTATTTTCATATGGATGGTTTTACTTGGTGCCTAATTTTTGTGATGTTAACCGTTAACTCGGTTATAGTTCCGTTTTGGCTACATCGCCAAGGAAAGCAACTAAACAACGTTTCAGAGCCTATGTTTCCAAACTCTTAATGTGTAAAGAATTAAGGGAGTAAATGTTTACATACACAGCTTGATTTTTTATGAATTTGAGAGCATAAGCCAGAACTAAATTTGTGTCTTCACTGGATGGTTGCTCCTCACAATTTTTAATTTTTGAACTTAAGAAAATGAAGTCAGCTTTTGTGGGTGATTTTGCTAGTTTCGTTTTGGCTACATCGCCAAGGAAAGCAACTAAATAATGTTTCAGAGCCTATGTTTCCAAACTCTTAATACGGATGATAGACTTTGCAATTTGTATTTTAATACGTTAGGCTAGTTATTATGCCTATTTGAGAGCATAAGCCAGAAGTAGTTAATGTCTTCACAGAATAGTTATTCTTCAAAAACTGTCTATTCGAATGGTTGTAGAGGTGGGTAAAGGTGGTTAGAGTCTGTGACAATTTGATGTATGATATATGGCATAAATTCGGAAAGTTCTATGTTATTGTAAAGTATAATGTGTAATGGAGTCTACATCAAGTGCATGAATCGTTAAGAAACATTTATGTAGATATCATTCAAGTTATGCAATGATACCTACCAACACAATAAAGGTTCCTTAACTGCCAATAAATAAGTTTGTCATACCCATTCTTGTTCAAAATTGGTTAGGTTAGCTTAGGACTCATACACTGATCTTAATAGCTAAACGCAAAATCGAACCTCCGTCTTTTTCCCTCAGTTTTTAATAAATAATAGATCACTTTTTGAAAGTTTAAGCAAAATCAAATACTAGTTTTTTTCCTCTTCGCTGCTGAAATTTTCCGATTTTTTAATAATTATTAGAAAAATTATATTTTTCAAACTAATTTTATATCTGATCAAAAGCATTAGATTCTATATTTTTCAAAAATATACAATTTTATATACTTGGAACATCTCCTCGAGAGTTATGATATTTTATCTGTAGAAGGTATATGCAAATACGAAAATTGGTAAATTCACAGAAAAAATAATCAATTTTCAGCTCATGCTGTGTGCCCAAATCACGTATCACGTATTTTTAAAGAAATGCTTTGAATTCTGTTAGTTGAAGAATTATGTGTCGGTTGATATAAGTTACATATCTCTTAGTTAAAAAATACTAAAAAATATATTTATTTTGAGCTTAAGCTCTTTATTCTTTCATAATCAAACTTAAACCAAACAATAATATTTCTTAAAATACTTTTGGCACTTCCTCTGCTGACGTACGCTGCACCCTTTATTGTTATTGTTGTTGTTGTTGGATTACCAACTACTTGCTGACACTGTTTATTCTCTGGGAACGTTGCAACTGGAATTTGTCACGTACTACTCTCGTATTACACGTCTGGAGCGGATGCGCGTGTTAGCTGGTCGTAAAGTTATGGGAAAAATATGATTGGCGTTAACTTATATAATAAGTCACAATATTACAAAAAAAAAAATACAAGTTAGTTTTGGCCACAATTATTACATTGTGCGCCCCCTTGTCTAGTCCCACCAATTTTTGTAGAGAAAGACTACTCATAATACCAAAGAATATATATGAAAAACTTAGTTGAAGTGGGAAAATTGACGAAAAAGTTCGATTAGAATTAAATTGACACGTCCTTAGAAGTTTTTTAAAATATTTGTACTACAGCGCCCTCTGGTCTTCAAAATAGGACATAATAGATAAGTCATCAACACTCACCGTAACCGAAAAACCCTATGTAGAAATTTTCCTGCAAATCGGATGAGCGATTTCGAAAGAATTTTCCTGTTACTCGATCGCAGCGGTACCTACCGGTTCTCTCAAAATGGACAGATTTCACATTCGAATGTGGAAAGTCGACTCCTTTTATCTGCCACTATTTATTTTCTGTTTTAGTGTCCTGTTATCATGTTTTCAAGTAGTATTTTTTGCTAAAATTCGTTTTTTTTCGGTTATCAAACCAATTTTTTTTTTTGCAATGACACTTCATGCAGTTTTTTTTTTCGTTTGCCAGGCTAGTAGTTCGTGCTTCGATGGGCAGCTCT
Source organism: Coremacera marginata (assembly GCA_914767935.1). Taxonomy (NCBI): domain Eukaryota; kingdom Metazoa; phylum Arthropoda; class Insecta; order Diptera; family Sciomyzidae; genus Coremacera; species Coremacera marginata. Next base: position 98,969,853 of record OU612046.1, read on the forward strand.
TGATGTGTATTTGTTGTCAATCGCATTGAAATAAAGTTTGACATGTCCAAAGGACTCGGCCTTCCTAAAATCCGTTCATATATACGCCTTAGTAGTTTTTTACGTATTAAGATTTGCCTTACCGTAAAACCACGGTAAGCAAGTTTTTATGCTAATCGGATGAGGTGCTTAAGAGTCTTTATTTGGTCAGCCATTTGGTGTTCGCGAGCAAGAGCAAAATATATATTTTTTAAATATTTACCGTATCTTAAATACACTATACAAAATGTTATGCAAATTGGCCAGATATCGGCAAAGATATAATGTTTGAGGTGTTTGATTTGTATGGGTGATGCCACTCCCCACACTCCCACTCGCCAAAAACAACACGATAACCATCCAGCAGCCGGCAAATTCACCTGAAACAAGATACCTTCAAACAAGTGAAAAGAATCGGGGATGATTTCTTTAAAATCTTAACACTCTAATTAAACATACTTATTTTTAAAATTTTGAAATAAAAATGCTGTGCTGTATCACAAATATGGCATTTTAAAACTTATTTCATAAACATCGACCCAGTACTTTTGGAGTTTACCTGGAAACAAAAATTTCCACTTCAATTTTAAATAATAGTATAGAAATAGTGTACACATAGATATAGATAGATATACAGCCTTACTATAAAACTGATATTAAATTTTAGCGTCAGCTTTTAAATTTAGGAGCAGCTGTAGCCTCTGCTAAGCTTATGCTAAAAAATCTTTTTAGAGCTGGCACTAACTAGAGTTAGCACTAAACTACTTTTTTGGTTAGGCTGATAGATTACAGAGTCTCACTAAAATGCCTAACAAAATCGGTTCATGCATGCATTACAAAGAACATAAATTACTAACACAATTGAAGCACCAAGAGCAACAACCGGATAACTCCACTTTTTAAAATTTTAAACAACGACAGGAGTTGTCTTATTCTTGCTCCGTTTTGAAATAAAAGAGAATTTCAAAACTGCTTTTGAATATTTTAGAGTCATGATAGTTGAATTTTCATTACACCAACTTACGCGGAATTTTTTTCTTTTAATATCTGCATCAAAAAACATTTTTTGAAAAAAGTGGAGTTATCCGGTTGTTGCTCTTGGTGCTTCAATTGGAACTTATTTTTATATACACTATGTCAAGAATGAGTTAACACAGCAAATACATTTAATTAACTTAACTTTAAATTTAACTTAACTTAAAATTAACTTTTCTTTTCTAACATTTTGTGGAAAATTTTTTTTGTCAATTTGATTTTTTAACCAATATATATAGGTCTCCGCTGCTTTCTGTACAAAATATAGAAATGCGTTTCTCTTACGCTACCATAAACATTTCTCAACCTGCTGAGTGTTGGGACGACGCACTGTAACTCAAGAATTAAATCCATTGGCCAAAATACCCATTTTTTGTGGTAACCGATTTATAAAATTTTTGCGCTATTTTGTAGTAAATATATCCAAAGTTAGGTAGCCAAAAATTTAGGTCAAAATATCTAAAATTGTGTGCGTGACATGCGATTAAACACAACTGTTTTTGCTAATTTTTTTACGTTTTTTTACTTTTTCATCGAAATTTAATGGCCATTGCTCGCAAACTAACAGGTCATTCAATAAGTCCGTAGGATAAGTAAGAAAAAAAATCAAAATTTTGATAAAACTCGATTATATTATTCAACATAGTTGCCTTCGAGAGCGATACGAGTATAGCGATTTTCCAACTTTTCGATACCGCTTTTATAGTACAATTTCTCTTTCTCGTCAAAATAGGTCTCAGTTTCAGATTACTTCATCATTGGACTTAAATTTTTTTTCCAAATGCTTCTTTCCAAGCATCCTCTTGAGATCTGAAAACAGGAAAAAGTAGCTGGGGGCTAAATCTGGAGAATGCGGTGGGTGCGTAAGCAATTCGAAGCCCAATTCATTTGATTTTGCCATCGTTTTCATCGATTTGTGACACGGTGCATTGTCTTGGTGAAACAACACTTGTTTCTTTTGCAAATGTGGTCTTTTCTTGGCGATTGCAGCCTTCAATCGATCCAAAAGTGCACAGTAATAGTTGCTGTTGATGGTGGTTCCTTTTTGGAGATAGTCGATGAATAGTATTCCTTTCGTATCTCAAGATACAGACGACATCACCTTACAAGCCGACTGTTGGGTCTTTGCTCGCTTTTGATTCGGGTCGTCGACTGCTGTCCACTCAGATGACTGTTTTTTGGATTTTGGTGTGTAATACTGAAGCCATGTTTCATCCATTGTCACATATTGAAGATAGAATTCGATTTTATTTCGGTTTAAGAGCGCCAAACACTCCTCTGAAGCATCAATTCGTTGTTGTTTTTGGTCGACTGTGAGCTCAGGCGGCACCCACTTTGCACAGAACTTTCGCATACGGTGCATTTCACGTCAAATCACCTACCAAAATTTTTTTTTCGTTATTTTTTCATGAAATTTTGGTGTTATGATCTCCGATTGGTGTTGTTACTTATGCCAAAAGCATTTTGTGAAATATTAACGGGTTGTCGATTTATAACGGTTCTGTTATTGGAAATGTGAAAAATAGTGTTATTTTCACCGAATTTTTAAAAATAGACGCTTAAATAAATATCATTAAAACTTAGATCATACTTAAAGAATTTTTTATGTTCTTTCTGATTATTTTATTAGTTTTGAAAAAAAAAAATTTATTAATATAAAAAAATATAAGTTTATGATTAAATGACGATTTTCTCAAGTTAGTACACGTTTAATTTTTTTTATTTTGATTTTCAATTAAAGACTGTTAAATTTCCTTTAAGAAAATATCTTATTCAAGATGGGATCTGAATTATAATAGAAATGGCAACGATTTAAGCAAAGCGCCACGCACTTTTTGCTCTCTTTTCTGTTGTCACTGCAATATTCATGAACGCCGAAAACGTCATAAGATGCCACACAGTTTGATTTTTTTTAACATTTAGATGCTAAAAGTAAAAAAATTCTCCGATCGTAATGACATGTTGATATGTAATAGATGAGTATGCAACTGACACGAAAACAAAACAAAACAAAACAAAAATCAACTGTTAGTATCACAGAGGCTGCGAGCGAAAATTTAAATATAAGAACTGCAACGGTTGGCAATGGAATAGCGTTAGAAAAATTATCGAACAAAGCAATTGTAAGTAGAGGCGTTCATTAATCATAGTGAAAATAATCAACTCATCAGAGCAGCTTTGTAAAGTTAGATACTTCCCTCTTTTACTGGAAGTCATAAAATTTGTTCATCTTGTAGAAAGAAATTAATAAACGTTAAAGAACCACTTGTGTTGCCTGCAAACGTCGAAAATCGGGAATGTGTTGCCTTATTTGATGAGTCATCAGATGAGGAAAGTGATAATGTGTGCGCTAATGAAAATTATTCAGGTCAAAAAAATAAAGCTTGTCAGGAAAATAGGGATGGCATCCTTGTACTTGAGCAGTTAAAAGAAAAATTCAGCAGTCCGAAAACTAGCAGATCTGAAAAAGTGCAAATTTTAACACTAGCACCGAAGACATGGGGATTGAAAAGGCTTTCAAAATACTTCGGGGCAACAGAATACATGTCTAAGAAAGCTAAAATTCTACAAGAAAAGGAAGGAATTATGTCCTCACCTAATCCACGGCCCGGTAAAGTTATTTCTGACGAGATATGTTCCATGGTACTTGCTTTCTATGAAGATGACGAAAACAGTCGCATAATGGCCGGTGCCAGAGATTTTGTATCTGTTAAACAGAAAAATGGTGAAAAATGATGAATGGTGAAATGGTTCATTGCCAAAAGCGTTTAGTACTGTGTAACCTTTCCGAGCTTTATGCTCGATTAAAACAGTTACATCCTAATGTAACTCTTGGATTTTCAAAGTTTGCACAGCTTCGCCCAAAAAATTGTGTACTTGCCGGTTCAAGAGGTACACACACTGTTTGTGTATGTGTACATCATCAAAACGTGATACTAATGCTAGAAGGAGGAAAGATTAATGCCCTTACAAAAAGTTCTGAAACTCATCTCCAGTGTTACCAGGATTGCTTAAGTCTTATGGTCTGTGAGAATGCCACGGCTAAATGCTATTTTGACAAAGATGTTCTTGGGCGTCCATCTTTGTGTGAACTCTGCCCCTATAGAAATATAATATCTGAAAAACTAAAAATTGTTTTTGAAGAAAATGACATTGACCGCGTAGAGTTTCAAGCATGGCAAGGAACTGACCGATGTGATTTAAAAACTGAGGTTTTAGAATCAGCGGATTTTATTGACGAGTTTTGCGCAAAACTATTAAGTCTAAGATCCCACTCTTTTGTCTCCAAACAACAGGGAAGTTTTGTTAAATTCCTTAAAAACAATTTATTTGAAGGCGAATTTCTCGTGCAATGTGATTTCGCGGAAAATTATGCATTTGTTGCTCAAGATGCGGCCCAGTCCTTTCATTGGAACAATAACCAATGTTCAATCCATACAGCGGTGGTGTATTACAAAGAGGGTGAAAACTTAAATCACAAATCAATAGTTATACTATCGGACAATCTGGCACATGACACTTGTGCTGTGTATAACTGCCAAAAAATGATAATACAGTTTTTAAAAACTAAATTTTCAGTGAAAAAAATTATTTATTTTACGGACGGAGCAGCTCAACATTACAAAAACCGATTTAATTTCCTTAATCTCTGTTATCATAAAGAGGATTTTGATATTTCCGCAGAATGGCATTTTCACGCCACAGCGCACGGCAAGGGAGCGTGTGATGGAGTTGGAGGAAATTTAAAACGCCTAGCAGCAAGAGCAAGCCTTCAGCGTTCTTCCCAACTTCAAATTTTAAATGCAGAAGCTCTGTACTTATGGGCAAGGGAAAACTTAAAAGAAACGGAGACATTTTTTACCACAAAAATCGAATGGGATCAGACTACGGAGTTTCTTAAGGGGGTCCTCTGGTAATCCGAAAATTTTTTTCGATTTTTTTTTTCATATTTCTATTGCTCAGATACTCAAAAACATTTTCCCAAAAGGATTTTTCAAAATTCGAAATAGTTTAGGAGATACAGGCATTTTTGTGTAGGTATGTTTTCGTCAAAATAACGCATCAGCAAAGTTGTTTATTTGCCTGCAGTCATTAGTCGAAAATTCTGTGGAATTCTTCCAAAATATGTATTGATATTACAAAATATACACACACAGTATGTATACATGCATGTTTTGATTTAGGGGTTGAAATGATTTTGAGCCCAGGTGTTCACATGAAAGAAGCAAACGAACGAGATTCAGTTTATTTTCGAACGCTGAAAGCTACGCGTGCGCGATAACTGCTGTTGTAAAATAAAAGAAAAATCGTTTTGTGTTTTTTTTTTTGCTATGGATAAAAAAAGCCACCCAAACGCGCCGCGTAAGTACGCGTATCGAACAAAAAAGAGGCATTTCCGTGGAAACCAGCACTCCCAAGTAGAGGACACCGACTTTGCCAGCACATCGGCCAAAAAATTGAAGAAAACGCAAGACAATGAAGTCATCATCGAAAACAACCTCCAGTTCTGTTTCTTGGAATTTTTTTCATTTTTCCAAACGCTTGCTGCTCTGGTTATCTGCGCCCAATGTAAACAAAAAATTCGATTTGGAAAAACATGTATGCGTGGAGTCGGCTTCAAAGTGAGTCTGCAGTGCCAATGTTACACAGTATATTAATTCTTCGCCGGTGGTCGGTAAATCTTTTGTTGTAAATCGCCGGTTGATATTTGCCATGAGATTGCTTGGAATAGGGAGAGAAGGTATTAATATGTTCTGCGGATTAATGGACATATGCCAAGGATTGTGCCTTGATGCGTACTATGGCACCTTGAAAAACATGCATGTGTCTGCTAAAGCAGTTTACAAGCAGTGCCTGTTGAATGCGGTTAAAGAAGAGCAGGAACAGCAGAAAGAAAAAAATCCTGACTGTGACTCCTCATTGCTGACCGTTTCAGGGGATGGCACCTGGAAAAAACGGGGATTCTCGTCTCTTTTTGGTGTCACTACGCTCGTCGGTAAACATACCAAAAAAGTGGTTGACTCCGTTGTCAAATCAAGCCTTTGCCAGGCATGCAAAATGTGGGGAAAAAAAATGACTCTGCAGACTTCGAAGAATGGTACGAATCGCACCAGAAAACATGCACAAACAACCACAGTGGGAGTGCGGGCAAGATGGAGGTAGATGCCGTGAAGGAAATGTTTGCCTCATCGATCGAAAAATATGGCATAAAATATGAAAAATATATTGGCGATGGCGACAGCAAAACCTTCAAGGCCATTATAGACCTTGATCCGTATAACGGCGACCCCGTTGTCACAAAAAAGGAGTGCATCGCTCACGTGCAAAAACGCATGGGCACACGGCTGCGCAAGGCCAAAAAAGAAAACAAAGGCATCGGTGGAAAAGGCACTGGCAAACTGACAGACAAAGTCATAAGCGAGCTGACTACTTACTATGGACTTGCTATTCGACGTAATAAGGACTCTGTGGAAAACATGAGAAAAGAAATATGGTCAACATATTATCACAAAAGTTCAAGTGATGGTAATCCACAACATATGTATTGCCCACCTGGTGAGTCCAGCTGGTGCGCCTATCAAAAGTCAGCAGCAGAAGGCTCATTAGCCTCATTTCACCACACGTACGCCCCACTTGATGGAAAGGTTCTGCAAGTAATGAAGCCCATATACGAAGCGTTATCATCCGACGATCTACTCAACCGATGCACTGGAGGTGAAACGCAAAATTGTAACGAATCGTTCAACTCGCTTTTGTGGACCTTTGCGCCGAAACATATCCACTGTGGTGCTACCACAGTCGAAATCGCAAATTTTCTGGCAACCTGCATTTTCAACGAAGGCTTCACAAGTATTTTAAAAATAATGTCAACAATGGGTATTGTCATCGGCCCACAAGCCGAGATGTATGCTGAATCTCGACTTCAACGCTCAGAGCTAAAAACGTACGCATCATCGAAAGAGGGTCGCACAGCCCGCAGAGCCCAAAAAGCCATGGAAAACTCGTTTTATGAGATGGAGGAAGGCACACTTTATGGGGCTGGAATTGCCGATTAATATTCGTAAGTATTGTATTAAAAAAATATGTGTTAATGTCATTTGTGTGCCTCAAAATTGAAGTCAAAACTTTAAACGCGTTTTTCTCGAAACCATGTTTTTCAAAACTTTGCGCACGATAACTCAAACAGTTTTTGACCGATTTTGATATATGAGGCATGAAACGACGCAGAATTTACGCCGCTATAGCCCCTACCTCAAACTTGCCGAAAAAATAATGTTTACTATTTTTTTTCTACACTAGACTACAAAAAAAAAGGTCGAAATTCGATTTTTCATTTTCAAAGTGGCGGCTCCCCCCCTAAAAAAATTTCGATTTTTGTTTCCGAGGTAGGGGCTATAGGGACATTCATTCTAAGTAACTGAATATTTTTTTTCAGACGATGTTTACACTTGGAATCGTGCGCAATGTGGACCCACCTTTTTTCCGGAGAACCTCGTTACCAGGCCGAGAACTTTCTGAACGGTCCATAAATTCACTTTTTCAAAATTTTGTATTTTTTTCAATAAATTAAGCTACCCAAATCAAAAAACGGAACTAAAATATCTTTACTCGTTCTCTTTCCACAATATTTTGAAAAAAGGCTAAAATTTGGCATAGATTACCAGAGGACCCCCTTAAAGAACGTTTTAGCACAGCAAAAACTATAAAAGGTACTCAAAGGTACCATGCTTTTTTTTCCATACAAGGCACTTTTCAAATGAAAGTAAAACTTTACTCTTTTTCTGAAGAAAGCCATATAATTTCTGTAAAAAAGTAATTTCTTTGGTAAGGCGACTAACAAAATTAAGGATTCAAAATCGTGAGAGGCAAGGGAACTCACGCAAATTAAGCACCCTGAATGTTGGTAAGTGGACTTCTGAAAATTACAGAACACACTTACACACAAACAGCGCACATTATTGGTGGAGCAAAAAGTGCGTGGCGCTTTGCTTAAATCGTTGCCATTTCTATTATAATTCAGATCCCATCTTGAATAAGATATTTTCTTAAAGGAAATTTAACAGTCTTTAATTGAAAATTAAAATAAAAAAAATTAAACGTGTACTAACTTGAGAAAATCGTCATTTAATCATAAACTTATATTTTTTTATATTAATAAATTTTTTTTTTTCAAAACTAATAAAATAATCAGAAAGAACATAAAAAATTCTTTAAGTATGATCTAAGTTTTAATGATATTTATTTAAGCGTCTATTTTTAAAAATTCGGTGAAAATAACACTATTTTTCACATTTCCAATAACAGAACCGTTATAAATCGACAACCCGTTAATATTTCACAAAATGCTTTTGGCATAAGTAACAACACCAATCGGAGATCATAAAACCAAAATTTCATGAAAAAATAACGAAAAAAAAATTTTGGTAGGTGATTTGACGTGAAATGCACCATACCCAAATGTTCGTGTATAATGGTAAAAACACTACCATCAGATATCTTTACAATGTCAGCTGGCTCGTGCACCTACAATTTGCGATCGTTCATAACCAATTTGTGGATTTTATTTGATGTTTTGTGGAATAACAGTCTGATTTGAGCGTCCACTGTGCTCGGCATCATTTGTGCTGATACTACCACGTTTAAATTCAGCAATCCACTTTTCTACCATTTGTCTCGATGGAGCAGAGTCCGGATAATGTTTGTTTATCAAGACATTGTTTGGTTTCCACTCTATTTTTTTTCATCAAAAAGCAATGCTTTTTCAAAACTCGAAATTCACTTTTTTCCATTTTTCTTTTTTCAATAACAATACTTGCACACAGAAGCTATAACTCACGAATCAATTGTCAGATTATTGTCAAATTTTTATACGTATCGTTTGAAGGTTGGTACTAAATAAAAATCATAAGGAAAAAAATCTAGTAACGCCATCTATGTGTCATCCTATGGACTTTTTGAACGTACTGTTATAATCAATAGAGGGCTGAATTTTCTTTTTGTTAGGTTGGTTAGACTATTATCGTTAAATTATTGCATGAGGTTGTAGCTGTACTATTTATAGTTTGGGTGTTACGAAATGTTTTCAAAATTAATGTTTTTTGTATAAATTTTAACTTAGTGTAATGGAACTTCTAAAGATCAATACGGATCAAAAAAATGGAACCATCCAGGTAAAGGTGATAGTCTCTTCTTTCACCCTTTTTTTCAGAAGCTTTTTTGTTTTACTGAAACTACTCACACAAATGTTCGAATGACGCTAATTTAAACGCATCCCTATAAGGATGCAATGATGTATTCTATTTAAACTTTAGGTATCTTACTGCATGCAATTTAAAGGATTTTTCAGTTTTATTTACCCTTTTTATTCCAACTCTATAAGACAGATGCATATACAAAATATATATACAGGTTCTGGTAATTAAAATAGTGCCTAGAGTTTTTTTAATTAACCCATTTCATTCTACCTCTATGAAAAATGTGCAGTTTTAGTGTTTTGAGGCATTTAAAGTTTTTTTTTTTTAATTAACCCATTTCATTCTACCTGTATGTAACATGTGAATTTTTGGAGTTTTAAATTTTGCCTTTATAGAACTGTGCAGATAATAAGTAAATAGATACAAGTACTGATACTTGAAATAGGGCTTAGGAAAGCACTACGATATAGAAAGGCTTATAAGGAAGTGATATTCGGATACAATCTCAGTTGCTATAATATCTCAGCCATTGCAATTGGAAATAATATATTGATTCAAAAATCATGGCGAGATTCAGTATAAAGAATTGGCTGAGGAGTATTTAAGAAACAAAAAACAGTATAACTATAGTACACGAAAAAAAGATTTTATTAACATAACGAAAAATGGCTGGAATGCGAGATTACTGAGTAGAGAACTTCAAAAAGTACCGACAAAATCAGCATATGAAGACCAAAAAAAGATATTGTCAACTGCAGCGATAGATCTAAGAGGCTGAAGCTTAAGGATATCACTGATCAAATCGGAAGTGAAAATGTTCAAGAAACTTTCCTTCATTATGTTGATCTATAAGTATGGATTAGTTATAGATCAACCAAAACAAGGTTCAGGCAGTACAAATGATGGAAACACAGCAAGAAGATTCTTCTGAAATCCGGAAAGACCATCTGAAGTAACAGGAGTTGATTTAAACCTTATTTTCAGGTTTAAAATAATAACCGAAGTACTTGCATGCAATGTACAAATTGACTCGAAAAAATTTGGTGGTTACGTTAAGGAAACTGCAAAAATATATACAACGAAATACCCATGAAGAAATATGTCTGCAACAGTTCACAAAATCCTTTATCATGGAGAAGATGTCATTAAATATCATTTAGTACCACTTGGAGATCTATAGCAGGAAGCTCAGGAAAAAATGAATAAGGATTGCGGATTTTACAGAGAACACAACACCAGAAAAATGTCACGCAATTGTATAAATGAAGATCTTTTTAATATATTATTGGCAACGTCAGATCCGCTCATCTCTAGCATGCGGCATCAATGGAAAGTGGAACACTTGAACTTAGATAAAGAAGCGAAAGAGCTACTACAAGACGAAAATAATTCAAAACTGAATACGGAATATTTGCAAACAATATTCCAACCCAATAAATAATAATTAAGATATGATTTTTCCTGTTAAAGTAAGATATGTATATTAAAAAAAAAAAAAAATTAATAAACAAAAAAGGTCCCAATATAAAAAAGCATATTAATAATTAATAATAAAATGTTTTATTTATCAATATATGACTTTTTTTCATAAATAGATAAGATTAAAAAATAAGAAAAGCATAATTTGATTAAGAGTTAAAAATTTCAATAGTTCAACTTTGACCTTGAATTTCTCAATTTACAAAATTTTAAACAACAAATTCAAAAAATTAGGACAAATCACATTTTGAATTTTATCAGGATAATGACCCGAAGCATAAGGCGAATATGGTGCGTATGTGGCTTCTATATATACAGTGACACATATTCGTATAAACGCACTCTTAATTTTAAATTTGCTACCTTCTCTCTCTTTTATTAATGTATTACTCAAAACAAATTCCCACTCATATTCCCACTGCAATGTGATTTCGCGGAAAATTATGCATTTGTTGCTCAAGATGCGGCCCAGTCCTTTCATTGGAACAATAACCAATGTTCAATCCATACAGCGGTGGTGTATTACAAAGAGGGTGAAAACTTAAATCACAAATCAATAGTTATACTATCGGACAATCTGGCACATGACACTTGTGCTGTGTATAACTGCCAAAAAATGATAATACAGTTTTTAAAAACTAAATTTTCAGTGAAAAAAATTATTTATTTTACGGACGGAGCAGCTCAACATTACAAAAACCGATTTAATTTCCTTAATCTCTGTTATCATAAAGAGGATTTTGATATTTCCGCAGAATGGCATTTTCACGCCACAGCGCACGGCAAGGGAGCGTGTGATGGAGTTGGAGGAAATTTAAAACGCCTAGCAGCAAGAGCAAGCCTTCAGCGTTCTTCCCAACTTCAAATTTTAAATGCAGAAGCTCTGTACTTATGGGCAAGGGAAAACTTAAAAGAAACGGAGACATTTTTTACCACAAAAATCGAATGGGATCAGACTACGGAGTTTCTTAAGGGGGTCCTCTGGTAATCCGAAAAATTTTTTTCGATTTTTTTTTCATATTTCTATTGCTCAGATACTCAAAAACATTTTCCCAAAAGGATTTTTCAAAATTCGAAATAGTTTAGGAGATACAGGCATTTTTGTGTAGGTATGTTTTCGTCAAAATAACGCATCAGCAAAGTTGTTTATTTGCCTGCAGTCATTAGTCGAAAATTCTGTGGAATTCTTCCAAAATATGTATTGATATTACAAAATATACACACACAGTATGTATACATGCAGTATGTATACATGCATGTTTTGATTTAGGGGTTGAAATGATTTTGAGCCCAGGTGTTCACATGAAAGAAGCAAACGAACGAGATTCAGTTTATTTTCGAACGCTGAAAGCTACGCGTGCGCGATAACTGCTGTTGTAAAATAAAAGAAAAATCGTTTTGTGTTTTTTTTTTTGCTATGGATAAAAAAAGCCACCCAAACGCGCCGCGTAAGTACGCGTATCGAACAAAAAAGAGGCATTTCCGTGGAAACCAGCACTCCCAAGTAGAGGACACCGACTTTGCCAGCACATCGGCCAAAAAATTGAAGAAAACGCAAGACAATGAAGTCATCATCGAAAACAACCTCCAGTTCTGTTTCTTGGAATTTTTTTCATTTTTCCAAACGCTTGCTGCTCTGGTTATCTGCGCCCAATGTAAACAAAAAATTCGATTTGGAAAAACATGTATGCGTGGAGTCGGCTTCAAAGTGAGTCTGCAGTGCCAATGTAAAGCTACACAGTATATTAATTCTTCGCCGGTGGTCGGTAAATCTTTTGTTGTAAATCGCCGGTTGATATTTGCCATGAGATTGCTTGGAATAGGGAGAGAAGGTATTAATATGTTCTGCGGATTAATGGACATATGCCAAGGATTGTGCCTTGATGCGTACTATGGCACCTTGAAAAACATGCATGTGTCTGCTAAAGCAGTTTACAAGCAGTGCCTGTTGAATGCGGTTAAAGAAGAGCAGGAACAGCAGAAAGAAAAAAATCCTGACTGTGACTCCTCATTGCTGACCGTTTCAGGGGATGGCACCTGGAAAAAACGGGGATTCTCGTCTCTTTTTGGTGTCACTACGCTCGTCGGTAAACATACCAAAAAAGTGGTTGACTCCGTTGTCAAATCAAGCCTTTGCCAGGCATGCAAAATGTGGGGAAAAAAAATGACTCTGCAGACTTCGAAGAATGGTACGAATCGCACCAGAAAACATGCACAAACAACCACAGTGGGAGTGCGGGCAAGATGGAGGTAGATGCCGTGAAGGAAATGTTTGCCTCATCGATCGAAAAATATGGCATAAAATATGAAAAATATATTGGCGATGGCGACAGCAAAACCTTCAAGGCCATTATAGACCTTGATCCGTATAACGGCGACCCCGTTGTCACAAAAAAGGAGTGCATCGCTCACGTGCAAAAACGCATGGGCACACGGCTGCGCAAGGCCAAAAAAGAAAACAAAGGCATCGGTGGAAAAGGCACTGGCAAACTGACAGACAAAGTCATAAGCGAGCTGACTACTTACTATGGACTTGCTATTCGACGTAATAAGGACTCTGTGGAAAACATGAGAAAAGAAATATGGTCAACATATTATCACAAAAGTTCAAGTGATGGTAATCCACAACATATGTATTGCCCACCTGGTGAGTCCAGCTGGTGCGCCTATCAAAAGTCAGCAGCAGAAGGCTCATTAGCCTCATTTCACCACACGTACGCCCCACTTGATGGAAAGGTTCTGCAAGTAATGAAGCCCATATACGAAGCGTTATCATCCGACGATCTACTCAACCGATGCACTGGAGGTGAAACGCAAAATTGTAACGAATCGTTCAACTCGCTTTTGTGGACCTTTGCGCCGAAACATATCCACTGTGGTGCTACCACAGTCGAAATCGCAAATTTTCTGGCAACCTGCATTTTCAACGAAGGCTTCACAAGTATTTTAAAAATAATGTCAACAATGGGTATTGTCATCGGCCCACAAGCCGAGATGTATGCTGAATCTCGCGACGGAAAACGACTTCAACGCTCAGAGCTAAAAACGTACGCATCATCGAAAGAGGGTCGCAGAGCCCAAAAAGCCATGGAAAACTCGTTTTATGAGATGGAGGAAGGCACACTTTATGGGGCTGGAATTGCTGATTAATATTCGTAAGTATTGTATTAAAAAAATATGTGTTAATGTCATTTGTGTGCCTCAAAATTGAAGTCAAAACTTTAAACGCGTTTTTCTCGAAACCATGTTTTTCAAAACTTTGCGCACGATAACTCAAACAGTTATTGACCGATTTTGATATATGAGGCATGAAACGACGCAGAATTTACGCCGCTATAGCCCCTACCTCAAACTTGCCGAAAAAATAATGTTTACTATTTTTTTTCTACACTAGACTACAAAAAAAAAGGTCGAAATTCGATTTTTCATTTTCAAAGTGGCGGCTCCCCCCCCTAAAAAAATTTCGATTTTTGTTTCCGAGGTAGGGGCTATAGGGACATTCATTCTAAGTAACTGAATATTTTTTTTCAGACGATGTTTACACTTGGAATCGTGCGCAATGTGGACCCACCTTTTTTCCGGAGAACCTCGTTACCAGGCCGAGAACTTTCTGAACGGTCCATAAATTCACTTTTTCAAAGTTTTGTATTTTTTTCAATAAATTAAGCTACCCAAATCAAAAAACGGAACTAAAATATCTTTACTCGTTCTCTTTCCACAATATTTTGAAAAAAGGCTAAAATTTGGCATAGATTACCAGAGGACCCCCTTAAAGAACGTTTTAGCACAGCAAAAACTATAAAAGGTACTCAAAGGTACCATGCTTTTTTTTCCATACAAGGCACTTTTCAAATGAAAGTAAAACTTTACTCTTTTTCTGAAGAAAGCCATATAATTTCTGTAAAAAAGTAATTTCTTTGGTAAGGCGACTAACAAAATTAAGGATTCAAAATCGTGAGAGGCAAGGGAACTCACGCAAATTAAGCACCCTGAATGTTGGTAAGTGGACTTCTGAAAATTACAGAACACACTTACACACAAACAGCGCACATTATTGGTGGAGCAAAAAGTGCGTGGCGCTTTGCTTAAATCGTTGCCATTTCTATTATAATTCAGATCCCATCTTGAATAAGATATTTTCTTAAAGGAAATTTAACAGTCTTTAATTGAAAATCAAAATAAAAAAAATTAAACGTGTACTAACTTGATAAAATCGTCATTTAATCATAAACTTATATTTTTTTATATTAATAAATTTTTTTTTTTCAAAACTAATAAAATAATCAGAAAGAACATAAAAAATTCTTTAAGTATGATCTAAGTTTTAATGATATTTATTTAAGCGTCTATTTTTAAAAATTCGGTGAAAATAACACTATTTTTCACATTTCCAATAACAGAACCGTTATAAATCGACAACCCGTTAATATTTCACAAAATGCTTTTGGCATAAGTAACAACACCAATCGGAGATCATAAAACCAAAATTTCATGAAAAAATAACGAAAAAAAAATTTTGGTAGGTGATTTGACGTGAAATGCACCATACCCAAATGTTCGTGTATAATGGTAAAAACACTACCATCAGATATCTTTACAATGTCAGCTGGCTCGTGCACCTACAATTTGCGATCGTTCATAACCAATTTGTGGATTTTATTTGATGTTTTGTGGAATAACAGTCTGATTTGAGCGTCCACTGTGCTCGGCATCATTTGTGCTGATACTACCACGTTTAAATTCAGCAATCCACTTTTCTACCATTTGTCTCGATGGAGCAGAGTCCGGATAATGTTTGTTTATCAAGACATTGTTTGGTTTCCACTCTATTTTTTTTCATCAAAAAGCAATGCTTTTTCAAAACTCGAAATTCACTTTTTTCCATTTTTCTTTTTTCAATAACAATACTTGCACACAGAAGCTATAACTCACGAATCAATTGTCAGATTATTGTCAAATTTTTATACGTATCGTTTGAAGGTTGGTACTAAATAAAAATCATAAGGAAAAAAATCTAGTAACGCCATCTATGTGTCATCCTATGGACTTTTTGAACGTACTGTTATAATCAATAGAGGGCTGAATTTTCTTTTTGTTAGGTTGGTTAGACTATTATCGTTAAATTATTGCATGAGGTTGTAGCTGTACTATTTATAGTTTGGGTGTTACGAAATGTTTTCAAAATTAATGTTTTTTGTATAAATTTTAACTTAGTGTAATGGAACTTCTAAAGATCAATACGGATCAAAAAAATGGAACCATCCAGGTAAAGGTGATAGTCTCTTCTTTCACCCTTTTTTTCAGAAGCTTTTTTGTTTTACTGAAACTACTCACACAAATGTTCGAATGACGCTAATTTAAACGCATCCCTATAAGGATGCAATGATGTATTCTATTTAAACTTTAGGTATCTTACTGCATGCAATTTAAAGGATTTTTCAGTTTTATTTACCCTTTTTATTCCAACTCTATAAGACAGATGCATATACAAAATATATATACAGGTTCTGGTAATTAAAATAGTGCCTAGAGTTTTTTTAATTAACCCATTTCATTCTACCTGTATGAAAAATGTGCAGTTTTAGTGTTTTGAGGCATTTAAAGTTTTTTTTTTTAATTAACCCATTTCATTCTACCTGTATGTAACATGTGAATTTTTGGAGTTTTAAATTTTGCCTTTATAGAACTGTGCAGATAATAAGTAAATAGATACAAGTACTGATACTTGAAATAGGGCTTAGGAAAGCACTACGATATAGAAAGGCTTATAAGGAAGTGATATTCGGATACAATCTCAGTTGCTATAATATCTCAGCCATTGCAATTGGAAATAATATATTGATTCAAAAATCATGGCGAGATTCAGTTATAAAGAATTGGCTGAGGAGTATTTAAGAAACAAAAAACAGTATAACTATAGTACACGAAAAAAAGATTTTATTAACATAACGAAAAATGGCTGGAATGCGAGATTACTGAGTAGAGAACTTCAAAAAGTACCGACAAAATCAGCATATGAAGACCAAAAAAAGATATTGTCAACTGCAGCGATAGATCTAAGAGGCTGAAGCTTAAGGATATCACTGATCAAATCGGAAGTGAAAATGTTCAAGAAACTTTCCTTCATTATGTTGATCTATAAGTATGGATTAGTTATAGATCAACCAAAACAAGGTTCAGGCAGTACAAATGATGGAAACACAGCAAGAAGATTCTTCTGAAATCCGGAAAGACCATCTGAAGTAACAGGAGTTGATTTAAACCTTATTTTCAGGTTTAAAATAATAACCGAAGTACTTGCATGCAATGTACAAATTGACTCGAAAAAATTTGGTGGTTACGTTAAGGAAACTGCAAAAATATATACAACGAAATACCCATGAAGAAATATGTCTGCAACAGTTCACAAAATCCTTTATCATGGAGAAGATGTCATTAAATATCATTTAGTACCACTTGGAGATCTATAGCAGGAAGCTCAGGAAAAAATGAATAAGGATTGCGGATTTTACAGAGAACACAACACCAGAAAAATGTCACGCAATTGTATAAATGAAGATCTTTTTAATATATTATTGGCAACGTCAGATCCGCTCATCTCTAGCATGCGGCATCAATGGAAAGTGGAACACTTGAACTTAGATAAAGAAGCGAAAGAGCTACTACAAGACGAAAATAATTCAAAACTGAATACGGAATATTTGCAAACAATATTCCAACCCAATAAATAATAATTAAGATATGATTTTTCCTGTTAAAGTAAGATATGTATATTAAAAAAAAAAAAAATTAATAAACAAAAAAGGTCCCAATATAAAAAAGCATATTAATAATTAATAATAAAATGTTTTATTTATCAATATATGACTTTTTTTCATAAATAGATAAGATTAAAAAATAAGAAAAGCATAATTTGATTAAGAGTTAAAAATTTCAATAGTTCAACTTTGACCTTGAATTTCTCAATTTACAAAATTTTAAACAACAAATTCAAAAAATTAGGACAAATCACATTTTGAATTTTATCAGGATAATGACCCGAAGCATAAGGCGAATATGGTGCGTATGTGGCTTCTATATATACAGTGACACATATTCGTATAAACGCACTCTTAATTTTAAATTTGCTACCTTCTCTCTCTTTTATTAATGTATTACTCAAAACAAATTCCCACTCATATTCCCACTGCAATGTGATTTCGCGGAAAATTATGCATTTGTTGCTCAAGATGCGGCCCAGTCCTTTCATTGGAACAATAACCAATGTTCAATCCATACAGCGGTGGTGTATTACAAAGAGGGTGAAAACTTAAATCACAAATCAATAGTTATACTATCGGACAATCTGGCACATGACACTTGTGCTGTGTATAACTGCCAAAAAATGATAATACAGTTTTTAAAAACTAAATTTTCAGTGAAAAAAATTATTTATTTTACGGACGGAGCAGCTCAACATTACAAAAACCGATTTAATTTCCTTAATCTCTGTTATCATAAAGAGGATTTTGATATTTCCGCAGAATGGCATTTTCACGCCACAGCGCACGGCAAGGGAGCGTGTGATGGAGTTGGAGGAAATTTAAAACGCCTAGCAGCAAGAGCAAGCCTTCAGCGTTCTTCCCAACTTCAAATTTTAAATGCAGAAGCTCTGTACTTATGGGCAAGGGAAAACTTAAAAGAAACGGAGACATTTTTTACCACAAAAATCGAATGGGATCAGACTACGGAGTTTCTTAAGGGGGTCCTCTGGTAATCCGAAAAATTTTTTTCGATTTTTTTTTCATATTTCTATTGCTCAGATACTCAAAAACATTTTCCCAAAAGGATTTTTCAAAATTCGAAATAGTTTAGGAGATACAGGCATTTTTGTGTAGGTATGTTTTCGTCAAAATAACGCATCAGCAAAGTTGTTTATTTGCCTGCAGTCATTAGTCGAAAATTCTGTGGAATTCTTCCAAAATATGTATTGATATTACAAAATATACACACACAGTATGTATACATGCAGTATGTATACATGCATGTTTTGATTTAGGGGTTGAAATGATTTTGAGCCCAGGTGTTCACATGAAAGAAGCAAACGAACGAGATTCAGTTTATTTTCGAACGCTGAAAGCTACGCGTGCGCGATAACTGCTGTTGTAAAATAAAAGAAAAATCGTTTTGTGTTTTTTTTTTTGCTATGGATAAAAAAAGCCACCCAAACGCGCCGCGTAAGTACGCGTATCGAACAAAAAAGAGGCATTTCCGTGGAAACCAGCACTCCCAAGTAGAGGACACCGACTTTGCCAGCACATCGGCCAAAAAATTGAAGAAAACGCAAGACAATGAAGTCATCATCGAAAACAACCTCCAGTTCTGTTTCTTGGAATTTTTTTCATTTTTCCAAACGCTTGCTGCTCTGGTTATCTGCGCCCAATGTAAACAAAAAATTCGATTTGGAAAAACATGTATGCGTGGAGTCGGCTTCAAAGTGAGTCTGCAGTGCCAATGTAAAGCTACACAGTATATTAATTCTTCGCCGGTGGTCGGTAAATCTTTTGTTGTAAATCGCCGGTTGATATTTGCCATGAGATTGCTTGGAATAGGGAGAGAAGGTATTAATATGTTCTGCGGATTAATGGACATATGCCAAGGATTGTGCCTTGATGCGTACTATGGCACCTTGAAAAACATGCATGTGTCTGCTAAAGCAGTTTACAAGCAGTGCCTGTTGAATGCGGTTAAAGAAGAGCAGGAACAGCATAAAGAAAAAAATCCTGACTGTGACTCCTCATTGCTGACCGTTTCAGGGGATGGCACCTGGAAAAAACGGGGATTCTCGTCTCTTTTTGGTGTCACTACGCTCGTCGGTAAACATACCAAAAAAGTGGTTGACTCCGTTGTCAAATCAAGCCTTTGCCAGGCATGCAAAATGTGGGGAAAAAAAATGACTCTGCAGACTTCGAAGAATGGTACGAATCGCACCAGAAAACATGCACAAACAACCACAGTGGGAGTGCGGGCAAGATGGAGGTAGATGCCGTGAAGGAAATGTTTGCCTCATCGATCGAAAAATATGGCATAAAATATGAAAAATATATTGGCGATGGCGACAGCAAAACCTTCAAGGCCATTATAGACCTTGATCCGTATAACGGCGACCCCGTTGTCACAAAAAAGGAGTGCATCGCTCACGTGCAAAAACGCATGGGCACACGGCTGCGCAAGGCCAAAAAAGAAAACAAAGGCATCGGTGGAAAAGGCACTGGCAAACTGACAGACAAAGTCATAAGCGAGCTGACTACTTACTATGGACTTGCTATTCGACGTAATAAGGACTCTGTGGAAAACATGAGAAAAGAAATATGGTCAACATATTATCACAAAAGTTCAAGTGATGGTAATCCACAACATATGTATTGCCCACCTGGTGAGTCCAGCTGGTGCGCCTATCAAAAGTCAGCAGCAGAAGGCTCATTAGCCTCATTTCACCACACGTACGCCCCACTTGATGGAAAGGTTCTGCAAGTAATGAAGCCCATATACGAAGCGTTATCATCCGACGATCTACTCAACCGATGCACTGGAGGTGAAACGCAAAATTGTAACGAATCGTTCAACTCGCTTTTGTGGACCTTTGCGCCGAAACATATCCACTGTGGTGCTACCACAGTCGAAATCGCAAATTTTCTGGCAACCTGCATTTTCAACGAAGGCTTCACAAGTATTTTAAAAATAATGTCAACAATGGGTATTGTCATCGGCCCACAAGCCGAGATGTATGCTGAATCTCGCGACGGAAAACGACTTCAACGCTCAGAGCTAAAAACGTACGCATCATCGAAAGAGGGTCGCACAGCCCGCAGAGCCCAAAAAGCCATGGAAAACTCGTTTTATGAGATGGAGGAAGGCACACTTTATGGGGCTGGAATTGCCGATTAATATTCGTAAGTATTGTATTAAAAAAATATGTGTTAATGTCATTTGTGTGCCTCAAAATTGAAGTCAAAACTTTAAACGCGTTTTTCTCGAAACCATGTTTTTCAAAACTTTGCGCACGATAACTCAAACAGTTTTTGACCGATTTTGATATATGAGGCATGAAACGACGCAGAATTTACGCCGCTATAGCCCCTACCTCAAACTTGCCGAAAAAATAATGTTTACTATTTTTTTTCTACACTAGACTACAAAAAAAAAGGTCGAAATTCGATTTTTCATTTTCAAAGTGGCGGCTCCCCCCCTAAAAAAATTTCGATTTTTGTTTCCGAGGTAGGGGCTATAGGGACATTCATTCTAAGTAACTGAATATTTTTTTTCAGACGATGTTTACACTTGGAATCGTGCGCAATGTGGACCCACCTTTTTTCCGGAGAACCTCGTTACCAGGCCGAGAACTTTCTGAACGGTCCATAAATTCACTTTTTCAAAATTTTGTATTTTTTTCAATAAATTAAGCTACCCAAATCAAAAAACGGAACTAAAATATCTTTACTCGTTCTCTTTCCACAATATTTTGAAAAAAGGCTAAAATTTGGCATAGATTACCAGAGGACCCCCTTAAAGAACGTTTTAGCACAGCAAAAACTATAAAAGGTACTCAAAGGTACCATGCTTTTTTTTCCATACAAGGCACTTTTCAAATGAAAGTAAAACTTTACTCTTTTTCTGAAGAAAGCCATATAATTTCTGTAAAAAAGTAATTTCTTTGGTAAGGCGACTAACAAAATTAAGGATTCAAAATCGTGAGAGGCAAGGGAACTCACGCAAATTAAGCACCCTGAATGTTGGTAAGTGGACTTCTGAAAATTACAGAACACACTTACACACAAACAGCGCACATTATTGGTGGAGCAAAAAGTGCGTGGCGCTTTGCTTAAATCGTTGCCATTTCTATTATAATTCAGATCCCATCTTGAATAAGATATTTTCTTAAAGGAAATTTAACAGTCTTTAATTGAAAATCAAAATAAAAAAAATTAAACGTGTACTAACTTGATAAAATCGTCATTTAATCATAAACTTATATTTTTTTATATTAATAAATTTTTTTTTTTCAAAACTAATAAAATAATCAGAAAGAACATAAAAAATTCTTTAAGTATGATCTAAGTTTTAATGATATTTATTTAAGCGTCTATTTTTAAAAATTCGGTGAAAATAACACTATTTTTCACATTTCCAATAACAGAACCGTTATAAATCGACAACCCGTTAATATTTCACAAAATGCTTTTGGCATAAGTAACAACACCAATCGGAGATCATAAAACCAAAATTTCATGAAAAAATAACGAAAAAAAAATTTTGGTAGGTGATTTGACGTGAAATGCACCATACCCAAATGTTCGTGTATAATGGTAAAAACACTACCATCAGATATCTTTACAATGTCAGCTGGCTCGTGCACCTACAATTTGCGATCGTTCATAACCAATTTGTGGATTTTATTTGATGTTTTGTGGAATAACAGTCTGATTTGAGCGTCCACTGTGCTCGGCATCATTTGTGCTGATACTACCACGTTTAAATTCAGCAATCCACTTTTCTACCATTTGTCTCGATGGAGCAGAGTCCGGATAATGTTTGTTTATCAAGACATTGTTTGGTTTCCACTCTATTTTTTTTCATCAAAAAGCAATGCTTTTTCAAAACTCGAAATTCACTTTTTTCCATTTTTCTTTTTTCAATAACAATACTTGCACACAGAAGCTATAACTCACGAATCAATTGTCAGATTATTGTCAAATTTTTATACGTATCGTTTGAAGGTTGGTACTAAATAAAAATCATAAGGAAAAAAATCTAGTAACGCCATCTATGTGTCATCCTATGGACTTTTTGAACGTACTGTTATAATCAATAGAGGGCTGAATTTTCTTTTTGTTAGGTTGGTTAGACTATTATCGTTAAATTATTGCATGAGGTTGTAGCTGTACTATTTATAGTTTGGGTGTTACGAAATGTTTTCAAAATTAATGTTTTTTGTATAAATTTTAACTTAGTGTAATGGAACTTCTAAAGATCAATACGGATCAAAAAAATGGAACCATCCAGGTAAAGGTGATAGTCTCTTCTTTCACCCTTTTTTTCAGAAGCTTTTTTGTTTTACTGAAACTACTCACACAAATGTTCGAATGACGCTAATTTAAACGCATCCCTATAAGGATGCAATGATGTATTCTATTTAAACTTTAGGTATCTTACTGCATGCAATTTAAAGGATTTTTCAGTTTTATTTACCCTTTTTATTCCAACTCTATAAGACAGATGCATATACAAAATATATATACAGGTTCTGGTAATTAAAATAGTGCCTAGAGTTTTTTTAATTAACCCATTTCATTCTACCTGTATGAAAAATGTGCAGTTTTAGTGTTTTGAGGCATTTAAAGTTTTTTTTTTTAATTAACCCATTTCATTCTACCTGTATGTAACATGTGAATTTTTGGAGTTTTAAATTTTGCCTTTATAGAACTGTGCAGATAATAAGTAAATAGATACAAGTACTGATACTTGAAATAGGGCTTAGGAAAGCACTACGATATAGAAAGGCTTATAAGGAAGTGATATTCGGATACAATCTCAGTTGCTATAATATCTCAGCCATTGCAATTGGAAATAATATATTGATTCAAAAATCATGGCGAGATTCAGTTATAAAGAATTGGCTGAGGAGTATTTAAGAAACAAAAAACAGTATAACTATAGTACACGAAAAAAAGATTTTATTAACATAACGAAAAATGGCTGGAATGCGAGATTACTGAGTAGAGAACTTCAAAAAGTACCGACAAAATCAGCATATGAAGACCAAAAAAAGATATTGTCAACTGCAGCGATAGATCTAAGAGGCTGAAGCTTAAGGATATCACTGATCAAATCGGAAGTGAAAATGTTCAAGAAACTTTCCTTCATTATGTTGATCTATAAGTATGGATTAGTTATAGATCAACCAAAACAAGGTTCAGGCAGTACAAATGATGGAAACACAGCAAGAAGATTCTTCTGAAATCCGGAAAGACCATCTGAAGTAACAGGAGTTGATTTAAACCTTATTTTCAGGTTTAAAATAATAACCGAAGTACTTGCATGCAATGTACAAATTGACTCGAAAAAATTTGGTGGTTACGTTAAGGAAACTGCAAAAATATATACAACGAAATACCCATGAAGAAATATGTCTGCAACAGTTCACAAAATCCTTTATCATGGAGAAGATGTCATTAAATATCATTTAGTACCACTTGGAGATCTATAGCAGGAAGCTCAGGAAAAAATGAATAAGGATTGCGGATTTTACAGAGAACACAACACCAGAAAAATGTCACGCAATTGTATAAATGAAGATCTTTTTAATATATTATTGGCAACGTCAGATCCGCTCATCTCTAGCATGCGGCATCAATGGAAAGTGGAACACTTGAACTTAGATAAAGAAGCGAAAGAGCTACTACAAGACGAAAATAATTCAAAACTGAATACGGAATATTTGCAAACAATATTCCAACCCAATAAATAATAATTAAGATATGATTTTTCCTGTTAAAGTAAGATATGTATATTAAAAAAAAAAAAAATTAATAAACAAAAAAGGTCCCAATATAAAAAAGCATATTAATAATTAATAATAAAATGTTTTATTTATCAATATATGACTTTTTTTCATAAATAGATAAGATTAAAAAATAAGAAAAGCATAATTTGATTAAGAGTTAAAAATTTCAATAGTTCAACTTTGACCTTGAATTTCTCAATTTACAAAATTTTAAACAACAAATTCAAAAAATTAGGACAAATCACATTTTGAATTTTATCAGGATAATGACCCGAAGCATAAGGCGAATATGGTGCGTATGTGGCTTCTATATATACAGTGACACATATTCGTATAAACGCACTCTTAATTTTAAATTTGCTACCTTCTCTCTCTTTTATTAATGTATTACTCAAAACAAATTCCCACTCATATTGTTTACTAAACTAACGGAAATTTGTATTGAGTGCAAAAACCTGTTTTCGTTGTTGTTGTTTTATATAAAACATTTCAGTTTAAATATTTTACTAAAAACAAGTACATATTCGTTTAAACGCACCTGTTTAAGGAGGTAGAAAACATATTAGTGGTTTAAAGAAATAAGTATTTGCTTGTATTAAATAGACAATTGGTAAGTTTTGTTTAATTTAAATGTAAAATTATTTTCTTAATAATATTTTTTTAAGATTTTATCAAAATGCCAAAGGGAAAATACCTCAATGACACAGAAAAAGTCCAAATCAACCTGTACCATAAAGAGGGTTATTCAAATCGGGAAATTGGGTGGAGACTAGGAAGATCAGAAGCAGTCATGCCTCTTTTTTAAAAAACTGTGTTAATTATGGAGTAAAAAAACCCACGAAAGGCAATCGAAAACTGAGTATTCGCCAAGTTAATCAGATTAGGGAGGAAGCCACCAAAAATTTTTTGAACTCAACTCAGATAAAAGAAAAATTAGATCTTCCAGTGACAACGAGGCATATTGCACACATTTTACGTAACTCAGATAACGTTAAACAGAAAAAACCGGTAAGCAAGCCTGTGTTGAAGCAGCATCACAAAAAGGCGCGCTTAGACTTCGCCCGAAAACACATGCAATGGTCAACTGAGTGGGATAATGTTGTGTTTTCCGACGAAAAAAAATTCAACTTAGAGGGCCTAGACTCTTACAGCTGTTATTGGCATGATTTGCGTAACAATGACGTACGTATGTCAAAAAGAAACTTTGGTGGTGGCAGCGTTATGGTATGGGCGGCATTTTCATCGAGAGGTAAAGCAAATATTTGCTTTGTGCCGCCCAAAATGAATTCAAAAAAATACACGGAATTGTTAGATGATGCTCTCATTTCATTTTTGGATGATAAAATGGATGAAGACAGTATTTTTCAACAGGATAACGCTGCCATTCACGTTTCTAAAGAGTCATTAAAGTGGTTTGAAGAGCACAACATCCCACTTATGAAATGGCCTGCATGCAGTCCCGATTTGAATCCGGTAGAGAATCTTTGGGGATGAATATCACGCAAAATCTATGGTCAAAAAGCCCAAGGACACCTTTACAAAACTGTGCTAGAGCTCAAGTTGGCCATGAAGGAATCTTGGGAAGATTTGGATCATCAGTTGCTGCAAAATTTTGTGAAGTCGATGCCGAATCGTTAGTTATAAATAAAAATGGTGGACCAATTAATTATTGAAAATTTAATAAATATTCTTATTCTCATTCCTATTGAAAATAAAGTTTATGCGTTTAAACGAATATGTACTTGTTTTTAGTAAAATATTTAAACTGAAATGATTTATATAAAACAACAACAACGAAAACAGGTTTTTGCACTCAATACAAATTTCCGTTAGTTTAGTTAACAATATGAGTTGGAATTTGTTTTGAGTAATGCATTAATAACAGAGAGAGAAGGTAGCAAATTTAAAATTAAGAGTGCGTTTATACGAATATGTGTCACTGTATGTATATATGTGGCAGATATATATAAGGTTTTTCTAGGCGGCCTGACTGTCCGATAGTATGTATGATAGATTAGACAGTAGGCCGTAACGATGGAAACCGATTCAATTTGGTTAGCAAAAAAAACTTGCGAATAGATGAAAAAACAATTTTGGACAACTTTTTTTTTTTTTTTAACCCATACCGACCCACCCCCGTGACCTTTTGTAAACGTAAAAAATTGATTTTTTTGCTATTTTTCACCATAGCTGCCAAAATATTGATTTAGCGTGATTACATTGCACTAAGCATTAAGAGATATTCCAAATACAAACATTTTGCCATATCACTCAGTTATCTGGGACATCCCGTTACCGAGATATATATTTTTTAAGAAAAAATCGAAAAAGTTAAAAAGTTCAATTTTTTTTTAGTTTTTAATTTTTAATAAAAAAACTATACGAGATACGTTATAGTATGTTTCACGATATTTTTCAGCAATATATGACGCGTATTTTATAACCATTTTTTAGTTCTTCGGTTTTATTTTAGCCCATACCGACCCACCACCGTGACCTTTTGTAAACGTAAAAAATTGATTTTTGTTGCTATTTTTCACCATAGCTGCCAAAATATTGAATAAGCGTGATTACATTGCACTAAGAATTAGGAGATATTCCAAATACAAACATTTTGCCATATTTGAATTTGAATTTGAACTTTTGCATAGCCTGCGTAGGTAGAAGTGGTTAACTACTTTCGAATTTTTTTAAAATTCCGGGTTGCTGCGTTAAGTTGTTGGCGTTTCATTGGAGGTTTTAGTTTTGTACAAGTTGGGTTGAATGTTTTTCATTCGTTTTCTATGCTGTGTTGCGGCAAGTCAAAGGTTTTAATTTGTGCAAATTTTAAAGGTAAATTGAAGTGAATTCAAAACAACTAAAATGATCCGTCGAAAGATACAAATATTGAACAGTGATCCTCACGAATTGCCAATATGTACTTTGCCGACAGGTGAAGACGTGCTTCTAGCACTTCAATATGCGAAGCATATAGAAAACTTAAATTGGAAAGAAGCTGAAAAAAGTGTTGCATCAAAAGTTATTGAAATATGAAATAAAGCAACAATTCCTACAACTACTCCTCGGAGGGTACATGCAAAACTGCAAGCTTTAAATAAAGCATTCCTTAAACTATTAAATACGGATACAATTAGAAAAAACAGTCAGAAGTTTTTACAAAAAATTATAGTATTTCGCGTGAGTTGTTTTAACTTTGTGGACCTTTTTCTATCGAAAATATATTCAACAATTATTAATTATTTTTCAGTCAGATGCATGCAAACTATTTGACATTTGTTGTTGCAAGTGTAAAGACTTGGAAAAGTGCATGTGCAAGCGAAGTAGCAAGGTAAATTCCATAGAACATGCCTTCCTCATCGACCAGCGTACCAAGAGAAAAATGGTGATTGGTTCTGTTGACGTACGTACTTCAGAGATTTTGGAAAAAAGGCTGGTTTGCCAAAACAGAGATACAACTGAAGCAACTGGATCCACGAGCCAGCCTGTAGAATCCGGATATATTCCATCTAAGCGTGCGCGTCCAGACGTCTTCAATATTTTATCGACACATGAGTCATCATCATCTTCTTCTGAAGTATCGGAACTAGGAACTGAATTGGATAGAGATGACCAGATCAATTGGTTGTCTATCCCTAATGTTGCAAAAGCAGTTGACAGATATGATGTGTCCAACACAGCAACAGCAGCAATTGTATCCGCAGCTTACTTAGATGCCGGCTTGATCACGTCCCAAGATAAACAATACGTCGTTGATCGAATGAAAGTTTATCGGGCTCGGCGATCACTTCGCACGACGACTGTGGAATGCATCAGTCAAGCAGCAACCGTCCATGCTTTTTTTTTCGATGGAAGGAAAGACCTTTCATTAAAATACGAGAACGGCTGCCTAAAGAAAGTTAAAGAAGAACATATTTCCATCCTACAGGAGCCCGGTTCGCTTTTCTTATCACATGTCACAGTTGATGAAGGCACATCAGCCACTATCCTAAACACGATAAAGGATCGATTGGTTGACAAAAATGTTGATTTGTCAACAATCAAAGCAATTGGCTGCGATGGCACAAATGTAAATGTTGGCAGAGAACATGGTGTAGTACGCTTATTTGAACAGGCAATGGGATTCTCTGTGCAATGGCTTGTGTGCTTACTGCACATGAACGAATTGCCGTTGAGGGTGCTGATGCGCAAATACATAGGGGAAACGAAAGACCCAAACAATTTCTCCGGACCAATTGGTGGAAAGCTTAAGATTTGTGCAACGTTGCCAATTGCAGACTTTGCAAAAATTTCTTTCGACGAGGATTTGAAGGAGTTCAACACGTCTTTACTAAATACAGACAACAAATATTTAATCGAAATTTGTCAAATAATTTCATCGGGCGTGGTACCAGAAAACTTTGAGCATCGTGAACCAGGTATAACATTGCACTAAATGATACGTCGTTTCGGAGTTTAAAATCTATTTTTTTATCATTATTATAGGAAAGATGTCTCACTCACTCTGGACCACGACAGCAAACTGCATTTGCCGAGTGTATATCGCAACCGCGATACCTTCAGCTGCATTAAAAATTTTGGTTACCTACATTTTAAAAGTCTACGCGCCAATGAGCATAGGAATCAAGCGGCAGCCAGGTTGCGTAAGTGGTGCACGACATTTCTACAGGCTTATCAAGTTGTCGCGGCTTATTGTGCCCCTTTTGCCATTGAAAACAGTGCTGGAATACGAAAAATGCATTCATCGCAATGGCTTTTTTGCGCATCCAGAAAGTATTCTTCTGGCGATGTGCAGCGACGATCGAGAGCCAATTCGTTTGTTAGCATATCGTCGAATTTTAAATGCACGAAATGCACTTTCCGCAGCTCAAGATCCGGCCGTACGTGAGTTCAAGGTGCCAATGCTAAATTTTACATGCACGGACTATGTAGATATGATCCGCTGGCAAAAAGTGTCACCCCAACAACAAACACCACCAATTTTGCGAGATCTTCTCATTACAGAAGACAACATTAGGCAACTGGCGCAGCACAGAATTACAGATTCTGGGTACGAAGGCAACATAAAAAATGCTGCAGGAGCGAACATGAAGTTTGATATAGATGTTCAAAGCATACCATGCCATTCACAGGCAGTGGAGAGGTGCGTCAAAGTAGTGACAGAAGCCTCGAAACACGTCTCTGGTGAATCACAACGCGAGGGCTATATCATCGCTAAGCTGCGGCATCGAAGCATGATGCCCTCTTTTACCACCAAGAAACAGTTTGCAACCGACAAAAACGACACTGCTTGTCAACCAAAACTTTAAAATATAATCATTAAATAAATTAATGAAACCATAAATAGCATATTTTCTATTTTTTTATTTATAATTTGGCTATTTTAAATTAAAAGGTAAGTATTAAAAAGTTTTTTATAGTTTATCTTGAAAAAATAGACAGCAAAGTATATAACAGTATTAATTTCATTGAAAAAAAGTATGTATATTTTGTCTTGCTTGAGATGAAATGACGTCGTTGTTTTAGTTTCACTATTACGAAGAAAGGTAGTGCAAAAATAAATAAGTTTTCTCCATATATAGTTTCTTACCTGGGCCGGAATGGGTTAAAAAAAGCCAAAGAGATTTAAAAAACGCGTTCTACATCGTTTAAAAATAAATTAAAACATTTAATTTAGTTTCTCGAATAGTTTTTTTATTAAAAAGTAAAAAAAAAATTGAATTTTTTAACTTTTTCGATTTTTTCTTAAAAAATATATATCTCGGTAATGGGATGCCCCAGGTAACTGAGTAATATGGCAAAATGTTTGTATTTGGAATATCTTCTAATTCTTAGTGCAATGTTATTACGCTTATTCAATATTTTGGCAGCTTTGGTGAAAAATAGCAACAAAAATCCATTTTTTACGTTTACAAAAGGTCACGGTGGTGGGTCGGTATGGGCTAAAATAAAACCGAAGAACTAAAAATGATTAAAAAAAACGCGTCATATATTGCTGAAAAATATCGTGAAACATACTATAACGTATCTCGTATAGTTTTTTTATTAAAAATTAAAAACTAAAAAAAAATTGAACTTTTTAACTTTTTCGATTTTTTCTTAAAAAATATATATCTCGGTAACGGGATGTCCCAGATAACTGAGTGATATGGCAAAATGTTTGTATTTGGAATATCTCTTAATGCTTAGTGCAATGTAATCACGCTTAATCAATATTTTGGCAGCTATGGTGAAAAATAGCAAAAAAATCAATTTTTTACGTTTACAAAAGGTCACGGGGGTGGGTCGGTATGGGTTAAAAAAAAAAAAAAGTTGTCCAAAACTGTTTTTTCATCTATTCGCAAGTTTTTTTTGCTAACCATCTTAGATCCGACACAAAAAGTTCGAGAGCGTTATGCCCTATTAGACAGTTTAATTTTTTCAACTTTTTCTAAAAGTTCCCTGGACACGCTGGTTTCTGATTCCACTCTTAAAATCATGAATTTTGGTATATAACACTTCAATATTAACTAACGGTATATGGTCGCGCCAAGCGCTTAAAGGATTTTTGGCAAAAAATTCATTATTTCGAAAAAACAAGAAATTTATTTTTCAGTATTTTGCATATAACTTAGAAACTAATAAAACAGTTTTTACCATTTACCTTTGTTTAAAAGCTAATTAAATTTTCCATCCTCAACTATACAAAAAATTAAATTTTTTTACAACTCCCCAAATTGAAATTTTTAAGAAAATTAATTCGAAAATTTGATGACTTCAACTAACATTACCCCGCATTAAAAGAGCAACAGGAAGATTTTTTATTTTATGAATTATGTATTTTGAGGAATTTTAAACCAACAGTTTTGATGTATAATTCTGAGATTTTTTAACGGTATTTTTTCCAAAACCAACACAATTATACTGTGAATTTTGTATATTCAAAATACTTTCTGTTAAAAATTAAACCGGACTGTGCGTGTATATACAACTTCAAAAACTTTTTTTTTACTCACTGTAGAAGCATCCACAAAATTAGTGCCACAATCAGAATACAAATCAGTACAACAGCCCCTTCTAGAAATAAATTTTCGGAATGCAGCTAAAAATGCGCTAGTAGTTAAGTCTACTAGTCTTGAAGTAATGAAACTTCAAGGTGTATGGCTTTTGCCATACACACGAATAAACAAATATATCCCTTTGAAACAGTAGTGTGCCTCAAATTACTATTTTTTATACACTCCACGACAGCAGAATAGGTTCACTGCTTCAATGAAATACAAACCACTATTTCTCTTAAAATTAGCGGAAGGGAAACTTTTTGTTGTTGTTTTTTTGTTAAGTGTTTTATTATAAAAAGTTAGGTAAAGAGAAATTGTACATAAAGGAAGCGTTAATTTTCTGTTGTTTTAGCTTTGGCATTACTGTAAGTAATTAGTATTAAAACTCGTAGCATTCGAGTCAAATTAGAAAATCTAGCAAAGAAATTTGCTTCTAAAAAAAAAATAGTGCGTAAGTCACTTTCTTTGATTCTGAAAGCTTAATTTTGAAAGTGAAAGCGTCAAGTACATTATGCCACTGAACGCTAAGAGCCTTAACAGTGTTGTCGGTTTCCAAATTGAAAGTTACAGAATTTTCTCTGAAATCTACAGGAATTTGTTGAATTAATTCCGGTGAATTTGAAATCCACTTGCGTAAACTAAATTGTCCTTTTTTTAACAAAGAACACAAATCCCT
This sequence comes from Coremacera marginata, assembly GCA_914767935.1. Taxonomy (NCBI): domain Eukaryota; kingdom Metazoa; phylum Arthropoda; class Insecta; order Diptera; family Sciomyzidae; genus Coremacera; species Coremacera marginata. The sequence continues at coordinate 99,001,836 of OU612046.1, forward strand.
TTGAAGTAAAATAGCTTCTTCAAGCGTATCACTACCAGATATAACGTCATCGACGTAAGAATCAGAAACTAAACTATTTGATGCTCTGGGAAATTCAGACTTGAAATCCTCTGACAACTGGCGTAGCACTCGAATAGACAGAAATGGCTCAGGGGTTGTACCAAAGGTGACAGTATTTAATTTATAAATAGAAATAGGATCAGTAGATGACTCACGCCACAAAATTTGCTGATATTTTTGATGACCCTCAGCCACAAGTATCTGACGAAACATCTTCTCAATATCGGCTGTAAATGCAATTTTGTGTTTGCGCCAGCGGCAGATTATTTGTGACAATTCATTTTGCAAAGCTGGACAGTAGATACAATATGTTCGTTCTGGGTCAGGTGGCTCGGTGGCTCAAGCCGATGACGTCACTCCGGTCCAGCGCCATCTAGTGGGAGCTTTTTTTTGCTTAAAATGTGCAAAGGTGTATGTCTTTGCTTTAAGCTTTTAAAATTGGTAAGTTTGGTGTATATCTTTGCTTTAAGCTTTTAATTGACAAGTTTGGTGTATGTCTTTGCTTTAAACTTTTAAAATTGGCAAGATTGGGGTATGTCTTTGCTTTAAGCTTTTAAAATTGGCAAGTTTGGGCTATGTCTTTGCTTCAAACTTTTAAAATTGGCAAGTTTGAGGTATGTCCTTGCTTTAAACTTTTAAAATTGGAAAGTTTGGGGTATGTCTTTGCTTTTAAGCTTTGATCATAATTTTATACACTACATTATCGGTAGTGGTAGTCAAGCGAGTTCTTATCAGTGTTGTATGTTTTGTTTTTTTCTTAATCCTCGAATACATAATAGCAATGACTCAAAGTCTGCTGGTTGACTTTAGCTGAAATGATATGACTTGCTTTATGAAAATATATGCATTAATATGGGTTCAAGAAATTTAGGTACTGCGAAGGTTGAAGCGTTAAAGAAATGTTTATAAATTTATCATAATGACGCTAAGTATTAGGTGCGTGTATTAGATTTGTATAAGTAGTTTGTGTAGTTTGTGTATAACCATTTAAAACATAGGCGTATATAAATATCTATTCGTCAGTTGGGTGACATCGGGGTTACAAGCACCCGCTTAATAACCACCGGCCAAGTCACTTACACCCAGCAACTTCTCCGCCGCTGTATTTTATTTTAAGTAAACGAAATACACCGCAACCAGGAAGAGTCAAGAAGTTTCTAGAAGCTTCGAGATGCAGAAACGTCGAGAAGATTTTAGAAGCCGACGTCGCTATAAAAAAGAATTCAAGGTTAAAGTGATAAGAGCCAAGCTTCATAAAAAGCATAGTTAGCGTATTTAAAAAAAAAAAACCCGCAAGTTCAAAATAAAGGAGTAGTGTAGAAGTTTAACGCTAAAATAAACGAATGTTTGTGGTGAAATTCTGAAAAAAATTGATTTAAATTTTTCTTTATTACTATTATTTTATGTATATATATATATATATTTATAAACAAATTTTATAATTTTATTAATGGAAAAAAGTGATCTTATATTTAATTAATTTTTTCTGATTTCATATGTTAGAGGTGAATATTCAATTAATCGATCATGAATTACTAAACAGTGGGCTGAGGTTCTATCTGGAATCGGTTTATTTGCTTCGGTTTTAAATTAAACTCGTACATCAATAGGTCCAACTTTAACTGCTTCATTTTGGTGTGTTACATCAACAACAAAAAAGTGTATTAACAAATTTTATAATTTTGTTGATGGAAAAAAGTGATCTTATATTTAATTATTTTTTTCTGATTTCATTTGTTAGAGGTGAATATTCAATTAATCGATCATGAATTACTAAACAGTGGGCTGAGGTTCTATCTGGAATCCCTTTGTTTGCTTCAGTTTCAAATTCAAGTCGTACATCAATAGGTCCAACTTTAACTGCTTCATTTTGGCGTGTTACATCAACAACAACAAGTGGTGCAATAGCCTTGAATCCCACGACATCTAGCAATGGTTGAGATTCATGCATATAATAACTTTGTTGAAATTTTGCATATATATCATATAGTACAGCATACTGTCCCATTTCAAAGCGACTATTTAAATCGTCATAGGGATATGATTCAGAGTTTTTTTTTCTCTTTGTAAGCCGATTATAAGAAATCGTTTTCTTTAATGTTGCGGTGAAAGCTTTACATTCCATAAAACTTTTGTTTCCATTGATAGTATTAGTATAGGATTTATATGATAGTCCCAACTTCTAAACGCCATTGGTATTACCAAATTTTCGTTTTTAATTATCTTGTACATTTCCAATTTTGCAAAGTAACCCAACCAGCGTTTCTTAATGCGCCACTTTCAGCTTTATTCAGTGATACGAAATTTTTCATGGTTGATGAAATTGCAAAATTACGTACGATCAACTTCAAAGCCATTAATTTCATATCGAATTTCATCGAACACATATGAAACAAATTTCTTTTTTAAATTTCACACCTGTTGTTACTATATCATTTCCTCCTTGCGGTTTTACTTTAAACCCATGAATGTAAATCATACTCTAACTTGGTGAGACAAAGAGATTCTGATTTTGAGTGGGTATACGAATCTCATCGTTATTTTTAGACGATCTTTGGTATGGATAGTAAGTATGATAGTCTCTTTTTATAATACTCTCATCGTACATAGGTTGTTGAAGTACATTGAGTATTTCATTCATATTGAATTATTGGTTGATTGATTATCGATACTATGATTGATTGATTGATTATCGATCAGTTTAAGCCGGTAGCTGTTGAACAGTACAGATCAGTTTTAGCCGGTAGCTGTAGAAAAGTACAGATCAGTTTTAGCCGGTAGCTGTTGAATAGTACAGACCAGTTTTAGCAGTTAGCTGTTGAACAGTACAGACCAGTTTAGCAGATAACGTATGGTCTAGTGAACTTTTTTGCTCAGTACAATCCCCATTAGCCCATTAAGATGTTCAAATCGCCTCACCTTAATATATATATATATATATATATATATAATAAATAATAATATTAATAGTAATAAAGAAAAACTTAAATCAATTTTTATCAGAATTTCACCACAAACATTCGTTAATTTTAGCGTCAAACTTCTACACTACTCCCTTATCTTGAACTTGGGTTTTTTTTTTTGTGAGTACGCTTAATTATGCTTTTTATGAAGCATGGCTCTTATCACTTTAACCTTGAATTCTTTTTTATAGCGACGTCGGCTTCTAAAATGTTCTCGACGTTTCTGCATTTCGAAGCTTCTAGAAACTTCTTGTATTTCGTTTACTTAAAATAAAATACAGCGGCGGAGAAGTTGCTGGGTGTAAGTGACTTGGCCGGTGGTTATTGAGCGGGGGCTTGTAGCCCCGATGGCCCCTAACTGACGAATAGATATTTATATACGCCTATGTTATATTAAATTTATAAACATTTCTTTAACCATACTAATGCATATATTTTCATAAAGCAAGTCATATCATTTCAGCTAAAGTCAATCAGCAGAATTTGATTCATTGCTATTAGGTATTCGAGGGTTATGAAAAAAACAAAACATGCAAACACTGATAAGAACTCGCTTGACTACCACTACCGATAATGTAGTGTATAAAATTATGATCAACGCTTAAAAGCAAAGACATACCCCAAACTTGCCAATTTTAAAAGTTTAAAGCAAAGACATACCTCAAACTTGCCAATTTTAAAAGTTTAAAGCAAAGACATAGCCCAAACTTGCCAATTTTAAAAGCTTAAAGCAAAGACATACCCCCAATTTTAAAAGTTTAAAGCAAAGACATACACCAACCTTGCCAATTAAAAGCTTAAAGCAAAGACATACACCAAACTTGCCAATTTTAAAAGCTTAAAGCAAAGACATACACCTTTGCACATTTTTAGCAAAAAAAGCTCCCACTAGATGGCGCTGGACCGGAGTGACGTCATCGGCTTGAGCCACCGAGCCACCTGACCCAGAACGAACATATTGTATCTACTCTGGACCTGGATTAAGTTCCTCATTAAGTGAAGTGGAGTTTAAGGACCGATTTCTTCCATCGAAAGCCACCCTTAATTTCGTGGTAGTGCTATCCTCTTTTAGTACACCATGATGAGGTAAATAATATGCGTCCTGTTGAATATCGCACGGATATGAGCCTATTTTTGTCATATGATTTAATTGCTCATATATATGAACAAAATTTTTATAAGCTTCGGAAAATTCCGACCGTTATTTTGGTTGTTATTAAACGTAGGTGATATGCGATCGAATTTGAGAGGTTTGAACGGAAGATTTACAACATATTTGCCAGTAACATCACGTCTAGAGGTCTCTTGGAAATAGACTTCACACGCCTTTTCCACTTCATATGGCTCACCTATGCTAGGCAATTCTTCCTGCTCCCAAAATGCTCTTAATAAATTTTCAACGACTAAATTGTTGACTGTAAAGCTAGCACCAGCGATTTCATCAACTGGCCCTGGAAGCACCCAACCAAAATAGGTATTTTGTAAGAAAAATTGGTTGTATGTTTTTGATTGTCCTGGCAATGCAATGCTAGAGAAAACATTGGCACCCAAAATTATGTCAATTGGATCAGAATTGTAATAAAACGGATCCGCAAGAACATCAATGCCACACATATTCAAATTGGCTTTCATTGGAGTAGATCTTGGAATATATGCTGTTAAATTTGTAAGGAACCAAATTTCGTACAAATTTGCTTCCACATATTGCTCTATCTTTGACTCTAATTGTTTTCTTCTCTTAGCGCAACACGGCCGGACCGTACTGGGTCAGTATCAACCCCGAACCAGGGAGTGTGATCCGTGGTCACCATCAGCACCACTGCCCCACCTAGGCAGATTTACACATACCCATTTTGCTATTTATTTTGCTCATCTTTTTGGAAACCTTAGCTTATAAGTAAACGTGAAATTATTTATTCATATATATTTAGTTATATAAATACACGCCTATTTAGATACATGAATTACAAACAAACAAATAAAACATCAAATGAATTACCAAGATCAAAACATCAATGAAATTAATCATGATAATCAAAAGGTGGTCATGAAGCAGCGACAGAATAGAGCGTAGTTAGAATTAGCTAGAATAGATAGTTATCTGCATAGAAAAGAATAAATAGAACAGAAATGATTAGAATAAATTCTTGAATAACTACTTTTTATTTACTTTTGAATAATCAACTGAGATTAGAATATAAATCATTAATATCTTAAGATAATATAATTCAATCATTAAGTCCGTAAAGAATCAATAATTATTCACCACTGGATTGTTAATACGACGCAATCCAGTTGTAACATTTATCCCAGGGCAGATAAATAAAAGCCCACATAGGAATGTGGAATTTCATATAGAACAAATTAGTCAAAGTGACTAATTTTCCTTTTGTGGGGGTCTCTGTTGCAAGTACAATTACTTATATTAACCTCTCTCTTTTCATGTTGCGTTGACATAATGTTGGGTAACGGACACTGCGGAAAAGTTGTTTTCGAACTATGCGCAATAAGGAATGCATATAAAACATTCTAGAAGGTTCGATGCCAACAACATGTTGCGATGTACAACATCACGCGATACCGTGTGAGAGGAAAAGTATAAAAGGAGACTCACAACAGAAATCTGGATCGGTCGTAGAACAAAAGTCGTAGTGCCACAACGTGTCGCGGTAATAGTATTTTGCGTGCTGTCAACGCCGACGTCGACGCCTCTATTGAGCGTAAAATAGAGGTAGTAAATAAGGATAACATTCGACAGCAGCAAACCACCAGCGAGGAACCATAGGAGGTCCAGGCAGCAACCGCAGCAGCGGTCGCAAGGATAAGGAACGGCAGTGACTGCGGCAGGGACCGTGACGTCAGCAGCGACTGCGGCAGAGACCGCGACGTAAGCAGCGCCTGCGGCAGAGACCGCAGCTGGATATGAACTAAGTATCATTATATGTATTAGAACAATTGAAAATGATATACACAGATATCTAGTATTTGCGTTATTGCATCACGAGTTATTGGAAATTTAATACTTTTCTATATCAACAAAATATTTGAAAATAAGACAGTGTGTGACATCAGGGAACAGTGTGTGGGTGTGCCCATAATTAGGTCGGAGTATTGCAACTTAGCATAGGGAGTGGTCGTGAGATTTCATTTCGGTCGCGGCCAGGATAAGTGGGAAAACCACCACGACTGGCTCGACCCGTAGACACCAATCACGGTGACCGACACGCCACAAGTTGATAGAGTCGCACGGGTCGGAATACGTGGCTCCAGTAAACACGTCTAATCCGTGTGTAGCGCCCCGTGGTAACACGAACGGCAGGAAGCCTACTCTTGCTATAACAATAGTACAGGGAATTCGAGGTAAACCCACGAGGGTAATAGTGGTCTAAGTTTTATTGTTAACAATCTCCGAGTGGTCGCAGGCGGAATACGTGGCTCCAGTAAACACATCCGTTTCCGACACTCGAACGCGTACTCCGTCGAATTTTATAATCAACCATCGAGTCATCGCAGACGGAATACGTGGTTCCAGTAAACACGTCCGCCCCCGATACTCGATCGCGATAATACCCGCGTTGAAGAAATCACAAGCGAGTGTAGGCCTCGAGATAAACGTTGGCAAGAGGTTGGCTTGACCCACGGACGGGTAGTTTCAGACAGAGTGGATAGTAGGCGCACGGACCAATTCGGTCAGAGCCCGAATAAATGGTTGCGACAAACACGTCCGGCTCGTGCAAGATAGTGGCCTGAACGGCAGTTGCTGGGATAGGTTGACCCAGACGCCCTTGAGTGGTGGAAAACGTGGCTCAAGTTAACACGTCCACAACCCCGCTAGGTGGTCCATTATTTAGTGTCTAAAGTAAACTATCAGACAAATTCATTAGACTCATTGCTGAATACCTGGGAACAACAATAGCATTCTCAAGCGTAGCATTATACGGCCCACCGCACGTACGCCTGTTCAAGAGAGATGATCACACTGTTCTAGCATCATCGTAAGGATCCTGAAATAAATAAAGAAGGATGCAAATATTTTCATTATATAGAATCGCAGGTTTTAGTCCTTAAGAATAATTGTAAGCCACTCAACTCTGTATAGTTTTAAGTATTATATTTGTCAAATAAAGCCACTGAGTTCGAAGACCTTATCTGTTTGATTTTACGTCAAGAAGAGAAGAAATTGGAAAGAACAAAGGCCTTGCATTGCAGAACTGGTCTGTTTTGAACTGACCAGAGATTCAAATGAACCAAAGCAAGGCAAATACTTTTACTATTCTCCCCAACTCCTGAAATATCACAAGATATTTTCTGCTTTTGCTTGATCCAGCAAGGCTCGCAATATGATTTGTGATGTTGCAGTTTTAACAACTACGCGAATGGTCGAGAGCAAAACATGTGGGAAAAGTTGAGTAGAATGAATCGAAACTTCATTGCAAGAGCTAGAAGGCAAGGTGTTTTGCGAACTTGATGGCGTCACATCAACAGTAGCGACTGAGGAAGCAGTTTCTTGGAAATTAAGTATTGAGTGGTGGATTTGATATAAGTGGCACATATTGCAACGATAAGATGATTTACAATCCTTTGATTTATGTCCAGGGGTAAGACAATTGGAGCATATATTTTTATTGCTTAAAAACTCAGTCTTTGATTTATTAGGAAGTCCCAAAAATATGAAACATCTGTACAATGAGTGAGGTTTCTCAGACAGTAAGCAAATTAGGTTATGCGAAACATTATTTGAACAAAAAGTGTTTCTTTTAGGTTTCAAATCTTGACGTTTAGAAGGTTTAAATGTTGTCCTTTGTGAATTGCTCACTGACTCAAGGGCACGAAAAGTATTTTCTAAGAAGGAAAACATTTCATCAACTGAAGGAACGTTAGTAGAAGATTTAAGAGATTGCTCCCATTCTTTACGCGACTGACTGTCCAGTTTTTAGGAAGTCTGATATACTAATATTGCATTCCAAGTGGATATATCTATTTCCAAATTTTTTAAAGATTGTAAACATTCCTAAAATGTATTTAAAATGCGTCGTATTCCACCTGAAGTACCATTGGATTCTGGAACAACAAAAAGTGTTTGCAAGAACGCATCAACAATAAACCTTTTATTGTGATACCTGCTTGTGTTGCATAGTTAGCCTCAGTGATAGGTATGGCTTTTACTAAATTTGCCGCTTCACGCAACCCTTCAAATAATGAAACTTGAATTTTTGAAATATTATTATTATTTTCATGAACTAATGAAGAATATATGTCATGGAATGGAATCCATTCCACATACTCTCCAGAAAACTTAGGCAAAGAAATCTTAGGTAAACTGACATTCTTGTGCAAAGCTTCGCTTTCATTATGCGGCACAGCAATACCTAAGTAAAACAGCGGCACCTCATGTGGCATAGCATCAACCAAAGATGCGGTGGAACTGATGTATAAATAAAAAAATTTATAAAAGATATTTTTATTGAAATATGAAAGATTATCTTTGTTCATCTTGGCGGCGCGAACCGCAGCAATGAGCTTATCATGATCTTGCCTGAATTCAGTGTCAATCAAGGATTATTATACAAATACTTTATAAAAAATCGAACAAAAACTTTTGCCAACCAGGAATACCTCCTTGACATCAATCGTAGCATTAGAATTTTTTGCATTTAACAAAAATTTTTTTTGTCCCTTCAGTGGGTTTATAAGTTGCATTAACAAAGACTTTAAATCAGCCACTTCAGCCACCAATGAATTTTTTAAAGAAAAAACATTTGTGGAAGATTTCAAGCACTCATTACATATAAATTGAATGTTCGGATGTGACACAATAGATTCAAATAAGTGTGCATTTAGATTCAAGCACTGACTATGAAAGATCGAATTGCATACAACACAATTTATTCAAAAGTCGCTAGTAATAGAATTAGAGCACTTAAAGCACAACATTGTTGAGCGCAGGTCAGAATAGTAGCACGACTGAAGCAAGACCGGCGACTGAACTGTTGAAAATATCTCAGTCGTTACTCGGCATGCTGCATCTGTTATGCTGTAAAGCAAATCAGAAATATCGTTTAAATTTGGGCTGTTTATGTCTTTTGAGTACAGCGCCCAAGTTTAGCATTAGCAATGCGCATTGTTGCACAAATATTTTTAACCTGCAAATGCAATCTTAATAAGTGGCTCCAACTTACCTTTCGGTGGTGGCAACTTACCACTTGACGTTTAATTAATGTTCTCAATATGTGCTTTGGACGTTCAAAATACATTTTGAGCGTTTGTATTACATCGTGGACCATCTCTGGTAACAAGAAGCAACTTCGAACCGCTTCTCTTGCCTTACCTTTCAAGCATTTTTGTAGACGTGTTAAATGTTCATCATTACTGTAGCCTGCGACCTTACTACTCTTTTCAAACGTGTTAATAAAGAGAGGGCAGTCTTTTGGGTCTCCACCAAATTATGACAAATCTTTAGTAACAGCCTGCCTAGCAGCCAATTGCATTGATGTTAAATTTACAGCTCTATTACATGAATGGCTATTTTTATTAATTTGCACAGCCGTACTTTAACTAGAGGGGCTAGGAAAATTAAATGTTGGCTGCGAATAGAGAGCTCATTGTTGGCTGTCGATATAACCTGTATATCAGCTACTTGACGCCGCGGCTTTGCAGTATCTGGCTCAAAGTTATGAGAAGCAGCCGTTTTGCAGCTAACCTGTTGCATTGCATCAGGCCGTGGTAGTATCGTTTAATTAAGAAATTCACTCTCGCCTTCTGAATCTGTTGCTTGTAATATTTGATATTTTCGCCTCAGAAACTCCTCTTTTATACGCATATCTTCTTCTAGTTGTTGTAGCCGCAATTCCTTTATCTATTACTATTGCAACAGGTTGCGATTGTGTTCTTGAAAATTCAGTCCTCATCGCAAAATGCTCACGATCGCTATTACCTGATAACTGCCATTCTAAGTTAAGGTAAGGTTTGCCTCGTGTTGTTTTCGTGCGATTCATGGCGATGTCCACTGCTGGTATTAATTCCTTGCATATTAAGCACTTATTCACGCCTTTTCCATGCTCGCCAACAAAACAAAGTTTTAAGTGTAACAAGAATTTTTAAGAATTGTTGGATGTGCCAAGTTTTTATAGCGACTTAAAGTTTATTTATTAAAGTTGCTTAAAAAATATAAATACAAATTTATATTAAAAATTATTATGGTTTAATATGAATTACAAAAACCTTGGTGTCTTTGTTTAACAATTTAAAATGGAAAAGAAAAATGAAAAGGCAACCTTGAATATAAAATGAAAGGTCAAAATACTGCAGCGAAGTAGGGTTGCCATTGGTTTTGTTATGTTGTATTACACTTTGTCGCCAACAATAAAGATTGTTATAATTGTAATAAAAACATTTCGATTACGATAACAGTAATAGTAATCGTTGATTTTTTAAGATTACGATTACAATTTGTAATTACAATTGAATTTACCTGTAATTAAATACGGAAGTAATCGATTAGTTAAGTTTAGTTCACCACATTAACAAAGCTCACCACATTAACAAAATAGTTAATATTGACAAGTTGTTAATGTTCCGTATTCTGGTGAAAATTTAAAAGCTCCTTTTCTTTATAATTTTGTTAATTGCACAAAGTATCTTAACAACGACAACATAATTTTAAAATTTATGTGTTAAGCTAGAGAATTGTTGTGCAAATAATAAAAATAATATAAATTGTAATATAATATTGAATTAAAATAAATAAGACAGTGATAAATGGAAGAATTTTGAGGTGTTTTAAGTTTTGATAGCAAAGAAGATTAAAGAAAGAAAAAAATTGAACTACGGCGCTATTTAAAACGTCTTCAAAATGAAAATGATTCATTCAATCTATCTCTTTATCTAATTTTTTATTTCTATCGAACTCTAAATACACTAAAAATACCGAAATGAAAAATCCAACTATAATAACACAGTGCAACACGAAAAAAATAACCATATACGGACATCACTACGTGATATAAGACAAAAAAAAAAGACCCCTGTTTCGCAGTTTTGCCCAAAGCCCTCCAGGTTTTTTTTTATGGGCCCCCGAAGAAGTGGGACCTCGGTGTCATTTTTGGAAAAAAGTGATAATTTTCTCAAGCTCATATCTTGCAAACCGTTCGGAATTTTGATTTACTCTCTGAGGCAAAGTTGTAATTCTTATCAGAAAGAACAAAAATTGTTAACATATAAAATAAAAAAAAAACTTCATCTTCAAGGTCAAAATCGCAAAAAATGAGCGAAAAATGGCCCAAAAAGCGGTTTTTTATTTTCCGCTTTTACGAACAAATTTACTTTATGATCCTTTACTTTACCGATCCAACTTCTTGAGATATAGGCCTTTATAGCTTGAGTATATAATCGCTTATATCTCACCCATTTCTTATCCGATCTGGTTGAGATGGGTATCATTGAGAAGACCTTTGAAAACGCTTTAAATCTGTATATAAATATGTTAATTTTTATTAACTCATTGGGACAAATTAAAAAAATTGTTTTTAACCTCACTTTTTTAATAAAAATCTGGTTTTCTCAAAAAACAGCCCTAGTAAACTTATTTCTTCCTAGACTCAGTAAAAGACAACACTTCAAGCTTTTTGTAAGGTATAATACTCCGCATTAACCCTTCTAAGACCGGAGATAGTGAGGTTTTTCTAACAAAAGTACTTTCTGGGAGCCAAAATTTCGCTTGAAAACAATTGCAGTGTAAAAAAATAAGCGATTTCTTAAAAAAATGTTGATTTCAAAACTTTGAACGTAAATAATTGTCAGTCAGGAGGCCGAGTGTGTGAGTGCACTGTACCTTCACTGATAGTAAGTGCATTCTAATAAAAATTCTCAAGCTGGTGGGTGAGTTCCCGTGCCCAAACTATCAAACAACTACCTGGAAGCAAACATCTGCATTGCATTCACATAAAAACAACCCAAAATATAAAAAAAATACCTGGAAACACATTGTAGCTCTTGTCATAAAGATGAAATTGTGAACATATAAATTCAAAAAAACTTGTATTAAAAAACTACCTGGAAGCAAACATCTGCATTGAATTCACATTGTAACTCTTGTCATGTTTAATGTCTTGTATGTTTAATTAATGCTTAAAAATTAAATATGCCTGGCCAGAACTATTTGTTTGTCCAAGGGTTAACACCGTTTAGGTAGCGCTTAGGCATCACGAGATCACGCACCGACCGCAGCAGCACAGGCAATGCAGTAAGCTCAGCAAACGCAACAAGGGACGCAGCACACAATATAAAAGCGACACAGCGGTCACATCAAGGCATTACACAGCGCGACGTCAACGAGAGCTCAGCGGTGAAAGTAAAAAAAGTGACAGTGCTACAGCATAATTCGCACACAACATTGGCAACTGACAATTTCAATATGCAGTGTGAAAATATTGATTTATTTTTTCTACGTTTGCGGTCATCAGATCAGAAAAAAAAGTTCTACAAAATTTCAAAAGGAAAGGAATCTTTTAACTAGTAAATTCATGAGAGCATATAAGTTGTTTTTCGACGAAGAAGACTTGACCGGTGAAAATTACACACCTAATACAGTGTGTCGCCAATGTTATATCTATCTCATGGCATGGTTGAGTGGAGGCAAACATAGTATGAAGTATTGTAAGCCGGTAAACTGGATTAATCTCCCAGGTGATCATGATGAAACCAGTTGCTATGCATGCGTAAATTACACATGTCTAAATCGATATGCTGAGAGGAACAGAACTTATAAAGCAACTGTAACAGCCACACTACCAGTGCTTGCACCTGAAAATTTTGTATCACCAAGGCCGCAAACTCCAGATCGTAGTACAGAATGTACAGGAATGACTAGAGCAAGTGGTGTTACTTATGAAGATCCATTTGATACCGATTATGAGCTCCAACAGGGAAGAGATGGACCACAACTAATAACACAAATGGAAATGGATTTCATTGTGGCCATATTGAGACTATCGCAGCGACTTGCCATATTTTTGACAGCGTTTTTAAAGCAAAGAAAACTCACACATGGTAATGTGAACTCTAGGGCGTACCGCAAATGGCAGGCTGAATTTCAGAGCCTCTACACTCTAAATGATGACAATTCGTTCACTTACTGCAACGATGTAAAAGCTTTGGTGGTAAAAATGGGAATGAACCATATCGCTAGTGAGTGGAGATTATTTATTGATGGTTCTGTTTCAAGCTTGAAAGCAGTGTTGTTGCATGTGTCGAACCGAAAACCTTCCATTCCGCTAGCAATGGGTATAAACATGAAAGAAAACTATGAAACATTGAAAGATATAATGGAAAAAATCAAATACTACGAAAATAAATGGAAGATTTGCTGTGATTTGAAGGTCATCAATATTTTGCAAGGGATCATCGATAAGGGCGGCTTTCCAAAATTCTTTTGTTTTCTTTGTAATTGGGATTCGCGCTCACCTCTGAATCAATGCCAATGTAATTTGTGGAGACCAAGAGGAAGTGTGGAGGAACAAATGAAACAACACAAGCTGAGGAATGCACCTTTAGTAGACAATACTCAAGACATCTTGCTGCCACCCCTCCAGATATAATTGGGAATTGTTAAAAAATTCATCGAAGCGGCCGTTGTAAATTGTCCAAACGCATTCGGCTATTTGAAAAGCGTTTTCATAAAGCGCAGCGATGACAAAATTAAAAAAGGTATTGTAGTAAATTTAAAACAAATTTTTGTTCACATCATTGTACTATTTTCACTTTGTTAATGTTTTCTTTTCTGTCTTTATTTTTTGTCTTCATTTAAAAGGCGTACTTAATGGCCCTGACTTTAGAGAGCTATTCAAGAGCAACTTTGAATAATCGCTTCATGATTATAATCATTCAATGGCATGGATTTACCTTCAGCGTGTATGCACCAGTGTCTTGGAAGGGGATCGAGACGCGGAACCGGAAGCAAGAGAATGGGTGAAAGAAATGCTGTATTATTTTGAGAAAATCAGCACATCGATGACATTAAAGCTGCATTTTCTTCATCTTCATTTTGACGATTTTATTAAACAACTCCCTACCGAATCCGATGAGCAAGGCGAACGGTTTCACCAAACCACAATGCCCATGGAAAAACGGTACAAAGGCAAAAAACTCGACGCATTGCTTGCAGAGGTAATATCAATTTTATTGATGCATTGTTTTGCATTCCTTTTTTGATTCATTTCTAATTCATTTCATGTATGTTGGTGGAGTCATAAGATCACCCTGTATGATGTTAATGAAGTATCTGAAGAAGGAAAAGCTGATGATGGAGGGCAGTCTGGAAGTAACGTGCCTGTGAACACCATAAGTTCTGAATCAGAGTCAGATTGGGACGATTCGGACGACGGTTTGGATCCACAACTTAAGAGAGTGCGATTTGCAAGTCCAGGGCCATCAACATTATAAACATAATACGAATATTTTTTTTATAATTTTTGTAATAGATAGCATTATATTGTAGTGCCATCCTTGCTGAGGCTAGTAATCCCTACAACACTGAATCATTATTACTAGATATCCATGCTACTACTCTTTGTTACAACCCTAACTCTAAATGTCAACCCATACCACCTTAGAACTAAGATTAATAAAATCAGTAATAGTATAACAATGAAACCTGCAACATGCCCTTTCACTTACGGGAGAAGGCTTTATAGTCTCTCAATGTTGAAGTAAAGAAAAAACAAATGAAATTAAAAAATTTTCGGGAAATTTTTCACTTTTGCGGCTACCTAAGCGCTATATAAACGGTGCTAAGAATCATTCCTAGGAAGTTCATATGTTCTAGAAAGTTATGTATTGAGATCTTAAGTGCATTTTTCTAGTTGAATTTTGAACGGTTTGCTACCTATGGACCTGAACAGGGGAAAAAAGGTAAAAAAAAATTGAATTTTTTAAAGGTTTTTGCGATTTTGACCTTGAAGATGAATTTTTTTGATTTTATATGTTTACAATTTTTGTTCTTTATGACAAGAGTAACAATCCGCCTCAGAGAGTAAATCAAAATACCGAACGGTTTGCAAGATATGAGCTTGAGAAAATTATCACTTTCTTCCAAAAATGACACCGAGAACTCACTTCTTTGGGGGCCCATAAAAAAAAACCTGGAGGACTTTGGGCAAAACTTGGAGACAGGGGTTTTTTTTTGGTCTTTTATCACGTAGTGGTGTCCGTACATGGTTATTTTGCCATGACTTAAAAAATTACACACTGTGTAATATACATATGCCATCCAAAAATTGAGGGTGCTGCCGGCAAAAATTGTGTATAAAATAGGAGCGGCTCCTGCGTGATTCACTTAAACTTTGTTTGGCTATTAAAAAAATGTAAATTTGTGTTTTAAATAAAAAACAAAAAAAATCTTTAGAGGACTTACTTCTTTGCATTTTCCGTTTTACTTGCTGATATAATAAACAATAAAATTTCATCGAAAAAACAGCTGGCGTTTGAATGCTGTGAGTTTTCGCATTCTCACCACGCGTACTGAACTTTTAAGCTTTGTAGAGCTTTCAAATTGTAAATGATTTTTTAGAATATGAACATTTACATCACATAACAATAATATTAACAAGAGCTCCTTAACAATTCCTTGTTAAGTTGACAAGCAAAATAGAGCTGTTAGTCACAAACAATATTAATGTAGTAATAACGCTATGTTAAAAAGATATTATTCACAAATTTGTTTTAAAACAAAGATCGAAATCCTGCACTACATTTAGCTCGATCAGAAATATCAAAGCCCTAGTAATTGGCTCATTTAATGCATAATTAGTTTTACAAAATTTTATATAAAACAGTTTAAATTGTTTTAGTTATCTTAAGGGAACATTAAAGTTTATAAGCTCTATAAGCGATTGACAATCAATTGGTCTAGATAAAATAAATAATGAATACAAGAGATGCGATCTTGCTTCTCGATTCAAGAGATTTTAAACCCAAGAGCAGTAAACGAGCATTAAAGGGTGGGAAAGGATCATGGAAGTCAATACACCGCAAAGCATGCCTAGTAACATTTTTTTAAATTTTTTCCAGTCTAAGAGAAGTTGAGGTATAATAAGGCTCCAAATAATGGATGCGTATCCAAGTCTCGACCTCACAAACGCAGTAAACAACATTTTAAGAGTAAACGCATCCAATAACTCTTTACTATTTCTACGAATGAAAGCCAGTAAAGAGTAGGCTTTAGGTATAAGATAACTGACATGGTCAATAAAAGTGAATTCGCATATAAGGTTCTCTCAAGCGTACTGTGTGAAAGATTGAAGCCGATTACAAAAACACTGATTGGACCTTATCAGTGTGGCTTTCGACCTGGAAAGTCCACCATAGACCAGATTTTCACGCTACGACAAATCCTGGAAAAACCCACGAAATCAAATTGACACACAGCATCTCTGTCGATTTTAAAGCTGCGTTCGATAGCCCGAGAAGTGAATGCCTATACGCAACAATGTCTGATTTCGGTATACCTGCAAAGTTGAATAGACTTTGCAGAATGACGTTGAGCAACACACGCAGCTCCGTCAAGGTAGGAAATTATCTCTCCGAAACCTTTAATACCGAAAGATGTTTCAGACAAGGCGATCCACTGTCTTGCGATCTCTTCAACATCATGGAGGGGATCGTAGGAAAGGCCGGTGTGCATCGTTGCGTACACTGATGATATTGATATTGTCGGCAGAACCAAGAGAGATGTTACCGCTGCTTTCGCCGCTATCGAAAAGGAATCAGCCAAAGTGGGCTTGACAATAAATGAGGGTAAAACAAAGTATATGCTGTCTTCAAGCAAGGGAGCGAGGCGTCTAGACTCCCACGTTTCATCCGGCAGCTATAACTCTGAAGTAGTCAAGGAAGTTGTATACCTTGGCACAGGCCCGTAGACAAGGGGGGAGTTTTAGGTGCTCAACCCCCCCCCCCCCCAAAGGGTTCAGAAAGTATAATGAATCAACACAAATGAGACTATTTAATTCAAAATGTAATTTTAATTAGATAAACTGTGATAATGATGTTAATTTTCTTGAAAACTTCACATAATTATTGAAAAATTTTTTGGCCAAGTGAAAGATTAGTTTTGCTTATAAGAGTCATAATCATTATATTGGAATACATCTCCAAGGAGTTGGTATAATAAAAATCAGTTTCAATGCTCAAAAAGTCCCTGATATCCAGTAAAATATATATATGAAAGTTAACCTAGAACGAATATAATTTTGTAAATTGAAGAAAATTAGCTTGATATTTTTTATGCCATATCTACCCAGCAAACCAAAGTTGACGACTATGTCGAAATTCCGACGAGTTTATCCGTAAAACAAAGTATATGCTGTCTACAAACAAGCTAGCGTGGCGTTTAGACTCCCACGTTTCATCCGGCAGCTACAACTTTGAAGTAGTCAAGGAGTTTGTATACCTTGGCACCGCCATTAATACTAACAACGAAATCAGCCTGGAGATAAAGCGAAGAACAATAATTGCTAATAGGTGCTTCTACGGGCTCAGTAAGCAACTAAGTTCCAGAGCCCTCTCTCGATCGACAAAACTAACACTCTACAAGGCGCTCTACAAGAAAAGTTCTTCGCAAAATCTTCGGTCCTGTTCGAGTCGGCGATGACTATCGCATCCGAATGAACCACGAGCTATATGAGCTCCATAGAGACATTGACGTAGTTCGGCGTATAACTGTGCAGCGACTTCGCTGATTGGGTCATGTCCATCGTATGGACGACGAAGCTCCAGCGAAAAAGGTGCTCGAGGCGAGGGTCGCTGGTCAACGACGACGAGGGAGACCATTCCTCCCATGGATGGACCAGGCTGAGGAAGCCCTAACCGCACTTGGTGTATCCGATTGGAGAAGGCGCGCGCAACGCAGAGGCGCCTGGCGAGAGCTGATAAGATCGGTCGAAATCCGGACACGGGTTGTTACGGCCACCTAAGTAAGTAAGTCAGATGGAGGATTCGAACCTGGGTTCTCTGGCGTATGTGCCACACAGTCTACTCACTACGCCAAGGCAGCC
This sequence comes from Coremacera marginata, assembly GCA_914767935.1. Lineage (NCBI taxonomy): Eukaryota > Metazoa > Arthropoda > Insecta > Diptera > Sciomyzidae > Coremacera > Coremacera marginata. The sequence goes on from OU612046.1 coordinate 99,019,906, forward strand.
AACAAATTACATAAAATTAATAATTGTGTCACAAATGCAAGGGGAACAGGGGGGCGAACCTTCACATGGCAACGTGTCTGACCAGCGAGGCCAGCAGTATCCATGTCGAAATCATCCCAAGTCGACTCAAACCTCCACGTGGTGTTCCCTGGGCAACGGCAAACTGGCGTCCGTCAGTTTGAAGGCTAATTTGAGCGGCAGGTCTCCTAACCTTAAATAGGTTGTGCGTCGGGTTTGAAGCCCACCACGTAAAAAGACCATTTCAATGAAAAGTTATAAAAGGAACATGAGAAAAATGATCCCCTAATCTGATGATGACCACCGCAAACGAAAAACTGATAATGATTTACGGATATGCCCCTGGTGTGCCCGAACTCTTAATTGAAAAGGTGCCTTTATCCAACTGATTGATATCTTTGAAAGATACAAAGTTGATATAACTGCAATCCAAGAAATGCGATGGATGGGACAGGGCTGCTCTCGGCAAGCATCCTGTGATATCTATTACAGCGGCCATGCGGAGAAGCACGAGTTTGGGTGCGGATTTGTAGTTGGCAAGAGATTACGGCATCACGTCCTGCGATTCACTCCTGTGAACGCCATAAACCGCATCAAGGCTAAATTCTTTCATATAAGCCTAATATGTTCTCATGCTCCGACAGAGGACAATGACGATGAGATCAAAGAAATTTTCTACAAACGCCTTGAAGACGCTTACGAGATCTGACCCCGTCACGACATAAAAATTGTGCTTGGTCACTTCAACTCCAAGTGGGCAAGGAAAACATCTTTGGTCCAACAGTCGGAAAGTTCAGCTTCCACTACAACACATCCGATAACGGAATGAGGCTGATTGACTTCGCCGCAGCACGAAACAAGGTTATAAGTAGCAATAGATTCAAGCATCTCAATATTCATAAGGCCACCTGGTTGTCCCCTGACCAAAAAACGCGCAACCAATTTGATCACGTTTTGATTGACGGAAGGCACTCTTCCAGTGTATCCAGTGATCCGTGGTGCTAATATAGACTCGGATCATTATCTTGTCGCAGCTAAGATCCGTACACGTCTGTGCGCTGCAAAGAATACGCGCAATCCTACACAGAGGAAGCTAGACGTCGACAAGCTGCAGTCAAAACGGACAGCCGAAGCCTTCGCCACTCGACTCACGCTCCTGCTTTAAAAAAGCACTCTTCCCATCAACGATATATGCGCCCAGTAGGCACACATCTCCCACTCTTTGCGTACGGCTGCCGAAGAGGTTATTGGCAACCACCGTCTCTGCCGAAACCAATGGCACGACCTAGAGTACCGCAACGCCAGTGCAGAGAAAAACTCGGCCTACAAAGCCACCCTGCAGTCGGTTGTAACAAGTGCTGCTAAGGAGCGATACAGAGAGAAGAGGAGGGACGAGGAACGTCTTTTCAGGCGGAAAAAAAGAGATGCGAGTGTGAGTGGGCCCGAAAGTTTTTCGAAAGATAAGACGCCTGGCCGATGGCTCTAAAACCAAGGCCTCTTTCTGCAAGGATGAAAACGGGAATCTAGTGTCAGATATTAAGAGTACACTGACACTATGGAGGGAACACTTTTCTAGTCTTCTGAATGGCGATGATGACAACAATCTCGCCAATAGAGATGATATCCCGGAAACCCCAATTATGGATGACAGCGTTGAAGTTCCGCTGCCCGACTATAATGAAGTCTTGACAGCAATAACACGGCTTAAGAACAACATTCCAATGAATAATGCATTCCAAACGATTGGAACCCAGTGCACTCTGCCCAAACAACAAGATAGATGTGAAAGACTGAAGCCCATCGTACACCAACTGATTGGGCCTTATCAGTGTGGCTTTCGACCTGGAAAGTCCACCATAGACCAGATATTCACGCTACGACAAATCTTGAAAAAGACCGTACCGAAGCAAATCGACACACACCATCTTTTTGTCGCCTACAAAGCCGCTTTCGACAGTCCTGTAAGGAATCATCTATACTCCACCATGTCTGAATTTGGTATGAATGCAAAATGAATCGGATTTGTAGTTGGCAAGAGATTACGGCATCACGTCCTGCGATTCACTCCTGTGAACGCCATAAACCGCATCAAGGCTAAATTCTTTCATATAAGCCTAATATGTTCTCATGCTCCGACAGAGGACAATGACGATGAGATCAAAGAAATTTTCTACAAACGCCTTGAAGACGCTTACGAGATCTGACCCCGTCACGACATAAAAATTGTGCTTGGTCACTTCAACTCCAAGTGGGCAAGGAAAACATCTTTGGTCCAACAGTCGGAAAGTTCAGCTTCCACTACAACACATCCGATAACGGAATGAGGCTGATTGACTTCGCCGCAGCACGAAACAAGGTTATAAGTAGCAATAGATTCAAGCATCTCAATATTCATAAGGCCACCTGGTTGTCCCCTGACCAAAAAACGCGCAACCAATTTGATCACGTTTTGATTGACGGAAGGCACTCTTCCAGTGTATCCAGTGATCCGTGGTGCTAATATAGACTCGGATCATTATCTTGTCGCAGCTAAGATCCGTACACGTCTGTGCGCTGCAAAGAATACGCGCAATCCTACACAGAGGAAGCTAGACGTCGACAAGCTGCAGTCAAAACGGGAAAAACCGAGCCGAGAAAAACTCGGCCTACAAAGCCACCCTGCAGTCGGTTGTAACAAGTGCTGCTAAGGAGCGATACAGAGAGAAGAGGAGGGACGAGGAACGTCTTTTCAGGCGGAAAAAAAAGAGATGCGAGTGTGAGTGGGCCCGAAAGTTTTTCGAAAGATAAGACGCCTGGCCGATGGCTCTAAAACCAAGGCCTCTTTCTGCAAGGATGAAAACGGGAATCTAGTGTCAGATATTAAGAGTACACTGACACTATGGAGGGAACACTTTTCTAGTCTTCTGAATGGCGATGATGACAACAATCTCGCCAATAGAGATGATATCCCGGAAACCCCAATTATGGATGACAGCGTTGAAGTTCCGCTGCCCGACTATAATGAAGTCTTGACAGCAATAACACGGCTTAAGAACAACATTCCAATGAATAATGCATTCCAAACGATTGGAACCCAGTGCACTCTGCCCAAACAACAAGATAGATGTGAAAGACTGAAGCCCATCGTACACCAACTGATTGGGCCTTATCAGTGTGGCTTTCGACCTGGAAAGTCCACCATAGACCAGATATTCACGCTACGACAAATCTTGAAAAAGACCGTACCGAAGCAAATCGACACACACCATCTTTTTGTCGCCTACAAAGCCGCTTTCGACAGTCCTGTAAGGAATCATCTATACTCCACCATGTCTGAATTTGGTATGAATGCAAAATGAATCCGTCTATGCAGGATGACACTGAGCCACACCAGCAGCGCAGTTAAAATCGGGAAGGACCTCTCCCACCCAGTTGTTACCAAACGAGGTTTCAGACAAGGTGATTTCTTATCGTGCGACTTTTTTAACCTTATCATGGAGAAGATCATTCGAGCTGCTGATATGAGACAAAGCAGCACAATATTCTATAAGAGTGTTATGCTGCTAGCGTATGCCGATGATATTGATATCATTGGCCATAACACACGCGAAGTCAGTGCAGCATTCTTCAAATAAGAAAAAAAGTCGAGTCGCTTGAGTCTTGCAGTAAACGCAGATAAGATGAAATATCTTGTGTCAAAAAACAAACAGTCCCAGCGTATTGGCACTCACGTCATTGTTGACAACACCTTCTTCGAGGTTGTGAAGGACTTCGTCTACCTCGGTTCCAGCATTAACTCCACCAACGATATCAGTAGAGAGATAAAACGAAGGATAACTTTTGCCAACAGGTGCTACTCTGGGCTAGGTAGGCAATTGAGAAGCAGAGCCCTCTCTCGAAGAACAAAAGTCACACTCTATAAGTCACAAATCATGCCCGTCCTGTTATATGCAGCACAATCCTGGACGTTGACCAGCTCTGATGAAAAGATTTTGGGAGCGTTCGAGAGAAAGATCCTTCGTAAAATCTACGGACCAATATGCGTCAATGGCAAGTACCGAATACGATGAAACGATGAGCTGTATGAGCTATACGCCGACATCGACATAGTAAAGCGCATAAAAATCGAGCGGCTTCGCTGGCTAGGCCGTGTTTGAGCGCATGGAAGACGGCGCTCCAGCGAAGAAAATATTCGATTCGGTACCCAGCAGCGGACAACGCAGAAAAGGACGACCGCATATCCGTTGGAGGGACCAAGTGGAGGACAACCTGACGAAACTTGGAGCTTCCAACTGGCGCCAGCAAGCGCAAAACAAGAATTGCTGGCGCAATTTCTTACAACAGATGGAAACCAACTTACGATTGTAGGCGCCATCTAAGTAAGTAAGTGAGTCACAAATGCGTGTTGTCAGTCACCTATAATAATGGTAACTAAATTTTTGTTTGATTAAAGATTTGTATATGTGAGCGCAATTTTCTGTGTCCGATTTGAAGTTGAGTCATTTGTTTGATGGAGTTTGTATAATATCGTGCGTTTCAATTGTATATCTTCTGGCGTAATTTTTCTCTTGTAATATTTTTGTCTCTTTGAAGTCTGTACAGTGCTGTTTTATTTTCGTGTTTGATTTTAAGTCTGATTTATGTGATGCTAATCTTGTCCTAAGTTTAGATTTTGTCGTACCAACATATACTTGTCCGCATATGTTAGTCCCGTCACCTTTGTATGCTATTTCGTAAACAACGTTCGTCTTGTCCATCTTATCTGCTTTACTTTTTGTTTTGCTATATATGTTTCTCAAAGTGTTGTTAGTTAAAGGAGCTAGTAAGTATTTATTTTTGTCGTAGATATCAGTTTTTTTAAGTTTTTCTGTGAAACCGTGTACGTATGTTACTCCTTTGTAAATTTTTGGCTTTGGACTCCGCGTTGTGTGTTTGGGTTGGTTCATGACTTCTCTTATAAGCCGATTGATGATTGTATGTTCTGGAAAACTGTTCTTGGTGAGTATGTGTCTTATGCGTGTTTTGCTGTCTTAATCATCACTTTTTTTTTGGTGTTTGGAATAGAAGCTTATCAATCTTCCTGACGCTGATGGTTTTTGGTGCCAATCCATTTTGATAATATTATTTCTCCTAACTAGTTCGTCCAAATATGGTAAGATTCCTTCATGTTGTTCTTTCGTTAATTTTATGTCTCTGTGGCATGAGTTAAGTGTTTGCAAAGTTTTGTCTATATTATCTGTTTTCACAATTGCAAAAATGTCATCAACATATTTTGTGAGATATTTTGATTTTTGCTCGCACTTCTCAAAAAAAGTGTCTAAAACTTCTTCCATAACAATATCTGATATTATGGGGGAAACTGGAGACCCATCGGCATTCCTTTGAGTTGGTTGTATATCGTGTTGTCATATATGAAATTGTTATTTTCACTTATGCAGAATTTTTCATTTATCTATGAAGAGCGGGTTTGGAATATTAGTATTTTTGGCTATGTCGTCCCATTTTTTGTTAATTGTTTTCATGGCAAACTCAACCGGAATGATTGGGAACAGTGAAATAACATCGAACGGTAACACCTGCTCGTCATCAAAGATGTATGAGTTATTTATTTTGTTTTTAAACTCTAATGTATCTTTTACGTTATATTTCTAGTCTATTGTTAAGTATTTTAGTATGTTAACTAAATATTTACAAACTTACATTACAAACATAAGACTGCCAACGAGTTTTTAAAAGAGCATACAGACATCATAGTCGAATCAGACAAAGGAAACAAAACAGTGGCGATGAACAAAAAGGAATACGAAGAAGAAATGCGCATAATGTTAAGAGATGGATGGACGTATAGGCCGCTCAGAAGAGACCCGACAGCTACTCTTCAACAAAAAAACAAAAAACTAGTTGAAACTCTTTTCAAAAAAGACCTAATACAGGACAAGAAAAACAAAAACTAACAACATATTCTGCGACAATACCTCGGATTTATGGAATTTTTATTTATTTAATTTGCATAGCTTAGATAAATTACCTTAGCTTGAAGGTACCAGAAAATAAAAAAATTAGAAAAAAAAACATACAGGAATTTCGAGCTATTTTCGAGCTCTTCACAAATATTTTCGAGCTCGAGGAAAATCATCCCTTTTCCGGAAAAACAAAAAAAAAAAAACACTTTTGTAACATACGGTTATATGTGCAACGGTTATATTAACAACGCTTTAATTTCAAGCTTTTTTCGAGCTCCTCAAAAATAATTTCGAGCTTTTTATAAACGCAGCAGTTTCCCGGAAAATCGAGAAAATATCGTTTCATATAAAGGTTAAATAGCAAATATTTACAATTTTTTTAAAATTAAAAAAAACGAGCTCCTTATAAACGCACTGGTTTTCCCGGAACTACTTACTTGGAATCTTTATCGTATTAAAAGAAACAACGCTATATTTTCGAGCTATTTTCGATCTCCTCTTAGGACACTTAGGACCAGTGTGGCCATGAGCTAGATAAAAAACGCTAACAACAAAACAACAACAAACAAGTCAAAAAAGATTAAATAAATGGCTTGAAAAACAAAGTTAAAATTCATTTTATTTTTAACAAAATTTATTTTAAATATATAGTTACAAAATTGTGAAAAAGTGATAAAATTCATATATTCTTATAAAAATTAAAGGTTGGAAAATGTTATCAATCTTGCATTAGCAACTTATACCGCCTTGTTCAAAAAGAAAGGTTCATTCACTCTGTGAACCGGACTTAACTGTCCGATTCGAAAAATTTTTTTTGTAGGTAGCCACATGTGTCTATGACAAGGCTGCCAAATATCAGCGTGTCTCGTTGACATTTGGTAATGTGACAGTGAGCGATTTTTACGATGGAAGAAAAATTGAGCCTGATTCACTCGCCTGATTCCTGGTTTGCGTGTCATACTCGTATACCCATGTCTCATCACCAGTAATGATGGATTCGATGAATGATTCGTCGTTTTCGACCATTTCCAGCATGTCTTTCGCGATAGCAACTAGGTATTTTTTTTGCATGAAATTGAATATTTCGGTACCAACTTCACAGCGACACGTCTCAAGCCCAATTCATTCTTCAAAATGTTCTGAACGGATCCAATTGAAATGCCGACGTCCTCTACTATCTCTCCAATCGTCAATTTGCGATTTTTGACCAACATTTTTTGATTTTTTCAACGTTTTCTTCGGTAGTCGAATACGATGGCCGCCCGGTACGAGGGTCGTCGTTTACTTCGTCTTGGCCACTCACAAATCGGTTAAACCACTTGTTTGCCTTCTGATACGATAGAGCAGTCACCGTAACATTTCACCAACATTTTACGCATATCGGCGCAGTTGAAACCATTTTCACACAAAATTTGATACAAACTCGTTGCTCAATTTTTTCTTCCATCGTAAAAATCGAAGACACGAAAAAAGCTGTTGTAAACAAAACACTGTCACTTTACCAAATGTCAACGAGAGACGCTGATATTTGGCTGAAATTTTCGAATCGGATAGTTAAGTCCGGTTCACAGTGTGAATGAACTTTTTGAACAAGGTGGTATGCCTCTCGGACCAATCTGCTCATCTATAAATTCTCCCTCATACAGATTATTGAAATATATAGTTTGGATTATCTAAATATTTTTTATCCTTTTTATTATTTTAACGTATAAGAAACTTAAAACTGTGAACTAAAGTGTGATTTGTTAAGGTTATGAACTTTATATATTTAAATAAAATTTTTAAAAATACATTTTTATATTATTAAAAATACTAAATTGAGTTCGCAATGTTTGTTCGAATACACTGAGCTTCAGGTAAATAATTGGAGTCCGTATCAAGTGCTCGCATCAGATGTTCGCTCAATGTTAACAACGCTGCTCCAATTTTCTTCCACTTGCATTAGCTCCAAGTTGTCAATTCCCACTTTACAGTAAATGACATTTTAACTAGTATGCAAAGCGGCACAAACGTTTGAACAGACTTTAACGGAGCCCGCACGTAGTGTAATTGCCTACCTGCTAGTAGACACCTCAATCTAATTTTGAGGACACCATTTACCCTTTCTATTATATTACGGCATTGCATATGGACATCGTTTCATTTTTCTTGAGCAGTGCCTTCTTGAGGTGTTCTATTATAAGGCGTTACAAGCTATGGCTCCAAAGCATAGCCACCATCCCCTAAGTATAGTATACTATTCAGACTTGTGAAATTTGTTAATAATCATTTATAATTGGTACCTAGAAGCCGCTATAATTGTCACCCTGCAAAAAATCGTGCTCCATTTTGACTCTGAACTGTTTCCAATTAAAGAGTCTCATGCGAAGCTCCAGGATGTATAGCGGCATCTGTAACATAAGCAATCAAAGCATCCATTCAATATGGATATTCCAGATAGTTCTCTTTGTGTTAATATCGTGCTTTTATTTTTTCTATTCAACAAAAAAAAAAAGCGGTGAGTCGTCAGGACAGCCGACGAAAGAGTTATATTCTTAGCATTAGATGTAAAATTGAATGAAGTATTAATTGATGGAATGAACATGCACTCTCTTAAGTTTATAATTTTTTTTTTAAGTTTATAAATGGAATTGATAGCAAAAATGAAGAATTTTGGTGAAGGCATTGAAGGACAAAAGTCGGCATACATCAAATTGTTGATTTTCGGAAAACTTATGATTCTTAATGAAAAGTATAGTACGTATTTAAGCATATGCATATAAACATTTGCTGATGATGGAAAACCACCGTTCATGATCTTCAGGTACCGAAGCCATTATATTTTAGGACATTTTTTCGTAATTTTTAGCCATTTCTGTGTTTTTATGTCTTTTTCCATAGTTTAAGGTATTTTTTTTTTATGTCGAATATTTGAAGCAGTAAAATATTTCATAGATGCTTTTGAAAGCCTTAAATTCAAAGCAGTTAAGGAGGCTAAAACATTATTTGCCTACAATTAAATAAAAGGTATAATTTCCATAATTCAAAAAAAATTTTAATTTTCAATCTATGTCACGATAGAAACTTGGCAATGCTGGTGAGAATATATTTAGAGTTAAGTTTTATTAAGTATTTAATAAAAATTCCGGGTATGAAAGTGAAATATTAAGTGGGAAATATGGCGATATGCAACTAAAACTAGATTGGCATGAAATAATATTTCATCTTTTAAATATGCGCTCTTGTCTGTGCTGAAGTAGAAAGAAGTTTTTCGATTTATACGACTTGTTATACCGACAATAGACGGTTGTTTGATTCGTATTTCGATAATACGAAAATTTTCATTGTAATTTATTGCAACGTAATGTAGATCCAAAAATTTTAATTAAAAACAATTAAAAAATATCCATTAATAATGAATGTTAGTGTCAGACTCAAGGTCCAATCGTTTATATTAAAAAAAAAATGTTGAACGTTTTGTTTAAATTTTTAATTTTTATTTTCAAAATTTAGCTCGCCGTCGGCAAGCACCGTCAGGAACTGTAAACATAATTTTTAACAATAATTAACAAACAGTTTTATGCACTAACGAGTTATCCACCTAACATCTAAGTCCCTACTACCTGCACCCATGTCGAACGAATAGAACCAGGCCGCATCAGACGGACAATTTCCTGGTCTTACCTCTAATATTAACGATGTCTGTGGAGAAATCAGACATCGATATCAATTGGAGAAATGCAGATATAGTCTGTTGTCTATCTGTTTGCTGATCCAATATAAATGATTTCATAAATAATGGAGTGTTGCCACAATTACAATTCGTATTAAGTAAACTACAAGAACATTTTTCAACCGAAAATAAAAATTGTAGCGAGCCAAGAAAATCATTAAGCAGGGCAGTTTTGTTTTTAGATACTTCTTTGTATTGATTAATGAGACGATAAATTTTATTCCAAAAAGATTTCCTCTGTATAATTGGTACAGGAAGTTTTTGTTCCATATTTCAATTATTTTACTTGTATCATGAGGAGTTACAACTTTCTGCGGAATTATCATTTGCGATTATATTGCGGGTTATCATTTGCGAACTTTTGATATACAAAGGATTTGTGTCGTAAGACGTATCCATAAGTTGGTAAACGATCATCATTTAATTCTTCAGCGTCACCGAAAAGCTCTGTATTTTCCAACTCACACGTTTGATTGCCAATCAATGAACTTTTCTTCTTTTCTTTTATATTTTTATTGTTGGTAGATAGCTGGTAGCTCACACGACACGCCAATCTGCTTTTGGCATTTCTTTGAATTACATTACTTTTTCTCCTCCACTTTATTTCGTACTATAAAAACATTTGACATGTTAAATTGTTAAATTAATAACATGATTGCTTATCTGAAATTGCTTGAAACATTTATTATGTTTAATTACATTAAATTTAATAACAAACAGCCTTCAATGGCGAAAAAACAAGCATTTCAAAAATATATACGGTAAACAACAAAAGTAAAACAAAAGTTATTCTTCAATGCTTTGTAACATTTTTCTGTCTTAAATGATTTCTTTGAATTCATAAAAAGGTTTAATTCTTTTTTAGACACTTCAAAATTAACATTAAAAAAATATTTACGCTTATTTTCATAGTACCTACGCACATAGAGGTATTTGCTCGTTCTGGGCGGCCAAAAGCCCAAAAGTCAAAGTAGGAATAATATTGAAAAAAAATAGTCACTGCGTTAAAAGAGATTCCAAAGAACATTAGACAACAACCAACATTTTTTTCCGCGCACCACGCGCACGTACGAGCAGTCGAAAGTTGAGTGTTTCACAGAGTTCTCGTAATAGTACTCGGTTCCCTTACTAAACAACCGGTTTTCATAGTAAATATTAGCAAAACAAGTTAATCGCACAAGGAAAAAATGATGGATCCTAGTACTTCAGATAATGGACTTATGAAAAATCATTTTACAACATATAATTAGTCATATCAATGCTGATTTTTTATTGATTGAAAGTAACCTTCTTTTTGTAGTAAATTTTTGTTGAATTTATTTCTCAAGAAGCTTTTTGATATGTTATCAAGGTAGATCAAGCAATATTTTTTTTTGTTTAGCATTATTCAATCTTTCCTTTAATGAAGTACCAAAAAAATTTTCCCGGATAGTCCCGGATAAGCACTTTTTTGATACTTTAAACATTTTGGATATCAAAAGCTTTTTTATAACAAGTGGTAACTCTTAAACATCATTATAATAAGTGTTGTAAAATTCGTGTGCATAGCAAAAGCACCATTGATCTATGCATATTGAAATTGAAGAGAGACAGCTAATGTATAATTGTTAGTTTGTTTTATAGTTGTTTGTTTTATTTATGTACATACCATATGTTATTTTTTATACATTACTTTTGTGTAGGCATTTATTCCAAAATTTTGGCTTTATTAAAAGTTTATTAACTAAGTCGATTTTTAACGGATGTTTTAAACCAAAGCTGCATTTTACTCATAAATAAACATATTTTTAAACATATTACAATCTTAAATTGTACGGTTCCTAAATGAAAAAATGTGTAAAAACATCTCCAAAATTGAAAAATAGCCAATTTTTTTTTTGGAAAAGTTAGTTTGCTGGAGGAATACACACAGATGTCTCAATATTACTTAAATATCATTTTCATATCTTCGAAATGGCGTAGTTTCTTCTTTCTAAATCTACTGAGAAATTCAAAATCAGTTTATATTCATCAAAGTTACTAGCTTATATCTGCAAAAGGGCAGAAACCCCGGTTTTTTACCCGTAACTCAAGATTTTAGAGGGTTTCAAAATTTCAAGGACAGAGTCTTGTTGTACTCGACAAGATATCTGCATTTAAGCACAACAATAATTTTGGCCGCCCAGATCGTTGATATACCTCTATGTGCTACGTTTACTCCAACATCCAAATGCCATTTAAACATCGATTTACAGTGAAAAAATTAATCTAACATCGAATTTTTATTACGATTTGCATATGTTCACTACGCCATCTAGCTGTGGAATTGATTTCGTCACTGCATATCGTTGTCAAGGTATGACTTAGATGTTCGAAAAAACTCAGGTACCATGTAAATATGCATACAAGTGTTGAAATTGAATTTAGCGCACTCGCCTTCCTGCTTCTATTTTCGTAGCTGCGATTGCGCACATCCCACAGCTTGCGCTTTGCTTCCATCAAAGAAATCAATTTCACTTTTTCTTTTTTTTTTTAATCATTTACCATTTAGTTATAATATAAACAGTTCTAGTATGAGCTCCATGGCCAAGTATGGCTTTTAAGAGCATGCTGCATTTGTATGCAAGTACATTATTCCTTATCACAAAGCTCATAACATTAACAAAAATACTTTATATCATTTTACTGTTTTCGGCTATATTCTAAATATTTACAATGTTTGTTAATAAGTATTGCATTACTCTTGACTTGAACAATTGATAGATGCTGCAGTTCGGCAGTCTGCTAGCAGTTCATTATAAGCCGATGGCTCTACACAAATATACCGCTGCAGTTTTTTCCAGGCCCAGCATATACATATTTGATATTTTGTATCAAGTGACATTTTACTTTTAAACTTCCTTAGAATGCCAATTCCGTAGGAGAGTTTGTTTTGAAGCTTTATTATGTGCTGATTCCACTTTAAATTATTGCTCATCAGAAGATTCAGGAATTTTACATATTTTTCTTCGACCACTTCCGAATCATCTATGTTAAAAATGAATTTGTCTTCCATAGAAATTCGGTTAAGGGGAAGGACTCCTGAAGCATGGAGATATAATATTCAATTTTGGCTCTTAGTACAGTTCTATTCACAGATGGACAGAAAAGAGCAATATCATAAAAAAGTTTCCCGTTAAGCGATATGTTTTGTATATCGTTAATAAATATAAGATAGAGGATTGGAAAGAGGATTGGATTGCGGAACACCACAAAATGCTTATTGTTTTGCTCCTCACTTTCCCGTTGAACACAATTTGATATCTGTCTTCAAGGTAACTGCTTAGATGATGGCGATGTTCACCACGTGCCTCTCGTGCTTGTTGTGGCTTGTTTTGGCGCTAAAATTCGCCGTTGAATTTTATTCGTCACACGCCCTCCTAACTTTGGCAAGTCATCGGATCCTCACCTCGCCTCTTCTGCCAATTTTGATGCGGTACCTCAATCCGTTTACCGTGCGAATGGAATTGCGCACTTCGCCTGGACGTCGGCCCTCCAGCATCATTTGCACCGCGTTGGTTATGGCAACAAAGTTGTCGCTGCTGTCGATGTGTAGTGCCTCTGATGCCCTACTAATGACGGAACTGACACTACCATACCAGTTGTTGTCGTTCTCGATGTTGTTGTTTTTGTTGTTGGCGTTGTCGTCCAATTGTTTGCGGCAGCTCTTGTTGTTGTTGTTGTTGGTGTTGTTGGTGTTGTTGTTGTTGTGGTTGATGTCGGCTACGTTGCTGTTGACGTTGTCGTCAAATTTGCCTTCTTCGACATATTTTATGTCGCTGCCCGCGCAATCTATCGGTGGCGATGGCGGAAATTCGACGATTGGTCTGCTGTCCCCGTCGTCTTCACATTCCTGTAAAAAGGTGGCCGTAATCCGCACGATCTTCATGCGGTAGCCGGGCCACCTCTCCACTTCCTCTTCGACCCGTAAGTCGAATCTGCCCTCGGACCTAGATTCCTCTTCTTCTTCTTCTCTTTCTTCTCCCTCCTCCTGCTCTTCTGAGGTCCAGGATGGAGCAGGTAGTGCCTCATCTTTTTCATCTTCCCCATAAGCACTTTGCTCTTCTGTCCCAGCTTCCTCTAAACTTCCATGTCGGAGTCAGTAATCAGTTGTCCGAGAAACTCCACATCACTCTCCTCCATCTCGCTGTCACAGATGACGATCACTTCTTGGTTGTCCATTATTCCTTAAAGTTTATTTTATTTTTAGTTGTTTATTTTCTTTCCTTTTTTTTCAAGTAAAATATCCTCTTATTACCTCTTTATAGTTTATTTATATGTATAGTGAGTTTGATGTTTGTGACTTTGTTGTTGTTTTTTCCTTTGTTCTTAATCACCTCGTGGTTTAAAATCGATTGATCATTTGGTCAAAATGTCATTCCTGTATAACCTCCCCATATTTTAATCGGTTCCTTTTCCGCTTTCCTTTGTTCCTTCTTGTTCCTTGTAGTATTTTTAAGGTTGGTAGTCACTTTTCAGTGAACATACCCCTGCACGTGTGTACTACCCCTTTTCGCTTAGATTGGATTAGACCAAGCGCAGCTGCTTATCTTCTTTTGCTGTTTGTTTCTTAAGAAAAGGTTTGTTTTTTTTTATAGAAATATAAATTATATTTATTATTAATTTTTATTTTCCCCAGATTTTCAGCATTCTTTCTGCATCGGATTATATTGCTCCAACGATATCGCCATAAGAGTCATCCTCAGCATATGCTGGGGCTGGAAATGGTGTGTCTAACGGTACTGCTATGCCTTCTGTTGTTTTCTTTGCCAGCATATTGTTGTCCGCCAGGATTGGATGGTGGATCGGAGCTGACAGTCTCCTAGGTGGGATTTTCTTTTGGATTCTTTTGTTTTATCCATTATATATTTTTTTCCCCCCCAGAATTTGTCCACTACGACTCGCAGGTGGCTGCAGTCCTATGCAGACAGGTGCAGGCGCTATTACCTTGGATCGATTCCACTGCTTTACCATGATGGAACCTCAGTCATAGCGACAGCATCCCTAGATGCTTGGGATTTAAAATTTTTTTCCCTGTGTTAAGTGCTGTATATTGTGACGTGTATTTTAGTTTTCCTTTTAACATACAGTGATGGTTGTTACCGGCGCCAACTTGGCGCTCCCTTTGTGTTCTTCCTTATCCAGAGTTAGGGGTTCTTTTCTTTTTCCACGATTTTCCCCGCTCAGGTAAGGGCTTCGGTAGCGTAATAATAATAATAATAATAATAAATGTATTGGTAAGTACCCAAATATTTCTGAGATTTTTTGTATATGCAGCGGCGTAGCGTCGCTGAAACGATGGTGTCTTCACACGGTATCTTGCTACCGGGGGCATCTCTGTTGCGTCTACTGCGTGCAGAAGATGTGGCGACGTTGCGCTGCTGCTTTCGCAGTCGCTGCCGTGTTCGCAGCACTACCTATGGAGGGCTTAGCCTGCATGTAGTAGAATATCTGCTACTGCGTGTGGCCCGGTGTGCTGCTGTTTTGCCGTCAAATGTGCTGCCATGCAGCTGGACATTCGGTGGTCCTACCGCCGAAGATTCGGTGGTCTTGCAGCTGTATGTTCAGTGGTCATGCAGCTGAATGTTCGGTGGTCATGCAACATAATATTTGATGGTCATGCAGTGGGATATTCGGTGGTCATGCAGTTGAATATTCGGTGGTGTGGTTGGATATTCTGCTATCATGCAAGCTGTGTTCGGAAATTGTTGACACCAATGGTGCTTCGGCGTGGCATTTATTGTGTCGCTGATACGTAGTTGTTAGAGCAGGTGTGGCTATGACCTCAGTTGTTGACGCAGGTGGTGCTGCGAACTCAGTTCTTGACGCAGGTGGTGCTGCGGTCTCAGTTGTTGACGAAGGTGGTGCTGCGATCTCAGTTGTTGACGCAGGTGGTGCTGCGGTCTCAGTTGTTCACGCAGGTGGTGCTTCGGTCTCAGTTGACGCAGGTGGCGCTGCGATCTCAGTGCTCAGGCCTGTTGGGCATCAGACTGAAATGGTTTCAGTTGACCGACGTGGGCATTTTTCATTCGAGTTTTTCCTTCGCGCTTGACGCGCACTATGACCGGGGATATAAAATCTATGATTTTGTATGGACCATCGAACTTTGGGGCCAACTTAGCCGCAAAGTTATCTATCGCTTTTGACAGGTGATGTTGTTTTATTAAAATAAGTTCACCGATCTTTGGACTCCAGTTTCGCCTTCGCAGGTTGTAGTGTCGAGCTTGATCCTGGGCCGCTCTTTCCAGATTTCAGCGTGCAATCTCGAAAATGTCTTTCAACTTCATTTCCCGTTCTGAAGCTGTCAGGGGTTCCTGCCCTGTGCCAAATGTATGTTCGTCATACAGTGTTTTTGGTAATCTTAGTTCTCGTCCTTGGATTAAAAATGCTGGGCTGTATCCCGTAGTTTCAGAGACACTCGTGTTCATAGCCAGGGAAATTTCTGGGAGAAGTTCATCCCAGACCTTTTGTTGTTCGCCTGTGAATTGGTCTATCATCGTTTTGATCGTTCTGTTTGCGCGTTTCGTCGGGTTTTCCTGCGGTGTATATGGCGCGGTGAATTTGTGTTTCACACCCATATCAGCTAAAAATGTCTTAAAAGTTCGACTCGTGAATTGTATGCCGTTGTCCGTAATGAGGACCTTTGTGACGCCAAATCGCGCTAAAATGCTTTCTCGAAACGCGCGTTGGAGGTGATCGCTGGTTGCTTTGCGAAGCGGGATCACTTCAGTCTATTTCGAGAACTTGTCGAAAAATACAAGAAGAATTCTGTTGCCATGTTTTGACCGGGGCAAAGGTCCCACGAAGTCAGCACACAAGATTGCCCAAGGCTCTTCCGCAATTTTGGTAAGCATTTTATCAGCGGGGCTCTGTTGGCTTGGCTTGTAGGATTGACATGATTCGCAGCGACGAACATAACGGCCGATATCGCGGAACATTCCTGGCCTATAGTATCTATTGGCTATTCTCGCAATAGTTTTCCGTATTCCTAAATGGCCAGCACATGGACTATAGTGGCTTTCCCTCAGAACTCTCTCTCTCTTGAGAAGCTTGGGACACAAAGCTTCCACGGGACACATTCTTCATCGTTTGCCTGACTCGATATGTGACGGTACATCTGCCCATCTTCTATCACATAGTCTGGGAGCTTCGCTGGGTTCTCCATGACTTCTTGCATCTTCTTGTGTAACCAGTTACATGTGTTGTCTTGGGTTTCTTCCGTACTTGTTTTCCGCAACGTCTCTAACGGTTGCCGGGATAAGGCGTCGGCGACTACGTTTAGCTTTCCTCTTCGATATTGTATATCGAACGTATGTTGCTGCAGTTCTAATGCCCATCTAGCAACGCGACCTGAAGGACTCTCTATCGAGTTTAACCACTTTAAAGACAAGTGATCCGTTATCACTGTGAACCTATACCCCTCCAGATACGGTCGCATTTTCCGGATTGCCCACACAATCGCGAGACATTCCTTCTCCGTTGGTGAGTAATTACACTCTGCCTTATTCAGGTGTCGGCTGGCGTACGCAATTACTCTCTCCTCATCGCCCTGGCCTTGTGTTAGAACAGCTCCAAGGCCATAGTCGCTGGCGTCGGTTTGTAACGTAAACTTTTCATCGAAATTTGGACATGCCAAGACTGGTGCCTCAGTTAACTTCCCCTTGAGGGCTTCAAACGCTTCCTGCTGGGTCTCACTCCACTTCCAATGCTTTCCTTTTCCTAAGAGTTTTGTAAGGGGGTGTACGATGGTCGAAAACTCTGGAACAAAGCGTCGATACCATGAAGCTATTCCCAGAACTCGTCGTAATTCTTTCGTGTTTGTGGGGGGTTGTAATTCCTTTATCGCTGATACTTTGTCTGGATCGGTATGTATTCCTTGGCTGCTTACCACATGGCCCAAATATTTTATTTCCTGTTTGAAGAATTCACATTTCTCCGTGTTGATTTTCAAGTTCGCCGCCCGGAGTCTACGAAACACTTCCTTTAGATTTTCCATATGCTGTTCGAATGAGCTCCCAGTAACAATAATGTCGTCTTAATAGGCAAACGCATGCGGTTCCATTTCAGGACCGATCACTTGGTCTAACGCTCGTTGAAAAGTTGCGGAAGCTGAATGCAGCCCAAAAGGCATAACTCGCCATTGGAAAAGTCCACGACCCGGTACCGTAAATGCAGTAAACTGTTTACTCTTTTCCTCCATCGGAATCTGCCAATACCCATTTTTGAGATCTAGACTGCTAATATATTTGGCATCTCGCAGTCGGTCTAGTATGTGGTGTATTCTTGGTATTGGGTAAGCATCCGGTACAGATTTTGCATTTACTTGCCGGTAGTCTACGCAGAGTCGCCATTTTCCATTCTTCTTTTTCACCAATACGATTGGCGCACTGTGGTGGCTGTATGAGGGCTCGATGCACCCTTTCTCGATCAATTCGTCGATCTCCTGGTTAATGATCGCTTGCATCGCTGGGTTCTTCGGGAAATATCTCTGTTTTATGGGTCCATCATCTTGCATGATTATCTTGTGGGTCGTAATGTTGGATAGGCCCTGTAGTTTTTCGAACTCGGCTAATTTTCTTCTTAAGAAACTCTCCATTTTCTCCTCTTCCGTTGCCTCGGCTTCTCGCACCACTGTGCACAAAGGGGCAACGCTAGCACCTGTTGTAGCCTCGTGCCTTTTCAACGTGATGGTATGGCCACCACATGTAAAAGTTGCCTGAGTTTGTAGCAGAAAGTCCATTCCCAAAATCACCTCATCCACTATATCGGGTAGGACGAGTAGTGGAATCCTGCAAGTGTTTTCCCCCAATCTTATTTGCAGGATCAGTGCTTCGCTCACTGTTCGCACAGAACTGTCGGCCATTCTAACGACTATATCTTCCTCTACCCTTTCTCCAGCGTGTGCCAGTTTCTCTGCTAATCGTTTGCTTATAAAACTCCTGGTTGCTCCTGTGTCTATGGTGGCCTCTTGAATTCCTT
This sequence comes from Coremacera marginata, assembly GCA_914767935.1. Taxonomy (NCBI): domain Eukaryota; kingdom Metazoa; phylum Arthropoda; class Insecta; order Diptera; family Sciomyzidae; genus Coremacera; species Coremacera marginata. Next base: position 99,038,575 of record OU612046.1, read on the forward strand.
CTCCGAGTGTAATACTTGCAAATATGTGAGCCTCGTCGTGCTGCAGACTTTCTACGTGATGCGAGGGACAGTATGTGCGTTCCCCGATAGGCCTCGCCTCTACCGGCTGTTCCAATCTAAGGCCACGTTTTCCACACTCCCAGCAGAACATTACCCATGGATTTCGACACTCGTAGCGCATGTGACCATCTCTACCACATCGTCTGCATGCCGTTCGTGGATTTATAGATGTCTCCGGAGCCTGTGTGACCATGCGATGACGTTCTTCTCTAGGCCGCTGGGCCGGTGCTTGTGTAGGTGCCGTGTCCGCGTGTATGCACTCAAAATCTTCAGCCAACGCTATTAGCTCTTCCAGGTTGCTAAAATCTTTTCTTTTAATGTAGAGTTGATACTCTTGCCGACTGTTTCGAAACGTCCTTTCCAACTTCTGATATTCGTCGTAATTCGAATGTCGCATTAAGCTCTGCAGGGCGAGAACGTAATCCTTAAAGAACTCTCCAGCGCGCTGTTGCCTCTGCCTGATGTCATCGTCCAATCTCTCGAAATATCTTGCTGGCAGAAAGAAATTCAAGAAGTCTTCCTTGAAGCTTTTCCACTCGCGCCACATTCGGTTATTATTTCGAAACCATGTCAGAGCACGATCTCGTAATAATTCCGGCATTGTTCGGGTAAGGTGGTCTCTTCCTAGGCCATACGCTTCTGCCAGTTCTTCCACGCGTTCAATAAATGCGAGCGGATCTCGACCTCCGTCGTATTTCACAGACCACTTTCTTACCTTGTCAATTACCGCAGCGTATGAATTGTGGTTTTGCTGGGCTTCTGGTGCTGGCTGTTTTTCTGGCATTACCTCGTTGTTACCTGAGGTACCGATATCTGTATTTCCTTTTCCCGATGGTGCTATGCTCACGGGCGGTACCGCAAGAGGGCATGGAGAAATACTTCTTGTGTGCTTTGCCTCCAGCTTGAGAAGTCGTTGCTCTATCTCCGGTTTTTGTTCGCTGCTAAAGTTAAGCTCTTTAGCGTAGGCTACCAAGTCGTCTCGTCGAAGTGCATAAATCCATGTAGTTCGCACCATATTGTTTCTTCTCCGTTATTTCCTGTGTTGAATCTTTACTCCTTCTGCGTTGTTTCTGCGTTGTTTTCCTGTGAAGATAGTCCCTGCTCGGGCGCCACTTGTAACGAACCTCTGGTTGGTCCTTTTGATGTTGCTGAGGTACGCTCAGCGGGTTCCCAGGGTTCAAACAAGAAACTAAGTATTTTTTCAAATTTAAAAGAAAATTAACAATGTTTATTGTGGTGTATTCTTTAAGTGACAATGTAGTGATTGATTATTGATTTAGTTCACAAGCTCTGTTTCAGGGTATGTGCTGCTTCGGCTGCTGTTCAACAGGCGGGCCTACAAGCCGCGGACGCTGTTGCTCGAAACGAAAATAGGCACGCGGGCTTACAAGCCACGGACTATGTACCTTTTATTGGAGCAGGCGGGCATACAAGCCACGGACTCTGCTAAAAAAAATAAAACAGTCGGGCCTACAAGCCACTGAATCTGCTGATGCTTTCGCGAGTGGACCTACAAGCCACCGACTCGCTACTGTTGTGTGTGCAGGTGGGCCTACAAGCCACCGACTCTGCTGGTGATGTCCTTTGAACAGTTGGGCCTACAAGCCACCGACTCTGTTCCTGGTTGGGTTTCGCAGGGGCCTACAAGCCACCGACTCTGCTAATGTTTCCACTTACTCTCCTTCCTGGCTCGGTAGATTTCTTCTCGTTCGCTGTTTGCCTGTTGTCTCTTCGAACGATCGAACAGTGTGTTCCCTTGTCTATGATATGATAGCTAGATCGGCGATTTTTCCCCGACTAATTCCTCGCACTTGCTGTCTTTACCACTGAATTGTTTTATTTTTGCACTGAAGTTAATTCCAAATTAATCGTACTGACGTTTATTCTCACTGAATTGTTACACGCGAGTTTATTCAAAAGAAACTGCATCCTGAACTGTAGCTGCTGCCTGCTATTTATACGATCTTCTGCGTGCGTTTTGGCGTAAACAAGTTCCCGTTGTCGAAACTTCGAGACTGTTGATTTTGTCAACAAGTTCCCGTTTTGTATTTTTGGCGTAAACAAGTTCCCGTACATCGCTCTCGTTGTTGTTGTCACGTGCCAAGTTTTTCCTCCTTGTTGCGCTGCTTGTTTATACCTTAAACATATGTGCACAGCAATTTGGCTTTGCTGGGCGAAAGACTACTATTGCGTGTGTTTGTGATTTTCTCCTCTTTTATAACTGGACAACAACTACCCCAGCTGCGCTGCATTCCTTTGTGTCTGTCTACCTATGTGCATCTAAAAGTGTAAGACAAAGACAGGGCTTAATTCATGTATTTTTATTTTTGTTTGTACTTCAGTGTATTTGTGTAAAAATAGTGTATAACAATAAGGGAATGTTAAAAAAAAAATGTAAACAAAATTAAATAATGGTGGCGATGTTCACCACGTGCCTCTCGTGCTTGTTGTGGCTTGTTGTGGCGATAAAATTCGCCGTTGAATTTTATGCGTCACACGCCCTCCTTACTTTAGCAAGACAGCGGATCCTCACCTCGCCTCTTCTGCCAATTTTTATGCGGTACCTCAGTCCATTTACCGTGCGAATGGAATTGCGCACTTCGCCTGGACGTCGGCCCGCCAGCATCATTTGCACCGCGTTGGTTATAGCAACAGGGTAGCGGTCCTCCTCATCGACGTCGCTGCTGTCGATGTGCAGTGCCTCTGATGCCCTACTAGTGCCCGAACTGACACTACCATACCTGTTGCCGTTCTCGATGTTGTTGGTTTTGTTGTTGGCGTTGTCGTCAAATTGTTTGCCGCAGCTCTTGTTGTTGTTGTTGTTGTGGGTGATGTCGTCGACGTTGCTGTTGACGTTGTCGTCAAATTTTCCTTCTTCGACATAATTTACGTCGCTATCCGCGCAATCTATCGCTGGCGGTGGCGATGGCGGAAATTCGACGACCGGTTCCCTGTCCCCGTCGTCCTCACATTCCTGCAAAAAGGTGGCCGTAATCTGCACGATCTTCATGCGGTAGCCGGGCCATCTCTCCACTTCCTCTTCGACCCGTAAGTCGAACCTGCCCTCAGGCCTAGATTCCTCTTCTTCTTCTTCCTCCTGCTCTTCTGAGGCCCAGGATGGAGCAGGTGGTGCCTCTTCGTCTTCTTCGTCTTGCGGATAAACACTCTGCTCTTCTTCGAAAATGTTCAAGTTGGAGTCAGTGAATAGTTGTCCGAGAGACTCCACCTCACTCTCCTCCATCTCGCTGTCGCTGATGACGATCACCTCCTGGTTGTCCATTATGCCTCTCTTATTTATATGTATATTGAGTTTAATGTTTGTTACTTTGTTTTTGTTGCGCTTTTTTTTCCTCGTTCCTTATTCCCTCGTGGTTTAAGATCGAATGATTATTTGGTCAAAATGTCATTCCTGTATGACCTCCTAATATTTTCATCGGTTCCTTTTTCCCGCTTTCCTTTGTTCTTTCTTGTTCCTTGTAGTATTTTTAAGGTTGGTAGTCACTTTTCAGTGAACATACCCCTGCACGTGTGTACTACCCCTTTTTGTGGATTGTAACTTCGCAGCAGTTGTTTTACTGCTGTCATGGCTTTGACGTTCTGCCATTTTATTTTCATTGTTTTCGCAGCTGCTTATCTTCTTGCTATGTGTTTTAAAGAAAAGGTTTGTTTTTTATAGAATAATTAATATTTATAATTAATTTTCCCTTTATTTTTTCCCAAATTGTCAGCATGTTTCCTGCTCTTTTCTTTGCATCAAAAAAAATTCCTCAAATCTTGAAATCTTGCATCATCTTCAATCAAAGACAGAGAGGAGAGAAAAGGTTTGTGTTTTTTTTTTTTTTCTTTTTATAGAACAATAATTAATATTTATAATTAATTTTCCCTTTTTTTTCCAAAATTTTCAGCATGCTTCCTGCTCTTTTCTTTGCATCAAACAAATTTCATCAAATCATCAAATCTTTCATCATCTTCAATCAAAGACCGAGCGGATTTTATTTTTTTCTGTTAAGTGCTTTTCCTTTTCTGTTAAGTGCTATGTAATATTGTGTATATTAGTTTTCTTAATCAATATAGTGATGGTTGTTACCAGCGCCAACTTGGCGCTCCCTTTGTGTTCTTTTCTATCGTTAGGGTTTCTTTTCTTTTTCCGCGATTTTCCCCGCTTAGGTTAGGGTTTCGGTTGCATTTCTTTTCCGTGGCTGTTGGCCATCGTTGGAATTCATCGGGGCTCCAACTTTGGCCTTCAAAGTTTTCCGACTGCGCAGCGTGCGTGGTAAGTGGCAGCGCCGCGCGCGCTTCTCTGTGTATAAATGTATTGGTAAGTACAAACCCACAGCACTAACTGTGGGTGGCTTAGCTTGCATGTAGTAGAATATCTGCTACTGCGTGTGGCCCGGTATGCTGCTGTCATGCCGCCTGTGTGCTGCCGTTTTGCAGTCGAATGTGCTGCCATGCAGGTGGACAGTAGGTGGTCGTGCAGCTGACCATCCGGTGGTCATACCGCCGAAGATTCGGTGGTCTTGCAGCTGGATGTTCAGTGGTCATGCAGCTAAATGTTCGGTGGTCATGCAACATAAAATTTGATGGTCATGCAGTGGGATATTCGGTGGTCATGCAGTTGAATATTCGGTTGTGTGGTTGGATATTCTGCTATCATGCAAGCTGTGTTCGGAAATTGTTGACACCAATAGCGCTTCGAAGTGGCATTTATTAGGCTGATACGTAGTTGTTAGCTCAGGTGTGGCTACGATCTCAGTTGACGCAGGTGGTGCTGCGGTCTCAGTTGTTGACGCAGGTGGTGCTGCGATCTCAGTTGTTGACGCAGGTGGTGCTGCGATCTCAGTTGTTGACGCAGATGGTGCTGCGATCTCAGATGTTGACGCAGGTGGTGCTGCGGTCTCAGTTGTTGACGCAGGTGGTGCTGCGATCTCAGTGCTTAAGCCTGTTGGTCATCAGACTGAAAAGGTTTCAGTTGACTGACGTGGGCATTTTTCATTCGAGTTTTCCCTTCGCGCTTGACGCACACTATGACCGGGTCCATCGAACGATGGACCATCAAACTTTGGGGCCAACTTAGCCGCAAAGTTATCTATCGCTTTTGACAGGTGGTGTTGTTTTATCAAAACAATTTCACCGATCTTTGGACTCCAGTTTCGCCTTCGCAGGTTGTAGTGTCGAGCTTGATCCTGGGCCGCTCTTTCCAGATTTCGGCGTACAATCTCGAAAATTTCTTTCAACTTCATTTCCCGTTCTGAAGCTGTCAGGGCCTCCTGCCCTGTGCCAAATGTATGTTCGTCATACAGTGTTTTTGGTAATCTAAGTTCTCGTCCTTGGATTAAAAATGCTGGGCTGTATCCCGTAGTTTCAGAGACACTTGTGTTCATAGCCAGGGAGATTTCTGGGAGAAGTTCATCCCAGACCTTTTGTTGTTCGCCTGTGAATTGGGATATCATCGTTTTGATCGTTCTGTTTGCGCGTTCCGTCGGGTTTTCCTGCGGTGTATATGGCGCGGTGAACTGGTGTTTTACACCCATATCAGCTAAGAACTTCTTAAAAGTTCGACTCGTGAATTGTGCGCCGTTGTCCGTAATGAGGACCTTTGAGACGCCAAATCGCGCTAGAATACGTTCTCGAAACGCGCGTTGGAGGTGATCGCTGGTTGCTTTGCGAAGCGGGATCACTTCAGTCCATTTCGAGAACTTGTCAAAAAATACAAGAATCATTGTGTTACCATGTTTTGACCGGGGCAAAGGTCTCACGAAGTCAGCGCACAAGATTGCCCAAGGCTCTTCCGCAATTTGGGTAAGCATTTTACCAGCGGGACTCTGTTGGCTTGGCTTGTAGCGTTGACATGATTCACAGCGACGAACATAACGACCGATATCACGGAACATTCCTGGCCAATAGTATCTATTGGCTATTCTCGCAATAGTTTTCCGTATTCCTAAATGGCCAGCACATGGACTATCGTGGCTTTCCTTCAAAACTCTCTCTCTTGAGAAGCTTGGTACACAAAGCTTCCACGGGACACAATCTTCATCGTTTGCCTGACTCGATATGTGACGGTACATCTGCCCATCTTCTATCACATAGTCTGGGAATTTTGCTGGGTTCTCCATGACTTCTTGCATCTTCTTGTGTAACCAGTTGCATGTGTTGTCTTGGGTTTCTTCCGTACTTGTTTTCCGTAACGTCTCTAACGGTTGCCGGGATAAGGCGTAGGCTACTACGTTCAGCTTTCCTCTTCGATATTGTATATCGAACGTATGTTGCTGCAGTTCTAATGCCCATCTAGTGACGCGACCCGAAGGGCTCTCTATCGAGTTTAACCACTTTAAAGACAAGTGGTCCGTTATCACTGTGAACCTATATCCCTCCAGATACGGTCGCATTTTCCGGATTGCCTACACAATCGCGAGGCATTCTTTCTCCGTTGGTGAGTAATTACACTCTGCCTTATTCAGGTGTCGGCTGGCGTACGCAATTACTCTCTCCTCATCGCCCTGGCCTTGTGTTAGAACAACTCTAAGGCCATAGTCGCTGGCGTCGGTTTGTAATGTAAACTTTTCATCGAAGTTTGGACATGCCAAGACTGGTGCCTCAGTTAACTTCTCCTTGAGGGCTGCAAACGCTTCCTGCTGGGTCTCACTCTACTTCCAATGCTTTCCTTTTCCTAAGAGTTTTGTAAGGGGGTGTACGATGGTCGAAAACTCTGGAACGAAGCGTCGATACCATGAAGCTATTCCCAGAACTCGTCGTAATTCTTTCGTGTTGGTGGGGGGTTGTAATTTCTTTATAGCTTGTAACGAAGCTCCCGGTCTTCCGGGTCCATAGCTGAGGTAAGCTCGCCGGATTCCGAGGTCCAGTACATTATTTATAATAAATAAAGAGACGTACAGTTGTAGTTGATATTTCTTTAATTGGGGCTTTAAGCCAATAATTTTAAAATAAGGTGATGCCGAGAATAACCGTGCCGCGCGACTTCCTTCACTCGTCTCCTCCTCCTTTTCTGGTGGCGAATCGTACTCGACGTGGCAACTGGTAGGTGTCTCGAGGATGGTCCGTCGTGGTCGAAATGTCGTCTCGTGCTTTCCGTACTCCTGCGTAATTATACTTCTGTGGCCCTGGCTCTTCCTTACTTTCAAGGCCCTGCTTATGTGCTTAGGCTGACGCCCCGGCTACGTATATGACAACCTAGGATATATCCTGCTTATGTGCTTAGGCTGACGCCCCGGCTACGTATATGACAACCTAGGAGCTATCCTGCCTCTGTGCTTAGGCTGACGCCCCGGCTACGTATACAACAAGTTAGATTTACCCTGCTTATGTGCTTAGGCTGACGCCCCGGCTACGGATACGACAAATTAAATTTACCCTGCTTATGTGCTTAGGCTGACGCCCCGGCTACGGATACGACAAATTAAATTTACCCTGCTTATGTGCTTAGGCTGACGCCCCGGCTACGGATATGACAAATTAAATTTACCCTGCTTATGTGCTTAGGCTGACGCCCCGGCTACGGATACGACAAATTAAATTTACCCTGCTTATGTGCTTAGGCTGACGCCCCGGCTACGGATACGACAAATTAAATTTAACTCTACTTGTGTCTTTGTCTTTCCGTCTCGGACAGTCCTCACCTTACCTTCGTTGCCGTACCTTCAATTCCCAGCAATTCCAGTTGGTCGCGTGTACTTCAGTTCGCGGTCCGTCAGCAACTGAATTTCTCGTTGCTTGTCAGCAAGTCTACCACTCTATTGCTGGCCGCTGTTCTTCTTCTTATTCTCCATAAGCATGGCGCTATGCTGTCGCTCTCATTCTCGTTGCCTATGCTTCTTGTATGCTACTCCGTTCGTGTGTCGTATTATGCTGCTGCTTTGTTTCTCTTACATTCATTATTCAATACTCTGCTCTTAGGTTGTCGCTCTAATTTTTGTTGGTTGCTTTGCTAAACGTTTTATATATTCTATGCTTGTATGTATGTAGTACTGCGTGGCTGGTCTCTGCTTCTCTTCTGCTTAGTTTATGTAGGCAACGTGTTATTCTCGTAATCGTTTGTACATGTACATTTATGTTAGTACAGGGTGCTTTCTTACTTATTTATATATATTACAAATGTTTCTATTCAATTCTTCTTAATAATAATTTACTTGATTATTACACAATGCAACAACAATTATAATGTAATAGGTAAGTAAGTAGATAATTAAAGTAGGTAAGTATAAGTAAATAAATTACGGTAAGTAAAAATATAAGTTCATGGTAAGTAAAATAAGTAAGTGTGAGTGAGAAATGTTTGCATAATAATAAAGTACATAAGTGCTTCTCTTCTTTTAAATTAAGGTAAGTAAAAATATAAGTTCATGGTAAGTTCATGGTTTGACTAATAATAATGTAAATAAGTGATTCTTTTCTTTAAATAAAATAACAGAATAATAAAAAATAATGTAAATACGTTTCTGGTGGACTGCGTCGCTGCACTTTGTGTGGGCAAAAGTCGCTTGCGAGTTTTGCGCGTCACAAGCTGATACTTTTTCTGGATCGGAATGTATCCCTTGGCTGCTTACCACATGGCCCAAATATTTTATTTCCTTCTTGAAGAATTCACATTTCTCCGTGTTGATTTTCAAGTTCGCCGCCCTGAGTCTACGAAACACTTCCCTTAGATTTTCCATATGCTGTTCGAATGAGCTCCCAGTAACAATAATGTCGTCTAAATAGGCAAACGCATGCGGTTCCATTTCAGGACCGATCACTTGGTCTAACGCTCGTTGAAAAGTTGCGGGAGCTCAATGCAGCCCAAAAGGCATATCTCGCCATTGGAAAAGTCCACGACCCGGTACCGTAAATGCAGTAAACTGTTTAGTCTTCTCCATCGGAATCTGCCAATACCCATTTTTAAGATCTAGACTGCTGATATATTTGGCATCTCGTAGTCGGTCTAGTATGTGGTGTATTCTTGGTATTGGGTAAGCGTCCGGTACAGATTTTGCATGTAATTGCCGGTAGTCTACGCAGAGTCGCCATTTTCCAGTCTTCTTCTTCACCAACACGATTGGCACACTGTGGCGGCTGTATGAGGACTCGATGCACTCCTTCTCGATCAACTCGTCGATCTCCTGGTTAATGATCGCTTGCATCGCTGGGTTCTTCGGGAAATATCTCTGTTTTATGGGTCTATCATCTTGCATGATTATCTTGTGGGTCGTAATGTTGGATAGGCCCTGTAGTTTTCGAACTATGCAAATTCTCTCTTCAAGAAACTCTCCATTTTCTCCTCTTCCGTTGTTTCGACTTCTCGCACCACTGTGCACAATGAGGCAACGCTAGCACCTGTTGTCACGTGCCTTCTCAACGTGATGGTATGACCACCACATGTAAAAGTTGCCTGAGTTTGTAGCAGAAAGACTATTCCCAAAATCATCTCATCCACTATATCGGGTAGGACGAGTAGCGGAATCCTGCAAGTGTTTTCCCTCAATCTTATTTGCAGGATCAGTGCTTCGCTCACTGTTCGCACAGATCTTTCGGCCATTCTAACGACTATGTCTTCCTCTACCCTTTCTCCTGCGTGTGCCAGTTTCCCTGCTAATCGTTTGCTTATAAAACTCCAGGATACTCCTGTGTCTATGGTGGCCTCTTGAATTTCTTCCCCGAGTGTAATACTTGCAAATATGTAAGCCTCGTCGTGCTGCAGACTTTCTACGTGATGCGAGGGACCGTATGTGCGTTCCGCGATAGGCCTCGCCTCTACCCGGTGTTCCGTCCGTTTCCCGACTGCCGACGACAGCAGTCAATTGATCTAAGGCCACGTTTTCCACACTCCCAGCAGAACATTACCTATTGATTTCGACACTCGTAGCGCATATGACCATCTCTACCACATCGTCTAAATGCCGTTCGTGGATTTATATGTATCTCCGGAGCATGTGTGACCATGCGATGCGTTCTTCTCTAGGCCGCTGGGCTGGTGCTCGTGTAGGGGCCATGTCCACGTGTATACACTCAAAATCTTCAGCCAACGCTATAAGCTCTTCCAGGTTGCTAAAATCTTTTCTTTTAATGTAGAGTTGATACTCTTGCCGACTGTTTGGAACGTCCTTTCCAACTTCTGATATTCGTCGTAATTCTAATGTCGCATTAAGCTCTGCTGGGCGAGAACGTAATCTTTAAAGGACTCTCCAGCGCGCTGTTACCTCTGTGTGATGTCATCGTCCAATCTGTCGAAATATCTTGCTGGCAGAAACAAATGCAAAAAGTCTTCCTTGAAGCTTTTTCACTCGTGCCACATTCTGTTATTATTTCGAAACCATGTCAGAGCACGATCTCGTAATAATTCCGGCATTGTTCGAGTAAGGTGGTCTCTTCCTAGGCCATACGCTTCTGCCAGATCTTCCACGCGTTCAATAAATGCGAGCGGATCTCGGCCTGCGTCGTATTTCACAGACCACTTTCTTACCTTGTCAATAACCGCAGCGTATGGTATTGTGGTTTTGCTGGGCTTCTGGTGCTGGCTGTACTTCTGGCTTTACCTTGCTGTTTCCTGAGGTATCGATATCTGTATTTCCTGATCCGGATGGTGCTATGCTCAATGGCGGTACAGCGAAAGCTTGTGTGCTTTGCCTCCAGCTCGAGAAGTCGTTGCTCTATCTCCGGTTTTTGTTCTAGTTCCAGTGCAAATGTCGCCAATCTTTTCCTGAGTTCTTCGACGGTTCCTTCGCTGCTAAAGTTAAGCTCTTTAGCGTAGGCTACCAAGTCGTCTCGTCAAAGTGCATAAGTCCATGTAGTTCGCACCATATTGTTCCTTCTCCGTTATTTCCTGTGTTGAATCTTTACTCCTTCTGCGTTGTTTCTGCGTTGTTCTCCTGTGAAGATAATCCCTGCTAGGGCGCCACTTGTAACGAAAAAAAACGTGAAAAAAATCAATACCAAATAGTTTTTTGAAAATTTTAAATTTTCATTGAAGTGAGCCTAATAAAGCCCATGCTTTTGTAAAACCGAGTATAAAAAGAAAGATGCCCAGAATACGAATAAGAATAAGCAATAAGAAAAAAAGCCATCAATTATAAGGCCCAAGATGACACTAAAACGCTGTTTGAGTAAAAATGAATTGATTGTTTAGTCTTTAAAGAACCTGAAAGGCATTTAATTTTTTACTAAAAAAGCATTAGTATTTTTTAAAAAGCTATTTTTATCAGTAAATTCATTTATGCTACTAATTTTTTCAATCAAATGAACATACCACCTTGTTCAAAAAGAAAGGTTCATTTATTGAAAAAATGAAAGTACAAGCTTATTCATCCAAATCAATATTGTCGCCTTCAAAGTAGTCCCCGTCGGCTGCAACGCACTTATGCCAGCGCTTGATCCAGTCACGGAAACCTTTCTGGAACACGGTTTTTGGTATGGCCTTCAGATCGTTCACCGAGTTTTCCATGACTTCTTTGCTGGTGAAACGCGTTCCTCGAAGTGGTTTTTTGACTCGATCAAACAGGAAAAAAATCACACGGAGTCAGGTCAGGTGAATTTGCCGGCTGCTGGATGGTTATCATGTTGTTTTTGGCCAAAAAGTGACATGAAATTGAGTTTTTTCGGTTCCAACTTCGCAGCGACACGTCTCAAGCCGAATTCATTCTTCAAAATGTTCTGAAGATATCCAATTGAATTTCCGACGTCCTCTGCTATCTCTCCAATCGTCAATTTGGGATTTTTGACCAACATTTCTTTGATTTTTTTCAACGTTTTCTTCGGTAGCCGAACACGACGGCCGCCCAGTACGAGGGTCGTCTTCTACTTCGTTTTCACAACTCACAAATCGGTTAAACCACTTGTTTGCCTTCTGATACGATAGAGCAGAGTTCACAGTGTGAATGAACCTTTCTTTTTAAACAAGGTGGTATAAAGCTTTTAAACAAAAATAATGCAGTTTTTAGTCCACTATTTCAAGCAAGAAATACGTGGGCCTTTTAAGGTATACATCGCTACCTTAATTTAGGTAGGTCTTGATATAGGGCCATCCTTTCCTAAGCCCTTACTCAATAGGAGAAGGAAAAAACTTTGTAATAAATAAAGTTCTTTAGTTCCGAAATTTTTTGAAACTCTTTTTTTATTAAAAACTATAAGTGATGTAATGATGATACAATTTTTTTACTGCAGAAATTGCAGAACTTCGATTTTTATTAAGTTTTTTCTTTTTCTATAATGTAAAAAAAAAAATTGAGTTATGACATCGCATTTTAAGAGGTTTCGGATAATTAATTTTGCTGGCGACTTTTTGTTTCTGTATAAATAATTCATCAATTAAAATGACACAAAAACATTTAGGTTTTTATATTTTGTACGCTGTAATGCAAAAGGTGTTAGGTGGGCCTTATATAGTGCACTTACCTTAATAATAGAAACAGAATACATGGGCAAATCCCAAAATGGTCAACCACGGGTTAAAAATGAAAAGATATTAGGTGTGTTTCCGTACTCACACTGTGTAACTTGTGGGACACTATTTTCTGTTTCCGTACTTTCTGTGCTTAAAATGGGAGAAGAATAACAAGCATAAAACCGCTCTCTCGAGCACACAAAGTGCACAGAGAGTGCTAGAACTCAAGACTCCGAGTAAAGTAAGAACAAGCATCAAGAAGAACAAGCATCAACTTCACAAGCAAATTGACATAATTTTAATTGGCGCAATTTACGTTTGACATGTTTGCAGTCAAAATCAGCTGTTTTGTACTTGAAACTTACTAGAAGCTGTTTCCGTACTTTGGCAACTATTCTCACATTTCATTTTTACTCTCTAAGTTTGAACTTACACAAATCTTACACAGTGTAGAGTACGGAAACACACCTATTAAAATCTTATTGTTTTAGGATATAATCTTAGAGAACCATTCAAATTATTCAAATTATTTAAGCAATTTATACATAAATGCATATACCATGATGATCAAAACGACCACAGTGTTGCACACATGTTGTCTTTGAAGCGAATCTTTTTACGCATCATTCTGTGATTTGCTTGAGTGAAATCTCTAAAACGACCCTTTTTTTCGACAGCGTTTTACTTAGAAATGTATGTTTCTTTGTTCCTTGCGTCTATTATAACAATAAAATGTAATTTCAATATATTAAAAATATTCCGTCAATCCTCCGCGGGGAATTTAACTCGCACCGTTGTGATTAGGAGCTCAATACACTATCCACTGATCCAAAAGCCTACATAAAGTATACATCAAGTATAAATACATTCCACATATAAATACATTTGGTGTTTTAATAAATTACTACTGAAGCTAAGCTATCGTAGCCAATAAATTACGACTGAAGTAGATTGAAAAATGTTTACAGGGTGTCCCGCAATTGAGTGCAACTATTTACGGAGGTGAAGGAGGAAAAGAAAGGTTATGTCGAGCTGAGACCTTGATTCACGTTATTGTTTCTAGTACAAAAACTTTTTTGATAACTCATTGCAAAGGCAATAAAATCATATTTTCAACGGTATATCAACAAACAGTACCGTAAAAATTTCCTTTATTACACGAAATTCTGAGAAATTTGCATTCAAAGTTAAAATTTGGTAGTTTCAACCGATTGATTTCATTTTTGAATGAGCACAGCTTGGTAACGGTTATGTCGGTGCTCTTTGTATATATACTGTTGAAAAGGTGATTTTATTGCCTTTACAATGAACTATCAGATAAAGTTTTTCGTAACTTGGTTTTTGTGCTAGGAACAATAACGTGAATCAAAGTCATGAAATATTAATAAACGCTGAAATATTAAAATAAGCTCCTAAGAATGGGAAAATAGACCCCCGCCGCCCTCCCATACGATTTTTTTCTCAGCTCAACATAACCTTTCACCTCCGAAAATAGTTGCACTCAATTGCGGGACACCCTGTATATTAAAAAGATTGCATATTGGCTTTTCTATATATCCAACATATTTAACAGCTATCCAAATATAACAAAAATGTTGCTTCTACTTCCACATATAAGATGTAATCAGCATCGGCAAAAATTAACAATTGCCCACAAGTGCGTTGAAATAGCAATGAATGTAGCACTTAATAAACTAAATAAAATAATAATGAAATGTAATAAAATTTATTGGTGTGAACATTAACGTCTTTTCTTTAATTTACTTTGTGTTAATTTACATTGGGGAACAGGGGGCGAACCTTCACATGGCAACGTGTCTGACCGCCTCAACCTGGCGAGGCCAGCATTATCCATGTCGAGATCGTCTCAAGTCGACTCAAACCTCCACGTGGTGTTCCCTGGGCAACGGCAAACTGGCATCCGTCAGTTTGACGGCTAATTTGAGCGGCGGATCACTCCATAGACCTTAAACATGGAATGTGCGCAGGGTTTGGGTCCCGCCACATTACTACTGCCCAATGAAAACTAAACCAGCCTCGGATAAAAACCCCAATTACGTTGACGACCACCGCAAACGAAAAACGGACAATGATTTACGGATATGCACCTGGAATGTCCGAACCCTTTATAGGGAAGGTGCCATTATCCAACTGTCGAAGGATCTGAAGAAGGATTATCCAACTTATCAAAACAATAAAGGCTGACATCACCGCCATCAAGGAAATGCGATGGAAAGGGCAAGGCTGCTCTAAACAAGCACACTGTGATATCTACTACAGCTGCCATGCGGAGAGGAGCGAATTTGGATGTGGATTCGTTGTTAGCCGGAAACTACTCCACCTTGTTTCCCGGTTCACACCTGTGAACGAAAGATTGGCCACGATCCGCATCAAGGCAAAATTTTTCTATATTAGTTTTATTTGCGCGCACGCCCCGACGGAGGAAAAGGACGAAGCCGTCAAAGACGCTTTCTACACTAGTCTTGAGGACGTATACGACCACCTTTCGGTCCATGACGTGAAAATAGTCCTCGGCGATTTTAATGCGAAAGTCGGAAGGGAAGGCGTCTTTGGCCCCACTGTCGGTCAGTTCAGTCTTCATGAGACCTCCGCGAACAACGGTCTAAGACTGATTGACTTCGCCGCGGCGCGAAACATGGTAGTTAGCCAGATTTAAGCACCTCGACGTCCACAAGGCCACCTGGCTGTCCCCGGATCAAAAAACGCGAAACCAAATTGATCATGTTGTAATCGACGGAAGGCATGCCTCTAGTGTTCTAGATGTGCGTACATTTCGGGGGGTCAACATAGACTCCGACCATTATCTTGTTGCAGCCAAGATCCGCATGCGATTATGCAATGCGAAGAACATACGCACAGGAATGCAACGAAAGCTAGATGTCGCTAAGCTGCAATTACAACGGACTGCCGAAGCCTACTCCGCTCAACTCTCGGTTAAGCTCAACCAATCAACCTCTGGACCCAACGACGCCGGCGGACTTTGGGCGCATATATCCCACTCCATGCGCGCTGCCGCTGAAGAAGTCATTGGTTTCCGGCGCCCGCAACCTCGGAACCAATGGTATGATCAGGAGTGTCGCATTGCGACTGCAGTAAAAAACGCCGCTTATAGAAAAACGCTGCAGTCAGCTGCAACGCGAGCCGTGCGAGAAAACTACCGCGAAAAGAGGAAGGAAGAGAGGCGCCTTTTCAGACGCAAGAAAAGAGAGCAGGAAAAGCGTGAGCGTGAGGAACTAGAGGTATACCAGGGCAGCAAGAAGGATGCACGAAAATTCTATCAACAGGTTAAGCGTCTAACCCAAGGTTTCAAGCCCGGAGCATCCACTTGTAGAGACGAAAATGGAGATCTGAATACGGATACGCAGTGTGTGCTGAGATTGTGGAGACGGCACTTCTCCAATTTACTTACTGGCGACGATTCCATCAATACCGCCCATGGAGAGCGCAGTTCAGAGCTACCAATCAACAATGACGGAGTGGAAGTACCACCACCTAGCCATGATGAGGTTCGAGTTGCTATCCAACGACTCAAAAGCAACAAAGCAGCGGGTGCTGACGGCCTGTCAGCTGAATTGTTTAAAACCGGCGGCGATGAATTGATAAGGCGCATGCATCAGCTCATCAGCAAAATATGGCTAGAAGAAAGCATGCCCGACGATTGGAACCTCAGCGTACTGTGCCCTATACTTAAGAAAGGAGACCCAACAATCTGCGCAAGTTATAGAGGTATCAGTCTTATTTCCATCGCATATAAGGTTCTCTCAAGCGTACTGTGTGAAAGATTAAAGCCGATTACAAAAACACTGATTGGACCTTATCAGTGTGGCTTTCGACCTGGTAAGTCCACCATAGACCAGATTTTCACGCTACGACAAATCCTGGAGAAAACCCACGAAAATCAAATTGACACACACCATCTCTTTGTCGATTTTAAAGCTGCGTTCGATAGCCCGAGAAGGGATTGCCTATACGCAACAATGTCTGAGTTCGGTATACCTGCAAAGTTGATCAGACTTTGCAGAATGACGTTAAGCAACACACGCAGCTCCGTCAAGGTAGGAAATGACCTCTCCGAAACCTTCAATACCGAAAGAGGTTTCAGGCAAGGCGATCCACTGTCTTACGATCTCTTTAACATCATCATGGAGGGGATCGTACGAAAGGCCGGTGTGCATCGTAATGGCACCATTTTCTATAAAGGCGTCCAGCTCCTTGCGTACGCTGATGATATTGATATTGTCGGCGGAACCAAGAGAGATGTTACCGCTGCTTTCGCCGCTATCGAAAAGGAATCAGCCAAAGTGGGTTTGACGATAAATGAGGGCAAAACAAAATATATGCTGTCTACAAACAAGGGAGCTCGGCGTTTAGACTCCCACGTTTCATAGGGCAGCTATAACTTTGAAGTAGTCAAGGAGTTCGTTTACCTTGGCACCGCCATTAATACCAAAAACGAAATCTGTCTGGAGATAAAGCGAAGAACAATAATTGCTAATAGGTGCTACTACGGGCTCAGTGAGCAACTAAGTTCCAGAGCCCTCTCTCGATCGACAAAACTAACACTCTACAAGACGCTCGTTCTACCTGTGCTGCTTTATGGCGCTGAGGCATGGGTAGTTTCGCAAACTGACGCAGCCGCTCGGGGGGTGTTCGAGAGAAAAGTTCTTTGCAAATCTTCGGTCCTGTTCGAGTCGGCGATGACTATCGCATCCGAATGAACCACGAGCTGTATGAGCTCTACGATGACATTGACGTAGTTCGGCGTATAACTGTGCAGCGACTACGCTGGCTGGGTCATGTCCATCGTATGAACGACGAAGCTCCAGCGAAAAAGGTGCTCGAGGCGAGGGTCGCTGGTCAACGACGACGAGGGAGACCATGCCTCCGATGGATGGACCAGGCTGAGGAATCCCTAACCGCACTTGGTGTATCCGATTGGAGAAGGCGCGCGCAAAGCAGAGGCGCCTGGCGAGAGGTGATGA
Organism: Coremacera marginata; assembly: GCA_914767935.1. Taxonomy (NCBI): domain Eukaryota; kingdom Metazoa; phylum Arthropoda; class Insecta; order Diptera; family Sciomyzidae; genus Coremacera; species Coremacera marginata. The sequence continues at coordinate 99,056,014 of OU612046.1, forward strand.
GGTCGGTTGAAACCCGGACACGGGTTGTTACGACCAACTAAGTAAGTTAATTTACATTTTTTAATTTAGAAGCTATTCTATTAAAAAAAAACCATTAAATTATTAAATATAGGAAACTGCAAAAAAACTTCGCTTCTCTCGTGTTGCGACGCACCTGTGTTTTTCTTTTTAGTAAATGTTCAGTAAGTGTTCCGTAAATGTGTTTGTTTTATTAAAAATTTAAGGTATTGGCTAACGATAATAATAAAATGATTGGGGCAAGGAAATAACATATTAAATTTATTTCTTAATTGTTTAATTACTTAGCTACTTTATTACCCAATATTATCACAATGGAAAAATCTGAAACGTCCGACACGAAACGTCTGAACAAACAAAATAATTTACTGTAACCTCACTTTTCCCTTAATAAAAACGACGTTGGGCTTTTCTGAAAGCTTGTTAAATTTATAAGAAAAATTGTCTTCTGACTTTATTTATACGGCTGATAAATTCGCATATCTAACAGCACGTTCAAAAGTCCATAGGATGACACATAGATAGCGTTTCTAGATTTTTTCCATATGACTTTTATTTAGTACGAACCTTCAAAGCATACTTACAAAAATTTGACAACAATCTGAAAATTGATTTGTGAGTTATAGCATTTTGTGTGCAACTATTGTTATTGAAAAAAAAAAAATGGAAAAAAGTGTATTTCGAGTTTTGATAAAGCATTGCTTTTTGTTGAAAAAAAGTGCAGTGGAAACCAAACAATGGCTTGATTAACATTATCCGGACTCTGCTCCATCGAGGCAAATGGTAAAAAAGTGGATTGCTGAATTTAAACGTGGTCGTACCAGCACAAATGATGCAGAGCACAGTGGACGCCCAAATCAGACTGTTATTCCACAAAACATCAAAAAAATCCACAAATTGGTTATGATCGATCGCAAATTGAAGGAGCTAGCTGACATTGTGAAGATATCAGATGGTAGTGTTTTTACCATTTTACACGAGCATTTGGGTATGCGAAAGCTCTGTGCAAAGTGGGCGCCGCGTGAGATGACAGTCGATCAATACCAACAACGAATTAATGCTGTTATTTTTTTCGTCTCGGCGCTGTTAAACCGCAATAAAATCAAATTCTATCGTCGATTTGTGACAATGGATGAAACATGGCTTCACTATTACACATTAGAATCCAAAATACAGTCAGCTGAGTGGACAGCAGTCAACGAACCGAATCCAAAGCAAGCAAAGACCCAACAGTTGGCTTGTAAGGTGATGGCGTCTGTATTTTGGGATGCGAATGGAATACTATTCATCGACTTTCTCCAAAAAGGAACCACCATCAACAGCGACTATTACTGTGAATTTTTGGATCGATTTAAGGCTGAAATCGCCAAGAAACGGCCACATTTGCAAAAGAAGAAAGTGTTGTTTCACAAAGACAATGCACCGTGTCACAAATCGATGAAAACAAAGGAAAAATTGCATGAATTGGGCTTCGAATTGCTTACCCACCCACCGTATTCTCCAGATTTAGCCCCCAGCGACTTTTTTCTGTTCAAAATCGCTATACTCGTTGTATCGGTCTCAAAGGCAACTATGTTGAATAATATAATCGAGTTTAATAAAAATTTTTTTTTTTATTGTATGATCTGATCGAACTTAGTCCCAAAGTGGCTTCCGTTTCGTGAAACGTCCGAACGCATGTTTAAAATAGAACTTTTGTTATAAATTCTAGTTGAATAAAAATTGTTTTATTTTTTTTACTATGCCAATAGATAGCTTTTCGATAATATACACTTATCCCAAATATATCTCAGGATCGTATGAAACATTTTTAAAAGAAGCGTCCGAATGAAACTGTCGACACGCTGGGGCTTGCCCATATATCAATGCTTAAGGCACTTCAAACAAAAGACAACGCTAGTGCAATTAATATATTTTAATTTTTTCGGTGGTACGATTATTTAGACTCGAGAAAAATACTAGGTGTGTTTCAAAAAATTCCAAATTTTCTAAAAATAGTAGAAAGCTTTCCTGTTAGTAAAAGCCATCTTTCATTGACGTTTTGTCGAATTTCATGACATTTCATGACAAGAAAGGTCGGGAAGCCTTGGGTGACAACGAACTTGCAGGTCATCCCAGAGAAGCCGTGAACTAAAAAATATCGATTAATCGTATTCAAACTTAGAATTTGAAACAACAAAAGGTTCTTACATATGTGCACGTTGTGCTCCGCACAAGTTGGTTGACTGACCCAAAAAAAGTTGCTTCGTATTCAACATTCAAATGAAAAAGAAAAACTTATTGTATGCCATCGTAACTGGCGATGGGACGTGGTGTATTCAGTAGGATCCTGAAACTGAGCTCCAAAGTGCCTAATGGAAGTCTTAATATTCGATCGTTGTTCGATGCCCACCTTCCGACTGGCAGTTTAAATTTATCCAATTGTCATGAAATTTCACAGAATATCAATGAAAGATGTCTCCTAACGCTAGGTTAAAAAAAAGTGTCACTAATTTTTACTATTTTTAAAAAGTTCGGGATCTTTTGAAACACACCTTGTATGAATTTATAAAAATATTTTTTAAATGTGTAATTTTTTATAACATTGAATTATGCCATGTGTTATTAATTTTTTAATTTTGTATATGTTTCAGCTAATGTTAATGCAGACCATTTGAGGATTTTGACTGATATGGGATTTTTTAGACAACATGTTCTTGACGCATTGCACAATACAAATACATTAGAACAGGCAACTGACTATCTTCTAAATCATCCAGAAGAATGTTGTGTTACAGCCTCGCGCGAATGTGATAGTACTGTTTTTAATGCATCAAATTCTGTTTGTCAAATGGACATCGATGGCATTGCTATTTCATCAACATCCACATCAAACTTCGAAAATAGCACAATGAAAGAAAAAGAGCACGTGTTAGAACCGAATAATAAACACGCATTTATTAAACTCGAACAAATTTCAAAAGAGACCTTTAATATATTCTGCTCAGACACTTTAGAAAGGACATTTGCATATATGGAGATTTTGCCAGAAACCGTGAATACTGGAACTGACCTCTTAACGATTATTTATCGTCGTCAAAATCTTTCTGGAAAACAAAAATTTGTAATTAGTTTGGTGAAAAATTTAACGGATTCCATGAATAACGTGTTTCTAAATATGAATGCAAATCAATTGTTTGAGAACAATAAGCTAAAGGATGTAGTTACAGGAATAACAGCTATAAAGCTAAATATTCGTTTAAAAGTTTTATTCATACTTCTTGACGAAATGTATTCGGATGTGCGGAAGGAACTCTGTATTGCTCTCTGTAAAGAACAGCGCTTAAATTTGATGATAATGCTGCTAAATAAAACCAAACTCACACTTGAAAACCAAGATGCTACTGGCATACAACCAACAACTCCATGTTGGTTACAAAGTCTTGTTGATTTAATGGATGCTATTGATAATGTTAGTATTATTTTACAGCGCAAAGCTAATATGCGCACAGTGTGCAGTGATGTTTGGAAATGGTATGATACTTCAACAGGAAAATGGAATTTGTATTCAGATACAAACAATACAATTATAAAAAATGCGTTTAAATCTGGTGAACGTTCTATCATAATAAATATTGGAAGACAACGGTACACAATTAACTTCAATTGTATGACCCAAGTCAGTGAAGCATCTGGCAGTCACCGACCTGTTATGCCAGGCTTGAAAATCACAGAGGCTATTGCAATGTACTATCGAAACTCTAACCAAAAAGTTGAAAATATTCTTACTCAAATAATTAAGAGTGATTATGATCTACAAAACATAAGATGCCCTGAAATATACTTGTCTCTCAATTCGATGTTGACTTTGTATAATGACGGTAATTGCGGAGGTGAAATTCAGAAAAACAATATTGGAAAAGAGGAGAATCGGTTGCATCAGTCTGAAGAAGATACTAGTAAAGGTAAAGAGTATAAAAAAATCATCATAAATTAATGTTATATTTATTTTATATTATACCATAATTGCTATTTTTTTTTTAGTTTGACCATCATTTTTAATAGTTGCTGTAATAATTTACTACTAACCAACAGAAGTTGTCTTACACATTGCCGAGTAAAAGTCGAGTTAAGTTCAATCTGAGAGGATAAAATAAAATTTGAGAACAGCGTCAAATGCGAAAACGACTTCTAGCTAGTTTCAAGCTCAAAAACAGCTGATTACGTATTAAACGTAGACAACGCCAATTTAAACTTTGTACAAACGTAAACAGCGCAAATTTTGACTTATTACAAGCATTATTAGTTTTAATAATAAATTATGTATTATTTCATCACTTTCAGATCCTTTAAAAAGGATTTCTTAAAGTTCTTCATCGCTGCATTCAGATTCACTAGGAAAATCTTCAATCACAAAATTTGAAACACTCTCACTGAGATTATTTAAAGCCATTTTTAAGCACAAATCTCAACAATTATTTAAATGCTATTTATTTCATTTATTTATTGCTATCCGCCATCTGACACAGACAATTTTTTCAATTGAACTAATTTTTCTGTACACCCCTCACCTCTCTGCAGACAATGGCAAACCTCAGAGAGTAAAAACTGCCTTGAAAAGCTTCTTGAGAACAGAAGCCGTTCGGAGTCGGCGTAAACATGTAGGCCCAATTCTCGATCATTTGTGTGCAAACATTTCACATCACACACAACACAATTGATCATAAGAAGCTCGGTCAAAGTCCTTTCTTGGGCTGAAATGGCCAATTAGTTTTTTTTTTTATTTTTAAAATGAACTATTTTAGAATTAATTTTATTTTTGAACTAGTAAATCACAATGCAATTTCAAAATCTTTCTGACCTGACACAAAAAATGTAAAATCCACCGGTACCAGAGATTTGCATAAGCCCATTCGTCATTACTTGCCAAAATCGCGCATAAAAATTAATGCATGCATGGTGCTCGAGTTCGTAAAATATAATAAATCGGGGATTGGCCGAAGCGAACCACAGTGCATCCCTTTTCGTCCCCATTGGACAAAGAATGCTACAGCTCGGAGCCTCATACCTGAGCATGCTCCTTACATAAGTTTTCTTTGTCACCTCAAGCATATCCTTGTAGGTCAGTTGACCAATCTCAGCTTCGCCAATAAATGGACATCCCAGAATGGTCAATAGTACGCTTGCCAACGCCGGACACTGGCACAGAATGTGTGCTGCTGTTTCCGGCTCCTCTAGGCATAACCTACACACATTGTTCTTGGTCAGAGTCATCTTCCTGAGATGGTACATGTAGGGACCGTGTCCTGTGACGAGTGCAGTAAGCCAGCTTAAAGTCCTTCGATTGTAACGAATAACATTTGCTGCCTCACTACGAGACCACTTCACGGCCTCCTTCGATTGCCTGCAATTAACAGCATCTTCCCACCTTGTACGGTGTTCCGAGTCCGTCCATTGCTTAATAAGGCCTGCCACCATGTTGTTGCCTATGGCAATACGCGGCTCTGGTCCACAGAACACAAGTGTGAGCTCATTTGTCTGAGCGCACCTATTGAGTTTGGTAAGACACTCTGTGGCCAACCTGGAAATGACGCCTGCGCGCTGCATGCACCTAATCACGAACTGATTGTCAAGGTCAATGACAATTTTCTTGCCATTGACCCGGTCATCTATCAGGTCCAGTGCATGCACCACACCAAACATTTCCGCCTAGTACACAGACACAAACCTCTCCAACCTCAGTACACTGGATAGGCTCAAATCTTCTGAGTAAACGCCTGCCCCGGCTCTGCCATTCATCAGAGAGCCGTCTGTGAATATACTGATATCGTTGCCAGCGATTTCTTGACAGACGACTTCTGTTATCGTTACTCTCTGCCTTCCGTCCATAGGCATACCCGTCTTCCTGACATCTCCATGTACAATATCAAGGATGCGTATATGACCATGTAGGGCCGTTGATCCATGCCACGTAGCATTTCGCAACATCTTGAGGGCTGTAAGCGCCACCGTTTTCTTTATTTTTAAATCCAACGGCAGCATGCCTAACAGAACCTCAATTGTGCTTATTGGAGTGGTGCGTGTTGCACCTGTTTTTCCAACACACGCCAGCCGTTGGACTCTATCCAGTCTCTTCTTAATGGCATTCTGGCTGGCTTTTGCCCACCAAATCACCGAAGCTTACGTGATGACAGGTCTAACCATCAAAGTGTAGACCCATTTCATAGCCTCTGGGCTTAGACCCCATTTGAGACCACCAACGCGTCTACACTGTAACAGAACCCTTTTGGCTCTTGGAATCCTATCTTTTACATGCTCGTTCCAGTTCAATTTGCTATTTAGGGTTACCCCTAGATATTTAACTTTCATGGACATTTTGGTTTGACCTCCAAAAAGTCTGAAAGGTTCTCTCCTCAAGTCTACCCTCTTTCTAGTAAAAATAATATTGTCTTATTTTCCTGCGTTTACGGTAAAGCCTTGTTCTTGACACTTCTTCTCCACAATTCGGGGTGCTCCCTTCATGATGTCAAAAATGGTGTCAATGAACTTTCACGGACCACCAACATAATGTTGTCTGCATACCCTATCGTGTTTATGCCCGATTCATCCAGTGTAAACTGTAGTGAGTCCACGGTTATGTTCCACAGGATTGACAATAACACCCTGCCCTGGGGATATCTTCTACATACTCTACCTCTAGTCTTGACTCTACCATTCTTCATGTTGAAACCCCTTTGCTTGTGCATATTGTCTACCCAATCAGCTATCATTGGGCTTACATTCCGCTCTGTCATGGCTTTCCACAGCCTTCCAAAGCATATTTTCTTGAAAGCACCCTCAAAGTCCATAAATGTGGCCATCACAATGCCTCCTGAAAATAACTCCTTTTCAGTCACTCTTACTAATTCGTGGAGAGCACTCTTCTTAGATCTATCTGATCTATATGCATGTTGGAATCTACTCAAAGGATTATGCATCAGCAAAGTTCTGTCAAGACAGTCAACCATAACTCTTTCCATCGTTTTAAGAGAAAAGACGAAAGGCTGATGAGTCTGAACGAATTCACCTCCCCTTAATCCTTTTTTCCGGGCTTCGGAAGAAAGACAACTTTCGCCTTTCTCCGGACTCTCGAAGCATACCAATGAGATTTTCCCCTAAGTGCATCATAGCCAGAAATATACCGTCTATCCTTGATGTTTTGTACGGAGCAAATGAGCGTATACCTCACCTCGTTCATAGTGACCGTTCTGTCGGCTTCCATTTTGTCAACCCTATTCAGTTGTCACCCTTTCTTCAAGGGTGTCCATGGGTCGTCAGACCTAAAACTTCCAGTAAAATGCACCTCCATCAGAACTTTCATCGACTCCTCTACGTTCTCTGCCATGGCTCCAACCGTTATTCGGATCAGCCCCACTTTAGAGAATGGATCTTTTGAAACGATTTTTTGAAGCCTACATGCTTCTGAAATAGTTTCCATCCCAGAGCAGAAGTCTCTCTACGACTGCCTTTTACGGTGTCGTATGAGGTTCTTCAGTTCCCTTTTTCGTGCCTTGTAGTCTGTCCATGTTTCTCATGTGCAGATTGAAGGCCTTCCCAACCTGCTTATTCAGATATTTGAGTTTCGTGCACCACCGTGGCGTTGGATCACCCTCGTCTATTGAAGATATAGGACATGCCACCTCGTAAGCTTCGACCATGGCCGAACTAAGATGTTTGACATGGCCTTCCCCTTCCGCTCAACTTCGCCTTATATTTCACAGGATTTGTATTCTTTTTAATCCTGACCTTCCTGCTATTCCGCTGGAGTCAGATTCCGTGCTTGAATTCAAACTGAATGGATCTATGGTCGGACATGGTAAGCCTATCTACGACCCTCCAGTTTTCTATTCTGTTCAGAACCTTTCTGCAAATGAGAGTTACATCAATAACTGCCGCTCGCATCGGATCAACGAAAGTCGGCTGTGTTCCTTTATTTGCTACCAACAGATTGTACCTCTCCACAAACTCAAGCAATTGCTCTCCTCTTGTGTTTATTGTTGGTGCTTACCCACGCAGTATTGTGCGCGTTGGCACCACATCCTATCATCACTTCAATGTTCCTTTCCTCACAGGACTTTTCCAGATTCTACACTTCTTTTGATGGTGGTTGGTCCGGAGAATCGTAAGGAAGATACGCTGAAGCTGCCACACAAGCTACTGCACCATCCCCGATTCTCACAACGGTGAGCGGCATATGTACCGCTAGTATACCATATCTCACCAATATACAAGTGTTCCGCCTGCCATCTGTTACCGGTTGGTAAAGCACGGCCTTCTGCTGTGAGAGACATTTAATTCTATTGTGAAGAATCCAAGGTTTTTAAAGCATTGCTATGTCGATTCCATCCTCCTCATGCAACGCTTCATCATTGCTGATGCTGCCCTACTATGGTGTTGATTGAGCTGGCACACCGAGATTTTCCTGGTACGGATCCACCACCCGCCCTGGTGGTTCCTCTCTTGCAGAATTCCCCACCAACCTCGTACCACTAGTTTCATCGCAGTCCCTTGCATCCTTTTGGAATTAGATGAGAGCTTAATCAAGGCCGCATTTGAGTTTCCCCCCTGCCAGCCTGATCCCTTCTACCTCATCCGACCGGCACCATACAGTGAACTTGACGCCTCCTTCCTTTGCATCTCCGAACTTCGTTGCGTTACTAACTCTCCATTTAGAAGTATCTGCAACGCACCGGTTCTTGGTTGCAACCTTCTTAGGACGACCTCCTTGCTATCGGAAGTACCGTAGGCAAAGATTAACATCCCTCTAACGTCCTTCAATTTGTATTGTCGGTCGAATCGCAACTCAGCCCCTTGCCATAAGTTTATGAGATGATGGGTTCTTGCACTTAAGTACAATAATTCAACCCCAAGCTTGCATTGCCAACAAATCCTATATCGCCATCACTTTCATTGATGGTGTCGAAAGACTCCAAAAGGGTGGATTTAAAGGCCGCTAACTGAGGCTCTCCCAACTGACCATCGCTTGAGCAATCAAAGATGCCTATTAAGAGATCTTTTTCCACTAACGTAGCATAGGATACACGGCCGTTTCCAATAACCCCTTCCAGGTTGCATTTCTCTCCAAAGGTTTGCTACCGCTTGGCTTCTGACTATCAGCCCTACACGATCAGCCTGGCCATCGATTTTTGAGGGTCGTCCACCAGCTTCCATCGTCTCTTCTTTATGTGGAAGGCCAACCTCAATCAACCTTTACAGGATGTCCACCTCCCCATCCTTAGCCGAAAAGCTAACAGCCGTAAGCTGTCCACCTTTCGACTCACAGTCGGCTCTTTAATGACTTCGCCGAAAGGTTCAGGCAGATCCCTGAATCTTTTCCGCTCGTTCGTTTTCGGGGTGAACTCATCGCATGACATGCTTTTGAATTGGTCCGTCATTTTACTGACTGGGGACTCCCAAGCAGTTTCCTCAACGGTTGTGCCCGCCCTCATTTGCTTCCTCCTCCCCTTTTACTTCTCCCTAGCATGGAGTCGCTTTGCCTCGGATTCAGCTTCGTTCCCGGGTGCTGCATCTTCGGCAGGACTGGCTGACAGCTCCACTCCTTTCGGAGTTTTATCGTCCACCAGGCACAACAGGTTACCTTATGGCTTCCCACACCCTTCAACGGTTAAATCCTTTTGGAATTCCACCGCTTCAGGACTCGACCCTCAGCGCACCCTTCCTTTTTATTATTTTTTTTTTGGTTTCCATAGAGATCTCACTAGATGGGGAGAAAAAGACGGACCGAAAGGACAGAGATTCCCATAATCCACCATACCCTACTAGAATACAACAGGGAGTGGGCTGCCCTGAGGAGACATCATTCGCGATCTAATACCCCTAGACCCTGCACCATCAGTGCAATCTCCCTCGGCATGGCGTCTACAGCCTTTGAAATGAGGCGGTGACTTTTAGTTCGTTGCTCCACAAAGCCTAACCCAATAGCCAATGTGTTTTTGTAACTAAAGAATTTATATCACGTTAAGAATGTCACCCATGCGTAGAGGGCAATTTTTCCATACAAATATACGGATTTTGGCAAAAAATGTTGGCAATATACGCATTTTGGCAAAAATATGCTCCAGAAAACAGCTCATAACTTCCTTTTACTTTTTGGCCAAATAGTTAGAAAGCTTTTATCAAAGACATACTAAGACATAACAAAAATTAAAAATACGTTTTTTTACGTGTTAAACTTTTGGAAATTTTTGCAATTTTTCCATACGATTTTACGCATTTCAGCAAAAATATGGTCCAGAAAACTGCTCATTACCTCCTTATTATTAGGCTGCCAAACTCATTTGGTAAATAGTAATAAAGCTTTCATTAAAGACATACTAATATATAACAAAAATTCAAAATAAGTTTTTTTGTTTTTGCATTTTAAACTTTTAACAAACATTTAAACAAAGTTTCTGTGTTTAAGTTTTCATGAACCAAATTTAAAGAAAATACTTAAAAAGCATTGTTTGCGAATACAAAAAATTAAATTTAGTTAAAAAATTTTTTTTTACCTTTCTAAGAAACTTATTTGTAGTTTTTCTAGGTTATACAGACTTTTTCGGATAGTACAGCTGTTTTTTCTTCCTACCACTTCGAATAATAAAATTGACGCTTTATCACGTGAAGTATTTGTTAAAACAATACTCAAACTTACGATGTGTTTTGAAATCTAGAGTGCTAAACTCTGAAAATTAAATTGCGGGACATTTCAGAGCCAAATTAAGGGCCGTTGTATGCTCGCAACTGAAAAGATATAATAAAATCCTTTAAGACCTAAAATAATACGACTCTTGTCTGTAATTCTGCATACTTAGTTTTTTGAAATTCTAAGAAAAAATATTTTTCATCTTTTGTCCGCACACGCGACACTGTGCGTCACATACACACAAATGACGTCACAAAAACAAAAAAAAAAACATTTTTTTATGTGCTTAATAACACAGGGTGACAAAATGGAAATTTTTTCTGCGGCGTAAATTTTTGGAGTCAATTGAGATACACGGGATAATTTTAATAGTTTTAATCCTATGATTCACATTGTTTGAATTGACTCTGGTTTTCGTGATAAAATGAAGGAGATTTTACCACATATTTTAGCATAACTCAAGAACAATTTGTCCGATTTGTTTAAATTAAAAACTCAAAAATCCGCAACTAAATTACCTCAAAGTTAAATTTACACTGTTTTCTAATTAGCTTAATTCTTTTGGAAATATTCAGAAAGTTCTTCAGAAAAAAAAAACATTTGTTTATGCAAAATATAAGTTTTTTGTTTTAAAATTCATAAAAAATCAAAGGATCAAAATTGCTACTTTTTTATCTATAGTGTTAAACACAGATAGGTTACAAATAAAACAAGCCATATTTCATTTAAATCGATTGGCAAGTTTTGGTTTAATTCACAATTTAATGGGTTATCTCATTTTGATAAAAATTTTTAAATGAATATCTGTTACATAAGGAATTATAAAATACCATTATTATAAAAAAAAACAGACTTGAGAAAATCATTTTGTATGGGATTTTCTTTGGTATTTTTTGTTCGGACAGCTGCTAGCTGGGATTGCCGAATATCCGGCGGCCGGATAGTAGGACCATTGCCTCGTCGCCAAATTAAATATACAGGGTGTCCCGCAATTGAGTGCAACTATTTACGAAGCTGAAAGGATATGTCGAGCTGAGCAAAAAATCGTGTAGGAAATTAATATTTCACGACTTTAATCCACGTTATTGTCTATAGCAGAAAAACTAGAAGAAATACGTAAAACTTATTTTGATAGCTCATTTCAAAGGCAATAAGATCACCTTTCCAACGGTATATTAACAAACCCTACCAACTTAACCGTTACCGAGCTGTGAGCGTGTGAATAAGAATCAATCGGTTGAAATTACCAAATACCAACTTTGAGTGCAAATTTCTCAGAATTTTGCGTAAAAAATGAAATTTTTTTTTTTTAAATTTTGTAATTTATTCAATTTTCAATTTTTTAGATAGGTCCTAAAAAAAACTTAGTAAAAGTGCGAAACATTTAACCCGCGAAACGCGAAAAGTTTTGTAGTTAAAACCACGAAAACGAATCTCATCACAATGGATTATCGTAAAATAAGAAGAAAGCGGGAATATATATGAGAATATTGCAGTAAAACAAAACAAGATGAAAATAAATGAAGTAGCAAAGATCGTGCATAATCTGGTCCCTATATTTTCGGTGACTTATTCACAAACAGAAGTGTATAGGTTCATTCAAGGATGCGATCTCGCAATTAGAGCGTTCGCTGCTGCCGAGTTACAGGATATTATAGACTGTGTTAAGTTGAGATTACACGGAGATGCCTTCGAATTATGTAGGGGAAGACAGTTTGCCACTATTGAAGAATTTTACTTATTAATTAAATCCAATTATCATCTAATAATTAATAATAAAATAATAACTTATCATCTAATAATAATCGAGTCGGCGATGACTATCGCACCCGAATGAACCACGAGCTGTATGAGCTTTACGAAGACATTGACGTAGTTTGGCGTATAACTATGCAGCGACTACGCTGGCTGGGTCATGTCCATCGTGTGAACGACGAAGCTCCAGCGAAAAAGGTGCTCGAGGCGAGGGTCGCTGGTTAACGACGACGATGGATGGACCAAGCCGAGGAAGCCCTAACCGCACTTGGTATATCCGATTGCAGAAGGCGTGCGCAAAGCAGATGCACCTGGCGAGAGCTGATAAGGTTGGCTAAAACCCGAACACTGGTTGTAATGGACACCTAAGTAAGTAAGTAAGTGCCAATGTATGCAAACTTCTTGACTACTTCAAAGTTATAGCTGCTGCCGGATGAAACGTAGGAGTCTAGACGCCACGCTCCCTTGTTTGTAGACAGTATATACTTTGTTTTACCCTCATTTATCGTCAAACCTACTTTGACTGATTCTTTTTTGATAGCGGTGAAAGCAGCGGTAACATCTCTCTTGGTTCTGCCGCCAATATCATCAGCGTAAGCAAGAAGCTAGTAGAAAATGGTACCATTACGATGCACACCGGCCTTTCGTACGATCCCCACCATGATGATGTTGAAGAGATCGCAAAACAGTGTATCACCTTGTCTGAAACCTATTTCGGTATTAAAGGTTTCGTAGAGGTCATTTCCTACCTTGACGAAGCTGCGTGTGTTGCTCAACGTCATTCTGCAAAGTCTAATCAACTTCTCAGGTATACCGAACTCAGACATTGTTGCGTATAGGCAATCCCTTCTCGGGCTATCGAACTCAGCTTTCAAATCGACAAAGAAATGGTGTGGGTCAATTTGATTTTCGTGGGTTTTCTCCAGGACTTGTCGTAGCGTGAAAATCTGGTCTATGGTGGACTTTCCAGGCCGAAAGCCACACTGATAAGGTCCAATCAGTGTTTTTGTTATCGGCTATAATCTTTCACACAGTACGCTTGAGAGAACCTTATATGCGATGGAAATAAGACTGATACCTCTATAACTGGCGCAGATGGCGCCGAGTTAAAGTTGGAATTTTGTTGCGCTGACATTCATTGAACTTTTACTACCATTACATACCACTTATTGAAACAAATCCACTTCTTTTCGGTAGAATTTCACGTAGAATGAAATTCCATGAAAATCATGTTTCGTTAGTGGTTGCCACGGAAACTTATGGCAGTTTCTTATGAATTGTAGATCAATTCATAATCTTCAGAATGGAGGTGTAGCCTTCATTAAACATCCCAGCAGAAAGGTAAGCTAAAATTTCGACAATTTTCAGCCCGGAATTGAGGTGCTTTGGGCATATTCGCCGAAGTGTAGCGTTGAAACTTTTGTTGGCATTCTGGGTATGGTGATATACACGGTGTCCCGCAACTGAGTGCAACTATTTGCGGAGGTGAAAGGTTATGTCGAGCTGAGCAAAAAATTGTATGGGAGGGGAGTGTCTATTTTCTCATACGTAATTAATATTTCACGACTTTGATTTAATATTTCACGTAATTGTTTCTAGCAGAAAAACTAACTTACAAAAAAATTATTTTGATAGCTCATTGCAAAGGTAGTGAAATCAACAAACCCCAACAACTGAACCGTTACCGAGCTGTGCTCGTGTGAAAATTAAATTAATCGGTTGAAACTACTAAATTTCAATTTTGAGTGCAAATTTCTCAGAATTTCGCGTAATAAATGAAATTTTTTAATGACCAATTTTGTAATTTATTCAATTTTTTTTTTCAATGACATCAAAAATATAAACATATCTTTAAAAATAAAAAAATTGGCTGTACTTAAAAAATTATTCTACAATTATAATATTGGGTTGGCAACTAAGTAATTGCGGATTTCACTCATAGATGGCTTTAGTTGAATTTTTAGGTTTGCTGACGTAATCGAAATGTCAACACATTTTGTTATTTGATAGTTGGCACTTCAACTGTCAATCAGTAAAAAAAATTTTTTGATCGGTTGTGTAGTTTTTGTTTGGCGTCTGTTGAAAAATGGAAAATCAAAACGAACATTTTCGTCATATTTAGCTTTTTTATTTCCGGATAGGAAAAAGCGCATCGCAAGCTCCCAAAAAGTTATGTGCTGTTTATGGTGACGAAGCTTTAAAAGAACGGCAGTGTCAAAATTGGTTTGCCAAATTTCGTTCTGGTGATTTTTCACTCAAAGATGAAAAACGCTCTGGTCGTCCAGTCGAAGTTGATGACGACCAAATCGATTCGGATCGTCACAGTACAACACATGAGATTGCAGAGAAGCTTCATGTATCACATATATGCATTGAAAATCGCTTAAAACAACTTTGCTATGTACGAAAACTCGATATATGGGTTCGTCATGAACTGAAAGAAAATCATTTAACACAACGCATTAACATCTGCGATTTGTTAAAGAAACGTAATGAAAAGGATCCATTTTTAAAACGATTGATAACTGGTGATGAAAAATGGGTTGTTTACAACAATGTCAATCGGAAAAGATCGTGGAGCAAGTCAGGTGAACCAGCTCAAACAACATCAAAAGCTGATATTCATCAAAAGAAAGTTATGTTATCAGTTTGGTGGGATTACAAAGGACTTGTCTACTCTGAACTTTTACCACCCAACCGAACGATCAATCCAGATGTCTACATTGAACAACTAACAAAATTGAACAATGCAGTTGAAGAAAAGCGGCCCGAATTGACAAATCGAATAGGTGTTGTATTCCACCATGACAATGCAAGGCCACACACATTTTTGGTCACTCGGCAAAAATCATTGAAGCTTGGTTGAGATGTTTTGCCACATCCACCATATAGTCCTGACCTTGCACCATCTGATTACTTTTTATTTCAATCTTTGCAAAACTCCTTGAACGGTAAAAATTTCAATAATAATGATGATGTCAAATCGTACCTGGTTCAGTTTTTTGCTGATAAAAACCAGAAGTTTTATGAACGTGGAATTATGATGCTGCAATACATTACAGAATAAAGTTATTTCGTTCCATGAAAAATTTTTTTTTTTTTTCTAAAAAAAATCCGCAATTACATAGTTAATAGGATTATTAGTAGAATATAAGGCTGTCATTACTGTCGTTTTGTACATTTTTGCAAGCTTTTTTATTTATGAAACATTTTTATTTGTATTGGTTTACGTTTATTTCCAAATGAGAGATTCTGATGAGTGTCCAACCACTATCACGTTCTTGAAACTCTGACGTCTTTGTAAATAAACTATTTAATTTTGTAGCATAAATCTCATCCAAATTGTACGAGCCTATTGTGCGAGTAGCCGCATCTTCACTCAATTGGATGTATTCACAAAACAATTCCGTATTGAATTTAAAGTGGGTGTGTTTTTTCAACATTTATTAAAGCGTTATAACTAGACTGCGGATTTTTAACAGAAAAATTTTTTCTGGCTATAGGTGTTTTAACTGTTTTTACACAAAAAACAAAAATATAATAAAATCTTGGAAAATTTCCTTATTTCAAAGAAAATATGGGAACAAAATTGCACTAAACACATCATATCCTAAGTTTGTATCCTAAAACTGAGGATATTTCCTTAATCAAAGGAAGACAAGCTCCTTAGATAAAGGATAAACTTACTTAAATGTATTAAATTATAATTAATTTAAAGAGGAGTTCCATATTTCGTTTTAGAAATTAAGTCTTTAATTTAGGGATTATTATGTACTTGATTGAGCAAATATTTAATTTATTCACTTTTCGATGAGTCCTACTAACATCTATTTTTGGCAAGATTTAATTTCACTTTTCATGAGACGATAACCACTTGCCTCTCTGGCGGGTGTCGCAAACACGATACGCCGCGTAATGAGGCCCCGGCCGAAGAATTAATTTTCGCTACAAAATACGTGCAAGAAAGATTCTGTTGAATAAAAGTGATGCAATAAGTTTTTCTTATGTTCCTCCATTTATAATAAATGCATTTTTTGTTACTTTACTATTTACCTAACTATTTCCATTGGTTACTAATAAACAACTGTTAACTAAACTGTAAACTAATATTTCATTAAATGACAATTATTGACTAAGTCTAAGTAATATTTTTCTAGGCGTCATGTTAAAGAATTTTTTCTTAAGTTTAACGAATATTTTCCTAAAATCAAACGAGTTTACCTCAGTATCAATTTTATTACTCAAGCAAAGGAAAAGTTTTCTCAATCGTAATATATTTTATTGTTTCTTTTTAAGGGAAATGGCATCTTAACTTTTGGGACAACCACCTAAAATTTTAGGATGTGGTAACCTTACATTGATTAAAAATTCACTGCATTGAGGATATTTTATTTCAACTAAGGAAGATTTTTGACAATTTGAGGACTTAAATTTTAGTGTACCTATAAATTCTTATATTATATAGAGTTCCCTAGAGTTTCTTTCAATATGCAAATTATATGCAAGTTATGTGCAATATATGTTCAAGTAATATGCAAAAAATCTGCAAAAAAACTTTCAACTCAAAAATTTTAAATTTCAGTTTTCATTTTAATCATGACAATTTGAAGGTATTTTTTAATATCTAACAACAGTTGCACATATTATTTTTTCGATTCTAATTTTATTTAAAAATAATTTATTAGTGTCTCTTAAAAATTTAAGTTGGTTTTTTTATTGCTTACCTCTTTGTATGATATTAAAAGAATGTAAATAAAATTTGGTGTGCTTAGGACAACGGGATCTCGTGCCGACAAGCATCGGTACATGTCAGTACTTGGTTATATTGGGAAAAGTGCTCATTTAAAAAAAAAAAAACCAAATATTTTTTGTATAAGTGTAAATTTTGAAAAAGCTGGTACGCAGTTCGTTTTCTATTTAATTTTTCTGTAAAATAAGATGTCAAACATGAAAATTGGAACTTTTCGAAAAAAACTCTTTTGTTCTTGTTGCATTAAAAAAGAATTAAAAAAAATCCAAATTTAAAAAAATTTAAATGAAATCTTGTGAAAATCTTTTCTTTAACTATACCTAATGCAGATGCAAAATATAGTGTAATTATGTTGAAAAACTTGGTCGAATTTTTTGCTAGAAGTGCACCTTTTTGAAAATTTCGAGCTTGACTATTTTTACAGAAAAAAATTTCGAAAAATCCAAATTTAGGAAACATACCAAAAATGCCAAAAATTAGGAGACATTTGTTGAAGTTTACTTTGACCCCTTTTACATTGATCAAGACTTGAGTCAAGTTTTTTTGATGTTCTCTTTTGAATTTGACGAAATCTTTCACATTGGTCAAGACTTGAATTCAATTTCTTGTCTTCTTTCCTTGTTATTGATAAAGAGCAATAAAGCTTTCTATTAGCTCCTTGTTCCACTTAAACGACATTTTTGGCTATAAAAATATATTATTATTAAAAATATCTACAAAAACCTCATTAAATAACTCGCACACAAATTTTACTGCAACTGAAGTCTAACAAACTCACATTGATATGCGAAAAATAAAATAAAAAGTACTGTTGTCAACAACGCGAAAATAACAAAAGGAACACGAAAAAATTGCCGGTACAGCTTCAAGTTTTTTCCCCTTCCGTCGCTTTCGATGTGCGGCGAATTGCCTACAAACTCTGAAACTTGACTTCAAGTCTTGATCAATGTAAAAGGGGCCTTTCAAGAAGAAACATACAGTCACACAAAAAAGTATACGTTGCCACACTAAGCTATTTGGTGGTTTGGTTCTGACCCAAGCACATAAACTTGAACTATTTAATTATTTTTCACAAACAGCACTGTTTGTGAGGAGTTGAAGTAAACACACAGAGTTTGAATTAAGCACACCGAGTTTGAATTTAATTTGTTCCAACAAATAAAACGCATATTGCAGCACAGATAATTATTAGATGACTGTTTGCAATTTTGTTTCTGATTCGTGCACTACACAGTCCAACATTTTTGAACACATAATTTCAGGACTCAATTCTGACAATTGCACGTGAAAGTAGGCCCAAAATGAAGAACTTGTGCATCATTCGTTTTGTCTTCTTGCCTGCCAAAATATTTTTAATATCGATTTGAAGTTAGTAACTATCATATAGGGGAATTTTTCACGTTTTAGGCTCTTTTGTTTGGCATAACTCGAGAACCACTAGTCCGATTTAGCTGAAACAAATTTAGAAAAATTAAGAATTACAATTCCTCTAATCTGTTTTTAAACCGTTTTCCTATGTGTGCAACACTTTCAAAGTTAAAAATGAATGTATGAAGGGAAAAAAGTATTTTTTGCCTAAAAATTTAAATTTTTTTTTTTGTATTTGTAATTTCTCTAATTACTTTCACGTAAAGTCACATAACCTATGAGCAATATATATAATAAGTCGGGGATTGGCCGAATCAGACCACAGTGGGTCCCTTTTCGTAACCTATGAGCAAAATAAGGCATAGATCATAAAAATCGATGCACGCGTTTCGATTTCATTCACAATTAAGTAAATGTATGAATTTCAAAAATTTGCTCGAGATATGTACAACATTATTTGGAGAAAACATTGACACCTTTTTTATGATTCTGAGAATTAAAAAAAAAGGAATATACAAAAGGTTATTTGATTTTTATGATTGCGAAGCAATAAACGCTAATAAATGTATGATAACTACCTGTATGATTTTTCTACAGAAGCTGCACCCACATTTAAGGGTGGTTATTATTTGGAAAGTTTTGCATAATTTAAAACGTACAAGTGGTGAATCAGGAATATAGCCAGGCACCCTTAAAATATGCGCCCATTTATAAGTATCTGCCAATAAAATATTGAAAAATACGTAGTATTTATATGTGTGCACTGATCGATTTTTTGTCATTCAGCCAGTGCCGACGAACGCGAACAGTAAAAGTGATTTTTCTCCAGGTTTTTAAAAGTGAATAACAACAAAACATAAAATACATAAATATGGAAAATAACAAGTGCCCAAAATTGGATAATTTTTGTTACGTTTGTGGTCATATCGTCCTAAAAAAAAACAAACACTATCGAAAAAATTTGTTTACTGAGGAACTCAAAAAAGCATATTGTGATTTTTTTGATGAAGCAGATTTAAGTGGTTCAAATTTTACGCCGAACACTATGTGCAAAATGTGTTATAATACTCTTGTAAATTGGATACATGGAAGAGGTGCAACGTTGTCTTTTATGAAGCCAGTAATTTGGGTGGAAGACACAACTGGACATGATGAATCCAGGTGCTACGCATGCATAAAGTTTCGTCCTGGATTAAACAGACAACAATTGAAAACAAAACTATACACTGCTGCATTAACTGCACCACTTCCAGTTAACCGCCCTGCTGATATCGATGCACCTAAACCTCCGAGTATGGATACTGTGTCCCTGCAAGCCGAAACCGTTTTCACCAATCCGACTAATGTGAATGATGCAGATTGGACACCCAGTATTGAAAATAATGCACCACAACCGATAACAGAAATCGAAATGGATTACGTTGTGCCCAATCTGGGACTATCACAACAAAACTCCGAATGGTTGACATCATTTTTGAAGAGCAGAAAACTCACACAGCAAAATGTCAGCGCAACACCATACAGACAACGCCAAGCTGATTTTCAGAAATTCTATTCCGTTGACGAAGCAAATATGTTCACGTACTGCCATGATATTCCAGGTTTAGTGAAAAAATTGGGATTGGATTATATCGCTGGCGACTGGCGTTTATTCATCGATGGTTCAGTTTCCAGTTTGAAGGCTGTGCTGTTACACAAAACAAACAAAAAACCGTCCATTCCATTGGGACTCGGCACAAACAAGGAGGAAACGTATAAATCATTGGCCAACATTTTGAAGGAAATTAAATACGATGAACACAAATGGAAGATTTGTTGCGATCTGAAGGTGGTCAACATACTACAAGGCATTATAGAAAAGGGCAGTTATCCAAAATACTTCTGCTTCCTTTGTAATTGGAATTCACGATACACAGGGAATCAATATCAACGTAAAGATTGGGAAGCAAGAACTCCCGAGCTCAACAAACAATTATAATTACGCAATGGACCTATGATGAAGGACCTGGATGATATTTTGTTGCCACCGCTCCACATAAAATTAGGAATAGCTGGCAAATTCGTTGCAGTGGTAGTCAAGGATATTGTGGACGCCTATAACTGTTTAAAATCCATCTTTCCAAAACTCAGTGACGCTAAAGTTAAAAAAACACAGGTGCGTCGTTGGACACACGAAAGAAGCGAAGCTTTTTCGCAGTTACATAGATTTGATAGCTTAATAATTTTTTCTTATAAATAAATTAACTTTTAAATTCAACAATTTAAAATAACATAAAATAACTTACATATATACAGAAAACATATTTACTGCTTATTTTTTTATTGTTGAATGTCAAATTTCCACGCCAACATAGAGTGTAAATTAGGATCTAGAGATTGCATCAACTCTGCTAAATCTCTGGCATATGTTAACAGAGTTATTTCACTTACAACACATGCCAGAGATTTAGCAGAGTTGGTGCAATCTCTAGATAATAATTTACACTCTATGACGCCAATTACATTTACGGGCATATAATGCCAGCGACTCTCCATTTTAACTCTCCACACATGGTTGTGAACTTGGCTGCACTGATCCATGCATGCGTTTGTTAATTCCATATTTATTGATATCATCTATTTTTTGACACTTAAAAACGCACTTGTGGGCATTGCTAATTTTCTTCGTACCAACAGCATAGAGTGTAAATTATTATCTAGAGATTGCATCAACTCTGCTGAATCGCTGGCATGTGTTAACAGAGATTAACAGAGTTTTTTTCCTTCACGCTTTTAAGTAAAGTAACTCTGTTAACCCATGCCAGAGATTTAGCAGAGTTGATGCAGTCTCCAGTCATAATTTACACTCTATGCCAACAGCACCACAAACGCATTCACAATACAAACAAACCGCTGCTGGAGACACCTTGTGGCAAATAAAAGCAAATTTTTGATAGTTGTAGCATAGCAAATACACAATCCTCTATCTATTGCTAGATGGTGACGATCTACTGCAGCATAGCTTCTGTTATAATTTGGATTGAATTAACAACTTTTTCTAACAAGTCATTGTGGCTTAGTGATAGTGTGTTGGACTCTTGTTGAAGAAGTCGTGGGTTCGATCCCCACAAGTTTTTTTAGTATTTAATATTTAAATATTAAATTTTCTTGTTGTAATAAGCACTAGCAACAAAGAAACCATCAAATTTCTAAGAAAAAATCTGTCGAAAATTTTTCAGATTTCAATCCAAGCAAATCACAGAACGAGGAGTAAAAAGCTTCGCTTCGAAAAGGTAAGTAACTTTTTCTGTATTTAAATATTGTCATATATAAATTTTTTCATTTCGATATATTCGCATTACCAATAATTTTTTTGTTTTTTTTTTTTTTATTTAAAACAGGTATTCTCAATGGACCAGATATAAGGAAATTAATGAAAAGCGAATCTTTCACAAATGTGCTTTCGAACCATAGTAACCACCTACATGCATGGAACGCACTGAAAGATGTCATCGAAGGCGTTTTAGGAAAGAATCGAGTACAGAGATATGACATACAGAAACGAGTTGACAAGGTGCTTTATTATTTTGAAAAAATCAATGCATCCATGACATTAAAATTACATTTCCTGCATTTCCACCTTGATACCTTTTTGGCACAATTACCTCAGGAATCAGACCAACAAGGAGAGAGGTTCCATCAAGTGACCATGCCAATGGAAGAGCGATTCAAAGGCAAAAAAATTAGATGCGATGCTGGCGGAGGTTTGTTGGTGGAGTTCGAAAATTATGCAGTATGAAGATGAAAGCACCGAAGAAGAAGATGCCACTGAAAGGTGGACCCATGGGAAAAAACGAGCCCTTGAATATTATGGATTCCTCGGATGACGACGCAAACTCAGACCACGAATATCAACAACCTACGAAGAAAAGAAGATCATCAGAACCACAAGCGTCAACTTCAACGAGAATGGATATTGACAATAATTATTGTTATAATTGAAAATGTTCTAAATTTTGTTTTTATGCATAGATTCCATAATTTTCATACTTTCTGTGTAAGAATAGCTGCAATACAAATAGTAATTTTTATTTTAAGTTTTGTGTATATTCATTCATAACACTATTTGAATTGAAATAAATTTATTCATCGTTTTTCTCAAAAAATGTTTCACTTTACTCACAGGTTACGTGGCTTTATTTATACATTTACTTAATTGTGAATAAAGTCGAAACGCGTGCATCGATTTTCATGACCTATGCCTTATTTTGCTCATAGGTTACGTGACTTTACGTGAAAGTAATTAGATTTGACAATTTTTCCATTTTGGATTTTTTATGAATTTAAAAAAAAAAAAAATAAATTTTTAGGCAAAAAATACTTTTTTCCCTTCATACATTAATTTTTAACTTCGAAACTGTTGCACATACGAGGGGTGCCTTTTATATTTCGGGATTAGAGAACAAAAACAAATATTAATCATCGAAAATCACTTTATTGTTTTTCAAAATATTCTCCATTAAGATCTATACACTTTTGCATGTGTTTGAACCAATTGTCGAAGCACTTTTGCCACTCTGATTGAGGTATCTCCAAAACATGCATTCTGAATGCCGCAACCGCTTCTTCGGGCGTCGAAAATCGTTGTCCACGCAGTTTATTCTTCACGGTTGGGAATAAAAAGAAGTCATTCGGTGCCAAGTCAGGACTATACGGCGGATGACCCATCAAATCGATGTTTTGGGTGCTCAAAAATGCAATTGTTTGAGCCGATGTGTGAGAGCTCGCATTGTCGTGGTGAAGAGTGATCCGTCTTCGGCGGTTGGTTTTCCTGATTTCTTGGAAGACAACTGGCAAACAAATGGTTGTGTACCACTCAGAGTTGACTGTTCTGCGTTGTTCTAGTGGTACGGTTGCGACATGTCCATATTTTCCGAAAAAACAGGCGACCATTTGCTTGGAAGTGCTTCGTGCGTTAACAACATTTGTTGGATTTGGCTCATCTTGAAACACCAATACAGTCGACTGCTGTTTACTTTCGGGCTCATACGCGTAAATCCACGATTCATCACCTGTCACGATGTCATAGACGTGTTTCGAAGCACCGCGATCGTATTTTTTGAGCATTTCCTTCGACCAATCGACACGAGCCTTTTTTTGAGCTATTGACAAATTGTGTGGGATCCAACGCGAACAAATTTTTTTGACAGTCAAATGTTTATGCAATATTGAATGTATGCTGGTCCCACTTATGCCTAAGGTTGCCTCAATATCACGATAGGTAACATGACGATCTTGCAATATCAGTTCGCGCACAGCATCAATGGGTTTCGGAACAACAGCTGATTTCGGACGACCTTCACGAAATTCGTCTTGGAGTGAACTACGACCACGATTGAATTCACCATACCATCGATAAACACTGGTCCTTGATGGAGCTTCATCGCCAAAAATTGAATTAAGTTCATCCATGCACTGTTGCTGTGTTAATTCACGTCGAAAGTTGTAAAAAATAATCGCACGAAAATGTTCACGATTTAATTCCATTTTTAGACCGAGATGAATCTTTTAAGTTACTATAAACAACACAAATAGCGCTCGTATGTCAAAACGTTCTGAGTACGTATAAGCCAACAAATGTCAAACTTTGCGATAGAGCTTTTAGTTGACAGATTGCAACACCAGGGTTGCCAAATCCCGAAATATAAAAGGCACCCTACGTATAAGAAAACGGTATAAGAGATTAGAGGAATTGTAATTCTTAATTTTTCTAAATTTGTTTCAGCTAAATCGGACTAGTGGTTCTCGAGTTACGTCAAACAAAAGAGCTTAAAACGTGAAAAATTCCCCTATACGATAGTTGCTAACTTCAAATCGATATTAAAAATATTTTGGCAGGCAAGAAGACAAAACGAATTGTGCACAAGTTCTTTATTTTGGGCCTACTTTCACGTGCAATTATCAAAATTGAGTCCTAAAATTATGTGCTGTAAATATGAATATTTACATATAATATATGTAATATGTGAATATGTGAAATTTTGAGTTCACTAAACCATTTTTAGTGTATCTTTTCATAGAGTTTTTCAAATTAATTTTTTTAAGGTATTAAATTTCCGTTAAAAATAACTAAACTCACCGATGCCATTATCAATCTTTGCAAAAATTTAGTTCTTTAATCCCTGCGCTCCACCAAAGTTAAAAAATTTAATTTTTTTTGTAATTTTTGGTTTTAACCGATGCAACTAACTTGATGGAACTTGTTAATGTGAAAATAAATAACATAGGCTGATGCACAATTTTTTTTAACAATAAAATGTTCACTTTTTATCGAAACATACGTTTTTGATAAAATAATTTTGATTTTATAGAAACACAAACTAAACAAATTTCATAAAAACACAGATTTTAATAAAATTTAATTTCAAATAAGAGGCTGTACATAAATGACGTAAAACGTTTAGAGGGGGCAGGGTCCAGCATTTGGGTTTAAGTTGGTCTTGAGGGGGGGGGGGGGGGGGTCGAAGGTTGGGCGTGCGTTACGTCACAATAAAATTTTTTAATACAGTTTTAAAAATTTTATCTATTTAATTTTATTGTAAAGTTTGCTTTGATTTTTTTATCAATAAAAGAACGAACCTAATAAAATGAACAAAAATAAACAAACCGAATGTTTGAATTCGCGTTAGGATTTGATGGTTTGGTTCTAACCCAAGCACATAAACTTGGACTATTTAATTATTTTCCACAAACAACACTTGGAAGTGTTTGTGAGGAGTTGAAGTAAACACACAGAGTTTGAATTAAACACACCGAACTTGATTACTAAAAAACTTGGCTTTATTCAGATTATCGCCCTTTTATAGACACAAATCAATATCAATATCAATGAACATATCGAGCCATAACCGCCGAAAAAATGTATCCCACAAACTCGAAATTTTACAGGGGAAGGTTTTTTTTTTAATAAAATCAGTTTAAATAAAGCCATTATTTTAAAATTTATAATGTAAATATTTTTTTGTGTAATACATTTAATTTTAATAATTTTAAATAGATATTTGCATCATAACGGTTGTTTGTATTACTAAAAAGTATTATTAAAAAAGTGTGTGGGTTACACAAAAATTTATTTTAAGGAAGTGACTTCCCGTTTTTTTTTTAATTTAATTTTTTTACTTAAATTACATTTGATTTAAAAAAAATAAATGTATACATTTTAGTATATTGGATAAAACAAAAATAAAGTAATGTAATTCATATATTTAAAGTTTTCTGTTAACAAAGTAATGTTATTCATATTAAAATCTTGTAAACTTGAATAACGATAGATAAAAATATATAAAGAACGCTAAATACTATCTTCCTGGTCGGTTTCAGGTAGCAACTCTTTAACAGATCCATCCCATTTTAAATTTAAATACTCGTGTTGGAATTTTACGGGTATAGTTTTTCTATCGCAAAGCGTTTTCAAATCCTTATATTTAGCAGAAGAAATGTTTAATATATCATCATATAATTGAGTAGGTCCCTCACAAACTCTTTCGGAGTTTCGTCTGGATCGTGGAATTGAATCTAGATCATAATTTATGGTTTCAGATTCATCAAAGTAGCCATATTTAAGAGTAATATTTGGAATATTTTTGTCCAATGCAACAGAGCGTAATTTTGTAAATTGAATTTTCACTGAATTTGGAAATAACGCCTGTGAAAATGTCTTCCAGTTTTTAAAATGACTGTTAGTTAATTCAATACAATTATATTTTCTTGGGTTAGTTCTTGCATTTGATATTATGGTGTACCACTCACTTGGAGCCCAAATAGTTCTATTCCGAATAAACGATTCAATTGTACTATGTATCGAATCAACAGGCATCATGGTGTGTCCAGGCAACAAGTATGTGCTTTTTATATTAGTCACAAAATTAGAATTTTCAACAAAATAGGTTAATGTCGCAAGCATAGCTCTGTTTTTGTTCTGTCCTGCGCAGCTATCACAATAAAGATGGACTATCGACTGGGTTTTTCTTTCATCGACTAATTTAAGGTATTGGAAAACAGTTGTGCAAATTTCATTACACCCTCGTTTACCATCCTTTTCTCCCCATAAAAAACAA
The DNA here is from genome assembly GCA_914767935.1 of Coremacera marginata. Taxonomy (NCBI): domain Eukaryota; kingdom Metazoa; phylum Arthropoda; class Insecta; order Diptera; family Sciomyzidae; genus Coremacera; species Coremacera marginata. Next base: position 99,082,664 of record OU612046.1, read on the forward strand.
AACCCATCTCTTGTACCACTCTCATAAAAACTTTCATTGTAGAATGAATATTTTCTAGAATAGAACAAAGTAACACTTTTTCCATAGGGAGTATTTAAGACCTTTTGCAAGTCGAAACTTGTACATAAATAAGCCGGATTCTCTTTGCATAGCTTTTGGTCCTCCAAATATATTTGCTTACATTTCTCTTTGTCCTTTAGATGCATTTGATACTCTTCTGATGAATGCAATTGCTTTTTGGATTCTGTGTCTAAATTATTGTAATTCTCGCATAAGATACATTTATCTTTTTTAGGTAAATGAAAGCCTAAATTCAAACTGTTTCTAAAAATATTACGGAATACTCTTAACGATAACTGACTATTTACATTATTAATAGTTTTCAAATGTTCTACATAATGCTGATATACAGTTTTTATGTTCCGAAATTCTTGAGGTAGATATAATTTTGTACTTTTATTCCGGCAATAATGTGAAGGAACCGCTGGTAATTGTTCTATAAATGATTTTACTAGCGATATGCTTGCTTCCTCAGATTTGTTGTGTGCAGTTGGCTTTTTTATATTTTTAAGGCAAGTTTTATACGAACTTCTATTTTTTATTACGGATATTAAAATCGTTTGTGAAATGTTCAACGTTTTCAATTAAAATTTTTGACAAACTTTAAAACTGCTATTATTGATATTGATAAAATAATTAAAGCTGCACTTTTTTCTGTCACTTTCTCCATATCGCCTTTTAATATAGACTTGTTTAACACAAGAAGACAGCCAATCTTTCTGTCTAATTTTGTTGCCGATTCCCCAAAAATGTTCCTTTATTCTTACTCTTTCATCTTCAGAAATTTTATCATGACACGAATTTGGACATTTTTTCTTTAAGCACGGGTTGGGCAAAACACTCGTATTTTTTTTCTTAACTTTTTGCAGCCTTTTAGGTATTCTCTTTTGCTTTCTGTAGCCCCTTTTCCCAACACACGTTTCCTCCTCGACTTCTTTTAAACTTTCCAAACCATTTAAATCAACGAAAGATTCATCTGAATCGCTATACGGTACCAGGGAGAGCTGTAAAAATATCCAATAATTGAAAACAAAAACATATTTTGCAAAAAAAACAAATTCATACCTTCGACATATTGTTCTAAAGCTTCCAAAAATACAAATCTTTATCTTTAATTAAAGTCTCAAAAAATTGTGTTTTTTTATTTTTTTCCCTTGTGTTTCATTTATTTTAAAAGAGAATTTAATTGTATCCCACACAAGCGTTCAAAGAAAATGTAAACAAGTCACCATATGCATTTACATTAAAATTGTTTTTGTTATAAAATCATAACGGTTTAATCTACAGCCATGAAATTTTGACAGATGATGCAAATGATGTTGAACTATCGATTTCGATAAAAAACAAAAATCGATTACTGTGTGGGATACATTATTTTGGCGGTAATGGCTCGATATAATATATTAAAATATCAATATGCAAACATATACAAACATATACATATTATAAATCAAAAAATATATAAAATTAAAATATAGCTAAGTGCACAACAAAACAACCTTGGCAATGAATTCATGCATCAGCATATTTGACGAGCATATAAAAATGACAAAAACAAAAGATTATATTTCATGCGCTGCTTTGATATGCAGTTGTTCTGATTTAAAGCTTGCATTGCTTTGCTGAGTGTACTTGTTTATTTGTTTTTTGAGGAAAATGTACTGACTCAACACCTTGAACTGCACGAAAACGTGCAAGATAGTCGCGAGACCATTTTTCCCAAAAATCGTGTTTGACCTGTGACACAGCTTTCCATCTGGTTCCTAAGGATGACTTCATCTCCATGGCTCTTGCATCGACTTGTGACGTTACTTGGGCGCCAATACAAAAATTTCTGGGGTTAGTGTACTTAAATCATTAGGATCGTTTGACATGGGGCTGATTGGTCTCGGGTTTAGTATTGCCTCAATATCCACTACAATGGTTTCGAGCTCTTCATATGTGAGAGATGCCGATGCAACACTTCTTTGGAGCAGATTTCACGGCTGCTTCTCTGAGGGGCCCTGGGGGGATGAAATGAAAATGTATTCCTTTTCTATTACACTTGTTCATTATCTTTTCTTGAGCGTTGACTGAATTAATTTCTAGTGATAGTTAGTTTTTTGCTCCAAAAAAATTGGTTGCGTTGTCACTGTAAAGGTTTTGACAGTGCCCTCTTCGACCGATGAACCTTTTAAGGGCTTCGATGAACGCGCCAATTGAAAGATCGCTTACAATTTCTAAATGCACTGCCTTTGTAGCGAAGCAACAGAAGATAGCCAAATATGCCTTTGTTGGTCTCTTCCCGCGTAATTTATAGTGCACCCAAAGTGGTCCACAATGATCTACATCAACGTTGATAAATGGCTGTGCTGGCGTGACTCATTGCTGGTAAGTTTCATATGACTTGCTGTAACAGTTGTGGCCGCGTCCTGTAACATTGGACACAGTGGTGAACTATTGACTTTGCCATACTTGCTGCCTTGACAGGCCAAAACCGTTGTTGGTTTGGCCACAATGCATGTGATCGTCGTGTATTGATTGCATTATTAACCTTGTTATTGGATCAAACCTCAAAAATGGTTTGAGGCTGTATATTGGACAGTTTTTGTTCACTACACCATTCTTCTTTAAAGCTTGCATTTCTGTACTAAAATCTGCAATCTGCACAGTTCGTACAATCGCCTTTAGTGATTTGTCCAATTCTAGTGGAGCTAGAACCCATTAAGTTTGATGGAATTGCAATGTGCCTCGTGCAAGCTCGCCAAAGCGAATCAAGTAGCCTACAACTTGCTGAGGACTCTTAAATGAGTTACCATGATTGTTTGAATAGATCATGTTTTCTGCGTCACTTTTGGCTGTTATTAAAGCCTTGGGTGCTTTTCTTTTGCCTTCTTCTGTTGTTTTGGGTTTATTGCAGAATGGTTGAGGCCAAGTTGATTCGTTTCTTTGTAGCAAGAATGGCCCATAAGGCCATAAGGTGCATTCCATAAAGTTTCTTGGATCACATCAGAGATCTGCAACGAGTCGCAGTTTCGCATCAATGCGCCACTTACTCAAAACTGAGTATTAGTGAGTATAAATAGTTTCCAAAGCCGTATTCAGATGTAATTGATTCAAATCAAAGTGAATCACGCTATTGAATAATGAGCCACTTACTCAAAACTGAGTATAAATGAGTATAAGTAGTTTCCAAAGCATTATTCGGATGTGTTTGATTTAAAACAAAGTGAATCAAATTTTTGAATCATGAGCCCCTTACTCAAAAATGAGTATAAATAAATATAAGTAGTTTCGAAAGTAGTATTCATATTTGTTTCATTCAAAACAGCTCAAAGCTCATTGTTATTAGATTTTTTTATGTTTTGATTTAGAGTATTCGTAATATATTGAACTACTTAGAGTATAATAATCACCGTTGATACTTATTCTGTTCATGGCTGAACCTATAAAAATTATTTGTTTTGTTTTTCAAGTTTAGTACATGTTCTGGTTGTAATAGAGGGTTGCTGATTTCAAATCTTATGCCAAAATTTTTATATAATAATAAAATAATAATATAATAATAATCACCGTTGATACTTATTCTGTTCATGGCTGAACCTATAAAAATTATTTGTTTTGTTTTTCAAGTTTAGTACATGTTCTGGTTGTAATAGAGGGTCGCTGATTTCAAATCTTATGCCAAAATTTTTAGAATAATTTGATACTAGAGTGGACCCTGAAATGTTTTTTTTTTTGGTTTTTAGTATTACTTTATATTTTGAAAGTATAAGGGGGTCGCTGATTTCGAATCTGATGTCAGAATTTTAAAATTCAATATGGTTAATAGTGTTGCCACCTAAAATGTTTTTATTTTCACGAATTCGATGCTGGAGCAAGCACTAGGTAAAAATGGGTCGCTGAATCAAAATCCGTTGCCAGAATTTTAAAATTGTGTAATTTTTTTTATAACAGTATTGCCACCTACCAAAATGTATTTTAAAGAGTTTTAAACATGATTTAACAGTGTTAAGGGGGTCACTGACTTCGAATCTGATGTCAGAATTTTAAAATATAAGATGGTTAATAGTGTTGCCACCTCAAATTTTTTTTATTTTCACGAATTTGGTGCTGCAGCAAACACTAAGTAAAAATGGGTCGCTGAATCCGAATTCGTTGCCAGATGTCGAAAATTGTATAATTTTTTTATAATAGTGTTGCCATCTACTAAAATGTATTTTCAAGAGTTTTTAACGAGGTTTAAGCCGAGTAAATTTATAAAAGGCATTTGAATTACCTTCAACAAGTGCAGCAACTCCAAAAAACAAAGATCTTGAGCAAGCAAGAGCAGCAAACGGAGCTAAAGTAACCATTTTTGATGAACTGAAGTAAGAATTCTTACTCTAAAACAATCATCATAAACCGCTGTTATAACTTCACCTTCAAAGCAAACATCAAAGTGTTATAGAAAAACTAAAATAAACATAACAATTTTCACAATTGTTTAACTTTGAAGTCAATTGTTGAACTGAAAGCGTCAGTTATAATAAATATAACGTGTTCTATGCTTTTTTCGTAACAAACTGCCAAATTATTAAATTAAATTATTAAAAAAAAGAGTTGCTTTGGATGGGGAGGGGGTTGAAGACTTTATGACGAAGTGAGAAAAAGGGGAGGGGGGCTGCAGGAGTGGTCTAAAACAGGCCAAAAACATGTTATGTAATTTATGAGCAGCCTCTAACACTATTAAAAGGATTTCCTTGTGGTTGCTAGATAAGAAAACATAGCAAATGAACGTGCTTGGACGTCACATGTTTTATTTGTCGGAAACACTCGCATACCAGTTAATGATTGCTGCCTTACATAAAATTGGTGACAAGAGAAGAGAGAAACAAGCGTATATTAATATAGACACAGTAGATATCAAGCATCAATAAGTTTTTTGACGCATATTTTTTACCAATACCACACGAGACCGTTTAGATGAATTTTCCCAAAATCGGTGCGAGACGTTGGCCCAACAACTCGAATTATTTGTGCACTGAAGAAGTAGTCAACAATACGAAAATTTTTAATGATATTGCAGAGAGAGAGAGCAGTCGGTCAGTCTCGATTTAATGGAAAAATTACAAATAATGAAAAAGAAAAGCAAATAGTATAACAAGTTGCTAAACACAATCAAAAGTGTTTCCTTGTCAAGCAACCACAAAGAAATCCTTTTAATAGTGTTTTATGATAGTAAAATTTTCTTTAGATCTGAATTTTTATGAATTTTGTTTATTTTTTGCTTTTTTTTAAAATTAAAATTATTTCATCAAAAACGTAAGTTTCGATAAAAAGTAAACTTTGTGGATTATCTCGCTATTATTGCTATTTATTTTTACATTAACAAGTTCCATCAAGTTCGTGGCATCGGTTAAAACCACAAATTATAAAAAAAGAATTAAAATTTTAAGCTTAAATGGAGTGCAGGGGATTAAAGAACTAAATTTTTGCAAAGATTGATAATGGCATTTGATTATGCAATTAATTTTATTTTGGAATCGGTGGGTGTAGTTATTTTTAACGGAAATTTAATAACTTATAAAAGTAAATTTGGGAAACTCTATAAAAAGATACACTAAAAATGTTTTTTTGCAAAATTTCACAATTCTGATCCTATTAGTATCCTTCTTCATATTTACCTCCTAGTGCATGGATCATAAGAACTTCTTCATTTCAGTAAAAAAAAAACTCATCTAATAAGTTTACGTACGATACGAAGGAAGTAACGACATTTTTTCAAATTTCACAAAAAAAAAAGTGACGAATTTGAAATGATTCAGTTTTCATTTGTTTTTCTACTGAATAAGTTTGAGGTCATCCGTAAAATAAGATATATTTCAGTAAAAATATGTCAAAAAACAAAGGAAGCTTGTCTTAAAGTGCGAGAGCACATACACGCAGAGAAATTTTTCGTTTAGCACACCTGAAAAATTAGCCAATTATACTTCGTTTGTGAGCTGTAATAGCTGCAAACGAATATTCAGTTGTAACCAGGGATCGCTAACAAACCCTAAAGAAAAGTATTTTTGTGTTCTTTTTGTTTCTTCTTAAGACCACAACAAGTATTTTCTTTAATTTTGTTTTCGCTCTCCGATTCAAACAGTAACACAAACCGAAGCAAGCAGAGATGGAGAGAAAAGCAAAATGCAATGTTTTGTTTTTGAAGTAGAAAACACTTCCTCTCACTGTTATGCTTTTGAATCGCGGACACAAAAACAACGAAAGAAAACTACCTTTAGCGATCTTTTGCATGTTGCTGACGGCATACAGTGTCGCGGCTGCGGACAAGAGTCGAAAAATATTTTTTGTTGGAATTAAAAAAAACTAAGTATACTGAATTAGTTTGAAACAGGGGGGGGGGGGGGCGACCTTCACATAGCAACGTGTCTGACCGCCTCAACCTGGCGAGGCCAGCATTATCCATGTCGAGATCGTCTCAAGTCGACTCAAACCTCCACGTGGTGTTCCCTGGGCAACGGCAAACTGGCATCCGTCAGTTTGACGGCTAATTTGAGCGGCGGTTCACTCCATAGACCTTAAACATGGAATGTGCGCAGGGTTTGGGTCCCGCCACATTACTACTGCCTAATGAAAACTAAACCAGCCTCGGATAAAAACCCCAATTACGTTGACGACCACCGCAAACGAAAAACGGACAATGATTTACGGATATGCACCTGGAATGTCCGGACCCTTTATAGGGAAGGTGACATTATCCAACATGCGGAGGCCCTCAAAACAATAAAGGCTGACATCACCGCCATCAAGGAAATGCGATGGAAAGGGCAAGGATGCTCTAAACAAGCACACTGTGATATCTACTACAGATGCCATGCGGAGAGGCGCCAATTTGGATGTGGATTCGTTGTTAGCCGGAAACTACTCCACCTTGTTTCCCGGTTCACACCTGTGAACGAAAGATTGGCCACGATCCGCATCAAGGCAAAATTTTTCTATATTAGTTTTATTTGCGCGCACGCCCCGACGGAGGAAAAGGACGAAGCCGTCAAAGACGCTTTCTACGCTAGTCTTGAGGACGTATACGACCACCTTCCGGTCCATGACGTGAAAATAGTCCTCGGCGATTTTAATGCGAAAGTCAGAAGGGAAGGCATCTTTGGCCCCACTGTCGGTCAGTTCAGTCTTCATGAGACCTCCACGAACAACGGTCTAAGACTGATCGACTTGGCCCCGGCGCGAAACATGGTAGTTAAAGCACCAGATTTAAGCACCTCGACATCCACAAGGCCACCTGGCTGTCCCCGGATCACAAAACCAAATTGATCATGTTGTAATCGACGGAAGGCATGCCTCTAGTGTTCTAGATGTGCGTACATTTCGGGGGGTCAACATTGACTCCGACCATTATCTTGTTGCTGCCAAGATCCGCATGCGATTATGCAATGCGAAGAACATACGCACAGGAATACAAAGAAAGCTAGATGTCGCTAAGCTGCAATTACAACGGACTGCCGAAGCCTACTCCGCTCAACTCTCGGTTAAGCTCAACCAACCAACCTCTGGACCCGACGACGCCGACGGACTTTGGGCGCATATATCCCACTCCATGCGCGCTTTCGATGAAGAAGTCATTGGTTTCCGGCGCCAGCAACCTCGGAACCAATGCTATGATCAGGAGTGTTGCATCGCGACTGCAGTAAAAAACGCCGCATATAGAAAAACGCTGCTGTCAGCTGCAACGCGAGCCGTGCGAGAAAACTACCGCGAAAAGAGGAAGGAAGAGAGGCGCCTTTTCAGACGCAAGAAAAGAGAGCAGGAAAGCGTGAGCGTGAGGAACTAGAGGTATACCAGGGCAGCAAGAAGGATGCACGAAAATTCTATCAACAGGTTAAGCGTCTAACCCAAGGTTTCAAGCCCGAATCATCCACTTGTAGAAACGAAAATGGAGATCTGAAGACGGATACGTAGTGTGTGCTGAAATTGTGGAGACGGCACTTCTCCAATTAACTTACTGGCGACGATTCCACCAATGCCGCCCATGGAGAGCGCAGTTCAGAGCCACCAATCAACGATGACGGAGTGGAAGTACCACCACCTAGCCATGAAGAGGTTCGAGTTGCTATCCAACGACTCAAAAACAATAAAGCAGCGGTTGCTGACGGCCTGTCAGCTGAATTGTTTAAAACCGGTGGCGATGAATTGATAAGGCGCATGCACCAGCCCGACGATGGGAACCTTAGCGTACTGTGCCCTATACTTAAGAAAGGAGACCTAACAATCTGCGCAAGTTATAGAGGTATCAGTCTTATTTCCATCGCATATAAGGTTCTCTCAAGCGTACTGTGTGAAAGATTAAAGCCGATTACAAAAACACTGATTGGACCTTATCAGTGTGGCTTTCGACCTGGTAAGTCCACCATAGACCAGATTTTCACGCTACGACAAATCCTGGAGAAAACCCACGAAAATCAAATTGACACACACCATCTCTTTGTCGATTTTAAAGCTGCGTTCGATAGCCCGAGAAGGGATTGCCTATACGCAACAATGTCTGAGTTCGGTATACCTGCAAAATTGATCAGACTTTGCAGAATGACGTTGAGCAACACACGCAGCTCCGTCAAGGTAGGAAATGACCTCTCCGAAACCTTCAATACCGAAAGAGGTTTCAGGCAAGGCGATCCACTGTCTTGCGATCTCTTCAACATCATCATGGAGGGGATCGTACGAAAGGCCGGTGTGCATCGTAATGGCACCATTTTCTATAAAGGTGTCCAGCTCCTTGCGTACGCTGATGATATTGATATTGTTGGCAGAACCAAGAGAGATGTTACCGCTGCTTTCGCCGCTATCGAAAAGGAATCAGCCAAAGTGGGTTTGACGATAAATGAGGGTAAAACAAAGTATATGTTGTCTACAAACAAGGGAGCGCGGTGTTTAGACTCCCATGTTTCATCCGGCAGCTATAACTTTGAAGTAGTCAAGGAGTTTGTATACCTTGGCACCGCCATTAATACTAAATCAGCCTGAAGATAAAGCGAAGAACAATAATTGTTAATAGGTGCTACTACGGGCTCAGTAAGCAACTAAGTTCCAGAGCCCTCTCTCGATCGACAAAACTAACACTCTACAAGACGCTCGTTCTACCTGTGCTGCTTTATGGCGCGGAGGCATGGGTAGTTTCGCAAACTAAAAAGTTCTTCGCAAAATCTTCGGTCCTGTTCGTGTCGGTGATGACTATCGCATCCGAATGAACCACAAGCTGTATGAGCTCTACGATGACATTGACTTAGTTCGGCGTATAACTGTGCAGCGACTACGCTGGCTGGGTCATGTCTATCGTATGGACGACGAAGCTCCAGCGAAAAAGGTGCTCGAGGCGAGGGTCGCTGGTCAACGACGACGAGGGAGACCATGCCTCCGATGGATGGACCAGGCTGCGGAAGTCCTAACCGCACTTGGTGTATCCGATTGGAGAAGGCGCGCGCAAAGCAGAGGCGCCTGGCGAGAGCTGATGAGGTCGGCTGAAACCCGGACACGGGTTGTTACGACCACCTAAGTAAGTAAGTAAGTATACTGAATTACAGACAGCGATTATTCTCATCGTTTAAATATATATTTTTGGATCAATGAAGCAGGCTTTCTTCATCCAATTTAGAATACATTTTGTAAGTAAGAGAAATTGGCGATTTTAATTATGAATAACTTGAAATAATTACACTTACGTGTTATTTAACCCTAAACAATGAATTATTTAGTTTTGCTTTTTTTATGTTCTTAGTTATTTACTTCTAATAAAAAAAAATTTTTGTTATCAACAAATTTTAACTTAAAATTATCTAAAGAGTTTTATTTGTTTACATTCGTTGAAAAAAAACTGCTCAAAACTTATAATTCTTTTAGAATTTCCGTAACAAATTGAAGGCAACATTTGTTTCTTGTTGTGTTTGCGATCGTGACAACAAAATCAAAAAAACGAAATACATGTTGTGTTCGTATAACACCAACGCAATAGTTTTCTTTCCCTTTTTATTTTCTGCTCTCTTTGGTACGTATTTCTGTTTGTAGCAAAGAGCCAAACGTAAGAAGATAGTGATACTGTTTGCTTACGCAGCTGTAGGGCTGGTTTTTACGTACAGTTTGTTTCCAATCTCTGGTTGTAACTAACGAAAATATAGCGAAAATATCGAAAAAATAGAAAAAAATAGCAACGCAATTCGTTTTACTAAAAATAGCATTTTTATTGAATTTTAATATTCAAATTTTTATTTTATTATAAACATTTCTTCTAACACATAAATCCAATATGATTTGAAATAATTGATATTTATCTTCTGGTTTACTTCAATCATTGGAATTCGAACCCGGACTCGTCGATGTCTGGCTTACTATTTTTCAGTCGGCTAATATTCGCCTACTGCTGCTGCTTGGAGTTCAATTGTATTGAAGTAAAGTTACACAATTTTTTTCCGTTTACGGCAAAAGTTAAACATTTGTCATGTACAGAAGCTTGACAGAAGCCCGACAAAGATGAAAACTTTCTACCAGATTTTAGTGGTGGCCGTGGCATAGTGGTTAACGTGCTTGATTTGTATGCGAAACAGCCTAGGTTCGAGTCCCCAGCTGACACAAATTTGTTTTTCGTCTTTTTGCTTGGTTTTATTAGAAATTGAATTGAATTGAATTGAATTGAATTGAATTGAAATAGAAATAGAAATTGAATAGAAATAGAATGCAACAAAAAAATTCTTTATTTGCCGCAATTAAAAAGTTGCACGCGCTTATAACAAACGAAATTTTTTTCCTGTAACTAAATAACCCGTTTTCCGCAACTTTTTCCGTTGCGTAAATGTTTTTTTTCTCTGCGTGTAACATTAAAAAAAGAGAGCAATTCTTTGAGCTCTGTTGCAAAAAGTATTGGTTGTTCAAATCAGCAGTGCAAACAATAATAAAAAACAGTTTTGAATCAAAATCTTTAACTAGCAAAGCTGGAAGTGGTCGCCCACCTGACATTCCTCAAAGAGTTGAGAAATATATTAGAAAAGTTGTGGCTAAAAATCGAAAAACAACAGCTATAAAAGTTTGAAATATCTCGGAAACTAACCACAGTGTTAATGTGTATTTCGAAATAGCTTGAAGTGTTTTGAGAGAAAAGGGGTTTTATAGCCAAGTTCCGAGAAAAAAAAAACAATCATCTGCCACGTTTAGAACAAGAAGCTACTCGACTTTGCACTATAGTGCACCGACAAATCGACAGATTTCTGGACGAATGTTGTTCAGCGTTGAGAATAAGCACAATTTATTCGGCTGCGATAGCAAACAAAATATATGGTGCAAAACAAATGACAAACTGCAACCGAAAAAACATTTTCCAACTATGCAGCGTGTCAAAAGTTCGGTCATGGTGAGGGGCTGTATGTCGCCGAATGGGGTCAAAACCTTCAGTTTGTGGAAAAATATGTATCGCTTTGTTTATTAGAACATCTTGAAAAACAGTTTGAAAAAATCCGGAAGCAAATCGGGTCTCAGTGGCGCCTGGTATTTCCAACAGGACAATGATAATAGCGGCCGTAGCGTAGTGGGTAGAGTGTGTGGCCCATACGCCAGAGAACCCTGGTTCAAATCCCATCTGACTCAAACATTTTTTCAGTTGAATTAATTTTTCTGTTCAGCCGTCAACTCTCTGCAGATAATGGCAAACCTCAGAGAGTAAAAACTGTCATGAAAAGCTTTTTGAGAACATAAGCTGTTCGGAGTCGACATAAAGCATGAAGGTCCAGTTCTCGACCATTTGTGATCATAAGAAGCTCGGTTAAAGTCCTTTCAAGGTCTGAAATGGTAATTTCGTTTTTTTTTGAAGCGAAGCTTTTTACGCCCCGATCTCTGATTTGCTTGGAGTGAAATCTGAAAAATTTTCGACAGATTTTTTCTTAGAATTTTATATGGTTTCTTGTTTCTGTGTTTTTTACAACAAGACAATTGAATATAACAAATATAAAAAAGCATTTCTTCGCCTGCCGTGGGGATTCGAACCCGTAAACCTTTGGTTGGAAGTTCTATACTCCATCCATTGATCCAAACACCTTCTTAATACTGATGCATTGATTCAGTATTAACAGCAACTGAAGCTATGTTGCAGTACAAACAATAATCTATTAATGTAATTGTGTGGTTTGGGTAGCTGCTTAGCCACTTGCTGCAAGAGTTGATTAATAGATTTTTATGGTTTGGGTAGCTGCTAAACCACTTGCTACAAGAATCATCTTTTCCACAATTGTGGTAAATTTAGCACTTTTTTAGTTTCTCCACTTATATCACCCACTATTTGCATTTTTTCAAAATCTATATATTTATATAAAAATTATTGCATTATAATTAAAATATTAGAAATTATATTGCATATATTTTATTTTTATAGAAATTTTATTGCATATATTTTATTTATTATTACATTTAATATATTATTTTAGAACTGTTTTAAGAATATTATATGAGAATTATTTGCAATAAAACTAATTCAGCGTGAAAAAACTTACTTTATGGCATACTTCTTATGATTTGTTTTGCTGTAGGACTTCAGTCGAATTTTTCCTTAAGAAGAAAAATATATTCCAAAGTTTTTTAAAATTACCACTCATTTTAGACTCAACCTACCACTATTTAAAATTTGCAAGTGACAACACTGGTCATCATCCTCAGTTTGCTAGTGCCATCTGTTAGCGCCATCAACTGTTAACATAGCTCCAGTTATATATTTTATATTAAATCAACGTCAAAATTTAACAGAGTTCTTTGGATCGGTGGAAACAGTGTTGACTTATTAATCAGTGGGTCATGGGATCGATCCTCACGGTGGGCAAAGTAATACTTTTTTTTCTGATGTGAATGCGTTTATGCTGTTGTTGGTACATACTTTTGTTTTGTTTTTGATTAGTGCGAAGGAAAACAATTGGAATAACAATTGCGCACAAGTGCGTTGATATAAAAATGACAGTAACATAAAAAGCTTCGCTTCTCTCGTGTGTCCAACGACGCACCTGTGTTTTTTTTTTAGATACAGTGGTTGCAACTTACCCCTTTTTCATAAAATCGCTCTCTCGACTTCAAATGTTACTCGCACTGTGATAGAAGAAGTGTGTTAGAACATAAGAACAAGCATCAAGAAAAATAAGCATCAAGAAGAACAAGCAAATGCCAATTTGTCGTTGTTTGTTTGCTTATGTCGTGCGATAAAAAATAAGTTTACAAATTGTTAAATATCAATATATATAAAAACATAAATAAATATAAAATATCAAGTTAAAATTTGCGCCGTTTGCGTTTGTAACAAGTTAAAATTGGCGGTGTTGGTTTTGATAGGCAATCAGCTGTTTTCGTGCTTGAAGTCGCTAGAAGTCGTTTCCGTTCCTTTGACACTATCCTAAATTTTAATTTTACTCTCTCATATTGGACTTTACTCGACTTTTACTTGAAAATGTGTACGGAAACAGACCGAATAACAACACACAAGGCAAACGAAGCCATACGAATGGGACCCGAGCACTTACGAACAAATACGAACCCGCTCCTCGTTGCTCCCTGGGTTAGAACCACCATATCGTACCTACTCACCAGTAGACCACAATATTTAAATTTTGGTGGTGTGCTGCAATACCGCGTATGCGTCACTTGCAAAACCACGTATATTACAAAAGGGCCAAAATTGTCATTTGACTTTTAATTCAATATGATTTAATTAATATGCATTAAATATTTTTTGCATTAAGGTATTTTGCATTAAATGCTTATTTGAGAAAAAATCAAATATCTATTTTCAATAAATGTTTAGTTCGGTTGAAAATCCATTTAACTGAACTCCTTCAACTGCACTCCTGTAAAATTTTCCTATAACCGTATGTGTGTATGCGCAAGTGGCGGATACGCGGCAAGCACGCGTAACAATATGTACTGTAAAACTGAAAAGAGAATTTTTTAAAATTTTTTCTTCTCCCTTTGCCAAATCGTATCTCCATGAGTTGAGGATGACATGAATTGTCACATCAACAATGCATTAATGCTAGTCATTTAAAAAGACATTTTAAACTGAATTAATATTTCCCTCCGTATCCGCGTATTTAATTTCAAAAGTCGATATCCTTCTATCAGGGTTATGTTAGGGTTAGGGTATACTTCGGTAAAATATATCGAAAAAATCGATATGTTTTAAAATTGATCACAATGTTATCGTTTTCAAAATGTGTTTTTTCGCAAAAAAATTTTGAATTTTTTTAATGTTCCCATATAAAATGATAACATTATGTTTTTTTTGATAAAATTTGTTTTAAGCTATTTTTTTATCACAATGTTTTCAATTTAAAGACAATTTGTGATCAAAAATTAGCTTATAACAAATTTCATCAAAATAACATAATGTTATCAATTTATATGTAAATATTTAAAAAATGAAAAAATTTTTAAGTTATGTGTTTATATAACTCCAATAATTTTTCAATTATTAAAGGTTATATTTTATCGAGCTCAAGGTCAATGTTGCTTTCCGAAGAAAACAACTGAAGGAAAAACAACCAACAACAACAATACCCTCCTATATAGAGTATCAATCACATAGCAGACTAGACAGCTGTTTCGTTGGTAGCTACACCAACTCATCAGTAGCCTTTTTTCGCGATTCTTGCTGTGATCCACAAGCTCTTCATTTTCTACTTGTTTTACGAATGCAATTAGTAAATTACCCTAAATTGCGGTACAAGAATACAAATGATATGAAAGCAGCCTAAAGTTCTTCTAATTTGTGAAGCATACTTTAAGGAAAGTATGTTCTATTATTCGAAGATGGATCAAAGCTTTCCTGAATACTCAACGATTTTGTTGTGCTAGTTGTTGTTGCTCTTCTATTTCACAGTCGATCTTAGCTTCAGCAGTTAGCTGATATTAAACTATGACGACATGAAGATTTGTTTCTTTTGAAAACTTAGATTTTTAATTTATTGTGTGTAAACACACACAAATAATCATCTTTTCAACGGCAATTTAAGTATAAATATAAACATATAAATATAAACACATAACTTTAAACTTATGAAAGAAGGTCGTAATTTAATTTACAACATTTAAGTTATGTGTTTATATAAATATAAACTTATGAACTTATGAAAGAAGGTCGTAATTAATTTACAAATAAAATGAAAAAATTTTATATGAAAAAATACAATTTCAAAATGATAACATTGTGATCAATTTTAAAACATATCAATTTTTTTTTGGTGTACATTTCAAATTCTGCAGGGTGTCCCGCAATTGAGTGCAAATATTAACGGAGGTGAAAGGTTATGTCGAACTGAGGAAAAAATCGTATGGGAAGGGAGGGGGGGGGGGGGTCTATTTTCTTATTCTTAAGAGCTACAAGGTTAATTAATACTTCACGCCTTTGCTTTACGTTATTGTTTCTTGCAGGAAAACTAACTTACACAAAACTTATTTGGAAAGCTCATTGCAAAGGCAATAAAATCACCTTTCTAACGGTATACCAACAAATCCCACCGACTTAACCGTTACCGGGTTGTGCTCGTGTAAAGATGAAATAAATCGGTTGAAACTAGCAAATTTCAACTTTGAGTGCAAATTTCTCAGAATTTTGCATAATAAATTAATTTTCTTTTTTAGAATCAATTTTGTAATTTATGCAATTCTCTTTTCAATGACAACAAAATTATAAACATAGCTTTAGAAATAAAAAAGTTGGCTGTACAAAAAAATTATACTTATTAGAATATAATTATAAATAATGACATTCAATTAGTTATTCAGTATATAATATCATTGTTTTCTAATAAGTATAATTTTTTTAGTACAGCCAACTTTTTTGTTTTTTGAGATATGTTTATGTTTTTGGTGTCATTGAAAGGAAAATTGGATAAATTACAAAATTGATCTTAAAAAACAATTTTAATTTATTACGAGAACTTCTGATTTGCACTCAAAGTTGAAATTTAGTAGTTTCAACCGATTGATTTTATCCTAACACGAGCACAGCTCGGTAACGGTTAAGTCGGTGGGGTACTGTATAATTATTTAGAGACCGTTCCTCATTTCGGTAAGGACTTAATGTGATATTTGTTTAGAATTGGTTTGGCGTATATGGCAATTTAACACATTTTTTATCTTACCTGGAAACATGCGACATAATTTTTTTTAAGTCCTATGGAGAAACTATTACATACGACATTTAATTACTGAATTTTATAATAAGTTGCCACATACGATAAAATAATGCCTCTGAATCTCGGTAACGACTTAAGATATCAAAGAACTGACCACGCCAAACGAAGGAGACACCCTCAATACATTCGGAACATATTCTAACTCAAAACCGATAAAAGGCCACATACGAAACTTAATTTCTCAGGCGACGAAATGCCTTTAAACTGTCACAAAACATGCTTTAAAAAAATATAAACAAATTGAAGTAGCTTGATTTGTTTTATTTAGTTTTGCAGCACTTAGAGGCATTCTCATTCTAAAAAACAAAATTCTTTAAAAATTTATTATAAAGTGCTCAACAATATTATATATTTTATTATATACTAGCAGTACGCAGTGATCCGCGGCTTTGCCATGGTTCCAGTAACCATACTTATTTGTAGACGGTTAAAGGGGGTGTGGCAAACATTTTATCCCACAAACCATCTCGTGCTCGAAAACAATCTACTGCCAAAATTTCAGTGCAATCGGCCAGAAGTTTTGGAGTCTTAGTAATTTCTTAAAAGTAGGCGTAATTATAGTGCCACCACGCAAATTTTTAGTACAGTTGCCGATGGTAAACACTCAATTTAATTTGACAAATTCCAGTCTTATACGACCAAAAACGTCTAACATATAGCATTTTCATTGATTTGTAGGCGGTAAAAGGGCGTGGAAACCCATTTTTTGGTACGACTGCCGAAACGAACTGTAAATGTCACTACTGAAAATTAATTTTAATAGTTAAAACACTACTGTTTTAGAAAAGAACTAAAAAAAAAATCGAATTAAGAATTTCCGACGAATCGCTTGTACAAAAACGATTAAATACAAAATCTTTATTTGGATAAGGCCGAACTTTAGGATACATACATATATAAAAATTACATTTCAAAAGAGAGGGAGTGAGAAGCAGTCCCACATAATAAAAACTAATGCAAATCAGCCGCTGTACAGAAGGTACAAAGCTGTCCTAAGTTGACCAACAAATATAAGTTTACATTCGTAAACATGCCACCCGCCTTGCATGAATGCAACCACCAGACTCCTTGTCCGGTCAAAATCCATCCGAAGATGGAGCTTTGGGCAAACGGCATACCTACGTCGATATCCAGGCGTATATAAACGGGCGATGATCGGTAGAAGAGCGGATCGGCTAAGTTGATGTTCGGGAAACTCTGCTGAATCCGCTCGTCCAGATCCCTCGATGGAGTGACGACCTTCAACCGCCGCTCGAGCCTAGCTGTCGTTTCAATTCTCTGATTGGCGCCGTACTGGCCATGCAGGACCAAGGTGCACATTAGACCGTATCGCAAAAAAAAAGTTCGCCGTACACCTTCTATTCTGAAGCATTTATGCAAGTTAATTTCGAAAATTTTTTTTTTTTTTTTGACCGAACGTAGGGGTCGCGCATTTACATTTTTGTTTATATCTTCGTCATTTAACGTCAGATTTTAAAGTATGTTATATCAAAGTTTTTGTCTTGAGGAGACCAATATTATTGTTTCAAAGGTCATTGACCTCAGACCCCCCATTCTAGTACTTACTCACCAGATCTCAGTTCCTACCATGCTAACATGCCACCCTGATTTCAGAAAAAAATCTCGCAAAAAATGTGTAAACTTTTGTCAAGGAAGTATATCGATTGTTTCAGTGCAAATATTTTTAAAAATTTTTTTAATTTTCTTTGACGAAATTAGGTTATTTTTACACTGGTGTATATCTTAAAGGGCTTAGAGCTAGCTTGAATTGCAATTTTAAGACAAAAGGCTATTCATAATCAAAAATTAACAAATGAAATAAAACTTTATTGAATTCAGAAACCATTGGAAAACCTATGATTTTTGATCTTTTGAAAAACCTCCATAAAATTTAAAAGCAACAAAGTTTTTGCTGTATTAGAAATTTTGTACAGACAGTTGACTTAACAAATATTACAGCAACAACAACAATAATGATCCAATATAATACCCTTACCCTTTTTGAAAAAGCATCCAGCTTTCGACTTCGATCACTATTTTGTTGCAAATACAATAAAAAATTAATCACATCGCGCTCCGTTGGCAACTGTGTATTATTAAATTTATTCACAATAAAAGACATTTTTTATTTTTTAGGTCGTGAAATTTAAATACACAAAACACATTTGATAATTATAACCAAGATTTATAGCCCGAACACAATTCACGCAACGAGCGACTAGCGCCAATTGTCAAATTTTTTTACACGTATTTCTTATGAGACGACTTTTTGGAGACTTTTTGATGATGTCAAAGTGTGTGGTGGTGCTGCCACTTATTTTTTTTGCTTGCTTTATTTTGGGACAAACACTTTGAGAGGGAGTTTTAAAATCGGGTAAAAGGGATACAAATATGAAAAATCCCATCAATCGTGCATATTAAAATGCATTTCGCAGACTTTTTCCGAAGACTTCAATTCCAATCCACAAGAGTCTTTCTACCTTTTCCTACATAGTTCATTTCTGGGAACCTTGAAAAAACTTAAATTTTCTTTGTTCCAAGTACAGCGGCAAATAGCACAGCTTCTAGAAATTTTCTTTAATTTAATGTATATTTTTTTAGCACTGCACTGAATTATTTTGGTTATCACACTAGACGCGTCTTGTAGATTGAAGGCAATAAGAAAGTAGAAATTTACCATTGGATTTTGCAATGGATTATAATATAAAGAATGGCATCACTGTATTTTGTGATTTTGGTAGCACCAGTTGGTCTATTTCAGAGATGTTGTGGCTAGGAGTGTTTTTAAATTGCAATTCAAGGTAGCTCTAAGCCCTTTAAGATATACTCCAGTGTAAAAATAACCTAATTTCGTCAAAGAAAATTAAAAAAATTTTTAAAAATATTTGCACTGAAACAATCGATATACTTCCTTCACAAAAGTTTACACATTTTTTGCGAGCTTTTTTTTTCTGAAATCAGGGGGGCATGTTAGCATGGTAGGAACTGAGATCTGGTGAGTAAGTACTATAACGGGGGGTCTGAGGTCAATGACCTTTGGAACAATAATATTAGTCTCCTCGAGACAAAAACTTTGATATAACATACTTAAAAATCCGACGTCAAATGACGAAGTTATAAACAAAAATGTAAATGCGCGACCCCTACGTTCGGTCAAAAAAAAAAAGCATTTTTTTTTCGAAAACAACAGACAAAAATGCTTCAGATTCGAAGGTTTACGGCGAACTTTTTTTTTCCCCCCTATAACGTGATACGCTCTAGTGCACATGTCGCACACAGACATCCCTCTGGAGACCGTAAGCACCATGACAGTGGGAAGCAGCGAAACGAGGTGTTGATAGGGCATCACTGGCGGCCTTTCATGTGGTGATCGTTTCTGGAAGTCGTCCCTAGCCGAAGACGCATGTGGTGCTATCGACCGCGATCGTGTTTGCGCTGGAGACTGCTTCGGGAAACGGTTCCTTGTCACAGACGCTGTTGGTGCATGCGACTGCGGTCTTCTAGAGGAGGTGGACCACTGCGGGAAAGAGTCCCTAGCCGATGACGCTGGTTGGTCAATCGACGGTGGTCGCTTATAGGAGTTGGATCACTTCGGGAAAGAGTCCCTAGGCGAGGACGCTAGCTGGTCAATCGCCCGTGGTCTCTTGGCTTTAGAGTGCTTAACGCGAGGTCTGCGAGAATGCGATCTGCTGGTTCGCACTCGTGAACGCGAATGCAGCAAGCTATGATGGTCGTCTCCACAATGACGACACCGATGAGAGCTGCGGCACTCCTTCCGCATGTGTGAAGCTGAGAGGAATTTTGAGCAGTAGAAATACATTAGTACTGCTCTCAACCGCTCCTCGAGATTCATTGGCAGAAACTTGGCGCACGCTGACAGGATAGGCTCCAACGAGCATACACGGCACATCGGTGGCAACTTGGAGTTGTCGCGGTTAACAACGCAGGCCACGCTTTGCGGAGTGCTCCTGCCTGCACTGGATATCGGTTCAACCACGGGTGGAGCGATAGCGACGACTTCTTCAGGCCCGACAGCGATGGAAGCGATAGGGCTGGGGACAGGGGTGCGTTCACGCACAGTCTCAACTTCGCTGACAACCATCTCCGTGTCGGTTTGAGGCAGGAGATCTTTAAGAAGTGCGGCAAAAAACACAAAAAAAGGGTATAATTAAAAGAAAACATCATTGTTGCTACGTGGTTGGAAGTGCAACGAGCTTAACTATGGGTCGCGTGATGCAACCTCTCTCGGTTCGAATGTCGGCAACCCGAATTCGCTTCTCACTGCCCTGATAAATACGTATGACCCTGTCTTCTTTGACGACCACAAGGTCATCGACAGAGAAGTCCTTCTGAGGAGTTTTCCACTTACCACGTTTATGCATCTCTTTTAGGTACTGATTCTTCCATCTGCTACAAAAGTGTGGATGCATAGCCTTGACTCGTTGCCATCGATTGACAATAGTCAAGGGTTGATCAGCTATCTCTGGTTCGGCTGGGGCTAGCAGAGGACCGCCGATCAGGAAATGACCGGGAGTAAGAGATTGAAGATCGCAAGGATCCTCAGACATAGCGGTAAGTGGCCGCAAATTAAGGCACGATTCGACTTTATTCAGCAAAGTTGTAATCTTTTTAAAATGTGTTTTGAAACTCTTGACTCCAGCTTCCCAAAGGCTACCCATATGGGGAGCACCAGCTGGAATAAAGTACCAAGCAAGGTGTTGGCAAGCGTGCTGAGCAAGAGCCTTCATAAAGGTAGTAAAATCTTTTTTCGAAATGTAATAAATGTAAATCATGTAATAACAATAGAGTTCAGCTACTACAGCTATATCGAACTTCCTCAGCATTAACCCATCTAAAGCCACTACCAAGTAATCATTGAAAAATATCAATGTTATGGATACCCGTGACCACAAACAAGTTAATGTGGGAAAAATTTCCCACCAATAAATGGGTTCGGCTCAGGGACAACACAAGACGTAACAACTAACCATGCGTATACATAGATCTATTTACACAACTAATTTTAATCTACTTTTTAGTTGACCTTTTGGCAAATTAACATCAAAAACGCTACAATTGTTAACAAAGGAACTCATGCGACTTAAAGGAGCAGTAGCCATATAATTTGTTCTACTAAATGGCAAATAAATTAAGTTGTTAGCGTTTCTACTGCTTGTACGGTTAGTGTTAAAATTTATGTGAGAAAGAAGTTCTGGAGAATCGAATACACCTGTTATGAGCTGGTGTAAATATACGATATCTGCCGATTTCCTTCGATCACCTAAAGACTGCATTTTTAATAGTTTTAAACGATCCTCATAAGGAGGAAGGTCTAATAGGTCAGTTCCACTTAAGCCCCTTAGAGCAAACTGAACAAAACGTTTTTGGATTCTTTCTATTCGATCAACATGCACATTGTAACTTGGGGGCCAAACTTGACTTGCATACTCTAAGTGAGGCGCACGATTGCATAATACAACGTTGTAGTTGTAATCATGCTATCAAATTCTTTGGCTGTAGATAATGCAGATATTAGCTGATTTCTAGCTTCAATTGCACCATCTTCATCATGGGCTCCAGCCAGAGCACCATCGACATATATAAAATGTCGGAAGATTTGAGCAGCAAGAGGAAATTGGGTCTGCACATCATCTGCCAAGTGAAGCGTGGTTCTCTTGGCTGGGAATGGTGCACAATTTACCCCAAAAGTCACAGTTTTTAGTTCGAAATCTTGAATTCCCTCATAAGAAGCATTTCTGTGCAGGATTCGTTGGTAAGAAGAGTGCTTTGGATCAACAAGTTGGATGTCACCATTGAATACGTATTTAAAGAATGGCCATTTTAGGATCAAAAGTGTTAAATCTGCTTGGAGAACGGGTCCTGCGTGCAAGACCTCGTTTAAACTGGCACCATTTGAGGATGCACTCGATGCCTTAAATACGACACGAAACTTCGTTGTAGTACTCTCTGGTTTTAATACTGCGTGGTGCGGTAAATAGTAGTGAGATGGAGAACTTTCGAACTTTGGTGGCGACACTTTCTTCATATGATCCCGCTTTAAATGCTCTTGAAGCACTTCATCATACTGTGACTTGAGCTCAGGATTTTTTATCAATCGAATTTCACCTTTAATGAATTGCTTAAAGGCGATGCTTCGAAAGAATCCTAATCTAGTTTTATTTGGAAAAGTATTTTTGAAAGGTAAGGTAACTATATACGTTCCTTGAGCATCACGTTTGGTAGTTTTCCTCACACAACTGATCAAACTCCGTTATAAATTGCTTCTTTGGAAGTTCCTCCAACTCCCAAAAACGTGCAAACTGCTGATCGATCGCAATGTCGTTATAAAACAGTAGAGTAGCTATGAGAGTTCTGCAGAAAAATCGCATGGGGTCTTACATATGCCCTAAAAATTCACAAAATTGTGTGAAGCAGCGCAGTCGGCGTTCTCTGCCCGCAGCGTCCTATTGTAGCGCTCAGTGTAGCTGAGTGATCACCAGTGATGGTGACCACAACTAGGCGGCATCTCAGCGGTGATATCTCGGTGTCACATGATGTAGGGTGCCAGAGTGATAGTAGGGTTGAAGCATGTTGTTGCTGTTGTCGACTTCGCTAACCGCAGTAGTGTTATTGTTGTTAAAGGAATTTAGATAAGGATGGTGGCGGTTCCAGCGTGTATGTCGACTGACGGGACGACGTGTGAGTTGGACAGACGATTTGGTAAATTGAAGATAAGTGCGGCAACAGCAGCAGCAGCAGTTTGGGTTGACTAACGGAAAGTCAAAGTATGAAATCGGCGGCGTGGGGCTATGAATTTATAATTGCTATTTAAATCTAAGAAGGGCATTTACGTTAGGTGTAGACAAAGGCGCTGTGGGGGTGGGGGCTATGAGCAAGTTGAGCTGGCGATCGAGAGCGTCAACGTAACCTTGAACTTGTGAATACAAACCATGACCATACTTAACTGTGGTGATTATGAGCAAATCAAGCTGGCGATCGAGAGCGTTACCATAACCTTCAGCTTGTAAATACAAACCATAACCATACTCAACTATGTTGATATAAATAAAACAAAAACGAGTCGATTTATTCATTTGTATTTTTTACTTTTATTTTTTGTTTAATTAAATTTACATATATATCTGAATTTATTGCTTAATATATTTTTATAAATCTTATATATAGACATCTTATTTGAAGTTAAATCTATAATATTAAAATGACCCCACGGTAAAGTTTCAACACTATTAGCAATCAAAAATCGTTTATCGTCATGTGGACTGAGCGTGAGTTTTAATTGTGTAATTGTAGTAACTTCATGTTTTTGTGATTGTATTAAATTTTTGCTGAACTACTTTTTCAACATCGTTTTTAAAAACGAGTGGATTTATTCATTTGTATTTTTTACTTTTATTTTTTATTTAATTGAATCTACATATATTTCTTAATTTACTACTTAATATATTTTTTAGAAATCTTAAATATATACATCTTATTTTAAGTTAAATCTATAAAATTAAAATGACCCCACGGTAAAGTTTCAACACTATTAGCAATCAAAAATCGTTTATCGTCATGTGGACTGAGCGCGATTTTTGATTGCGTAATTGTAGTAACTTCATGTTTACGTGATTGTATTAAATTTTGCTGAACCACTTTTTCGACATCGTTTTTGAGGCAATCAACATAGTCATTAAATGTTAGTTTAGTTTTGACTATGTTTCTTTTAGCCCCTTTTGATTTTTTTATTGCATCTTCACCCTCTACACGTACTGCATACATTTTAGAGCGAAGCCCAACAAATTCAGTCATAATACGACCATTATTCTCATCTTTCATGAGTTCCAACACTTTTTTATTGACTTGAGGAATACCCCACACGTTTTCGGTTGGATAGTCACTAGTATCAAAGTGTCACTAGTATCAAAGTCACCTCATAAATTAATGAATCGGTATCTGTATAGCATATGGTACAATCACCACCAAATTGGGGTACCATGTATCCATAGTGAAAATCGTAAATGGTTGTTTTAGCCGAGTCTAAAATACACATACCGACATATATAGGCTTATTAAAAAATATTTCGGTCTTATTTAACTCAATGGCCATTCGATTTTCCCCAAATATTGTTGAGGCTTTAAACTCAGGCTTAGCAATAAGGGCTTGAGCTCCATATCGACCAAACCAACGCGTTACCAATTTGACAATACTATGTATCCGGACGTTTTCCAGTATTTTGCCAAACACTGCATAATTTATGAGTTTGAAAAGGTTCTTCTCAAACTCATTTTTAGCAGCTGTACGTAGAAATGTATTTAAATCGATATAGGATTTCAACCAGAATTCAAATTTTCAAATTTCAGAATTTTATAAATTTTAATCAATCTTAACACATATCTCAAAGCCTGTTTTAGATTCCGATAGTAGATGATATATCTTTCCTTACCATCTAAAGTTGCTAGTAGCTTTTTCTGTTTCGATCCAGGTGGTGCGATATGTTCTGAGCAAAACGGGAGATCTTTATGGTGGTAATGGAGATCGCTTGGATAGTCCAAATCTACCTCAAGAATATATCCAATATCGGAATCATCAGCTATAGCCTCAACATTAAAATTTAGGCAATCTAACACCCAATGAAACTCACTGTGTGGGAGAAATTGCGACATAGCCCATCCATATTGGTTATTGACGTCATTGTACATTAAGTACTTGGAAGATTGGGATGCATCATAATCTGCCATGTATTTATTATTAGCCTTCGTGTATCGCTTAGTGCACTGACTTAGACCTCCGCGAATACCCCGCTCTACAAACATAAGCAAATCAATATCGGTCAATAGCTCTAGGGCTATATTGGTATGTGTAAGCATTGCATCCCATGTAAAGCCAGGCAGAGCGAAATAGTGTGCAGGATCTAACCCATATGTTTTAATACAGCTTGAGCGAAATTGCTCAAAAACATCGGCCAATAAAAGTACATCTGTTTTTAGATAAATATCTGAATATTCACCTAAATTATTTATATTAATTTCAACCCAAACTTTCTGTGCATGCGCGTAATCGTCTGGGCTGATAACTGCATCATTGAGTTTATTATAAAAATTTTCAATATCGGGAAGAGATGTTTCTAAAAATTTAGCAGCGTCATCACAGTAATCGTATGGGAAAACACCCTTACGTGTCAACAAATTAATTGCGCGTCGGTTAAATTTTGAAACTGAGATTTTAAAATTGGGTAAATATTCAAATATGAAGCTAATGTGTCTAAGCTACTCGCCATGAATCTACAAAAATCAATAAACCGATATCGAATTATGTATTCATCTAAGCGCTTAGTAAATGATATGTAGCGTTCTTTGTTTATTGGCAGAAGATCAATACGCCCCTTCAAGTCTTTGGCCAAATTCTTGAAGATAAAGTGCGAGTCATAACCGGAGAGAATATGAAAGATTATTGGAATTGTGTGGGTATCCTTAAAGTTAATATTGCACCCCACATGTGCCGGCCCTCGATAAATACCTGTCAGATGACAATGATCACGTACTTTCGCATCATCACTAAATGGTTTTTCACATACATGGCATATGCTAGGGGACGCGAAACTCTGAATTTGTTGGACAGACATTTGCTCCATGGGTAAAGGACAAAGAAACACCGTTTCAACATCTTCGGCAAATTGATCCAATTCCAAAACGAACCATTTAATACAGTCTTCACCACGATAGCTTTTAAAAAACGATAAAGTTCGGTCATATGCACACTTAACATAAAAGCCTACACTACGTGGTATATGCTTTTGGTATGAATATCCAACATCAGATTTTGATAAAATACATTCCAAGTCAGCATATACCACAAATGGGGACATTATTTTATTACTAAAGTTTTTAAAATTTACATACTTTTCCTTTTCAGTTGGCATCCTTATTTTGCAATTGTTTATTTTAGTACAATCCGCAGTATGTTGCTCCAGCTTGATTGCAGAGTGGAAATAGTGAAGGCATCTATCGCAGAAATATATGGCTCCACGATGTGCAGATACTTGGCTTGACAAAAGCCGCGAAAGATTTTTTATTCAAACATAATGATATGTAATTGATACATCATCATCATCATCATCACCAGCATACACATCGACCGCGCCAGCATCAGCATTGTCCTCATCAACATCATCATAATATTTGCTCTGGATCATGAGCACGTTTAGGTGGGAATCCTTTTTGTCTTTGGTCAAATAAGAGGGTAAAACAATGAACTTTCCTCTATTTTGACGTAAAATGTAGATATTGATGGACACACTGTTTTGCCACTCAAATCTGGGGACCTGCTTTACAGTTACCGGAAATGTAATGTCAACTAAATTAAGGTGGTCACGGTAATGCGGGTATGCTGACATATAATCAGCATATCCATTCCTAGCTGGGTATAGAGCAGATATAACGGCCCAAGCAAAGCATGCATTGTCATCGTTTTTAACATTAATGCATGCTTTCTTGTTATAGATCTGTGTTGGCAGCGGAATATATGAGGATCCTAGCTGTGGTGTAAATTTGTTGATGTTGACAGCCAAGTTTACAATTGCCGTCAACGCCCACCCGCTATCTCGTTCTTGAAACTCTTTCTTAGGATAACATTTTGGATATGCTCCATAAACCAAACACAAATATCCGTCTCCCGATAAATAGCAGCATTTTTAGTGTTCATGAATTTCAAGTCACTTATTTCCTCATTGGATTTTATGACCCGAAATTCACCACAAAATATCGCATTTACCTTAAGGAACCCGAATTTCGTTAATGCTTTTTTTATGATACGCTGGAAGAGCTTGACACAATCCTCCAAGAAATACTTGAGATCTTTATGGTTGACATTGATTATAACTCCAGTACATACTCTGAAAATGAAATTATTCAATTTAAATAATTTAATAGTTTAATTTTAGAATTTAAATTACTCTGATTTAATTAAGAAATAACATTAATAAAAATAAATAAATTAATTACACTTACCGTCCACTGAATGTCGATTCGATATCCTTCCATATAATGCGGGTAGAGGGCCAGTTCTTTCTATTGAGCGTTCGGGAAAGGCCCGCACCAGTGGTAGAGTTGAGTTTCTTTAGCTGGGTGTGGTAACCTTGAACCAATCCAATTCCACATGTGGCACTCTGCTTCACGCTAACATTTGTTGCCCACCGAAATAATATACCGAAGGATTATTAACTGCTTGGAACACTCTTTTATGCTCCCTACGACGAGCTCGCGATTTTTTCGCGCATTTTCACATGCTGATTTAGCAGTTTTTGCAATATTGGTTACGCGTTGCGACATTTTTTTTTTTATTTCGTATATATTTCTCCTCGACGTATGAATAAGAAGTGATTAAAGGGAGTACAACTTTTAGCTTTTTATCATAATCCTACGACTTGCCAACATTATTTATCATCAACATAAATTTATATTGAAATAGTAGAAACTTTTTTCTATTTAAAAAAATACTAAAACCGCAAGCGCTAAACTTTCTCACACACACACATTCTACAATTTTTCATGTTTCAAAACAGAAAAAACTATTAAGATATTAATAAACTGATAATACGAAAATTTTATAAATGCATTTAAAGTTGATTTTAAAATAGGTTACGGATAAGTGATAAAAATGTGTATGCTTAAACAAGTGTGTTGCTAAAGACTTACAGCGTGGGCCCTTATAACTGTCGCACTGTTTCGAAGTACCGTTTTGTAAAACTGAGCAAGCATAAACTGTTTTTTGTCACAAAATGTCATTTTTACATCAATTGTGAAATAGAGGTGAATTTTTTTATTTCTTTAAACTTCAAATAAAAAATTGTGAGCGATGGAAGCAAAACGAGAATTAATTTAAAAATTGCATATGCAGGGTAAAATAACAAGTGAGATTGCTAAGTCGCTGAAAACCCTGGATATTAACCGCCGATTTGTGCAGCGCAATGTGGCTCGGTTTAAGGCAACTGGTAGTGTCAAAATATCCAAAAAATCTGGTCGAAAATGCAGCGTAAGAACTCCTAATCTGGTGAAGAATGTTCGTGAACGGATAAGGAGGAATTGTGCTGTTTCTGGAAGAAAATTGGCCAAAGATCTGAGTGTGAGCCGCAAAACCATTCGAAACATCCTAAAAATGTTTCAAAAACAAAAAAAAAAAATGGACTTACGGAGCGTCAAAAGAAAATGCGAAGCGAAAGAAGCTCCCTACTCCTTCAGCGGCACGCAAGTTGCAATATTGTGTTTTCAGATGAGAAGTTGTTCCTTCTGCAAAAAAGTCACAACCCACAGAATGACCGCGTGTATGCTACAAGTATGTCTGATATTCCAGCTGATAAAAAGGGCATCGAAAGATACCAAAACACAACATCTGTCATGGTTTGGGGAGCCATATCCTCAAAAGGCAAGCTTCCTCTCCTTTTTATCGATAAGGGCGTTAAAATCAACGCAAAATATTATTTGGATGAAGTGCTGATAAGCCATTTTTTGCCTCATGCATCAGAGATTTTTGGCAATGAACCATATTGCTTCCAGCAGGATTCTGCACCGGCTCACAAGGCCAGAACTGTCCAGGATTGGTGCAAAGAAAATATTCCATGTTTTATTACGGGGGATGAATGGCCTCCATCTTCTCCGGATCTGAACCCTTTGGATTTCTGCGTATGGGGATACATGATGGGCAAACTGACAAATTTAAGGAACATAAAACTGGAACAATTCAAACGCCTTTTACAAAAAATTTGGGACGAAATACCAGAAGAAGTCATCCAAAGTCAAAACGTTTGAAGCTTGTAAACAAAATGAAAGGAGAAAGATTTGAACATAAATACGACTAATTTTAGACAACATTGCAAATAATAAGGAATATATGTTTTCAGCTCAAAAAGCAAAATCGTTTGTTTATTATTTAAAAAATAAAGTGCGACAGTTATTAGGGCCCACGCTGTAAGTTGCTAAGAAAATAAGTTGAAGAAATGTGATAAAATTTGTGGTCACAAACAAATGAGCGTCTGTTGCTAAAAACTTTAAAATAAGTTGAAGAAATGTGATAAATTTGTGGTTACAAACAAATAAGCGCCTGTTACTAAAAAACTTACTAAAAAAATAGTGGGATAAAAATTAAAAAATTTGATGATAAACGCAAATGGTTTACTTTAAGATTCTAAAATATTATGTTGCGGTCAAGTGCATTGGAACTGAAAATATTCCGTTCTTATAATTAGCAATTTTCACACACAATTTTGCGTTAAAATGTATAGAAAAGGCCTCCTGCAGCATTAGTTCGCCATCAGTCTACTTCAATCCAGTTTAATATAAAGATGGCAGAAATTTTGATTCAAAAATTTAATAATTGTTCTAAGCGGTGTATCCTTCCTTTGAGGGATATGCCGTTTGGTGTAAAATATTTAATAAATAAAATGGAGAGAGTGGAAACCCCTTTTGCCCGAAAAATACGCTGCCTAACAAATGGTCGGCTTTATATATATTTGCCGACCATTTTTAATATGAGCATCGGGGACGCTGATATAGTGCTTGTAAATGGTGCTACGCAATACAGCATCACCAAAGAGTGAACTGGTGCTTCCGACAGCAGCTACTGCATGCGTCTTCACTCCGAAGACGAGGGCAGTAACATGTGGTAAATATGTTTTTTTTTCTTTTTTTAACATATTTATCATTTATAATTTTTTTCTTTTCAGTATACTATATAATCGGAAACACATACAATATGATGGAGGTGAAGAAACTAATGCTGATTAGACGGCGGCGGCGGCGGCGGCTTAATTAACCAATTTTATTTTTCTAGCTTTTATTATATATAGATTATAAAATTGTTAATTCTTAAAAAATAGAAAAAATTATAAACCTTTTCTTTTAATTCCAAATTTGAAAGGAATATTCGGAGGTTGTCTTCATTTAATAAATAAAATGATAATAAAACATCATAATCAACTTTATTTATACTGATGTTGTTGTTGTTGTTGCTGTTAGTGTTATTGTTGCTGGTGTTGTTTTGGTTCTCGATGCGGTTGTTGTTGTTGTTGAGGTTGTTGTTCTGATTCTTGATGTTGTTGTTGTTGCGGTGGTGGTTGTTGTTGTTGGCGTTGTTGTTGGTGTTGTTGTTGTTGTTGTTGTTGTTGTTGTTGTTGTTGGCGTTGGTGTTGGTGTTGGTGTTGGTGTTGGTGTTGGTGTTGGTGTTGGTGTTGGTGTTGTTGTTCTTGTTGTTGCGGTTGTTGATGATACCGTTTTACTAATAAAAATAACCAATCTAAAGTTATTAAATAAATAGCTAAACACTTCATTAAAATATTATTTTTATAAATTGTTCTTTATTTTATTTATTAAGATTTCAATAATAGGAATTTCAAGCATAGATGTCCACAAATTGTGTATTAAAATTGTGTATTAATTGTATTAAAATTTTGAAATTTATCATAATTATAGCTAATGTTTTGGCCCAAATATTTAATTATTTCTTTTGGCGGCTGCAAAATTTCCAAAGCTATCGAAGTATTCAATTTGGTTCTTGTTTTTCCAGTATGCTACCCACTGTGTTCCAGGTCCATTTGAAGTATCTAGATTGATTATTCCACATTCTTTTTTAAGTGGTTTCTTTGGAAGAGTGTCACACATAAACACTCCTCTGAAATTTGGAATGTTTTTAGCATATTTTCTGAAATCTACGTCAGAAAGAGCTTTTTTGGGTAGCTTCATCAAAAATTTTGTTGAATAGGTTTTCAATAAAGTCCAAATCCCTCTTTATATGGTTTTAGAAACATGCCTTTACCCATTGCAAAAGACTCCATTTTATTGTTATGTCATTTTGCTTCATTGAACTGCTCTTTTCCAGCTTTAACCGCATTGATTGCTTTTGTAACGTCAGATACTCCACCGGCTAGACCACCAAGTGCACCTAGGGCAGTGAATATAGGTGCAATTGGAAGAAAACCTCCAGATTTAGGTAGTGGTATTACTCGAGGTGTTTTTATTAGAGATTTTTTCCCCTTGAAAATATTGTTTGCAACTTTTCTTGAAATTTTAACGGCATCGTCCAAGTTTTTAGTTTTCTTAATTTTCATTTTAGCACTTTTCAATGCTTGTCTAAATAATCGACGTCCATTTACTTGAGGAGATCTCTTAGTTTTGTTAACGTTGCCCATATCAAATTTTTTCATCTTCATTGCGTTAGTGATAAGCCAAGCGTTTGATTTTTCAGCAATACTACTATCACTTCCGTTAACCCTTTGCCAAGCCTTTTCAGCCAAGATTCTATCAGCAATATGTCTTTTTTCCAAATCTTTGTTGTCTGCGTATACTATATCGTGTCGTCTGCAAGCGGCATCCAAAAGATTGATTCCTTGATCACCTCTAGCTAATCTAATCGCTTCTTTAATTTTGTACCAGGCCCACAAAATTGATATCCAGGTAAATGAAATTCAATCGGAAGTTTGTCTATTAAATTAT
This sequence comes from Coremacera marginata, assembly GCA_914767935.1. Classification (NCBI taxonomy): domain Eukaryota; kingdom Metazoa; phylum Arthropoda; class Insecta; order Diptera; family Sciomyzidae; genus Coremacera; species Coremacera marginata. Next base: position 99,114,397 of record OU612046.1, read on the forward strand.
TCAGAATACCTTTTCCAATGAAGGATGGACGAAGACTGATTGTCTTTTTATAAATAATTGTCATTAGTATTTGTACTTTTCCGAGCAGAGGTTCAAAGTAAAGTGATGCAAAATTAATAAAAACGAACTAATTATATATGATATCATTTAGTAGTTTACATAATGCGGTTCTTAAAGCAACATAAAACACTTGAATATTGAAGTAAAGAATATTGATAGCAAGTTAAATGCATCAAATAAATTGCGACATAGTTCATTACTACCGAACTCTATTCGGAGTCTTATTGTGGGCCCGTCTAATTGTGGAAAAACCAATGTGATGATAAGTCTTATTGAAAGTCCCAATGGTTTGAAATATAAAAATATTTACTTATTCTCAAAGTCAGCACAACAACCAAAATATCAATACATGAAGCGTCTAATTAAACCTATTAAAGAAATACATTTTTCAATATTTTCTAATAATGATGACGTCATAGATCCAGATAATGTACAACCAAACTCAATATTTATATTCGACGATGTAGCTTGTGAGAAGCAAAATCATATACAAGCTCACTTCTGTATGGGTCGTCATAAAGACATTGATAGCATTTACTTATGTCAAACTTATACACGGATACCAAAACACTTGATTCGTGATAATGCTAATATGATAATAATGTTTAAACAAGATGAAATTAATACAAGACACATTTACAATGATCATGTTGGTTCTGATATGTCTTTTAAGATTTTCCATGAGTTATGTTCAGAGTGTTGGAGAGAAAAATATGGGGTTTTAGTCATTAATAAAGATGATCCTATAAATAATGGTCGTTATAGAAGAGGATTTGATGTTTTTATTAGCTTATAAAAGAAACAGTATAGATATTTAAATAACAGTACAACGTCAACTGCTAAACTGTTCACACTAAGCTGCTAAACTGGGCTATACTGTTTTAACAGACCAACTTTCAATATGAATAAGAAAACAAACCTAGTTAATAATCTTATTAAAACTAGAAATATTTTTAAAAAGAAATATAAAAGTCTTCAGCTCGGAGAAGTTGCAAGTGATAAGCTTTTGGAAGAAACTTTTAAGCCTATATCAAAACCATTACAGGAAATAATTCAATCAGCTAATAAGGGAAAGATAGTTAAAAATGAAAAGTTTTCAGATAATTCTTTTGAGGATAATAAAGTTGCTACCAGCACACCATTTAAAAAGAGCAAGCATGATTATAATACATTTTCTCCAAGCTTTGATAGCAAGGAAATCGATAAAGGCTCATCAGCATTTAAATCATTTGATGTTAATAATGACGATGATGATGATGATACTCATTATGATGATAATGCTTAAAATGATATGGAAAATGATGATGTCACTATTGCAATAAATCCTAATCAAAGTATTCAATATGATTTATCAAAAGTTATTTTAAGCAAATTCGATAAAACCTACGGCCCACACAAGGATAAGAATCGGAAATGGAGACTAGGCAATGAACCAATTACTTTGGATTCAACTAATATAACTATAGGTAATTCAAAATGGGCCTTCACGCCAGGTTTATAAGAACTATTAGTTTACAAGGAACCAATCAGTTTTAATGAAACAATAACAATGAGCAAATTAAAGGAAATTGCTCAAAAAATATGCAACGATTATTAGAAAATTATTTAAAGAAAAAGTTCATAGAGGGAAAGGTTTGATGATGGAGTTGAATACCCAAAAGTCAAATTATATATATTGGGATTACCCAAACGAACTAGTAGATAGATTACGTCTTTTGTTATCGTCATCAATATCTGGGCACTCAAATCATAATAACGAAATATTCTCAATTATTGAAGAATTGAGAGAAGCAAAAATTATTATATAAATAGCCTGCAAAATATATAATCATTAATATTTATAAAATGTCTGTCGACAAGTTTGGACATTATATGGGTAGCTTTGAAAGATATCAAAACCCACACACCAAGATTCATTTAGATAGCGATCGCCATTTCAACTTTAACTCACGTAGGATAAAAAATATTGCTAACCCTGTATTAGAAAACGATGCTGTTAATAAAGTTTATTTAAAAAGTTATTTTGATAAACAAAAGAAACAATTGGACACATTATATGAGGAGGGAATTAATGAGATTAGAGAACATTTTATCAAATTAATACAACAACAGGACGTATCGCATACAACAAAACTTTTAGACTTAGAAGCAGTACTAACGGATTTAACCCAAGATCAAAGTAATCTCAACAAATCATTAGAGGAGATAAAATCAACGCTTACATACAAAATTGATGTAGCTGAAGAACAACTTTTAAGAAAAATAGCAGATCATTATGAGTTTTTAGATAAGAAACTAAATCGTGTTGAAAGGAATTCACCAGCAGAAGCTCTTAAACGAGTGTGGTCTAAGGTGGCAGCTAGAGATGGAGAGGTGGAAGCTCTTAAACGAATAACAACCGCTGAAGACACTAGAAATGGACAAACAATCAGTAGTGCAGGAGCTTCATAAGCAAGCACGCAGAAATTTCATAAGGCGACGAGTGATAACCAAGGGAATAGACGATCTTTGGCAAGCAGATCTTGTTGAAATGGGTGCTTATTCAAAATATAATAAAGGGCATCGGTTTATTTTAACGGTAATAGATACATTTTCAAAGTTTGCTTGGATTCGTCCCGTAAAATCTAAAGGCAGCGAAGACATTACTAATGCAATGAAATCCATTCTTTTACAAAAGAGAATTCCAAAAAACTTGCAAACAGATAATGGTAAAGAGTTTTATAATAAAACATTCCAAACCCTGATGAAAAAACATAATATTAATCACTATTCTACATATAGTATTATGAAAGCATCTATTGTAGAACGATTTAATAGAACTATAAAAGGAATGATGTGGAAAAAATTTAGTTTGCAAGGAAATTATCAGTTTATAGATATATGTAAGGAGTTAATTAACCAATATAATAGTCAAAAGCATAGGACTATTGGAATGATGCCAAAGTCCGTTAACGCAGGAAATGAAAAATCTATACTTAAACGTGCTTATAATCATCCTAAAGTTTTTAAAAATGGTAAACTTAAAGTTGGAGACCACGTTCGAATTAGCAAATATAAGCATATTTTTGCAAAAGGATATACCCCAAACTGGACAACTGAAATTTTTAAAATTCACGCTATTCAGAACACAAACCCTGTAACTTATTTATTAGACGACTATCAAGGCAATTCAATTATCGGAGGATTCTATGAGCATGAAGTATTGAAGACACATTTCCCGAATACTTATTTGATTGAGAAGGTTCTTAAACAAAAGGACAGCAAGTTTACGTTAAATGGCTTGGATTTTCCAATCATCATAATTCTTGGATTAATAAAGATGAACTACAGCAACAAAACAATTAAAATACTTATCTTTTCTTGATTTATATATACAAACCTGAAAAAAAATCTATACTTAATAAAGAAGAAAAAAAAAAAAAATTAAATTTTGGAATAATAATGAAAAACTTTATTGTTAACTTTTTAGTGAAATTTTATTCTAAAGAAAGTTTTTTTTTTAAATTGATGTTTTAAAAGATGTTTTTCTACTACACATGAATCATCAGCTTCATCATCTTCTCCAGAAGTTGCTGTTGTTGTTATAGAATATATTTTCATTTTCCTTCTTCTTTTTTTTTGATTATTAAGGAAAATACACCATGCAGGTCTTTGGTTTTCATTAGAATGTGTAATGTTTCATTTAAATAATCCATCTGATTCTTAGTAATAACCAGAAATCTTCTCGGTAAATATATGTAGAATTCCTTATTTACAAGACATCTAATACTTTCACCATATTTTGAATCTATTCTCTCGATTCTGTTAACTTCATATGGGGTGTTTACTTCCATATCCTTTATGGGTAAGTATTTAATATTAGGATTTTGAAAAAGATTTTTTAAGCTTGCTTTCATCATTTTTTTCTTTAAACTTTTGCACCGTGATAGGTATTTTTTAGATTGACTGACTTTGCACCGTGATAGATATTTTTAAACTGATTCTCGAAATTTAATAAATATACTTATTAAGCAATTATACCTTATTATTATTATCATTTGCAGAGTTCTTATAAGTTGCGGTCTTGCATCCAGTTATTTATTAATTTCAAATCAATTGATGTAAAAACTGTTCATAAAAATTCATTAAAATGTCTGAGAAATTTTGTTATTCAATAATATATTTCTTAATAGTTGTGGTTTTGCATCCATCCGGTTATTTACACATTTTTAACTAGCTACGTATGAAATATTACAAAATGTTATGAAATTATAGGATGAAAGGAATTATAGGAATTATATATATATATTATATTATATATATATATTATATTATATATTAATTTATATATTATATTTATTATATTATAAGAGAGAGAAGTTAGAAAAAGAGAAAACATGAATGATCATGTATATATGTTTTAAACTTTAGAGAGACTTGTGCAAGATATAAATAGAGAAAACTATGATAAGAGAGAGTTAGTTGTTATATTACATTCCTCATTAAATATGTATTGGGGAGAACTTTTAAAAAGTCATGCTAAACTGTACTTGTCATGCTCAGTGGAAAACTTTACAAATAATAAATGCTATAGTTTTGGATATTATGCTGCAGGTGTTTCTAACCGCAGAAGGAGGCGTTAGAACACAAATATTTTCCCTCAATAGAAGACAACAAATGCCCACAAATCTTCCAATATTCGAATTCAGTCACAATCAACACATAAAAATTGAAGTCACTGGCGGTATGATATCGCTAATTGGAACAGTCTATGAAGGTGGATATAAAGATATAAATGTATTTGCATACAAACCAGGATGTGTTTTCCGAGAAATAGATGGATCTTTTGGAGGTATAGACAAAAAATATATTAGTAAAGTGGGAATCCCTGGAAACCGACTAACACCATCACCATCAACGAATATTAGTCCACAAAAACCACCCACCTCAAAAAAGAGAAAAACTTTCGATGATGATAGTGAAATTATCAAAATGGGGGGTGTTGGTGGAGGTGGTGGTGGTGGAGGAAGCAGCCCAGTTGATAGCTCACTTGATGGAGAAGATGATGATGAGGATTATTAAATTATACTATAAATATGAGAACAATTTTTATCATGTCATTTAAAAATATACCGTTGACAAAAGAAGACATCTGTTAAGAAAAATAAAAATGAAAAATAATTTCATCATATTACTTACATATTTTTGTATTGCACAAGTATTATCAGCTGCAGTACCTATTGATTTGAGCGAAAATGAATTCAAAAATACAGAGTTTGCTGTGAAATTGCCTAATAATGATACCGTAAGCATACAGCTGAATTTCAAACTTTTAAAATTTAGTAAAGATTTACTTGGAAACGCTGAGTCATCAACAGAAGTACAACCTCTGGCAGTTGGGGATGAAGAGTCGCATCCGCCTATAGATCAATCGTTTACAGTGGATGAAGCTATTGAAGCATTTAGGCAAGACTTAGTTAAAAAGGAACAAAATATTGCAGGAATTATTGAAAGTTCACAACCATTTTACAGGCATTTTCAACTGTAATACAAAGATAATATTAAATTGAGAATCCGTTGTACATATGACAGCAATTTCTTGAGCGTCTATTAAATATTTCATGTTTTGAATATCGTCAAGTTGAATACGAGAGATTTTTGAGTAATGGTGAAATTGAGGTGGTTACTCAGGATGATACTACACTCCGCTCAGATATGACATTAATCAACATTCAAGATTATAAACATGACTTGGAAATGGAAATATCTTAAATTTTTATTAAAACAGTTATAAATTTACCGTCGTCATGTTAAGAGGTTTCAACTATAAAAAAAATGAATAACGAGTTTCGTGCTAAAATTTTGAAAGATTTCTTAAGCGAAGAAATACTGTTAAGGCCTGAGCACAAGATTACTTTACAAAAATTAAAGGATCGATTCGATGAATATGCATTATATAAGATACAGATGTCAAAATTTGGTGATCATTATAACAATTGTGAGTGGTCAAGAGATGAAGCAACTTGCGGTCCTGATACTTGTGGATGCTCCTCTATCGATAGAATATGGGATGCGGCATTGGATATAATAAACTTTTATTATAATATAAAAGCTCAAATTTTAAAAAATTTCCTTCAGTTAACACCGTGATAACATCGGGACAACGTTAAACAACAATGACTGACGAGAGAATTTTAGTTATAGACGTTCAAGGTTTCTACATAAATAATGATTTTAAAATTAAAGAATTGAGTATTTCAGTAGACAATGACTCACAAGTTCAAACATTTATAATTAAACCGCCTTTTCAATATACATCTCTGACAACAAAGGAAAAGGTTTTATATAATTGGCTTTATAGAAATCATCATGCATTAAAATGGGATGATGACGATTCAATTTTAACAAATATTATAGAATATTATAAAACATATATAAGAGATAAAAATTTTTGTTATGATGTTAAAGGTTTAGAAAAAATTAAATGGCCTAAAAAATTGTTTCAAGATGAAATTATTATTTATCATAACTTAGACGATTTAAACTGTTCAAATTTAAAAACTTTATATCAAAATGATCAACCAATAAATGTTTGTAGCTACCATAAGAAACATTTTACATGTGCTGAAAAGAATGTATTACTATTGAGAAAGTTTATAAATAAAGAATTAAAATTATAAAAACAATTTAAGGTTATCATTTAATACTTAAACCAAATTAAATAAATATCGATCGTCAGTTCATAACGCATACTCGTCATAACTATAACAATCTCTTTAAGCGGAACCACGTCAACTCTTACTGGAAAATATTTTCCACCAATTGAATTTGCTACAAAATATGTTTGCGGACTTGTAGACTTTGTAACACTTCATTCTATACCCAATGTAGACGCCGACAACAATTTATTTCATATCGGCCCTCACACTATTACAATACCTGTTGGCTCATATGAATTTGAAGATATTAGCTTTTTCTTGGAAACGGCCGTAAGAGACATTGATAAATCAATTTTCCTAGCAATTGAATCGAACAACAACACTCTTCAAACTGAAATTGAATCCTCTATAGATATTGATTTTTCAAAACCGAATAGTATAGGACAGCTACTAGGATTCAGTAAAAGAAAATTGCTAATAAATGAGTTACCGTATGAGGACTTTATCAAAGTGATTAATATAGAGCCTTTACAAAATATAGAAAAAGAAAATATATACATGTAGACCAGTCAGTTAATTGAAAAAAATTTGACTCTGATTTACCTTAAAATATTACACATATAAACACAGTCCGTATCGAATGCAACTTAACCATAGGATCATATATTAACAACACACCAGATCATACTATTCACGAATTTCCTCTCAATGTTGCACCTGGCTATAAAATAAATGAGAAACCTCAAAATGTCATTTATTTACCTGTCAACTGTTAACAAGAAAACAACATTACTATTAGAATCTTAAATCAAGACGGTGAGCTTATAAATTTTCGAGGAGAAAAAATTTCAGTAAGACTTCACTTTAAACCAGAATAAAAAAAATTAGTATTTATAATAATAGCATAATTCGGAAAGGATTTCTAGGTAGTCCTTCATCAACGCTCGACTGATTCTATACAAAAAAGGAATTGTTGACTGCAGCTAATATAGAATATTTAAAATCCTTGGCACTTAATCTACAATCATGAACGAGATATTAAATGTCCTTCAAAAACCAATATATGATGAGAGCATTATTAAGAGGGAATATCATAGTTACTCTCCATATTTGAGATCCTTCAACAATAACGATGAAATTCGTATACCAATCCAAAATCAAGACCTTTTTGTCTTACTAAGTGAGAGTATGATTTACATTCATGGTTCTATAGTAAAAAAGGAAGGAGGAAATGATGTGGTAACAACATGAGTAAAATTTAAAAATAACTTTGTTACATATCTGTTTGATGAAATTCGATATTAAATTAATGGTTCTGAAGTTTTGATGCGCGATGTGTTCTTCTGCGAGACGTTCTTCTATTAGGTCTCCCCCTGTGCTCCCTTCTGTGGACAAACAAAGCCTTCGCCAGCAAACACTAAAGCAGCAGCTTCATTCGGCGTCAGCGACTCCCCTTTCTTCGCCTTCACCATCCCCGGCTTCTGCTTCTATCTCATACAACTACAACAACTACAACAACTACATCAACTACAACAACTACAACAACAATAGCAACAACAACAACAACAACAACAACAACAACACCAACAACAACAACAACAACAACAACAACTACAACAACTACAACACCAACAACAACTACAACACCAACAACAACTGCAACAACTACAACAACAACTACAACAACAACAGCAACTACGACAACAACAACAACAACAACAACTACAAGAACAACTACAACCACAACAACAACAACTACAACAAAAACAACAGCAACAACTACAACAACAACTACACCTACACCTACACCTACACCTACACCTACACCTACACCTACACCTACACCTACACCTACACCTACACCTACACCTACACCTAGCAACACTACAACCGAGAACCCATTTAAAATGAGCTCAAAGGTTCAGCGATCGCCAACTAAAGGCACACCCGAAGGATCAAAGCTGCAGCATAGAGAGCCTGTCATCAAGGCAACCCCTGAAGCAGCAGCAAGCGTCAGCGTAGATGACCCTGTCATCAAAAAGCTGGTCAAAGTGAAGACACTGATACAAGGTCTGGCAGAGTTCGTCAAAACCAAATCGAACGTCCACAATGAGATCCAGAAGCTTATAAGACTGGCAAATCTGGCCTGTGAAGACCTCTCAATTGAGCTGTTCGCCGATAACGCGAACAAGAAAAAGGTCATCGCGAGTGCTTCACAAGTCCATAAGGACTCTCAGACGGACCCAATTTTTGCGCATGGCTCCAAGACTACTCCAAAAAGAGCAAGCGAACGCAGCAGTGACTCGCGGAAACCTCCGCCAAAAAAGACTCGACTGCAGCAGCTTGCTGTCCAAGAGACTGCTCTAAAGCCATCCTATAGCGAAGTGGCTAATTCGTCTCCTCTGCCAAAAACTCCGGCAAAGCGAATGGTTGAGCCTTGGACAAAGGTCTCTAGAAAGCCCAAAAAACGCAAAAAACCGCCTCAGAAGCTGGCTAGACCTGATGCAATCGTCGTAGCAAAAGCAGGTGAGCTTTCATATGGCGATATCATCATGCGGATGAAACAGGAAAAATCGCTTGAAAAGTTCGGCGAAAACGTTTCGAGAGTAAGGCGCACTGAAAAAGGTGAAGTACTTATCCAGCTTAAGCGCGCAACCACCCAGTCAACCCAGGAGCTGAAGAAAGAATTTGATATGGTTTTCAATGGCCAAGCCGAAACCAGGACTCTCACGGAAGAAACACAGGTCAAGATCAAGGATCTTGACGAGGTTACAACACCGGAAGATGTCTGCAGCGCAGTCCAAAAGCAGCTCGGCGACTTAAAGGTGGCAAGAGTGAAATCACTCCGTAAAGCCTATGCGGGCACGCAAACAGCGGTCATAAGCCTTCCAGCACTGCAGGCGAGGAAGCTGATAGAGACTGGCAAGCTCAGAGTTGGCTGGGTCATTTGCAGAGTCCGCGAAAAAGTTACGCCAACCAGATGCTTTAAGTGTCTCGACTTTGGTCACACGGCGAAAACTTGCAACAGCACAGACCGAAGTAAGTGCTGTATGAAATGCGGCAAAGAGGGCCACAAAGCAAAAGAGTGTTCTGCAGAAGCAAGCTGTTTCTTGTGCTTAGAAAGGAAATGCTCGGAAACAAATCACCGTGCCGGAAGCTGGAAATGTTCGTCCTTTTCAGGAGCTAGCAAACCTAGGAAACGATGAGGTTCTTACAGTTGAATCTTAGCAACTGTCGCGCAGCGCAAGATCTTTTAGCGCAATCCGTTCGAGATCTAAGCACTGATGTAGCTATCTTGAGTGAGCCTTATAACGCGAAAGCACCAGGAGTCTGGGCATCAGACATTTCTGGAAGAGCCGCCATATGGTCCTGCGGAAGACATCCTTCCCTAATGAGGCAGCATACACGTGCAAACGGTTTTGTTCGTGTAGAAGTTATGGGCACACATATTGTAAGCTGCTACCTTGCACCAAGTCTATCCATAGAAGAGTTTGCTGTTACTGTCGACGCAATAGTTGACGATGTTAGAGGAATCAGTCCAGTTGTTATTGCTGGTGACTTCAACGCGTGGGCCGTAGACTGGGGAAGCCAGAGAACGAATCAAAGAGGGCTCATTATTCTGGAGGCTTTTGCTTCGTTAGAGGTTGTGCTTTTAAACACGGGAACGCAGTGTACATTCTCCAACGCGAATGGCAGCTCAGTAATTGACCTGACATTTGCCAGTTGTGACCTGAGCACGCAAGTACAGTGGCAAGTAAGCGACGTCTACACGCATAGCGATCACCAAGCAATCGTGTACACGTTGGAAAGGCAAACCAACTGGCGGAGCAGAGGCCCCCATAGCGAGCCATCATACAAGGTCGAAACGCTTGATGAAGGTATCCTCACAGCAATGATGGCTGACATACACCTCACTGGCTCAGCACAGAATATGGCTAGGCAAGCAACAGAGCAGCTGAAAAGATCTTGCGACGCAGCGATGATGTTGCGAAGGCCAAGTAAGCACCACCACGAGCCTGTGTACTGGTGGACCGCCGAAATCGCCGAAGCACGCAGCCAATGCCACCAAGCCAGAAGAAGTTACTACCGCGCCAGAGGGACCGACAGGTTCGAAGAACTGCGCGAGGTCTATAGAGAGCGCAGGAAGCTGCTCAAACACAAGATTCGTTCGAGCAAGCGCGAGTGCTTCTTGCAGTTATGCGACGAAGCGGACGTAACCCCATGGGGTACCGCCTATAGACTGGTAATGAAAAAGATGAAGTCATTCGGACGACCACCACCCACGTGCCCTCGCATACTTAGCCGCATTGTAAGTGTGCTCTTCCCTCAGCAACCACCGATGCAGCCCGTCATTAATCATGGCGACGTGCAAGCCATTTCCATGGTAACCGCAGAAGAGGTAATGAAAATCTCCAATGCTGTTCATAGCGAGAAGGCCCCAGGGCCAGATAAAATACCGAACCGCGCGCTAAAAATGGCCATTGCAGCCCAAACACAAGCCTTCGTACAGCTGTATAACGCTTGTCTCACAGAGGGCATATTCCCCGCACAATGGAAGACGCAAAAGCTTGTGCTAATACCAAAAGGTAGCGGCTCTCTGGAGGATCCCTCAGCCTACCGACCTATATGCTTGCTCGACACGATAGGCAAGATCTTCGAGAAATTGCTGTACAACCGCCTCGAAGAAGCAATACAATCCAGAGGAGGACTCTCGAGCCAACAGTTTGGTTTCCGAAAGAGTCACTCTACGTCCGATGCCATAAAACTGGTTACAAGCATAGCAAGTAAAGCTATCGAAGGCACTAGCTGGAAGAAGGGGGCAAAGCAGTATTGCCTGGTGGCAACGCTGGATGTGCGAAATGCCTTTAATTCCGCAAACTGGGATACGATAATGAAAGCGCTCACAAAATTTGAAATTCCACGCTACCTCTCTAAGATATTATCGAACTACTTCGATGATAGAATACTACGCTATGCAACAGACGAGGGGATAATGGTGTATAACGTCTCCGGTGGTGTCCCACAGGGGTCAGTCTTAGGGCCTCTGCTGTGGAACGTTATGTATGACGACGTCCTTAGACTCGCAGTTCCCACAGGCGTTAAGATCGTCGGCTTTGCGGACGACCTAGCGGTTGTGGCCACTGCAAAACATCTTGAAGAAGTCGAGGCACTCAGTAGTGTGGCGATCGGCATTATATATAACTGGCTTATGTCAGTAGGTCTTTGTCTAGCCGAACATAAAACCGAAGTGGTGCTCATAAGCAGCCGCAAAAAGATGGAAGTTGCAAGCATCAATGTTAATGGGACGCTGGTGCAATCAAAGGAATGCATTAAATACCTTGGCGTGATGATTGACTCCCGATTAACATTTAAGCAGCATCTCCAGTATGCCCATAAAAAAGCATCCAACGCATGCATGTCTTTATCGAGAATGATGCCGAATACGAGAGGCCCCAAACAGGCGCGCAGGATACTACTCCTTAATGTAGTACGATCCATCGTGATGTATGGGTCAACGGTGTGGGCCACAGCAATGAGAACGAAGTCATACCGACGTGGTGTTGAATCAGTGCATAGACTTGGCGCACTCAGGGTATGCTGTGCCTTCAGAACAGTTTCCGAGGATGCAGCATTAGTCCTTGCAAGCTCGATACCTATCGACCTTCTAGTAGAGGAAACGCTGTTCGAAGCCAATAGCGAAAACCCAACAGTTCGCAAAAGACTCGCACGGGAGAGAAGCCTGCTAAAGTGGCAGGATCGCTAGGATAGCTCAGTTAAGGGTCGATGGACTCATCAGCTCATCCCTAACATTACCGCTTGGTTTGGTAGAACTCACGGCTCCATGAACTTCTACATTACGCAGATTTTAAGCGGGCACGGTTGCTTCAGGGCATATCTGCACAAATACAAGCACGTAGCAGATCCCTATTGTACCAATTGCGAGGGAAGTATACCAGAAGACGCGGCCCATGTCCTCTTCGAGTGCCCCAAGTTCCAAAATGCCAGACTTGAGGCTTCGGTCAGTCTCGGCGAAACGGTAACTGATCAAAACTTGGTTACCCTTATGCTGAGAAATGAAGCTAACTGGTCAGTGGTTAGCACCCTAGCACGACTGATTATCGACGAACTGCAAAGAGTTGAGCGTTTGCGAAATAGATAAGGTTGAGTTTATAGACAAGCCCATGACCAAATCTTTTAGAATACGGACACAAGTCCATCAGTTTCCAGCTTAGTGCTGTTCCCATGCTCCGTGAAGTCATGCTTTGCGGCGGTCCCACGGGGCTTATACAGGGACGACGATTCAATGCGGAGGTTAGGTTTAGTGCGTAAGAATCGCACACTCCCACCTACACGGTGGCGCCTTTTGAAGGTTCCCCCTTCGCGAATAAAATAAAAAAAAAAAAAAAAAAAAAAAAAACACCTACACCTACACCTACACCTACACCTACACCTACACCTACACCTACACCTACAACTACAACTACAATATGTACCAAAACAAGATATAACACTAGAAATAGTATTTAACGAAATTGTTGCTCTTAGGTCGGATAATGTCCGTATGTTTGATCTGGTTAGGTCTTTACAAGAAGAGAACAATTTATTAGAGCAAAGAGTTAATGCGCTTCAAAGCGAAGTACATGCATTACGCCGAAAGAAAAGTGAGAAATGTGTGGAAATAGTTGGTGTTCCTAACGTAGACAATAATAATGCTATCGATTGCGCTCTTAAAATTTTTACTCGTGGTGTTGGTAAACAAATTACAGTGGGCGATATTGATGATTGTTTTGTTAAAAAAATAAAATCTTTTGATAACTCTTCTAAAAATATTATGGTTGTTAAATTTATGTCATTATTAAGAAAAAAAGAAGAAGAAATTTAAAAACCGTAACAACTTAACTACAAAAATATTCGGTTGTGAGAAAAACATGAAAATTTTTATAAATGATAGTTTAGATAGTGGAACAAGACATATATTAAAAGCAGCTCAAAAGTTTAAGATGGATAAAGGTTTTAAATATGTTTGGGTCAGAAATGGAAAAGTTTTTATGAGAAAAAGGGATGGTGACAATTACATTGTTGTTAATAAGACTGAAGATCTTGAGTCTGTACCTTAATGTCTACTGATTTAAGTGATAACAATGATAATTTGTTCAGTATCCCTTTAGTCAATGTTCGTTCTCAAGACCTGTGCTATAACCGAGACTTTTCAAATAATTGCTTAATTGTTCATCAATATATAAGAAGTATGCGTAAAAATTTCGATAACTTATTACTGCACTTGGAATCCTTTGTGAATAAGCCTGCTATAATATTTTTAACCGAAATTTGGATTTATGATGAAGAAAAATCACTTTTAATATAAATGGTTACAATTTTATAGCTAACTGTAATAATAAATATGCGTCTGGCGGTGTTGCTGTTTTTGTTCATAGTGGTATTAATTTCGAGCTGTTTCAACCTTCGTGGTTGTGATGCTTTAAAGGTAATGTGTTCAATAAATAAAATAAAATTTACTTTCTTCTGCATTTATCGGTTTATTGACACTTCCATTTCTCTTGATATATTTCTGAATGGCATAGCCACCCTTTTAGAAAATGAAATTCACACCAATTTGTGTTTTCTCGGCGATATAAATTTAAATATTCTTGAAAGCAATATTAATAACTATAGATATTTATTTCAACTTTCTTCTTTTGTCCTAGAATCTTGTATTAACCAGCCTACTCGTATATCATCTTTGTCTGAAACTTGTATAGATCACATATTTGTCCGTCTTGAAAATTATAATTATTTTTCTCTTTTTAGTTCAGTGATAGACTTCCAGATTTCTAATCATTGTTTAACTGCTTTAAGTTTTGCTAATTGTCAAGTGCCGAAAAATGGTTTGTCTATCTCTCCATCTATTTATATGTCAACTGATTTTGGGTTATTAAACAATTCTTTACGTTTTGAAACTTGGGTTAAAATTTATAATGAATTCGATGCTGCTAAGGCTTTATATACTTTATATATTACTTTATATTATTATATATACTTACTTTTTATTATACTGCTTTCATAAACCAACTTGTTAAGCATGTTGAAAGTTGTACAAGAACTTTACAGAAAAAGAATCGCGCATTGAAAAAAATTAAACCGTGGATAACGAATGACTTGCTTCATAAAATAAAGGAAAAAAATAAGCTATTCAAGCGTAAAGAGAAACATACTTATGATAATGTTATAAGTGCTTCTTATAAAACTTTTTGTAAAGTATTGTCTAAGGAAGTAACCTTATGCAAGAAAAGCTTCTATAGTAACGAATTCCAGAAGGCAAGAGGTGATATAAGAAAGGAATGGAAATTGGTAAATCATATACTTAATAAAGGTAAAAGTAATGAAACCACTCAAAAATTTGTTATTAATACTGAACCTGTGTCCAATCCAAAAATTCTAGCGGACACCTTTAACAACTTTTTTGTTTCAATAGGCTCTAAAGTAGTTGATAATAATGCCACTGACAGGAGCTCGTGCTCTTGTTTATCCAGAGAACCTTGTTTGTCTAAGAGCTTTTTTTATGAATCAATTTCTTCGTTTGAAGTATATAAAATTATTCGTATATCGCTTTCTTATGGTTATTTCTCCAATAATTCCATTAAGAAAATTTCATTCAATATTTGTGATGTTTTAAGCCATTTATTTAATTTAAGTGTTGAGTCAGGGTTATTTCCTAGTGATATGAAGTTGGCTGAGGTAATTCCTCTCTTTAAAACAGGCGATCGAACGAATATTAACAACTATAGACCCATTTCGCTCCTTCCGGTGTTTGCTAAAATTTTTGAAAAAGCCATGAAGAATCGTATTGTGAAGTTTTTGGAAAATAATAATCTTCTAAGTAAATGCCAGTATGGCTGCCGTTCTGGTCTTTCTACAGATGATGCTCTTTTGAATTTTTGCTCTAATGTGTAGTCCGGTTTAAACAATAAAAAGTTAACTGCTACTCTCTTTGTGGATATTACCAAAGCTTTTGACACAGTCAGCCATGAAATTTTATTACGTAAATTGTACAATTATGGTTTTAGAGGTTTTATATATAACTGGTTTGGTTCTTATTTATCTAATAGGCAGCAAAAAGTCAAGTTTAAAGGTCATTTAAGTTCTTCTTTGCTCGTAGAATTGGGCGTACTCCAGGGTTCGGTTCTTGGCCCTATTCTGTTTTTAATTTTCATTAATTCGCTTTTCTCTCAGAAATTCATTAGTAGCGCAAATGCTTTTGCAGATGACATGGCCTGTACGTTTACGAGTAACTCTCCCTTAAACCTCGCTGTAGATATAAACAATGATCTGTCAATTTTAAGTCACTGGTTTAAAGTTCATAGTTTGGTCATTAGCAATAAAACTAGGATTATGTTTTTTAATGCTTTAGGTAGAGAAGTTGATTTTCCACAATTTTATTTTCATGATGGCAGATGTGAAAAGTTTCTGTACAATAAAAATATTTGCTTTTCATCTGAAAATGTTCATACCTACTCCTGGTACTATTTGTTGCTCTTCTAAGTGTTTTAGTATTGAACGTGTCACATCTTTTAAATACCTTGGAATATTGTTGGATAATAAGATGAGTTGGTCGGTACATACAAGAACCCTAAAAAAGTACCTAATGGCTGCAACTAGACATTTATATTTGTTGAAACCTTTTTGTTGCCACGACCTTCTCAAGTCCATTTACTATGGGATTATCCAATCTAAATTAGATTATGGTATAGTTTGTTGTGGCGGCGCTTATGCTAACAAAATTAATCCTCTTATCTCAAAAAAATGCTATCCGTTTGATTTGTAATAGATCTCGTCATGATAGAAGTCTGAATCTCTTTATAAATTTAAACATATTACCTTTAAAGCATTTATACTGTTTCAAGGTGTTAAAGATTGTTTTTATCAAGTCAGGCTATCTATTAAGCAGATACTCGATAAGCAACTTAAGGATAAATGTTCAGAACCTTATCTCTGTTCCACATCATTCACTGCAGTTATTTCTCCAGTCCTATATTTCAGTAGCTCACAGACTATTTAGCAACTTACCTCATAACATACGAAGTATTCGTAATAAATCCATGTTTCTTCGGAATGTAAAAGCTTGGCTTTTTAATCTTAATTATAATGATGTTGATTGTTTGTTCAGTGTTGGTTACTAGTTAATACCTGTCTTTTTATTTTTTCTTTTTCTTTTTTGAGCTTTTGAGTTTCTTTAATTTCACTTTTTACAGTTCATCCCCTTCATTAGATATTTTATTTTTTTTTTTATTATATATATATTTTTTTTTTTTTGTTTTTGGGATTATTTTTATATTTAGTTTCTGACCCCACTTCAATTCACATCAAATTTAATTCCTGTGTTTTTAATTGTTTAATAATTAAAAATCATAATTAATTATAATGATGTTGATTGTTTGTTCAGTGTTGGTTACTAGTTAATACCTGTCTTTTTATTTTTTCTTTTTCTTTTTTGAGCTTTTGAGTTTCTTTAATTTCACTTTTTACAGTTCATCCCCTTCATTAGATATTTTATTTTTTTTTTTATTATATATATATTTTTTTTTTTTTGTTTTTGGGATTATTTTTATATTTAGTTTCTGACCCCACTTCAATTCACATCAAATTTAATTCCTGTGTTTTTAATTGTTTAATAATGTAACTGCAATCGCCTCTAGTTCCTTGAGAACTATAGATTGCAGATCTTTTCATTTTCATCTTTTACCATAACAATTATGTGTTAAAAATGTATTAATGTAAATGATGTTTAAAATGTAATTATATATATAGTAACTTAATGTTATGTTATAAGTATGTAATGATAATGAATGATAAACTTAACTTAATAAACTAATAACTAAAACTAATAACTAAAGTTGATCGTACACGCAATCTTGGAATTTCATCCACCATGAAAAATTTTGCATCATTAAGTGGGGTTGAAAGTGATACATTAAGAAACGCTGGTTGGGTTCCTGATGAAAATTTTATGTTGGAAAAATCTCATTTTAGTTGCTGTGTGCCATTAAAAATGTTGCTGGGTTTTGCTGAAGATTATAATAAAATAATATTAAATTCGAAGCATGACGTTATCCTCAACGTTCATCATCTAATGAGAGATCATTTCATCCGAATAATGCAACAGATCAATTAAAATTTACGATATAAAATATAGTATGGAAAATGCCTCACATACAACTATCGGACTTTGCAAAATTGGAAATGTACAAAATAATTAACAACAAAAATCCAATATTAATGCCATTTCGAAGTTGGGACTGTCATGTAAATCCAATGCTACCAAAGGTTTTATGGAATGTAAAACTAGCTCCGCAAAATGAAAGACCTAGATATCTTATCATCGGTCTACAAAGAGAAAACAGTAAACAGGAAGGAAATATATTTGATCATTGTAATATATCTAATTTAAAAGTATATATAAACTCTGAATCATATCCCTATGATGATTTAAATAGTCGCTTTGAAATAGGGCAGTATGCTGTACTATATGATATGTATGCAAAATTTCAACAAAGTTATTATATGCGGGAACCTCAACCATTGCTAGATGTCAGTACATTCAAGGCTATTGCTCCGCTAATTATTGTTGATGTAACATACCAAAATGAGGCAGTTAAAGTTGGACCTATTGATATACGAATTGAATTTGATACCGAATCACTCAAACCAATTCCAGATAAAACATCAGCCTACTGTTTGGTAATTCACGATCGTTTAATTGAATACTCACCTCTAACCAGCGAAATCAGAAGAATAATTTAAATATGCAATTACTTATTTTTCATAATTTTTAATAAAAATAAAATAAAAGTAAAAAATACAAATTAATAAATCGACTCGTTTTTGTTTTATTTATATCAACATAGTTGAGTATGGTTATGGTTTGTATTTACTAGCTGAAGGTTATGGTAACGCTCTCGATCGCCAGCTTGATTTGCTCATAATCACCATAGTTGAGTATGGTCATGGTTTGTATTCACAAGTTCAAGGTTACGTTGACGCTCTCGATCGCCAGCTCAACTTGCTCATAGCCCCCACCCCCACAGCGCCTTTGTCTACACCTAACGTAAATGCCCTTCTTAGATTTAAATAGCAATTATAAATTCATAGCCCCACTCCGCCGATTTCATACTTTGACTTTCCGTTAGTCAACCCAAGCTGCTGCTGCTGCTGTTGCCGCACTTATCTTCAATTTACCAAATCGTCCGTCCAACTCACACGTCGTCCCGTCAGTCGACATACACGCTGGGACCGCCACCATCCTTATCTAAATTCCTATAACAACAATAACACTACATGCGGTTAGCGAAATCGACAACAGCAACAGCAACAACATGCTTCAACCCTACTATCACTCTGGCACCCTACATCATGTGACACCGAGATACCACCGCTGAGATGCCGTCTAGTTGTGGTCACCATGCCTATCTCGAAGTCGAACAATGCCGGCAGCTACACTGAGCGCTACAATAGGACGCTGCGGGCAGAGAACGCCGACTGCGCTGCTTCGCACAATTTTGTGAATTTTTAGGGCATATGTAAAACCCCATGCGATTTTTCTGCAGAACTCTCATAGCTACTCTACTTAAAACGAGAGGCAAGTCGTAAAACTGGATATGCCGCTATGTGGAATAGGGCCTGTAAATATCCAGCCAAATACCGTTTCTTGGGCTAAGAGTGACCCAAGAACATTTCGTTGAATTCCATCAAGAATAATGGAAGGGTACACATCACCACCGATGGGTACATCTATTTGATCGCTTCTAAAGAAATGGATCAGCCAATTGCAAATCCGGTAAATTTTTGCATAAAGAAGATTTCCTGTTAAGCGTAACAGCACAAAAGCTGTAGCTTCTATTTGGAAGTGCCTATTCTTAGATGAGCTAAGAATAATATCGCAAGCCCTTGAGACTTCCGCTGATACTGCATTGTTAAGCCCCGAAACCTGTGCATTCACAGCTCTAGTGGGTAGCTATAAAAGTTTCTGCAATCTTTCTGAGACTAACGTACCTTCTGAGCCGGAGTTAATTAGAGCTCTCGTCGTGTTCGCTGTTCCTAGGTGACACACCGTCACCATTGCAGTTCCAAGTAAAACATTTTTATTACTTGAAGAAAAGCCTGATTGTATATCATTCGAAGTGGACTGTATTTGGGTTGAATGCGATTGGGTATTTGAGCCCGTAAGATTTGAACGCAAATTCGAACTGCTTGAGTCAACACTCGAAGAAGGTGCTGAAGCTGAATTCGAATCGCGATGCAAGAGAGTATTGTGACGTTGTTTGCACATCACTCATGTGTACTGACTCTTGCAATCTTTGGCCTGATGCGCGCTGGATAAGCAGTTGATGCAAAAGTTGTGTTTGCGGACAACTGTTAGTCTTTCTTTAGCATCCATTCTTAAAAAAGTTGCGCACAAACATAGACCATGCTGTTCTGAGATACAGAGCTTACAATTTGCCTGGGAAATTTTTAATTGGTAATTATTTACCCTTTTACCAGGTACGCTGCTCTGATGTGATCGTGAAGTGGAGTGATTGAAGGTTGATGGCAAAGATATTTGCCGGGATATCGCACCGGTACCGCTGCGAATATTTGATACGGTTTCAAGTATTTGAAACTGGTGTGTAAGAAAAGAATCGAGATCTGCCTACCTGGAAACTTCGTTTTTGTCTGTGATTGACTGTTGCCACAATGAGAAAGTGATCTTAGGCAATCGCGTAGAACACAAATACACAAAGCAAGTGTAGTGCATACATGCAACTATTTATTCTATCACGTTGAAGCTTTTGAAGTTCGGTGCCTGATTCTTTTGGCACATTGGGCAAATTAAATAAAATTTTGAGCTGGCTATTAACAACGATACGTTTGTTTTCGTATATGTCAGATAAATCTTGCCAAGCTTGGGCAAAGCCGTCATTTGTCAATGGCGATTTTCTCACAATCTCCTTTGCTTCGCCACTAGTTTTTTGGTTGAGATGGCAAAGTTTTTCCACCGCAGTAAGGCGCGTGTTAATGATGTAAATGACCTTAAACATGTCTCTGAATGACGGCCACGAGAGGTAATCACCGGTGAAAACCTCTGTATTGCAAGGCGGCACATGCATCCTGTGACCAAGCGCTATTTCTGTATCTGAAGCAGTGGCTCGCTCAGGTGGCTTTGTTTGAGAAAGCTCAGACATTTTTGCTGCTGCACATATGTAGACTTGATAGCAGCTGCGATACATCTTTTTTATTGCCTCGACTTCCTCAAGCTCAGTTTTATCATTGAACTGATCCAGGCAAACTTCGTAATGCGCTTTGACTTTTTTTTCATAGCGCTTTAAGCTCTTCTCTTTAAGTTCTTCGCAAAATCTTCGGTCCTGTTCGAGTCGGCGATGACTATCGCATCCGAATGAACCACGAGCTGTATGAGCTCTACGAAGACATTGACGTAGTTCGGCGTATAACTGTGCAGCGACTACACTGGCTGGGTCATGTCCATCGCATGGACGACGAAGCTCCAGCGAAAAAGGTGCTCGAGGCGAGGGTCGCTGGTCAACGACGACGAGGGAGACCATGCCTCCGATGGATAGACCAGGCTGAGGAAGCCCTAACCGCACTTGGTGTATCCGATTGGAGAAGGCGCGCGGAAAGCAGAGGCGCCTGGCGAGAGCTGATGAGGTCGGTCGAAACCCGGACACGGGTTGTTACGGCCACCTAAATAAGTAAGTAAGCTTTAAGCTCTTCGCTTTGAAAGGCTAATGAAAATACATCATGAGTTTGAAAAGCATTTAAGTCTGTTTCAAACTCGAAAATGGCGTCAGGCGCCTGAATAAATTTTTTAAAATGCGCCATTGTTTGCTTGATTTTTATTCTAGTATTAATATTGTTCTGGGAAAAAATTAAATTGTTTTATATTTGTTTTTTTTTATTTGTTAATTTTGTAAAAGAATTCAAATATATCAAAAAAAATATTTTGTATTTTATTGACTTAATATAAGAGTTATACTTAATTTAATTCTATTAAATATTTGGAGTATATATTTTTATTTTTTATTTTTATTTTTTATTTTTATTATTCAAATACAATTTATTTATATACTTTAGTATTATTTAACTAAAACAAAATTTTGAAAAAATTTACTAAAAAAAGTTCAGCTCCGTCCCACTGTGCGCAATTTTTTCGATTGTTAATTGTGCGTTGCTGACCCACTGTGCTATATTATTGTGCTCTTAGTGCTGCGCTAGAGCGAAAGTTAAGCTGAGACGCACAATTAACGTTGGTGATTGTATAAGCAGTGGTTGCTGTCGACTTCGGTCACTACGTATGCGACACAAAGAGGAATGCAAAAAAATCAAATTAGTCAACTTAAAGTTGAGCTCACCAAATAACTTGCTGTTGGTAGAAAAGAGAAAAAAAATTACACACTTCAATTCAACAAAATAATAATTATTTTTAATGGCGCCATTTTTTATTTTATTTGAATTCAACGAAATTCCAAAAAAATGACAACTAATTTCAATAATTTTATTAAATTATAACAAATGCTAAAATTAATAAAACAACAAGTCTCTATTTTTCGACAATAATTTTTTTTTTATTGTTGATTGGGAGCTGCTGACCCACTGTGCTGTTTTCCTAATGCTCTCAGTGCTGCGTGAGCGCAAGAGTTAAACTTGGAAGAACAGTCCCACTTGGTCCAACGTTGGTGAATTTTGACCAGAAGCTGCTGTCTCAGCTCTGATCGAATGCGACACAAAGTGGAGTGCAAAAAATGCACTGCAGTTAGCTTAAAACACACACACATACGTAAAAATTACTCTTCGCGGAAAATTGTTGTTAGACAACAAAGCGGTTTAGCTATGTACGCAGAAATTCGCACTGCAAATCTAAGCACTTAATTATAATTTTTTTGTTTTTTTTTTTTGTTTTAATTACAATTTATCGCGAAATTATGATGTTGGAATATGAAAAAGAACACTCTTTAAGAAATAAAAAAAAACAAATCTCGAATCGCGTATTTTCCCGAGCCGGGGTAGCACCAATTTAGTCTTCTTAATAATAAAAAGTATATAAATTGAAATAAAAAAATTTTCCTTATATTTTCAGTGCAAAAAATTGGGGTTGTTTTTTTCCTTTTGCTGTTGCTGTATCTGTTGATGTTGATGCTGGTAGACGGCTGGTTGTTGGCGGCTTCGCTGCTTTGTTTATTTTTTTTTTTGTTTTAATGTGTAATGTTTTTAACGCACTCGCGACCGAGCGAAATGTTTTTAAAAATCAAAACTGCGTTTATCCAAAACGGCTGGATAAAGGACCATGTAAATTTCACTACTGGATATTAATTTTAATAGTTAAAACACTACGGTTTTATGAAAGAACTGAAAAAAAATCGAATTAAGAATTTCCGAAGAATTTAAAACAACGTTATTCTTCGCTTGTACAAAAACGATTAAATACAAAATCTTTATTTGGCGAAGGCCGAAATGAAATTAAAGAAAAAATGAAAGAAGAGTATGAAGTACATATCCCAACAACAAGTAATCCAAAAATTATAATATGTGGAATGTATGAAAAACTAACTGATGAGAGAATAATTAACTCAATCCAAATTCAAAATAACATACAATGTAAAACAATAAAGTGCATTAAAGTATACCCTTCATTTAAAAATAAAGATGTGTTTAATGCTTTGATTGAAATTGATGGTGAAGCATTTAAGAAACTACTTAATATGAAAAAAATATTTATCGGCTTGGACGATTGCGTTGTATACGAAAAAATTGGAGTATTAAGGTGTTACAAATGTCTTGGCTTTAATCATAAATCCAGCAAATGCGCTGAATCTGAAGCTCGTTGTCATAAATGCGGAGAGAATGGGCACACGAAAGATAAATGCACAAAAAATGTAGAAGAAATCCAGTGCATAAACTGCGTTAAAGTAAAATCTAGCTTAAATTTAGGTAATGATGAAATCGATGTTTTGCATGGACCATTCAGCACGGATTGTAAGATATACCAAATGAAATTGAAACATCAGTCGGAGAAAATTATTTATTAGCAATTAAATAAAATAGAATGTATGTATTTAAATATACAAGGGTTATTGAATAATTTTGTTGAATTAGAAACATTAATAAATTGCAAAAAAATTGAGTTTATATATTTAACAGAAACGCATTTAACAGAACTTGATGATGAATCGCTAGTGAATATAAATAATTATAAATTGATTAAAGTAAATAGTAATTCAAGGCATACTGGTGGTGTTGCCTTTTATGTTAAAGATTATTGGAATGTTGAAATAATGAAAAGTTTTGTATCAGAAAATTAATTATGGCTACTTGTTATAAAAGTTAATTACAATAATTTAGTGTTTTACCTGGCAGGTCTATATAGATCACCTAAACCGTTGAATATGAATTCGAACTTTTTTACTATAATTTGTAATTTTATAGAGGAACTAAGTGAATTAAATGACAAGGTAATTTTTATGGGAGATTTTAATATAAACTGGGTAACAAATAGTAGTCAAAAAAGAAGAATGAAAGAAATTTTAAATGATAATGCGTTTAAGCAAATTGTAGAAGAACATACAAGAATAACAAGCGAAACAAGGACATTAATTGATTGGGTTATAACAAACAAATATGTTAATATAGGAATTTCAATTCTGAATGATTCAAAAATTAGTGATCATGAAACATTAAAAATAACACTAGTAAGCGAAGAAATTGAAAGCAATAGGAAAAAATGTATAAAAATCCTTAAATATAAGAAATATGCATTCTTGTCAAAAATTAATAGGAATGATATATCAACTATGTTTTTTACGGACTGTAACGAAAAAGCAGATATATTTAGTAAAAACTTGCATGAAATTGTAGAGGAATTTATAGTCGAAAAAGAGATACAATATGTGAATCAACAGTGGTTCACTGAAGAATTAATGCAGCTAAAAAGAGAGCAAACAAGACAATACCACAAAGCGAAATGGGTTAATAATGAAATTGAGTGGAACAAATATAAAGAACTAAGAAATAGCTATAAAGTTCAAATTAATAATAGTAAAAATAATTTTATCCGAAATAAAATAAAAAACGTGAATGATCAAGTATCAATGTGGAAAAATATCAAAAATTACATTTTAAATAAAAAGTTAATGAGATTTTGGAGGTTCATTTTGGAACTGATAAAGTAAATGACAGTTTAATAATAGCAAACAAATTAAATGAATACTTTACAAAAAGCGTTGAAGAAATCAACAAAACCATTCCGGCATATCCATACATAAATCTAGTTGAAGGAAATAGTAATGTATTTAAATTTGAAATGATAACGAAAAATGAGCTTGAAAGCGTTATAAAAAAAAAAAACTCTAAGAAGGATTATTATTTAGTAAGTAAAAGGATGATACTAGATGCGTATCATTTGATAGGTGAAAATTTAAGTGTCTATTATTAATAAATCATTGGAGTCAGGAGTCTTTCCTAGTTCCTGGAAGGAATCGATAGTGGTTCCTATAGAGAAAGTGCAACATACAAAAAAGGCAAATGAATTTAGACCAATAAACATGATCTCGATCGAAGCTAAAATAATAGAAAAGGTAGTGAATATACAGTTAGAAAATTTTTTTCATAACAATAACTTAATATCAGGATTCCGGAAAAAACATAGTTGTGAGTCGCTTATTAATTTAGTAATAATGAATTGGAAAATGGCTGTGAATGACAAAAAAGTAATAGCGGCAGTATTTCTGGATTTAAAGCGCGCATTTGAAACGATTGATCGTGATATTTTAAATAAAAAACTTGAAATGTATGGTGTCAGAGGAAAAGAATTAGCATGGTTGAAATCATATTTGTCTGGAAGAAAACAGAGAACAAAAGTGAATGGTTTAGTTTCAGATGCAATAGATGTTTTATTAGGAGTACCCCAGGGTTCAGTGCTGGGAGTACTGTTATTCTTAATCTATATTAATGACATGAAAAAAGCAGTACATATGGCCAAGTTGGCCTTGTTCGCAGATGATGCACTAATATATGTATATGGCGATTCAGTTGAGGAATGCACTAGATATATGAATGTTGAATTAGAAAGCTTAAATATGTTTTTAATAATGAACAAATTAAAACTAAATGTAGAAAAAACTAAATGCATGATAATAAATGGGTCGGCAGAAGAAAATGTATATATGGATGGCCAAATCATTGAGGAAATTGATGAAATTAAATATCTCGGAGTAGTTATAGACAATAAACTTAATTTTAAATCCCATGTGGACAGTGTATGTAAAAAAGTAGCAAAAAAAGTTCAGTTCTTCTCTAAAATTAGGCAGAGACTGGATTTCAGCAGCGCTTTTAGAATATATAATATAATTATAAAACCTCACTTTGAATATTGTTCAACTTTTCTTTTTACAGCCAATGATGAAATGAAAAGCAGAATGCAAAAACTTCAGAACAGAGCTATGAGGATTATTTTAAAACTAGGTAGATACACAAACATCAAATTCATGTTGAATGCGTTAAAATGGCTAAGTGTAAACCAAAGAATAATAATGAATGTATTAATTGCAGTTTATAAAATGAAAAACAATTTATTACCTAAATATCTATGCGAGAGATTAGTATATGTTGGAGATGTACACAATCATAATTTAAGAAATGTATTTAGTTTTAGATTAAACCTCTTTAGAAATGAAAATAGTAAAAACATGTTAATGTACAAAGGATTAAAATTATTTAATGAGATGCCATCTAATATTAGAAATGAAAACAATTTAACGAAATTCAAACAAAAAATTGTAGCACATATTAAAGATAAGTTTAATTAACTAAGTTACTACTTCAATTTATTGTAAACATTGTAAATTAAAAACAAAAATGGTTATTTTAACTAAATAAATATATATAATAATAATAATAATAATAATAATAATAATAATAATAATAATAATAATAATAATAATAATAATAATAATAATAATAATAATAATAATAATAATAATAATAATATATAAAAATTACATTTCAAAAGAGAGGGAGTGAGAAGCAGTCCCACATAATAAAAACTAATGCAAATCAGCCGCTGTACAGAAGGTACAGGGCTGTCCTAAGTTGACCAACAAATATAAGTTTACATTCGCAAACAGCAACCATACAAACTAAATTACCAAATTTTAGTCTCATACACGAAACTGTAGGAAATATCGCATTTTTATTGATTTGTGGCAAAGAACTGCAATGAATACTTAAAAATAAGTTGCACTCGCGTACTATTCGTGATTCCAACCAAAAATTTCGAATGAATCACGCTATTGAATAATGAGTATCATCATA
This sequence comes from Coremacera marginata, assembly GCA_914767935.1. NCBI lineage: Eukaryota > Metazoa > Arthropoda > Insecta > Diptera > Sciomyzidae > Coremacera > Coremacera marginata. The sequence goes on from OU612046.1 coordinate 99,141,450, forward strand.
GACCAGATTTTCACGCTACGACAAATCCTGGAGAAAACTCACGAAAATCAAATTGACACACACCATCCCTTTTTCGATTTTAAAGCTGAGTTCGATAGCCCGAGAATAGATTGCCTATACGCAATAATGTCTGAGTTCGGTATACCTGCAAAGTTGATTAGACTTTGCAGAATGACGTTGAGCAACACACGCAGCTCCGTCAAAGTAGGAAATGACCTCTCCGAAACCTTCAATACCGAAAGAGGTTTCAGGCAAGGCGATCTACTGTCTTCCGATCTCTTTAACATCATAATGGAGGGGATCGTACGAAAGGCCGGTGTGCATCGTAATGGCACCATTTTCTATAAAGGTGTCCAGCTCCTTGCGTACGCTGATGATATTGATATTGTCGGCAGAACCAAGAGAGATGTTACCACTGCTTTCGCCGCTATTTAAAAGGAATCAGCCAAAGTGGGTTTGACAATAAATGAGGGTAAAACAAAGTATATGCTGTTTACAAACAAGGGAGCGCGGCGTTTAGACTCCCACGTTTTATCCGGCAGCTATAACTTTGAAGTAGTCAAGGAGTTCGTATACTTTGGCACCGCCATTAATACCAACAACGAAATCAGCCTGGAGATAAAGCGAAGAACAATAATTGCTAATAGGTGCTACTACGGGCTCAGTAAGCAACTAAGTTCCAGAGCCCTCTCTCGATCGACAAAACTAACACTCTACAAGACGCTCGTTCTACCTGTCTTGCTTTATGGCGCTGAGGCATGGGTAGTTTCGCAAACTGACGCAGCCGCTCTGGGGGTGTTCGAGAGAAAAGTTCTTCGCAAAATCTTCGGTCCTGTTCGAGTCGGCGATGACTATCGCATCCGAATGAACCACGAGCTGTATGAGCTCTACGATGACATTGACGTAGTTCGGAGTATAACTGTGCAGCGACTACGCTGGTTGGGTCATGTCCATCGTATGGACGACGAAGCTCCAGCGAAAAAGGTGCTCGAGGCGAGGGTCGCTGGTCAACGACGACGAGGAAGGCCATGCCTCCGATGGATGGACGAGGCTGAGAAAGCCATAACCGCACTTGGTGTATCTGATTGGAGAGGGGCGCGCAAAGCAGAGGCGCCTGGCGAGAGCTGATGAGGTCGGCCGAAACCCGGACACGGGTTGTTACGACCACCTAAGTAAGTAAGTAAGAATCAAATTTTTGAATCATGAGCTACTTACTCAAAACTGAGTATGAATGAGTATAACTAGTTTCCAAAGCATTATTCGGATGTGATTGATTCAAAACAAAGTGAATCAAATTTTTGAATTATGAGCCACTTACTCAAAAATTAAAATGAATAAGTATAAGTAGTTTCGAAAGTAGTATTCATATTTGTTTTATTCAAAACAGCTCAAAGCTCATTAATATTAGATTTTTTTATGTTTTGATTTAGTGTATTCGTAATATATTGAAGTACTAAGAGTATTAGAATCACCGTTGATGCTAATTGAGTTCATGGCTGAACCTATAAAAATTATTTGTTTTATTTTTCAAGTTTTGTACATGTTCTGGTTGTAATATAGGGCCGCTGGTTTCGAGTCTTATGCCAAAATTTTAAAAATAATTTGATACTAGGGTGGACACTAGACCTGTTCACATTACAAAAGTGTTAAATATTCCGGTGCGCGTTCACTTTCTGAAAGCTCGAACCTTAATTAGCACAAAAATAGTTTAAGACCCAAAAAAATTTGACCTCTAAGGGTTCCACAAATCGTTTGAAGGTCATTTTAGAGCTATATTGGACTTTAACCATTTTAAAAAATGTCGTGTCTTAACGGAAAAACAATTGGAATATATTTTGATTGGAAGCAATTATTAATAATTCAGTCTTATTTAATTTTTTTTTTTTAAATATGCATCTGGTAATTTATGGCGGAGTTTTAAAAATGCAATTTTACTCAACGAAAAATTATCGTTTTTCCATACAAATTTTTTTTTAGTTTGTTCTAGCGACATTTCTGTTTGTAATTTTGTATTTTTGTGTGAAATTTAGGCTTTTTTGAAGTACAACATATTTTACAGTTCGTTGACCATGACTTGCGAAAAAATTAAAAATACTACGTTTATATATTATTTCTAATATTTATTTATAAAAATATGACTTTTTGTAATGCATTTAAATTTTTTTCTGTGCTTAACAACGACTTGCAGCATATATTGTTTTTGCTCTTCATTAGAAGTTATTGAATTATTAAATTCTGTTATTAATGCTACCTTCTCTCTGCTGAATCGTTAATAAATTTCTATGTTGATAGAAAAAAAAACACGATTGGACGCTCTTCTTTTCAGTTTTCTTTTGTTTGACATTTCTTGTCCGTGGCTCGTAAAAAAGGTTGTTGTCGGGGCTTCACTTTGCTTTGAATAAATCACATCCGAATACGGCTTTGGAAACTACTTATACTCATTTATACTCAGTTTTGAGTAAGTGGCGCATTGATGCAAAACTGTGACTCGTTGCAGATCTTTAATTTGTGGGGGATGAAGGGGGGCGTGGATAAAAATAAGTATACAAAAACGTAATCTAGGACGGAAGTAATACACGTTTTGGTTTGAGCGAAATCCATTTAGCCGTTTAGACTTGAATAAAAGTCAAACAAACGAACACACAAATGAACAAATAAACAGAAAATGATTTTTATTAATATAGATTATATTATATATTATTGACCGCTTTTAGAAAAAAGACTCGTAAAAATGTGTTCTTTTTAAATAATAAAACAAATTTAAGTAGTTTATAACAAAATAGTGTTCAAAAACATCACCAAAGTCAAAAATTAAAAAAAAACAAAAAAAAAAATTTTTACCTAGCAAATACTACTATATAGGAAATGAAGCCTATTAAGTCATGTATGGCATTTTTAAAGAACTTCTTTTTTCTTTCCAAAACCGGTAAGAAAATTAAAATCAGTGGATATTTGACGAAGTTATGGGCGTATAAGAAAGCGCATGTGCAAAAAACCGTGTTTTACAGTTGTTCAAAATTTCGATGTGCACTAAAAAATTTTTGTATGCCACAAAAATCTATTTAACTATACCTTCAACCTACGCTATGTCCCATCTTAGAAGTTTTGTTTTGATTATCACTGTGTGTTATAGATCTTGACCGTTGAAAAATTTTTATTTTTGGTCTATTAAGATCATTTTTATTTCATTAGTTTTTTTAAAAATTTAATTAAGCGAGCTAAGAATTTTATTGGAAGTTATTATTTTATTAATTCATATTAAATATATTTTAGATCGTAAAACAGCAACAACTATAAAGGAGACTAATAGCAAACCTACAGAAAAAGAACAAAAAATAGTGCTTGATGAAGAACCAACTGGATTTGCAAAGTACAAAACGGAAGTTTTGATGGAATGTATTGTTTATTTGTTAAACCTGAATCTTTTTCTTAATTTCGAGACGAAGCAATCTTTACTTAAACTTTGTGCACGTCTTACTAAAGATTTTCAAAATGCAAAAATTTTTGTTCAACTCGGTGGAATTCAAGTATTGCTGAAAATGAACCAGTCTTGTGCTCTAATGGAATTTCCAACATATGCAATTATCATAATACGCCATGTTCTAGAAGCACCTAGAGTCTTACAAGAGTCTATTGAATGCATTCTAGCAGCTAGAACAAATCAATCAGTACCGGTGGGTCACAGAGATCTTATATATATTTTAACTCAAGTGTCATCAGCAGTTGCTAGAGATCCACACATATTTTTAGCTGCTTCTATGCAAATTTTACGCGGTGATTATTCAACAAACCCAACGCTCTCCATTGATGATTCGAAATTTCCAGTGAAATCGAAAACATTAAATAATCGAAAAGATGGAATTTCGTCAAGTTTAGATAACTCTGAAGTTATCTCACCAGGTAGTTCTGTTGCAGTTAAAGTCATCAAAGATTTGCTTTATGCAATTGTGCAACCGTGTTGTCACTATGGCGGTCAACAACTTAAAAATACCGAAGCTAACATTAAACGATATCAACTTAACTCAAGGACAGGACCAGGACTTAACGATGTATGTATATTGATATATAGATAATTACTTTTTAATTATGCAAATTCTTAAAGCAAAACATTTAATAATTACGAATTTTAAAATAACTCCAGAAAACCGTTTTGTAACTTACATGTAGTGTGCGGCTGAATATCCGGCTTCGGCCCTTTTGGCCAGTTACTGCTATTCAACCTCAATATGGCCAAAACTTAAAAATATCAAATTTTGTATGACACACGATAAAAAATTTGATTAATATTAATTTTATATTGAATTTTGTCATTTTTATATGCATGAAATGTTATGTTTTCTGCTTTCTCTTAACCGTTCACGGCCTGAAACGCCGTAAATTACATGTATGTTTCAATCGCTGTGCTCAGTAGAAATAACTGTTCAATTTGGCTCAAACCCCATATCCCATTGTAAAATTTCGTGCTCTTTCTGATTTCAACCTCAGATTAACGCTATCTGCCTCCATTTCTTTTAAATGGCGTCTTAAAGACAAACAAATGTAACATAAAATCTTGATTTTTTTGTGGCATATTGAGTTTCTCTAATTCAAGATGGAGGCCAATATCAGGTAACCATGTTACATAATAATACATGTAAGAACACTAGAGTTCAGCTACTACAGCTCTTACGCACTTCCTCACCATTTACCCATCTAAAGCCACGACCCAGTAATCATTGAAAAATATCAATGCTATGGATACTAGTAACCACAAACAAGTTAATGTGGGAAAAATTTACCCACCAATGAATGGGTTGGGCTCAGGGACAATACAAGATGTAACAACTAACCATGCATACGCATAGATCTAATTACACAACCAGTTTTAATCTACTTTTGAGTTGACCTTTTGACAAATTAACATCGAAAACGCTACAATTGTTAACAAAGGTACTCATGCGGCTTAAAAGAGGCAGTAGCCATATAATTTGTTCTACTAAATGGTAAATAGATTAAGTTGTTAGCGTTTCTACTGCTTCTACAGTTAGTGTTAAAATTTATGTGAGAAAGAAGTTCTGGAGAATCGAATATAACTGCTATGAGTTGGTGTAAATAGACGATATCTGCAGACTTCCTTCGGTCGCTTAAAGACTGCATTTTTAACAGTTTCAAACGATCCTCATAAGGAGGAATTTCTAATATGTTCGTCCCACTTAAACCCCTTAGAGCAATCTGAACAAAATTTTTTGGGATTCTTTCTATTCAATCAACAAGTACATTGTAACTTGGGAACCAAACTTGGCTTGCATACTTTTAAGTGAGGATGCACGATTGCATAATACAACGTTGTAGTTGTAATTATGCTATTAAATTTTTAGTCCAACGTTTTATAAATCCAAGCATTGAAGATGCTTTTTTACAAATATAATCAATGTGAATGTTAAACGATAGCTTAGAATCCATGATGTGCATTGCGTGAAACCACCCAGACAACGTTCCAACAACGTGTCTTTGCTTAAATCTTCATATATTGTCTTTATTGCGTCTAAAAAGTCAGCTGGAAGTGGACAGTAACTGTACTTGAATGATCGTAATGTTTTTGCGGCTTCAGCCTTCTTCCACTCGCACCACGATTCATCGTATTTTTAATGCTGCGGAATTTTGATCAGTCGAAGAATAATGATAAAAAGTCGCCCATATAGCGTTCCTCATTTTGTCCACAGAATCGTCTCTTCTTTTCTTCTTTGATGTCAGAAGCAAAATATTTATTCGCAACAGTTTTTACGCTGGTGTTCATTTCTTTAATGAAAGTATTATAGCACGGTTTAGAAATAAAACTACTTGCTATGTCCATCACTAACGTCAAGTAAATTAATTATGAAATCTATGCACTCCGCAAGGCTTGCATAGACCTCTACACTACTATTAGGAGGAACATAAGCATTAATCTATCTATCTTTCTAAAAACTTGAAAACTATTGTCAAGCAATTCCAAATCAGTAATGCTTCCATTCAGCCACGTTTCTGTTAACGCGATAATATCCTCAGAGCAATTTTGAGTTGATAGAAATAAGTTCTGCGTCTTAGAACGTAGTCCCCTTACATTTGGATAGTAAAGGGGCAGCCTATTTAACTTTTTTGAGTCGAGCGGGCGGCTTGAGCCACCCTTCTAGACCTATTTTTTGGCTTGAACTCAGTAACGAAAATATTAACGGCCCACAAATTAGAGTTAAGAACTGTTGTAAAATCTTCGGCTGCAACTGTCAAAATAAGAGAAGCGTGGGAAGGCTTATTACCAATTTTTTTGCATGAACAGAATGCATTTGAGTTTACTAACTTGGTTTGCCTGACAAACGTCAATATATTTTCTATTGATGTGTCGGGCGGAAGACTTGAAATAAAAAAGTTTCTGGTCCTCGAAACTTTGATCCTCGAAAGGTTCGTCAAAAAAGTTTTTGGTAAACAATGGTATAAAAAAATTGGTTTTATATATATGATACTAAATACTAATAAACAAATCAGTTGGAATCTGTTCCAGTGACAATTGGTGTCACAACTTTGCTGGCTATTTGGCTGCAATTATTAAAACCGCCAACGCCTAGATCTGCATATAAACTTCAGATCTGCACATACAGTTTGTGCTCAAAGTTTATGTGCACGAAGAAATAAAATGAGGAACACAAATAAGTAGATTGAACAGTCGATCAGTTTATTAATAATTCTTACGTTTGTATTTATCTTCAATAAGTGAAGATGTTTAATTTCCAAAATGGATGTTGAGATGACTCAGAAATATATATATAAAAAACACAACTTTTGCCGATGCTAATCAATATGTGATTAGCAAGAAGGTGGCAACAGCTCGTCGGGTAAGCCGAACGAGCGGCTCGTCAGAGGATCGATATTGGAATATCGATACTCGAACGAGTCGATAAGTATGTATTTCATTTTAATTAATCTGTTACATACTTTAAGAAAAATATTACTGTAAAAAAGATTGCGAAATACTTAAAATATCTTAGAGTTAGTAAAAAAGGGTTGATCAATTTCAGTCTCATTTTTAAGTATAATAAAAATATATAGATAAAATAGAACGTGCAGTGTGTTAAAATGCAGCAGTTGAAATTGACTATCAATATATAGTTAAAAACGTGTAGTAGTTCACGGTACCCGACAGCACCCAGCCGAAAATAGTATTTTGGGTGATAACTCCCCCCAACCATTATCACCGGCGACGAAATGAAGAAGTCGCGGTCAGCTAACATCAGGTTCGAGAAATTACCTCTGACCGATGCGTCCAAACTCTTTTTGGGTAAAACGCGGGTAAAGTGTCGCACCGCCTTAGCCTGCGTTGTCACCGACTGATTGGATTCGTAGTTTTCTCGGAGTGCTAGGGAGCAAAACTCATTCGAACCAACCCGGCGGGTGGGCAACTCTATCTGACGCACTATGCGATGCGACACCACCGACGTTTCGGCGCAATGGTTGATCAGGGCCCGAACCTGAAGCTTTTGACCTCGCTTGACAACCTTAACAACTGCCGTAGGAAGCAGAGGAGTCACTAGTTGCAAATTTGGCAACGGTGCTGGCGAGGGCCGGCGGCGTGAGTCACTATTTGAGTCACGGTTAGGTGCATTATTATATGAATGGCGTTGAGAATGTGGGTGGCGTCCTTTTCCACTACGGCGGTGCTAGGTTCACGGTAAACGCTCTGCCAGAGCGCCGAGTTCCGCGCGACCGCTAATTTTGAAGGGCGGGTTTAAAAGAACGTGATTCGTTCGCGTCTCGTTTGCATCTCACCTAGTCATCTACTTCTGACTCCGATCTCCTCTCAACGAGTGCTGCGTCTGACAAACGAGGCCGGGCAGCAGACTCCTCGGCTAGCGTCCCTCCTTCGCGTGCCAACACAGGCAAACGAGGCCTAGCTACGCTTTGAGGATCAGGCTTCGACTTCTTCACGCGGTTGTTGGGTCTTAAATGCAACATGGTATGGTGCTGCTCTTTGCAGTGGCGACATTGTCCGTCGCTTTGGCACTGATCGGTGATGTGGTTGGGTGACAAGCACTTTGAACAATACTTGAACAGCCGCTCTGCTACGTTCCCGTTCTTGAACACTATGAAGAAGCGCAGCGGGTGGCGCGACGTGCACACCTTGCATGTCAGAGTGTTTGTGGTTGCCGCTTGCTGGACAGTCGACATAGTTCGAAGCTGGAAGAAAGACAAGAAAAAGTAAATGGATTAATTCCCCGAGACCGGAATGAGGACGGGGATGTTTCCACTTATATCTCTTGTGAAGTTCTTTTAGGTAATCATTCTTTCAAATGTTGCAGAACCTTTGGTTTTGGTTTAAGTTTTTGCCAACGATTGATGATAGAAATTGGACTTTCATCAATGTCAGGCTCAATTGGAGCCAGTAAAGGCCCTCCGATTAAAAAGTGAGCTGGAGTCAATGGTGCCAGGTCATTAGGATCTGACGACATGGGGCTAAAAGGGCGTCAATTCAAACATGCTTCGATACGCTACAGCAATGTTGAGAGCCCTCAAACGTGTATTTCGTGTCTGATGCGTCTTTTCGGAAGTGTAGCTTAAAACTTTTGACACCGCTTCCCACCAACCTCCGATATGGGGAGCACCTGCTGGAATAAAGTGCCAAGTTAAGTGTTGGTGGGCAAACTTGGACACCACCTTCTCTTTGGAATTCTGGAGAAAAGATTTAAAATCTTCTTTAAAGGCTCGCGAGGCACCAACAAAGTTGGTTCCATTGTCCGAGTACATTTTCTTCGGGGCAACCTCTACGTGCAACAAATCTCGAAAAGGCTGCCAAAAAAATTACAGTGCTAAGATCGCTAGTAGCTTCTAAACGAATGGCTTTCGTAGCAAAGCAGACAAAGACACAAATATATCCCTTCGTTATCAGACAAGTGCGCCTCGTATAATTTTTAATGTCATAAGGTCCAACAAATCTACTCCAGTAGTCGCAAATGGTAACACAGACCTTACAGTTGTGTATGATGGACTTAATCATATTTTTTACTCTGGAAATCCAGTATTGCATCCGAATAAGTCGCAATACAAGCATTTCTCACCATGAAGGAAAATTTCATGGGTGAATTTCATGAAAATTGGCAATCATACGGTAAGATTAAAGAATGTCGTTCATTATAAGATATGTAATCAGTCTGCTGATATGAGTGTAATCGTGCAGAAAAGCTTGCAGCGTTTTAAGGTTAAAGGAGTCAATTGATCATCCCATCCGATGCCATCCAACCAAACTTGTTGCATCAGAATTTTGGCGATGACGACGACCGGAGCCAACCATCCTGCATGGTCGAAAAGTTTTGCTATTGCAGATAGTACCTCCTTTTTTTGGAGAAACTTCCTTCTTGGTCCAACGGTCGTACGTGGGAATAAAAATGGTCAGACCGGGCGTTCCACCTGATTCCTAGAGTCTTGACGTTGCTTGTATCTTCCAACTGCAGGAAATTCTCAATGAGTTTTGGGAATTCCTTTAAGCACGTCATCAGAATTGGACGTCCACTTTCGCAAGATAAAACCTGCTAATTCGGCCGTTTTTTCTAATTCTGTTGTCGCTTGAATTGCTGACTCCAAGTCATAACCTCCTGCCAGTCCGTGATCTACGTACATATGGTGACGCAACATTTTTGACGCTAGCGGCAAGCTGCCTTCCACTTTGTGGGCTAGCTGCAAAAGTGTCCGAATTGCTAAAAATGGAGCACAGTTGACACCGAAACTGACTGTTTTGAGTTCAAAATTTTGAAGCTGGTTCCCTGGTGAATCGCGAAAAATTATTCGCTGGAATCGCTGATGCTCTTCAGCAACTAGTATCTGGCGATACATCTTCTCGATGTCACCATTAAAAACAAACTGAAAGAAGCGCCATTTTAATATAAGCAACGTCAAATCACTTTGCAAAATTGGACCCGCGTGCAATACATCATTGAGGCTTATGCCAATTGATGTAGAACTTGACGCATTGAAGACCACGCGAACCTATCAGGCTTCATAGCGGCGTGATGAGGAAGGTAGTAACACGACGATGGTCTCTGGGTGAGGCCAGAAGACACTGCTCTCTTATGGTCCAACTCCAGGTATTCGTTTAAAACCCCATCATATTCCTTCTTGGATTCTATATTTTTAGTTAGCCTCGTCTAATTGCGCAGGAATTATCGCACCGCGATATAGCGTCAATCACCTAAACAGATGTTATGCGGAAAACTCTCTTTGAAAGGCAAAGTCAGCAAAATACCCTTGCTGTTTGAGGCAAAGCACGATTGAATATTGCCGCTAGTTCTTGCAGATGTTTGCGACGGTGCTGCGACTTGGTTAGTGGACTGTATAACTACATTTGTGCTTGGACCTCCCGCCTTTAAATGATTATTTGCACCTCGAAAATCTCTGTGTAACAACGAATGATGTCGTTGTCCACAAAAAGAGCAGCTGTAGCCGCTTTTACAATTTTTTTAAGTATGGTTCGTTGATAAACAGTTGAGGCAGCACTTACACTGCCTTGCAGCTGATAATCGTTCATTTACTTTCATGGCCAAAAACTTCCTGGTAAGATCCGCAACATACTAAGATCCGCTTATTTTCATAGCGGTCTGTTGAGTTTTGCCAGGCTGTAGTGTAAATATTTCATGTGTAAGAGGAGATTTTTGTACAATCTCTTTTGCCTCTCCACGGGCAAAAGCGAAATTTTTCTAATTTGTAGACATTTTTTTTTTATTTAAACTCGATAAAAAAATCGAGTAAAAATTTTATAACTTGTAGAAACTTTACACAAAAACTAATTTATAGAAAATTTAAAAAATGTATTGTACCCTTTGTTTCTAATTTGTAGAAACTTCACACAAAAAGATACAAATGCTTTGAGAATATTTTTTTTTAGAAAATGATCAAATATTTAAGAAATAATTCGGCAAAAAAAATTTCAAAGAACTTATGTAATATTTTTTCTAAGTTTCTTATTTGTAGAAAACTTCACAACAGAAAAAGAGATATGATATAAGTGGAAAAAAATAATAAATAAGTAAAATTTTTATATATTTTTCTTTAATTAAAATATTTATTAAATTTATAAATATTTCTTGAATAATTTTTATTAAATATTTCGTTGCACAATTTGAAATACCAATTACAAAAATTATTATATAGCTTTAAATAAAATAAATGAAATTTTATTTCTTCTACGTAATCGTAATGCGCAATTGAATCGAAGTCCAGAAGCGAAATTGAAAAATCCAGAAAAATTCGCATTAATCCATTAAATAAAAGAGTTTTGTTTAATGATGGTAATTCGCCTTAAGTAGTGGGAATTTACCATAAATTAATTAAATTCCCTAAAACGTTGCCAAAGTAAAGATCGCAATGTGTGCGACAACTTTCCGTCGAATTGGCAACTCTATCTTCTACTTGCCTTCCAGCTGTTGCGATTGTTGTTCTTCTTTAGTATACTCGTTTGTGGTTTACAATCAGGATTCGTTGTTTTTTTGTACTTATTTTCGCGAGTGAAATCGTTTTAAGTTGTTTTTACCAATAATATAACAGTTAAAAACGGATTATAATATTAATTAAATAATATAATATTTATACCAAAACAAATAATCGCGACGGAAAAAAATTTGTTTAAGCAAAGCAAACGAAATGATTCTATTTGTTTCTAAAATTTGTTTCTTGTTTAAAGTGTCTTAAAGTGTTTTGCAATTAACATTAACTTTAATCACTTTGTTGCGTGGATAAATAGAATTAGATTAGTTTTGCGGCTAACCACTGCGTTTATTGATTATTTTCTTGAGACTGACTTATTTTTGTAGATATTAAAATATATATCTATTTGTCAAGCGATCGAGCAGCCTGAGGGAGTATTCAGCACCCCTCAGTCACTTGGCAAGCGATGTTGACGGACAAGAGCTTTGACCACTCGAGAGCGGCGTACACGCTGAACGAAAGGGAGTAGTTAAAGAGTGCAACACGCGCAAAGTTTATGTTGACTTGCATTATCGGAATTGCATTGAAAACATGCATTGTTAAAAAGCGTAACACGCTCAGGGGTTTATGTTAACTTTCAATGTGTATCATCAGCGCATTCCGTTTGTCAATGAACTCTTGTCCGTGACACCCAACACCTCCCCTTCTTTTTTAAATCTTAAGATTATATGCGCATAATAAGGTAAAGATTTTTCATTTGATAAAATTATTAATCCATAATTTTAGCATATTATTAATAATTAAAAACTGTTTTGGTGGTGTTAATGTTTAATTTAATATATATTCAAGTGTATCAATTAGAAATATATTATTTTATTTATTTTTTTTTTAGAGAATTTTCGATTTTTATATTAATTTTAATCGGTTTTTATGGACAAAACCTCTTTTTATTTTACAATTTTCCCTTTCATCCATTTCTATTACCTGATAAGGTCCCCTGAAAATGTTTTCTAGTTTATGGCTAGCTTCATCTTTCAGGTAGACATCATCATTCAATTTAAATGTTTGATTTAGGTAATCTTTGTCATAATAATATTTTGATATCAATTTCTCTTGGTCAACTAGTTTGAATGCTCGCTGGTGTGCTTCCTGAAGTCTAAATTTTAACTCTTTGTCGAAAGATTCGAAATTATACACTGGATCAGTTTTTTCCGTTATAACATCAAGGGGCTGTGGTGAAAGCTTCGAAATTAAACACTGGATCAGTTTTTTCCGTTGTAAAATCAAGGGGCTGTGGTGTTTTGCCGTAGACTAGCTCAAATGTGGCGTAGCCATGAACTGAGGAAGGTGTCGTATTGTAACAATACGTAAAATATTTCAGCCATTCATCCCAGTCAGTCTTGTCGGGTGATAAATACGATCTTATGTACTCATTAAAAGTTTTGTGAATTCTTTCGACCATACCAAGTGTTTGATGGTGGTAAGCAGTCGAAATGCAGTGTTCTGTATTCAATAACTGGCACAATTCCAAAAAAATTTTATTTTTATATTCAGTACCCATATCTGTTAGTAATTCCTTAACTGGGCCGTATATCAAAATGCAATTGTCGACTATTGCTTTTGCAACTGTTTTAGCAGATTTATTTAGAATTGCAACAGCTATTAAATATTTCGTCAACTCACACATAATTCTAATTGCGTATTCATTACCCATGACTGATACAGGTAAAGGGCCGATTGTGTCTATCTGAATTTTATCAAAAGGTTTTTCAGGAGTTGGTGTTTTAAACATAGGTTCCTTAAACTTTTTACCAGCCTTGTTTTGTTTGCACAGTTCACAGTTTTTCACGAAATAACGTGCGTCATAGTTTAAGTTTTTCCAAGAATAGAGTTTTCTTATTTTGACTAATAGTCGGTTAGTTCCTGAATGTCCGCCTAGGATTGGATCATTATGGAATTTCATAAGGATTTCTTATTTTTTTCTGGATCCGTAATAATTTCAAGGGTTGGTGTAAGTGCTATTTTAATCTTTTTTAGGTCATTATTTCCTATCTGATTTAATTCGTGTACACTTCTATATTTAAAGAGCTCATCATTTAATGAAATTCGTAGATCATTAAGCTTTAAATTGTTGAATAAGTTTCCAAGTCTAGGAAAGAATTTTTGTAGAAAAATTTTTCCTTGAACAATTAGTCATGTCCATTTTAAAAATTTTTATTTTTCCTTTTTGGATATTCAAGCTATGCGCACTGTCATTAAATTTAAGGCAAGGTATTTTTTTGAAACGACTGTGTATAATAGTTTCATATACTTTCGGTGGTAATGTTGGTAGTTCTTTGGTTGATTGTGTAGGTATTTGCTTTCTTTGATTTTGAACGTGTTCTTACTTGAAAAATTTTATCATTTTCATCACCTATCTGTTTGATTCGCCCAAAATCAATTCTAGATAGGGCGTCTGCTCCACAGTTGTCTTTTCCTTTTATATATTCTACATGAAAATCGTACTCCTCTAGGTCTAATCGGACTCTGGTTAATTTTGATGAAGGATTCTTAGTAGATACAATATGGTGGTTCTGGGGCAGGTGGCGCGGTGGCGCAAGCCGATGACGTCACTCCGGTCCAGCGTCATCTAGTGGGTTGTTTTTTGTTTAATCTGCAAGTCTTGGGGTATGTCTTTGCTAAAAGCTATTAAAAATCGGCAAGTTTGGGGTATGTCTTTGCTTAAAACATTTAAAATCGGCAAGTTTGGGGTATGTTTTTGCTTAATGCTATTAAAATCGGCAAGTTTGCTGTATGTCTCTGCTTTTAAGCGTTGACCATAATTTTATTTACTTCATTATCGGTAGTGGCAGTCAAGCGAGTTCTTATCAGTGCTTGCATGTTTTGTTTTTTTCTTAACCCTCGAATACCTAATACCAATGACTTGCTTTATTAAAATATATATATTAATATGGGTTGAAGCAATTTAGGTACGGCGAAGGTTGAAGGGTTAAAGAAATGTTTATAAATTTATCATAATGGTGCTAAGTATTGGGTTCTGTATTAGGTGCAGCTGAAGTGGAAGCGAGGGGTAAGTATTAGATTTATGTAAATAGTTTAACAACCATTTAAAACATTGGCGTATTAAAGTGGGATACATCTGAGGTACAAGCCTCAATCCCCCGGTCAAGTCGTTCATCAAAATCTCCGCCTCTGGCTTATATTTTAAGTAAATTCAAGAGTCTGTGAAGCTTCGAAATGCAGAAACTTCGAGAACATTTTAGAAGCCGACTTATGTCATTGTATGTCGAAGACGTCACCCATCCCCGCCCTGATACGGATTTTAATTTTATTTATATGTTAAATTAATATTAAGTCGCTATAAAAAAGAATTCAGGGTGAAAGTGATAAGAGCTAAGCTTCATAATAAGCATAGTAATCGTACTCAAAAAAAAAAAATCCGCAAGTTCAAGATAAGGGAGTAGTGTAGAAGTTAAATGCTAAAATAAACGAATGTTTGTGATAAAATTCTAATAAAAAAATTGTTTCTGTGGAAGCGTTTCTGTGGAACACTCGACGTTGCACACTTTCTACAAAAAAGTTAGAATTCTTCTTTTAGGAATCTAGTTCTTAAACTCCAGTAGTTTAAGATTCGGAATAAAAAAGAAGATACAAAATGGAAATTAGAGTTGAATCTAATACAAGTTTATTTGTTAGTTCTTACCCTTTCAAAGGTTGGTTTAACAAGAAGGCTTCAAAATAGTATATCAAAACGAAAGTGCACTCTTAATATCAATTTTGAGATAGAAACATTAATTTGTACTGCGGGAAGCGCCATCTCTCCGTGAGATTTTAATTTAGTACTAAGATACATAGAGAAAAAAAAAACATATTTTGTGTTTGGCATAAACATCGCCGCCCGCCTTGCAGTACGGCTGCTAATAAAGATAAAATTAAAATACTTAATGAATATAATGTTATAATATAACTGTATATATAATGATAGATACGTTTGCATTAGATTCAGTATAATTCATGTATGTATCTAATTTAGTGCAAGTAAGGATATTAATTTCATGGTTATTTCAGTTTTATTATTTGTTAATAGATTGAATAAAAAAATTTTTTTTTTTTTGCCTTTATATTGAAACGGAACCAGAAAGGATCCATCCAAAAATGGTGTTCTGTGCAACGGGGAAACCGCCGTTGCTCGGTATTATCCCGGATTGAATAATTCGAGGATATATATCAGCACCAAGAACGACGGATATGGAAGCGGACTTGTGGAAATTAGGATCGGCCAGAACCAAGTTATGGACGTTCTGCATGATGGAATCATCAATTGTTTTGGATGGAGTTAGCATATTAATGCGACGGTCAACACGAAGTGTGATTTGTAGTTTAATGTTGGCGTCCGATCGAGCTCGAATACCGACGGAGCATAATATGTCATCTCCAATAGCAGTTGTTTTCAGCTGTAGATTTTGGACCAACGTAGATGAAATTCGGCTTATAGCTGTACAAGGGTCCAGTATGGATCTTGCATCATGGAAAGTCCCGTTTTGAAAAATCTGGATGACCGCAGTGGGTAGTAATGTGACAAAGTGTTGAGCTCGTATGGATGTATAGGATATGGATGATTTCGTTGATGACGCTGATGGACTGATGGAAGATAATGTCGAAGATTGGGGCGGACCTTTGGACTCGTTTTTGCGCAAGCGCTCGTGCATATGGAGCAGAGTATGGTGATCCTTTTTGCAATAATGGCAACCAGATGTGCTAAAGCAGGATCCCTTAGAGTGTTTATGGGCCAAGCAGTTGGCGCAATACTTATGCAGGAGAACGGCACGCATTCTCTCCTCCGTGTTCATATTAAGAAATTTCCTGCATACCTTTAGCGCATGTGAACGTTGGCAAAGTCCACATTTGAACTCCTTCGTCTTGTAGTTAGATTTGTGATAGGAATTTTTTTGTTGGTCCTTCTGCTTGTTTCCCTTTGGCATGATTTTTCTGGAATATGATTAAATACGTAAGAAAACTTTGGTTTAAGAACGGATATGTAAATGTTAATTGGTTGGAAGGACCACAAGCCTTACAATAGGTCGTTTAATAAGACCTCGTTGGGTTAAAACGTCAACCACTCGGACTTTGTCGTCACTTCCAGAATAGACTTTGGTAACTCTACCAAGTCGCCATTCGGTGGGAGGTAGATTTTCATCTTTAACGACGACCATTGAATCTTCGCTGAGATTTGCTTGCGGTTGCTTCCATTTATTGCGTTTATGTAGCTCCTTTAAATACTCATTTTTCCAACGTGTGCAAAAATGTTGATGCAGAGCCTTAAGACGTTGCCAGCGATTAATTATGGACACAGATGATTCGTGGATCACAGGTTCTAGAGGAGCATGAATTGGACCGCCTATAAGGAAGTGACCAGGAGTTAAGGCAGCATTGTCAGCTGGATCGTCTGACATTGGAGAAATTGGACGTGAGTTTAAACATGCCTCAATTTTATAGAGAAGTGTGGAAAATTCTTCAAACGTATATTTGAAGCTCCCAGCGACCTTTCGAAAATGAAGTTTGAAGCTCTTAACTCCTGCTTCCCAAAGACCTCCCATATGTGGTGCACCAGGCGGAATAAAATGCCATGACAGCTTTTGATGGTTAAAGTTTGAATTGGGCGCGGAATGGGAACTTTGAAAAAACTGTTTGGTTAAAGTTTTAGAAGCCGATACAAATGTTGTCCCATTATCGGAGTATAAAGAAAGAGGACATCCACGCCTAGACACAAACCTATCAAAGGCCGCTAAGAATGCAGGAGTGGAGAGACTAGAGGTGGCTTCCAAATGTATAGCCTTCGTTGCAAAGCATATAAAAACGCAGACATACCCCTTTGTAATCAAGCATGCTCTGCCGGTATAGTTTTTAATGTCAAAAGGCCCTGCAAAATCTAGACCTGTGTGCGCAAATGCACGAGAAAGGACAGTTCGTTCTATCGGAAGAGAACTCATCAATTGAGTTTGTACCTTTTTTCTGAAGATGACGCATATTTTACAGTTCCGTATAGTTGATTTTATTAAATTTTTCACTTTTGGTATCCAAAACTGAAGGCGGATTAGACGGAGTACTAATTGATTGCCTCCGTGTAAGGAAATCTGGTGTATGAATCGAACTAGAAGTCGTGAAAATTGACAGTTATATGGAACAATAACTGGATGTCGTTCATCATATGACATCATCGGAGAGGACACTAGCCTACCGCATGTCCTTAAAATGCCAGTCTCGTCAATAAATGGATTTAAATTGAGTAAACTACTGGATGACGAAATTGGCTGCTTGTTTGTAAGTTTGTGGTACTCGTCAGAATATGACACCTTCTGGCTAATAATAATAAGCTGAGCTTTAACAAATTCCACTTCTGAACTCTGAATAAGTGTTGAATCTTTGTTAAAATCAGCACGGTGTTTTGGGTGGGTGCGATGAAAGAATCGAAATATATATGCAATTATTCTGATTGCTTTTGGAAATGAAGAGAAGCGATCCAGAATATCTTCAAAGGTTTGAAAGTAGTTAAAGTAGGATTTAGTCGGCTTGATTTCCTCTTCTGTGTTGATTTCGTCACATGAATTAAAACGTGGCCAGTTTGCTGGAGAAAGCCTAAGCCATGGTGGTCCATGCCACCAGAGTTCATTGCAGATCAAATCGTGTGGAAGGACTCCTCGACTAGCTAAATCTGCAGGATTGGACTTGGAATCTACGTGAAACCAGTTTGCGCAGCCAACACTCTGAGAAATCTTGGATACACGATTTGCCACAAATGTTGTCCACTGGCAAGGTGGTTTTCGGAGCCAAGCCAGCACAATTGTAGAATCTGTCCAGAAAAACAATTTGCTTTGATTTATTTCAAGCTGAGGAATTATGAATTCTACCATGTCAGACATAAGGACTGCACCGCATAACTCAAGCCTTGGAAGAGATATAGTTTTTACTGGGGCTACCTTGGTTTTCGCCGTCAATAAATGGATCGAAATTGAATCAGATTTATTAATCCTGACATAAATAGTTGCAGCGTATGCCTTTTCTGACGCATCACAAAAGGCATGAAATTCAATATCGCATTCGGGAGAATATGTTATCCATCTTGGGATCTGTATATCATTGATATATGGATAATTGGACAGGAACGAATGCCATTTTTTAAGGCAGGTGGCAGGAAGATTTTCATCCCAGCCTACCTTTTCTAGCCATATCTGTTGCATGAGTATCTTGGCTATCACAATGCATGGAGCTAACCAACCTGCTGGATCAAAAAGTTTCGAAATTTGAGAAAGAACTTCTCTTTTCGTGAAATTTGCCTTTTGTTCAAATGGTTTTGTGTAGAAAAAGAAAGAGTCAGAACGAGCATTCCAGCGGATACCCAGAGTTTTTGCAGTGCTACTGTCTTCAAATTGAAGGAAATCTTCAGTTAGAAGATGGTCTTTTGGAAGACCGGCTAGCACATCTTCTGAGTTGGAGGTCCACTTTCGTAATTCAAATCCAGCAGATGACAGCGCGGTTATAAGTTGGTTTCTCGAATTTACCGCTGTTGAAATATCATGTGCACCAGCTAGAGCGTCATCCACATACATGGACTTTCGTAGAATACTACTTGCTAGTGGATGTGTGAATTCTACATCTTCCGCCAACTGATAGAGCGTTCGAATAGCTAAATAAGGTGCACAATTGACACCGAATGTAACTGTTTGCAGCTCATAGTCCTGGATTTCTTCAGTTGGTGAGTTTCGAAAAAGGATACGTTGGAATGGAGTATGACACGAATTGACGAGGATTTGGCGGTACATTTTTTGAATATCGCCATTAAAAACGAATCGGTAAAATCGCCATTTCAAAATTAGGATGGTCAGATCAGATTGGAGCACTGGACCAATGTGCAGAATATCATTTAGGCTTGTACCATTAGCCGCTGAACTCGAGGCGTTAAATACTACTCGTACTTTTGTCGTAGTACTTTCAGGTTTTATTACTGCGTGATGCGGCAAGTAATAATGTTTTGGAAAGGCTTGGAACCTGGGAGGCGAAACTGGAAGCATATGATTTAAGTCTAAATATTCTCGCACAACGTCGTCATACTGCATCTTGAACTCTAAATTTTTACAAAGGCGTGCTTCGTTTCTTACGAATTGTGCATAAGCTATGGCGCGAGACTGACCTAGCTTTAAAACTTCGGGATACCCTTCCTTGAATGGGAGTGACACAACATACCTGCCATCCTTATTTCGTTTTGTAGACTGGACATAATTTTCTTCACAAAGGCGATCTGATGTGGACATACAGTTCTTTTGTGGAAGATTCTCTACCACCCAAAAACGTGAAATCTCCCTATCTAGTGCCACTTTATTAAAAAATGAAACAACTGTAGAAAAGGAATTAACAGAATTCTTGGAGACCGGACCTGTTAAAATCCATCCAAATATCGTTTCTTGACCCAGCAAAGATCCGCAAATATTGCGCTTGATGCCGTCACGAAGGATTAATGGGAAGAGATCTCCACCAATTAATAAGTCAATATGTGAACTCTTGAAGAACTCAGCATCAGCAAGTTGGATATTTGGAAGATTTTTCAGGTCCGCTTGATAAATTGGTTGTGATGGTAGTTTCCCTGTCAAGTGTGGAACGACAAGGGCACAGGATTCAATTGAAATGTTAGGATCAATGGGGGAAGAAAGTGTGAAGTAACACATCTCTTGGACCTTAGCAGAAATCGCATTGTTCAAACCTGAAATCTGTGCGGTGGTAGCTTTAGAAGGAAGCTTAAGCAATCTAAATAGTCGCTCTGATATAAAGGTCCCCTCTGATCCAGAATCAATTAGAGCACGAGCGGAATAGGAAATACCAAGATGGCATATTCTGACAATGGCAGTACCTAACAGGACACTTTTCAAATTGGATGCAAAACAGGACTGCACTGTGCTTTCAGGAATTGAAGATTTAGCGGACTGTATTTGGAGTGCATGAGAACTAGAGTTTTTACTCGTGCGTGGGAAACCAGAATTGTTTGAATGAAGAAGTGTGTGGTGTCGCTTATTACAAGTGTAACAATTATGCTTGCTTTTGCAATCTTTGATGGCATGAGTTCCAGCAAAACAATTTAAACAAAGGCCATGCTTTTTTACAATGAGCATTCTTTCGTCAGGACTCATTTGCAGGAAACGAGCACAGTTACGAATTGTGTGTTGTTCATTCGGACAAAGCTTACAGAATGGTGTGGAAACATTGGTAGCATATGTGCTAACTCTTTTTGGATTTGTTCGATTATTTGAAGCGGGGACAGATTGCGGAATTATTTTCTTAACTGCACCGGAGCCTTTTATATCAAACACTGTTTCTAGGGTTTGATATCGGCTGGTAAGGAATTTATCTAGATCCAACCAACTTGGAATTTCAGATTTATTTGCCAGTGATTGCTCCCAGAGAGCTAAGGTGGCATCTGGGAGCCTGAAGGAGCAAAGGTAGACGAAGATTGAATCCCAGTTGTCGATATTTATATCGTACAATTTCAGGGCGGAAATACAACCGTTTATGTCCCTCTGAAGCTTTTTTATAGCTGTACCTGACTCTGATGGAACGGATGGAAGGTTAAAAAGTATCCGTAGCTGACTGTTAACTAGGATGCGCTTGTTTTCAAACCGATCCTTTAAATTGTTCCATGCTATGGAAAAACCATCATTCGTCAGTGGGGACTTTTTTACAATATCACGGGCTTCGCCTCGTGTCTTCTGGTTAAGATGGAAAAGTTTCTCAACCGGACTTAGCCTTGTATTGTTTATATATACTGCTGAGAAAATATCACGAAAGGAGGGCCACGAGAGGTAATCACCGCAAAAGATTTCGGTGTCACAAGGCGGAAGGTGAAAAGTGCTACGTACTGACGGGATGTCTGAACTTGGAGGGTGAATTGACGATACAACAGACAGTTGTTGAGAGTACTCTCCGATCTTCGAAAGGCATCGTACATATGTTTGATACGAGCTTCGATACCGCAGCTTGATGGACTCCAGATCGTCATTATAATCTTCCTGATCCTCATCCTGGTTCGCAAGCCCTATTTCGTCCAGACATTTATCATAAATTGTCTTTACCTTGAACCAAATGGCTTTGATTTCTTCCCGGTGGACTTCAAGAGAGTGTACTGAGTAAGCTGACAGAGGAGAGTCGTTGAAAGTTGCTTCAAATTCAACTAGATTGTCGGTCAAGCGAATGTATGACGCGAATGAAGTCATTTTGAAAGCATAAATCAATGGATAACGAAAAATAACGTGAATGAAGAAGTGCTGCTAGGTGTTCTTAAAATTACAGTCGCACTTTAATAATTGTGTCACAATTATCAGCTTGGATCAACAATTTATAAATTGGAAAAGAAAAGTTTTAAATACCGTGAATCGGTGACTTTGGAGCTAAAGCAATAATAGAAACAATAGCACCTAAAGGTATTTAATTGAGCAGTTTTACTGATGACAAACTCGTTAACGAGACTTAACAATGCAAAAAACTGGAGCGGAAAATATAAGATAACCCGGAGACACGTTGCGAAATCTTATCAAAATTTTAACATTATTTTGCTTAAAATTTGATCTAAGAATCAAGTCATAAATTTTGATGTCAACAGTCCGATTTGGATTAATTTTAAGACGTGAAAAAAATTAATAATCTTCGTAATTTTTTAATTGAGATACACAATTAGAAAAAATTGACTGCAGCGTATTAAGGTTCGGTTATTTTAAACATAAATATTGCTAAAATATCTCTTTTGTTTGTATATTTTGTTGTATATTTTGTTGTATATTTTGTTTTGTTCAAAGGCCGTTAATTTTGTGAAAAACGTTAGAAGTTTACACTATCTGTTTCGACCCTTTTGAAGATAAAAAAAAATAATAATATGTATTGAACACCGATAAACCACCTTTGTTCCCTTTTCCTATTTTTTTTTTTTTTAATAAAGTTAGAAACTCTTTTATATTTTGTTAATATGTTGCGTAGTGTAAAGTATTTGAAGCTGAAGATATTTAGATTTAAGCCTGAAGTGTTTTTTTTTTTTTTTGATTCTGAGAACCTTTGACATGGTTTATGGCAAAGGTTCATATGGCTTATGTTGACATGGCCAAATTTAATAACTCTCTGTTTATGCGTTTTGTTGTATGCACGAATGGCACCAAAAATCTGAATTGAAAGTTGTGAAAAAATTATGGAATGTTCAAAATGATTTAAATTAAAAACATGCTGAGTTAATTCAATGGAAGTTCACAAAACAAATATAAACCAGGCGTAGAATATTCTGAATTACATTTAAGTTGTTTTTATTAAATGTTGCAGATGTTTTTTTTTTCGTTTTTAAACAGTTTAATCAGATAATAAGTTTGCCGATGATACACGCGAAATGTTGATAACAAAATTGAAAATGTTGCAACCAAAGGCAAGAGAGATAAATGATGCAAAGTTAAAAAGATTAAATGTTAATAGTAGACACCAACAATGTCGCAACAGAGATAATAATTTTAATATTATGTAGCACCAAGAAATAAATGTTGCCAACTTAAATTGTGTCTGTGGAACATAACATTCATGTTGCGGAGCTGTAGTATAGAGACTTTCTCACAGCTTAAACTTTGATCCACGGCGTAGTTATGTGCAGAATTAACAGTTCTCCTTGGTTAAAAGTAAAGAGAGTTTTTTTTTTTTTTGTATATACATATGTTAAGCAGAATGGATTTCTGTTATATGCACTGGATCCAATATTTTAATAATAAATGTATACCGCAATAATTATTGTGCGAAGAGTCCGCTATTTTTTTTTCTTTCTTTCCTTTTTTTTTTTTTTGTTAATGTTAATGTTAATGTTTTAGATTTTGTTGCAACTTTTAAAGTCCAATTTTTGTTATTTAAACACACCACAATAAACGATGCTCCGATGCTTTGATTATGAAAATATAGCATTTAATTTATATAATCAAACTATAGGTTCTTAATTCTTTTCAACTTTATAAAATTAAATAGCATGTTTCAATCTTAATTTTCTTTTTTTTTTCAAATACTAGATTGGAAAATGCGGAAAAAACTCACTTTGGAATGTTTTACAATTCGCGCTTATATTTTTTTGAGTGAATTTCAGTGAACTAGATTTTAGGAATAAATTGTTTTAATACGCGTGGACTTGTACTTGCACTTTGACTACATAAATCATAATGAGAAGAGAATGCAAACGTACCTGGAGATCAAACGTAGAGATATGACGATGCTGCTTTGAGCTGAAGGAATCTCTTTTCAGGAATATTCTGCTGACTTCTCAGAGAATAGACTGCTGGACTAAGGCTTCTTTGTAGAGAGTTTTGTTTTTTCTTCTTTATGGGGATCCGGCTCGAATATGGACCAAATGTTTCTGTGGAAGCGTTTCTGTGGAAAACTCGACGTTGCACACTTTCTACAAAAAAGTTAGAATTCTTCTTTTAGGAATCTAGTTCTTAAACTCCAGTAGTTTAAGATTCGGAATAAAAAAGAAGATACAAAATGGAAATTAGAGTTGAATCTAATACAAGTTTATTTGTTAGTTCTTACCCTTTCAAAGGTTGGTTTAACAAGAAGGCTTAAAAATAGTATATCAAAACGGAAGTGCACTCTTAATATCAATTTTTAGATAGAAACATTAATTTGTACTGCGGGAAGCGCCATCTCTCCGTGAGATTTTAATTTAGTACTAAGATACATAGAGAAAAAAAAAACATATTTTGTGTTTGGCATAAACAAATATATTTAAATTTTTCTTTATTATTATTATTATTTATATACATATATAAACAAATTTTATAATTTTGTTGATGGAAAAAAGTGATCTTATATTTAATTATTTTTTTCTGATTTCATTTGTTAGAGGTGAATATTCAATTAATCGATCATGAATTACTAAACAGTGGGCTGAGGTTCTATCTGGAATCCCTTTGTTTGCTTCGGTTTCAAATTCAATTCGTACATCAATAGGTCCAACTTTAACTGCTTCATATTGGTGTGTTACATCAACAACAATAAGTGGTACAATAGCCTTAAATCCAACGACATCTAGCAATGGTTGAGGTTTCCGCATATAATAACTTTGTTGAAATTTTGCATACATATTATATAGTACAGCATACTGCCCTATTTCAAAGCGACTATTTAAATCATCATAGGGATATGATTCAGAGTTTATATATACTTTTAAATTAGATATATTACAATGATCAAATATATTTCTTTCCTGTTTACTTTTTTCCCTTTGTAAACCGATTATAAGAAATCGTGGTCTTTAATTTTGCGGTGAAAGCTTTGCATTCCATAAAACTTTTGTTTCCTTTGGTAGTATAGGATTTATATGATAGTCCCAACTTCTAAACGCCATTGGTATTAGCAAATTTTCGTTTTTAATTATCTTGTACATTTCCAATTTTGCAAAGTCTGATAATTGTATATGAGGCATTTTCCAAACTATGTCCAGTATTGTTAGCTTTAACTGATCAAAATGATAAGATCGATCATTATATGAAGAACGTTGAAGGATAAGTTCATGCTTCGAATTTAATATTATTTTATTATCTTTAGCAAAACTCAGGAACATTTTCAACGGCACACAACAACTAAAATGAGATTTTTCAAATGTTAAATTTTCATCAGGAACCCAACCCGCGTTTCTTAATGCACCACTTCCAGCTTTATTCAATGATACGAAATTTTTCATGGTTGATGAAATTCCAAGATTACGTGTACGATCAACTTCAAAACCATTAATTTCGTATCGAATTTCATCGAACAGATATGAAACAAAGTTGTTTTTAAATTTCACACCTGTTGTTACTACATCATTTCCTCTTGCTGTTTTACTATAAAGCCATGAATGTAAATCATACTCTCACTTGGTAAGACAAAGAGATCCTGATTTTGAATGGGCATACGAATCTCATCTTTATTGTTAAACGATTTTTGGTATGGATAGTAACTATGATAGTCTCTTTTTATAATACTCTCATCGTACATAGGTTGTTGAAGTACATTAAGTATTTCATTCATATTGAATTATTGATTGATTGATTATCGATATTGTGATTGATTATCGATCAGCTTAGCAGGTAGCTGTTTAACAGTACAGATCAGTTTTAGCAGTTAGCTGTTGAGTGGTACAGACCAGTTTAGCAGTTAGCTGTTGAACAGCACAGATCAGTTTTAGCAGTTAGCTGTTGAATAGTACAGACCAGTTTAGCAGTTATCTGTTTAGTAATAGTTGTTGTTGGCTCTTCTTCCAAGATTAAGTCCGAATGATTTTAAAAATTCTATATTATATCTTGTCAACGGTTTTTTAGCTCTTCTTCCTCGTTCCAGTGTTGATGTAGGACTAACTGGAAATCCTCTTTGTATCTCATTTTTATTATAAATAATCATAATTATAATTGTTCTGGCTTGAAGTGTAGTCTTACGGTAATCTTTTCCCCTCGAAAATTTATAAGGTCGCCGTCTTGATTTAAGATTCTAATCGTTATGTTGTTTACTTGTTGACAGTTGACAGGTAAATAAATGACATTTTGAGGTTTCTCTTTAATTTTCTATCCGGGTGGAACATCTAGAGGAAATTCGTGAATAGTGTGAACCAAAGTGCTATTAATATATGATCCATCTGTCAAGTTGCTTTCGATACGTATTGTATTTACATTTGTAATATTTAAAGGTAAGTCGGATTGAAATTTTCTAGTTGTATCTGACTGATCTATATTTATATATTTTGTTTTTTCTATATCTTGAAACGGCTCTATAGTAACCACTTTGATAAATTCCTCGTACAGTAGCTCATTTCCTATCAACTTTCTTTTACTAACTCCCAACAACTGTCCTACATTGTTTGGTTTTGAAAAATCTATGTCTTCGGAGAAAGTAATTTCAGTTTTTAGGGTGTTATTGTCCACAAACATATCTTGTAGGTAATTCAACCGGAGGAAATATATTGACATTATGCGTATTCGTTATAAACTGATATTCTATACCTTTAGAGTGGCCTATATACCTGTATAGGTATAGAGTGTCTCCTATGCCAATAAGTAAGAAATGCTCAGAACAAACAAACAGCTGCATACGCCCGTCTCCTATGGCCTCCTTCAAACCTAGAAGTGTGAGCCATTGCTTTCTTCTATGTGTAGAAAAAGAGAGAAGATATTCGAAAATATATTTTAGAAAAGAAAATAATTTTAAACTTACTCTTAAAATTATTTTCTTAAATTTGCGTAATAAATGTCGAGAAACACCGGAATCGAATATTATTTAAACCGAAATAAAATAACCTTTGGCATTGGCTTAGGTTAGGTTGAGTCTGAAGTATTATTTGTATAGGATCGTGCTATTTGCAATCTCCTTTTCTCTCTCTTACTATCAAATTCTCTCTCTCCCTTTCTCTCTCACGCCATTCGCTATTCTGGAAAAAAGTTACTAAGGTGCAGTGGTGTCGGTGAAGAAAATTCCCTTTTTTTGCATACAAAATAATTATTTTCCCCGTTTTTAAGTCTAAATTTCCCCGCTTTTTCCCGCGTTTTTAGTATATAAATTAAAGCTTTCAAAAATAAATTTAAAATCAGGCCAATGACCGTAGCTTTCGGTGCAAAGATGCAAAGATATAAATATAATATTATATTATATATACTCATTTATTTAATATGGATACTTAAACATGCCGTATTTACATCAACTTCGAAATAGTTTTTATAAATCTTTAATAATTTTTATTTTTTGTCACTAACAGCTATGTTATGAAAATTCGGTAACAATCAATTGCTGCCCAAAAGTTTTCATCGGTCACAAAGAAATACTACCAAAAGATTGAGAATAAGAAAGACTTTTGCTACAGGTAACATTTTCCTCTCAATAACATGTTGAATATGTTTTTGAATTGACTATTTACAAAATGATTTTATGAAAATTTAAATCAAAGCTCTATTCAACACAGATTAAATCAAACATGTTATTATTTTCACTTCCTCGTTTAGAGGTTACTTGTTTTTTACTTCTTTTAACCAAAAAAGTTTATTTAATCAAGTGAATAAGACCGTTATTGGAAAGCACAGAAATAAATCGGAACCATTTTTTTTTAAAGTAAACGTCAGAATCAATGTTGTATAAAACTTTAGCAAAATCATCGTAAAGATATATCTTAGATATCTGCATTCTATGTATATCAAGATTTCCATTTTGACTGAGAAAAAACGTGTAAAAAACATGCCCAACGGAAATAATAGTGGTATTCAATGAACGACGTATTTGTGATGTAAACTGCGTATGTGTGGTAAGTTGTATGAACTTACGGCACATACGTTATTTACACCACAAATACGGCGTTAATTATATACCACTAATGTTAATTTTTAATATTACAAATTTACATTAATTTAAATTAAGATGCTATATTTTCGTTCGACATGATAGTTAAAAGAAATGTAGAAAATGCTTACTACTAGCTATACACTTTCCCCGTTTTGATCATTATTTTCCCCGCATTCACGTGTTAGTCGAAAAATCCCGAAAATCGGGGAAAATCCCGCCATCTGGCAGCTCTGCTAAGGTGGATCAGAAGTTTCATGTGGGACTTTTTGATCCTTGTTGTTCCGTCTCCTTTTTGATCCTTGCTCCTTTTTGATCCTGTTACTAAGGTAAATCAGATAAAATTAAAATCCGTATCAGGGTGGGGATGGGTGAAGTCATCGGCAATGACATAAGTCGGCTTCTAAAATGTTCTCGAAGTTTCTGCATCTCGACGCTTCTAGAAACTTTTTGACTCTTCTTGGCATTCTACATGGGTATGGGTGACGTCATCGGCATACAGTGACATAAGTCGACTTCTAAAATGTTCTCGACGTTTCTGCATCTCGAAGCTTCTAGAAACTTTTTGTCTCTTCTTGGCATTGGCTAAGGTTAGGTTGATTCTGAAGTATTATTTGTATAGGATCGCGCTATTTGCTATCTCCCTTTCTCTCTCTTACTATCAAATTCTCTCTCTCCCTTTCTCTCTCACGCCATTCGCTTCGGCATACAGTGACATAAGTCGACTTCTAAAATGTCGGAGTTTCTGTATCTGGAAGCATCACAGACTCCTGAATTTACATAAAATATAAGCCAGAGGCGGAGAAGTTGCTGGGTGTAAGTGACTTGGCCGGTGGTTATTAAGCGGGGGCTTGTTACCCCGATGTCCCCCAACTGACGAATAGATATTTATATACGCCTATGTTTTAAATGGTAGTCATCTAATACACAAACTACTTATACAAATCTAATACACGCACCTTATACTTGGCACCATTATGATAAATTTATCCACATTTCTTTAACCCTTCAACCTTCGCCGCACCTAAATTGCTTCAACCCATATTAATATATATATTTTCATAAAGCAAGTCATATCACTTAAGCTAAACTCGTCACGCAGAATTTGAGTCATTGGTATTAGGTATTCGAGGGTTAAGAAAAAAACAACATGCAAACACTGATAAGAACTCGCTTGACTACCACTACCGATAATGAAGTAAATAAAATTATGATCAACTTGCCGATTTTAATAGCATTAAGCAAATACATACCCCAAACTTGACGATTTTAAACGTTTAAAGCAAAGACATACCCCAAACTTGCCGATTTTTAATAGCTTTTAGCAAAGACATACCGCAAACGTGCCGATTTTTAATAGCTTTTAGCAAAGACATACCTCAAAACTTGCAGATTAAACAAAAAACAACCCACCAGATGGCGCTGGACCGGAGTGACGTCATCGGCTTGCGCCACCGCGCCACCTGCCCCAGAACCGCCATATTGTATCTACTATTCTTCATAGGAAAGAGATACGTGAGTGGCTTATGGTCACTTTTGACCAAAAATTTCTTTCCAAAAATATATGGTCTGAAAAAGTCTGAAAAGTTTATGTTGCTTTCACCTTTTGTAAAGGATCTAGACGCGAAAGCAATTGGTAATTGGGTTCCATTGTTGTCTTGGGAAAGCACTGCGCTAAAAGCAATTTTGCTGGCATCGGTGGTGATGCAAAATTCTTTATCAAAATCTGGATATTTATGTATTTTTGGCGATAATATAGGGATTTTTTTAGATAATTTAATGCGATTTCACAATCGTTCGACCAAATAAATGGGACATTTTTCCTAGTTAAACGGGTAATATGTATTGAGTGGTGTGCGAAATTAGGTATGAAACGCCTATAATAGTTTACGAGTGCTACCCAACGACGCTCTTCGTCAGCATTTGTGGGTCTTGGGTATTTTTTTATTTTCTCATATTTTCACTCATCTGATAGACTGCCTGTGACCTCATCCGTGCACCTGTGACCTAGAAATGTTACTTCTGAATTGAAGAAAGTACATTTTTCCGGGTGGAGTTTTAAATTAGTTTTTCGAAAAATTTCGAAAACAGATTTTAAATTGGCAAGCATATGTGCTTCAGAGCATCCCACTACTATAAGGCGGTCCATATAGACGAATGCTTTATTTGGACTTAAACCTGAGAACGCTAATGACAACATTCTCTGAAACGAATTAGGGGCTATTTTTAACCCTAATGGTAGTCTTTTAAAACGGATGGACCCTTGTGTAGTTGAAAAACATGTTATAACTCTTGATTTTTTATCTAGTTCTATTTGGTGGAATCCGTTCATAAGGTCTAGGCAACTAAAGTATTTGGCTCTTCCCAATTGGTTCAGGATATCGTCAATTCTTGGTAATGGGTATTTATCGGATACTAATTTCTTATTCACTTGACGATAATCTATTACGAGTCTCCATCTTTTTTCTGAGCTACCGGGTGAAGATTTTTTGGGCACTAGCAGGATTGGACTGTTGTATTCTGAGATGGCAGGTTCTATTATATCGTCTAATCATTTTTGTGATTTGTTGTTCTATTTCGTTTTTGTGCGTGTGGGGCATCCTATAATTTTTAATATAGACGGGAGTTTTATCATTTACACGTAATTTTTGTCTATAAAAATTGTTATACGTCACATTATCTGATTCAATCGCAAATATATCGGTAAATGATGAACAAAGTTCCAAAAGTTTTTCTCGGGCTTGAAGTGGGCAATTTTTTGATATTTTTTCTAGTATGATCTTTTTTCTAGTATGATCTTTTTTCTAGTATGATCTTTTTTCTTTCAGAGTCATTTGAACAGTTAAAATTTACGACATAATAAGAGTGAAGGCTTTCAGTTTCCACTGAAACGTTCTCTATTAATATATTTTTATCGGTAGTCTTAACAATACGAACAAAAGCGTTATTTTTGCTAACAATAGTATTTCCAATAAAAACGCCATTAGCTATTTTCTGTGTTGGGATTAATAATTCATTTTCCGTAGAGTCTATTGATACTCTCTTGATCACTTCGGCTCTCGCGGGGAGTGTGATCGAGTTTGGCTTGATGTGTCTAATATTTTTAAATAAGCAAAAGGTCGGGAAAAATCTGGTCTATTTATAAAATAATTTGTTTCATGCCAATGGTAGTCTAAAACACAATTATTTTGTTTTATAAAATCAAGACCTATAATGCCATCACATGGTATAGGGAATGCATTAATTACTATATGGAAATTATGGGTTATTTTAAATTCTTTTTAAAAAAATGTTTTTGGAACATATTCTATTGTAGAGATTATACCTTCACCAATACCTAATAACTTTAAAATGAAATCAGTATGAATATCGTAAGTATTTTGAACAAATTTTTCTTTAATAATACATACATCAGAACCAGTATCCAACAGAAATGTATTTGTGAAGTCATTTAACGAAGTCCTTACTACTATGTAATTGTTAAATTTTAGACTTATGTTTAGTATTTTACTGTATGGTTGTAGTTTCTTTGGAGGTTCACCAGTTGGGCAGACTTGGGAGCATTCTCGTTTTCCGGAATGGCTTCAATTGTTCGGATATTATTCGTTTGTCTACCATGGTTACTGCATCTGGTGTTATTTTGGTAACTGTTCTGGGGCCTATAGTTCCTGCCACGATTTTGGTTGTTTCTGTTGTTATAATCTGAGTTAGAATAATTTTGGTTGTAATAACTCCCTCTACCTCTTCTAATATATTCTCGTCTACCTGTGTATATTTGATTGTATCCTCCTCTGTTAATATAGTTTATGCTTACTGCATTATCAGAGTCGGCATCTAGATCGATGAATTTCGTAACTACTTCGTTGAGATTAGTAAAGTTACCTGCTTTCATTAAAAGTTTAACTTCTGGTGAACGAGCATTTTTACAATGGATTTAACGGCCGTTTGTGCATCATAATTTTCGGCTACTTGTGAACTAAGTCCGTCTAAAAGATATGCGTTTTGCAATTGTAAAGTTACTTGCTCTATTTTTTTTGCATATTCTGTTGTATTTTTCAAATTTTGTTTTGTATTAAGCAATTTTGCGGATGCTGATTGTGCTGATTCGCTTTTGATTTCCCGTTGTAATGGAGCTTTTATCGCTGAAATTGTGCTTTCATTACTTATAGCGCTTTGTGCTCCACCAGATAGTTTGGTTTTAATGAGAGAAATAGCTATTAATTCATTATCTTCTTTAAAAGTTTCCAGAAGATCTAACGCGTTAAGAAATTTATCTAAATTTTCTTGCCTGCCATCGAAGTCTGGCAATAATTTTGAGGCTAAGCCACAGACTAATATAGACAGACATTGCTTCCACTTTCCAATTTCCAGACGCTCGGTAACTTGACGATTGAGACCAAAGCAGCGGACTGCAAAGCAGCGAAAAACTGCGAGGTTATGTTGCTAGAGTTTTTTGATAGAGTTTGTTTTTGTTGTCGGCTAGGTTTTTTTTTTTGCTGCTGTTTGTTTGCCATTTTTTGTGTGGATTTTGTCGATCGTCAAAAACGATATTTTTGCGATTTTATTTTTTTTTGAAGATTGAAGTTATAGAAAAATGGCTGTAACTTCTTTATATCTGAATAGATTCAAGTGCACCCAAGGAAAAAATGTTGGCAAATTGTACCATCTTTAAAATGAATAAATTGTGAAATTTTTAATTTTTTTTTTACTAAATTTATTAATTTTTTTCTATTTCTATGTTCAAACTATGCTAACTAAACTAAGAAAACTATCTAATAAATGAAATTTATTTTTTATGTTACAACCATGCTAACTAAACTAAGAAATCTATGCCAGAAAAGGGCACTTAACGATTTTTTGAAAAAAAGTCAAGTTGCAACAGCTATAACTATTTTATCCGATTTTCGGTTTTTTTAATTTTTTGCACAAAATAGCTCGAAACTATTCTTAGCGCATTTCTTGTTTGCATTTTTAAAAATTTTTATTTTTGGATTTGTGAGAATTTTTTTCGTAAAAATATTCAAACTCGAAATTTCCAAAAAGGCTTGCTTCTAGCAAACAATTTCGTAGCGACCAAATTATTAAACGTAATTTGTGTCTGTATTAGGTATAGTTTTAGAAAATATTTTCATGACATTTCATTCAATTTTTTTTTAAGTTGGATATTTGCGATTTTTCTAATAATCGAATGAAATTTAATTCTTTTATGTTAAAACTATTTTCATTCTACATAGATATATTTTATTTACATACTAATAAAAGCATCTAATAAATTCAATTGGTCTTGTTGCCACCCAGGACATCGGCAGCTAGACCAACTACATTTTATTGTTATTGCTGTACACATCATAAGTTAAGATCGTTGCTGATCTAATTGGGTACAGTTACCATTTTAAGTATTTCTAAGTTTGTAGTCTGCAAACTGCAAATAGATTTCAGCTCTGCTTAGAATTTCCTTGCAATGTTGCTTTATATGTACCTGCGAAGCGATATTTCTTTCTCTTTATGTCTTAGTGCGATCGAAAAAGCGTCTTTTTGTGACTTCCGTGTTTTTTAGTGTTTTGCGAAATTTTTAAAAAATTATATTGCCGTTTTCAACGCGTGTGTTTTTAAAAATTACTTTGTGTTTTTTCCAATTTGAATAAATTGTACCAATCTGTTTTTTCAAAACAACTCCAAACTCTGTAAAAAAACTAACAAACAATATGGCACAGTACGAGTGCTATGCAAAAAATTCCGACAATGTTCCAGACATTTTTTGTAGCCACATCAGAATGTTTCGGTTCCCATCCGATCCATAATTGCTGAAAAAATGGAGCGCAAATTTAAAAATTCATTCAAATAAGGTATATAAATGCAAAAAGTAGAGTATGCAGTCGGCATTTCGACTCCTCTTGCATTGGAAGCAAAACATTAAAACAAGGCTCGGTTCCCACCTTGAATCTTGGTAAGTAAAAAATACCCTTTGGTTACACTTTTTTATTATAGACTATTTATACTACATATTATGTCATATTTCTTGAACTATTTTAAAAGACTATTTGGTGTATTGATACTTTAAAGTTATTTACAAGATTTCATTTTTAATAATTAACTCATTTTCTGATTGGTTGTTTGAGCGAGCGAAGCTCGCATGGGGCAACTTTTTTGAAAAGTGTTATCACGATCAGATTTCAACAATGGGTTGACCGATTTTAAAATTTTTTTCAAACTAAAGTAGGACGAAGCACAAATTTTATTAACTCACAAAATATTACTGAAATCAAATTCATATATACGAGTATATAATCAAATAAATGCTCTCTTTTGACCTCATGTCAGTCCCGTAGCT
This sequence comes from Coremacera marginata, assembly GCA_914767935.1. Classification (NCBI taxonomy): domain Eukaryota; kingdom Metazoa; phylum Arthropoda; class Insecta; order Diptera; family Sciomyzidae; genus Coremacera; species Coremacera marginata. The sequence continues at coordinate 99,175,564 of OU612046.1, forward strand.
AAGGGGGTTTTAGGTGTTAAAAAACCCCTTAGGGTCCACAAAGTATTAAAAAAATAACATAAATGAAACTATTAAATTCAAAATGTGATTTTTTTAAGATAAACTGAGAAAATGATTTTATTTTACTTGAAGATGGAAAAGTTCCAACATTTTCAAGCTAATTTAAAAAACTTTGCTTAATTAATGAACAATTTTTGTGACCAAATAAAAGATTAATTTTGCTTAACCCTAGGATGGGCAACTGATTTCATGACGTTAAGTTATCCAAATGGGTCTGGCCAGACCAATAGATTGAGTTGTTTTGTTCAAAGTGTCCTTATGGTTGGAAGGATAATCCGGCATGCAAAAAATGTCTTTATTTGTATTGTATATAGCAATAGAAAGTATGTGCGTATACCGATTGCTAATTGCATATTTAGTTGCATGACCACCTCAAACAACTTACTTACTTAGGTGGCCTTAACAACCCGTGTCTGGGTTTCGGCCGACATCATCAGTTCTCGCCAGGCGTCTCTGCTTTGCGCGCGCCTTCTCCAATCGGATACACCAAGTGCGGTTAGGGCTTCCTCAGCCTGGTCCATTCTTCGGAGGCATGGTCTCCCTCGTCTACCCATGCCTCAGCGCCATAAAGCTGCACAGGTAGAACGAGCGTCTTGTAGAGTGTTAGTTTTGTCGATCGAGAGAGGGCTCTGGAACTTAGTTGCTTACTGAGCCCGTAGTAGCACCTATTAGCAATTATTGTTCTTCGCTTTATCTCCAGCCTGATTTCGTTGTTGGTATTAATGGCGGTGCCAACGTATACGAACTCCTTGAATAAACGCCGCGGTCCCTTGTTTGTAGACAGCATATACTTTGTTTTACCCTCATTTATTGTCAAACCCACTTTGGCTGATTCCTTTTCGATAGCGGCGAAAGCAGTGGTAACATCTCACTTGGTTCTGCCGACAATATCAATATCATCAGCGTACGCAAGGAGCTCGACACTTTTATAGAAAATGGTGCCATTACGATGTACACCGGCCTTTCGTACGATCCCCTCCATTATGATGTTGAAGAGATCGCAAGACAGTGGATCGCCTTGCCTCAGTGGTTGCAACTAAAACAACACCAGTAGATTAATATAAAAAATGGCATAGTGCCGATCGCCACAAGAAATTAAGATTTTTCATGAATAAATATGTTTTTGAGTAAAATATTTTAGAATATAGGAGAATGTTAAAAACTCATAGGTAAATACTGTTATTGGCTATCCACGCCACTGTAGGCAATCTTAGGAATGTAAAAATGAAAATTAACAATTTTTACTAAAAACACTATCCAAATGGATTCAAAAGTTTTCCTTGGATTTAGAATTGAAAGGTCATAGAACTTGGGAAGCTTTTACCAGTTGATTTGACTTGAAAATAATGATATGCAACTCCAAAGTCAAATTTTGTCTGGCCAGACCCAGTTGTCCATCCTAAGGTTAAATTAAAGTCATAATCATTATATAGAAATTGAACTGCAAGAAGTTTGTTTATTTGGTATATTAAGGAACCATTTTCAATTATGGATCTCAATGCTGAAAAAGTTCCTGATATCCGAAAAAATATACATTTTTTGATATCATATCTAGAACGAATATAGTCTAGTCTGCTATGTGATTGATACTCTATAAAGTATTGTTGTTGTTGGTTGTTGTTCCTTCAGTTGTTTTCTTCGGAAAGCAACATTGACCTTGAGCTCGATAAAATATAACCTTTAATAATTGAAAAATTATTGGAGTTATATAAACACATAACTTAAAAGCTTATGAAAGAAGGTCGTAATTAATTTACAAATAAATTCTATGGCAGAGCCCGGCCGTTGAAAATATGATTATTTGTGTGTGTTTACACACAATAAATTAAAAATCTAAGTTTTCAATAAAAACAAATCTTCATGTCGTCATAGTTAATATCAGCTAATTGCTGAAGCTAAGATCGACTGTGAAATAGAAGAGCAACAACAACTTGCACAACAAAAACCTTTGAGTATTTAGAAAAGCTTTGATCTATCTTCGAATAATAGAACATACTTTCCCTGAAGGTATGCTTCACAAACTAGAAGAACTTTAAGCTGCTTTCATATCATTTGTGTTCTCGTACCGCAATTCAGGGTAATTTACTAATTGCATTCGTGAAACAAGTAGAAAATTAAGAGCTTAGTGGATCACAGCAAGAATCACGATAAAAAGGCTACTGATGAGTTGGTGTAGCGGCCAAACGAAACAGCTGTCTAGTCTGCTATGTGATTGATACTCTATAAAGTATTGTTGTTGTTGGTTGTTGTTCCTTCAGTTGTTTTCTTCGGAAAGCAACATTGACCTTGAGCTCGATAAAATATAACCTTTAATAATTGAAAAATTATTGGAGTTATATAAACACATAACTTAAAAGCTTATAATAAAAAATTGTAGAAAATTAGGTTGAGATTTTTTATGCAATATCTAAGCTTATTGGACCGAAAACATTTGAGAAAGCATTCGTTTGAATGGATTTTTGTTAAAAATTAACTTCTAAAATCATTAGAAATGATTGAAAAAACTTTTAATCTTTCATAGCTATTTTACCTTTCAAACTAATATTATTGTGTTAGTAAAATTTTGTGATAGAAGCTTTTACTTTTTGTGCTAGTTTTCGGAATTGTACTTGTTAAAAACATTAAAAAATTCTCAATTTGGAAAATTTTTCAAAAAATTATAGGCAAATTGTAAAACTATTATTCAAAATTAATTTGATACAAAAATTCAATAAATTTTTGGTTATGGTGAATTAAAAACATGCATATTCACGAATAGTCTTAAAAGAAAACGAGGTTGTTTAAAAAAATTTCCATATCCTTGCTTGTAGTTTTTTACTGGTATTTACTTATATATTTTTTATCAAAAGCCCCTTGCTTCCCCTAAGGTAAATCCTGAATTCGGGCTTGCCTCATGTCATAATATTGCAGTAGCGTCCCATGTGTTCATAGAAGAGGGTAGGCGGAGACTTAACAGAATTTTAATTTTTTTGTGTAATTACACAAAGTACATTACACAAAGGAAAAGGCGTAATTAATGTAATTACACAAAGGTAAAGGCGGAACCAGGGAGAAGGTAAAGCGAGACAAGGTCAACCCAGGGTTACCTCAAACAGGGACCAACCGGGGGTTGACCACGGTTTCGAGAGGAGAACCTCCCTGTACACCTGGTTCCACGGCCAAACGGCAAAGATCTGCGGATGAGGTCGCTGCGAGTTGTTCGAAGCGTAGCAAGACCCGGGGGAGCTTCGAAAACTCAGCAGAGGTCGCTGCGAGTTGTTCAAAGCGAAGAAAAGCAGGGGGGAGCTTCGAAAACTCACCAGAGGAGCTACAAGTAGCCATTATAGACGCAACTAACCCAGACGGCTCTATGACGGGGGAAAAATGGCTGCTTGTAGAGAATGAGATCCTTAAAGCTGTGATGGCTAGCGTCGAACACGGTGATCCCGACGATTACAAGTTCGACGGTGCTGGTTGGCAACAAGGAGTCAAAGTCGTCGGATGTGGATCGAAGAAATCCCTGGAGTTCCTGACCAAAACCATCGCCAACATTGGTGAAATTTGGAAGGGAGCTTCACTAAAGGTGATCTCCAAGTCCACGCTTCCGCTTCGCCACAAGGTCTCTGTATGGATTCCTCCTCCTGCTTTGCACGAGGATGAGTATTCAGAGGCTTTTGGCGGCGCAGAATAAAGACGCCAGAATTCAGGAGTGGAAGCTGGTCAGGTCGCAGAAGAGTCACGGCAGCGAAGGGAAAATTCTTCTCTTTTCTGTAGACGCTGCTTCCACGGGCTGGCTTAAGGAGCAGTCGGACATGCTCAAATTCGGCCTCGGGTCCATTAAGGTGAAGAGGCTGAACCAACAATAGCTGAGAGGAGGAGGAAGCTGCAAGTGATGCAAATCAACCTGCATCACTGTAAGGCAGCGACCGATAACTTGATGCTGTGCATGTCCGAGGAGAATGTAGATGTGGCCCTCATCCAGGAACCTTGGATCACCAACAACAAGATCCAAGGCCTAGGGTCGAAACAATATAACCTGTTTCACTCTACAAATGAAGGTAAGTTAAGGAGCTGTATACTTGCGAAAAAATCTATTAATATGTTTTTTCTCCCTAGATTCAGCAACGGAGACGTAGTGGCAACCAGCGTAGAAACAAGGTCAGCAAAACTGATCCTTTGCTCTGCGTACATGCCCTATGAAGAGGCGAACCCACCAGTGCAAACAGTCCGCGAGTTAGCAGAACATGCTAACACAAGCAGGGCATTCCTGGTCATCGGTTGTGATGCTAACGCCCATCACTGGCAATGGGGCAGTAAAAACATCAACAAAAGGGGTGAGTCTATTTTTGAATTTATCCTTACCACAGACCTTATTCTATGCAATAGGGGCAATAGGCCAACATTTCAGAATAGAGTCAGGGAAGAGGTAATCGATCTTTCTTTAGCTATTAACTCCGAACAGATTATAGTCGATAACTGGGAGGTGTCACAGAAGGAGTCGTTTTCCGACCACTTTACGATTCTCTTTACTATTGACTACGATCTCCAATTAAAGAAACATTGTAGGAACCCATTAAAAACTAACTGGGAAAGGTATTCAGTCTGGATAAGCAGAAATATTGCAGACCCTGACACAGAATACCTCCCAACCGATGTATCTATTGACAATGCAGTCGAGTTTATAACGGCAAAAATGAACCAGGCTTTCAAGAAGTTCTGCCCAAAGTCTCGAAGTCGCAAACCTGCAAATGCGAGTTGGTGGACCAGCGACCTCAAAAAGAGGCGATCAGAGGTTAGAAAACTTCACCGGAAGGCCATCTTAAGCAAACTAGAGCAGGACTGGGCAATCTACAGATCCATGCTAAATGCTTACACTAGGGATGTAAGAATAGCTAAGCAAACATCTTGGACAAAATTTTGCGAGTCCATTGAGGATACCAGTGAAGCCGCCAGACTTCGAAAGACGCTATCCAAAGACCCAACGGTCCCGGGATACCTTAAGAGGTCCGACGGATCCTGGACAGAATCCAGCCAAGAAACGCTTTTGCTACTCATGGAAACTCACTTTCCAGGTTGTACAGAACCGTATCAAAACGATGCTAACAACAACTTGGAAATAACAATGCCAGAACCTTTACAAGAACTCCCCAACATTATTACAAGGTCAACTGTAGAATGGTCGATCGGATCCTTCAAGCCCTACAAATCTGCGGGGCCAGATGGTATCCTACCGGCCATGATGCAACATGCCCTTCCTAGCATCATGCCCTGGCTTATAGCAATCTTCACCGGCTGCCTCAAGACAGGATATGTTCCAAAAATTTGGAGAGATGTGCGAGTTGTTTTCATTCCTAAAGCTGGGAAACCGATACACTCAGCACCAAAGGATTATAGGCCTATTAGTCTCTCATCGTTCTTGATGAAAACGCTAGAGAGAATAATAGATCTTCACATAAGAGAATCTGTGAACGATAATAATCTCTGCAGTGTACAACATGCCTACCTTAAGGGTAAATCGGTAGAAACGGCACTGCATGAGGTGGTTTCGGTCATAGAAGGAACCCTTCATCACAAAGAATATACTTTAGCAACGTTTTTAGATATCGAAGGCGCATTTAACAATGTATATACAGATTCTATAAGAAATGCTTTAGTAGACAAAGGAGTTAACAGTAAAATAACCCAGTGGATTTATAAAATGCTCAATAGCAGACGTATAAGCTCACAAATGGGAATGAGCGTTGTGAGGAAAGAAGCCACAAGAGGCACACCGCAAGGAGGAGTCATATCCCCCCTTCTCTGGCTAATTGTGGTTGAAAAAATTCTCACTACACTCACAACTGAAGGAACAAAAGTGGTAGCCTATGCCGATGACGTTGCCATCCTAATATGCGGAAAATACCTGCAAACAATTAGCGAACTAATGTCTGCGGCATTGAATAAGCTATCGCGGTGGGCAGAATCGAATGGACTTGGTGTTAACCCAGTAAAGACCGAACTCGTTCTGTTCACAAGAAGAAGAAAAATAGAAAGTTTCACATTACCGAAACTTAACGGAGTAACTCTGAAGATTTCCACGGAAGCCAAATACCTTGGAATTATCCTTGATAACAAGCTGACCTGGAAACGCAACACAGAGGAAAGAAGGAAAAAAGCACTGTGCGCTTTGTACGCTTGTCAGAGGACATTTGGCAGGAAATGGGGACTGCGACCGCACATAATCCACTGGATGTATACAGCGATCGTGAGACCCATTCTTGCCTACGGTGCTCTCGTATGGTGGACGATAACGCATAAAAAAAGCTACCTTAGCTTCCTAACAGGAGTTCAAAGGTTAGCGTGCATAGGAATAACAGGAGCCATGAGATCTACGCCACAGGCGGGTCTAGATATGATGCTAAATCTTCTTTCCGTAGAAGAATTCCTTAAATGTTCGGCGACCAAGAGCGCGATTCGCCTCAACGAATCACGAGCCTGGAAAAGCAGCACATCCGGACACGCATCTATTCTAAATCTCTTTGGAACCGAGGAATCAAAAATAGCAACCGACTATATCATACCCAGTGTAAGATTCGGTACAGAATACACCACATCCATTCCCAGCAGACAAGAATGGGAAGAAACGGCTGTAGAATCCTACGGCAATCTCCATTTATATACTGATGGTTCCAAAATGGAAAACGGAACTGGATCGGGTGTATACTGTGAAACGCTACAAATCAGAGTGTTACAAACTCCCGGATTACTGTAGCGTTTTTCAGGCAGAAATATATGCTATTGAAAAAGCTGCACGGGCCATTTACAGGAAAAATCTTACCCCCACAAGGAAAGTAATTTTTGTGGATAGCCAAGCGGCCATCAAAGCACTGAACAGTAAAACGACGAAGGCCCGAACGGTGCAAAACTGTAAACTTGCACTGAACAGTATCTGCAATACCCACAACGTCACTCTCTGCTGGGTTCCCGGACATAGCAATATTGAAGGGAACGACGCAGCAGATGAACTAGCAAGGCGTGGAGTAACCGCAAGTACAAACAGAGCTGACACAGATGTGCACATTCCAAAAGGCGTCGTCAAAAGGAGTATAGAACTAAAAGCCAGAGATATTGCCAACACAAACTGGGCTTCCAGAGGTGACTGCAACATATCTCGAAGGCTTTGGCCTGAGCTAAATTTGAAAAGAACTAGAAGCCTTCTGCTTTTGGTCAAACGGGAAATCCGGATCCTTGTTGGAGTTCTAACTGGCCATTGTTAGAATGTCATGTCATGCGAATGTCCAAGTCTACAGAATCGTCGACTCCGACACATGGGGAACAGATTTTTCAAAGACTTGGAAGAGTTGGTGAACACACCACTGCTAGACATCTGGAGGTTCATAAAAAGCACAGGATGGTTTGAGAAACAAATCGGAACAATGGTTTAACTTGGTACCACAACTATAAAAAGGGATTCGTAATGGACCTATAGGCCCCCGCGGAAGCGCCGGTCACGGTGCACGACCCTTCATACCTAACCTAACCTACACAAAGTACATTTCTAAATTTTTTTATGCAACTATTTCATGGTACTCTTTCTGCTACTACGTTGCTACTATGTTGCTACGACGATGAAAACATATATTTGCTGGAATTGAAGTGCGAGCTGCAGGAGTCTCTTAGAAGGTGCGATATTGTTGGATGTGACAACGACTCACGAGTTGGAAAAATATACTCGTTCCCAAACTGCCCAATTCGAGGCTTGTGGCTTGCAAAATAGCCTGAAAAAAAAAATTCCACATATGTGGTAGCCATTTCAAGCCGGCGGATATCCAACTTAATTGGCTTAAGGAGACTGATTTTCCTATTTTTGGAATATCCGAAAATTCCGAGCCCTTAAGCATTGAAAATGTAAATATTTTTGAGGAAGTGCTACAAGAGAGTGAAGAAAATGTGTGCGCCAATTGTTTTAAGTTCTGCAAGCTTGCCGACTATCACCGCAAGAACTACGTGGCGCTCCAGAAAGAGCTGAAGGAAAAGGACGCTTCACATTTCAAATCACAAGAATATCTTGCGAGCAAAATAAAGGCGCATGGGAATACAAAAGTTAGAAGAGTCTGCGAAACAAAACGCAGTTGCTTCCGGTTCAACTCATCGGAAAATATTTGCGAACATGATTTCGAAGGATGGTAAAATCAGACAATATTCAACCGAGGAACGCGAAATGGCGCAATCCTTGGATTACTATTCATCCAGAGCCTATCGTTTCTTCAAATTCAACGAATTTAATCTCCCGAACATCAGCACCCTTTGGAAATGGCGGCCGATAAAAATCGTTATGCCAGGTATAGTTTAATGAAATAATTTATTTTATTACAATGAAACAATTTTAAAAGCACACCTAATGTTTTTTTAAAAAATGGCTATAAGTCCCCTTAAAAATTTGTTCAAATTATTTCAAACGCTTATACCAACTAAAATATATCAAAGACAAGTAATTTAATAACATTTTTATTTGTATTGAACAAATCACCAAACAGGCGTTACCGCTGATATGGGGCAACATTTCACCCAATTAGCTGCCAGCATGAGCGAGCAGTCACAAAATTGTGTGCTACTGTTTGACGAAGTTCTGCTCAGGAAAGAGCGACTGCGGATCACATCGATGGATTCGTTGACATGGGTGCGGATGTCCGCAGGAAGGAACTTGCCAGTTCACTGCAGGCATTTATGGCGAGGGGGTTGATGGACATCTGGAAGTACGTTCATAGCTTTTTTTGCTCAGACCATGGAATGGATGGTACGTTGCCTACTATTATATTGATTTGTTAACATATTTAAATGTCACAATCCAAAATCTTCCCCAAATCCTTATCTTTATGTGGCAAATATTTTTTTACGATTTCTTTGTTTTGTTTAATTGTCTTCATTTAAGGTTTCACCTTGCATAGTACCTTGTGGGGGGTAATATTATCCATTTTGAAATATGGCTTTAACTTAAAAGCCATTATAGCTGCCCAAGTTTCAGCAAACGTGTTGTGTGTCAACAAGCTGACAAGAAATTTAAAAGACGAAAGTAGATACAATATAGCGGTTCTGGGTCAGGAGGCTCAGAGGCTCAAGCCGATGACGTCACTCTGGCCCAGCGCCATCTTGTGGGGGGCTTTTTGCTAAAAGCTATTATGGTGTATGTCTTTGCTAAAAGCTATTATGGTGTATGTCTTTGCTAAAAGATATTATGGTGTATGTCTTTGCTGTAAGCTTTTAAAAATTGGCAAGTATGGTGTATGTGTTTGCTTTAAACTTTTAAAATTAGCAAGTTTGGGATATGTCTTTGCTTTATACTTTTAAAAATTGGCAAGTTTGGAGTATGTCTCTGCTTTAAACTTTTAAGTTGGCAAGTTTGATGTATGTCTTTACTTTTAAACGTTGGTCATCATTTTATTCACTACATTATCGGTAATGGTAGTCAAGCGAGTTCTTATCAGTGTTTGTATGTTTCGTTTTTTTCTTAACCCTCGAATACCTAATAGCAATGACTCAAATTCTGAGTGACGTGCTTAGCTGAAATGATGTGACTTGCTATATGAAAATATATGCATTAATATGGGTTGAAGCAATGTAGATACGGCGATGGTTGAAGGTTTAAATAAATGTTTATAAATTTATCATAATGGTGCTAAGTATTAGGTGCGAGTATTAGATTTGCATAAGTAGTTTAAGGATTGGATGACAACCATTTGAAACATAGGCCTATATATAAATATCTATTCATCAGCTGGGGGACATCGAGGTAACAAGCCCCCGCTTAATAATCATCGGCCAAGTCGCTTATACCCAGCAACTTCTCCGCCGCTGTATTTTATTTTAAGTAATCGAAATACACCGCAACCAAGAAGAGTCAGGAAGTTTCTAGAAGCTTCGAGATGCAGAAACGTCGAGATCAATTTAGAAGCCGACTTATGTTATTGTATGCCGAAGCGAATGGCGTGAGAGAGAAAGGGAGAGAGAGAATTTGATAGTAAGAGAGAGAAAGGGAGATAGCAAATAGCGCGATCCTACACAAATAATACTTCAGAATCAACCTAACCTAAGCCAATGCCAAGAAGAGTCAAAAAGTTTCTAGAAGCTTCGAGATGCAGAAACGTCGAGAACATTTTAGAAGTCGACTTATGTTATTGTATGCCGATGACGTCACCCATACCACAATTTTTGCGGTCAAGTGCAAGGGCAAAAAAAGAAGATAAGAATTTAAGGTTAAAGTGATAAGAGCCAAGCTTCAAAGTAAGCGCACTCATAACCCGCAAGTTCAAGATAAGGCAGCAATGTAGAAGTTCAACATGTTTTTGTGTTACTTCTAAAATAATTTTGGCGTGTTACATCAACAACAATAAGTGGTGCAATAGCCTTGAATCCAACGACATCTAGCAATGGTTGAGATTCTCACATATAATAACTTTGTTGAAATTTTGTATACATATCATATAGTACAGCATACTGTACCATTTCAAAGCGACTATTTAAATGATTATAGGGATATGATTCAGAGTATATATATATATACTTTTAAATTAGATATATTACAATGATCAAATATATTTCCTTTATGTTTACTTTTTTCTCTTTGTAAACCGATTATAAGAAATCGTGGTCTTTCATTTTGCGGTGAAAGCTTTACATTCCATAAAACTTTTGTTTCCTTTGATAGTATAGGATTTATATGATAGTCCCAACTTCTAAACGCCATTGGTATTACCAAATTTTCGTTTTTAATTATCTTGTACATTTCCAATTTTGCAAAGTAGCCCAACCAGCGTTTCTTAATGTGCCACTTTCAGCTTTATTTAATGATACGAAATTTTTCATGGTTGATGAAAGTGCAAGATTACGTGTACGATCAACTTCAAAGCCATTAATTTCATATCGAATTTCATCGAACAGATATGAAACAAAGTTGTTTTTTAAATTTCACACCTGTTGTTACTTTATCATTTCCTCCTTCCTGTTTTACTATAAACCTATGAATGTAAATCATACTCTAACTTGGTGAGACAAAGAGATCCTGATTTTGAATGGGTATACGAATCTCATCGTTATTGTTAAACGATTTTTGGTATGGATAGTAAGTATGATAGTCTCTTTTTATAATAATCTCATCGTACATAGGTTGTTGCAGTACATTGAGTATTTCATTTATATTGAATTATTGGTTGATTGATTATCGATATTGTGACTGATTGATTGATTATCGATCAGTTTAAGCCGTTAGCTGTTTAACAGTACAGATCAGTTTAAGCCGGTAGCTGTTGAACAGTACAGATCAGTTTAAGCCTTTGCTGTTGAATAGTACAGATCAGTTTTAGCACTTATCTTTGCTGGGTATAAGCGACTTGGCCGATGATTATTAAGCGGGGGCTTGTTACCTCGATGTCCCCCAGCTGATGAATAGATATTTATATATAGGCCTATGTTTCAAATGGTTGTCATCCAATCCTTAAACTACTTATGCAAATCTAATACTCGCACCTAATACTTAGCACCATTATGATAAATTTATAAACATTTATTTAAACCTTCAACCATCGCCGTATCTACATTGCTTCAACCCATATTAATGCATATATTTTCATATAGCAAGTCACATCATTTCAGCTAAGCACGTCACTCAGAATTTGAGTCATTGCTATTAGGTATTCGAGGGTTAAGAAAAAAACGAAACATACAAACACTGATAAGAACTCGCTTGACTACCATTACCGATAATGTAGTGTATAAAATGATGACCAACGCTTAAAAGTAGAGACATACATCAAACTTGCCAACTTAAAAGTTTAAAGCAGAGACATACTCCAAACTTGCCAATTTTTAAAAGTATAAAGCAAAGACATCCCAACTTGCTAATTTTAAAAGTTTAAAGCAAAGACATACACCATACTTGCCAATTTTTAAAAGCTTACAGCAAAGACATACACCATAATATCTTTTAGCAAAGACATACACCATAATAGATTTTAGCAAAGACATACACCATAATAGCTTTTAGCAAAAAGCCCCCCACAAGATGGCGCTGGGCCAGAGTGACGTCATCGGCTTGAGCCTCTGAGCCTCCTGACCCAGAACCGCTATATTGTATCTACTGACGAATATTTTGAATTTTTAGGACATAAGATTTTTGTTCTCTATGACTACTGTCATTTGTTTAAAATCATTAAGAACACATTGCTCGCTAATAATATAACGACTGAAAAGGGGTGGCTAGTTGGGACGTACTGAGAGAGGTTTACAAAATCGACCAGTCAAGTACCCTCCGAATGTTGCCGTAAATTTTGGATAGACTAATTTATCCGAAATTATTCGACAGAATGAGGGTAGAACTTGCAACTCAGATACTTAGCAATGCAGTTGCTGCAGCTATTCGACAATGTATCGACAGAAATCTTTTTTCAAATGATCAATAGGGCGAATGCTGAAGCAACTATGCATTTTATTCTAAGATGCAATGATGGATTCGATTATTGCGATACCAAAAATCTTTCCGATAAAAACCCAAATAGGTGTCTAGTCACTACAGACTGCAATAAAATCTTGCAAATGAAGGAATTCATTTCTCATCTGGAAACATTGCAGCTTCCAAGTAAGAGCAAAGGCAAAAAGAATGCATCACAGGTCTTGCTCATACCTTAAAGGCTATGGTTTCATTGGTAAATGATCTCTTCCAAGATCCAAATGCTAAATTTGTGATGCTTGAAAATTTTGTCAATGAAGCTCATAACACATAAGTTTCATTCTAATTCGAATTGTGAGAACGATAATGATCTTAAGCTGGGATGGAACTTCACTCCGTCCCATGAAGGTTCACCTTCTATCCAATGGGGTCCGTCCGTGCAAATAGAAGAAATAGCAGAAGAATTAGAGGAAACTTCTGAGCCCACTTCCTTAAACACGTTGGAAACAGCAGTGGGTCGATATTTTGTTGGGTACGGTTTAAGGGTAAAATTTGAAAAAAAGGTTAGGTGCGAAAGCTCCCAAAAAGATCTTCTGGAGTTCGAAAAGTTTCCTTTTGACTCAGAATCTTTCATTGGCATCAAAAATTTTAGTGACAGTCGGCTTCTTTTGAAAAATCCGTCCGATGACTTCTTTGAAATTTGCACAAAGCATTTTTCGATATTCGAGGGTATATTCGATACAAGTTGTCACGAGTCCGGTTTGAAGAAGCACATCATCAAGTCCTGTATTGCACATTCAAATCGTTCAACTCCAGCGTGGTTCGACGAAAATGGTAGTTGTTTTGAGCACAGGCAAATCATAATAACCATTCGAAAGAACTCAAAAAGGGTAAAAGAAAAACTAGTGTCGGAAGAATTGAAGTAGAAGATAATCCGATCGAATGAAAAATAAGGAAATGCCAATGCAAAGGCTTACCAAACCATAAACAGTCCGTTTGTCCATTTGAAAGTTTGTCTGCTGGTCTGTCTGTCAATTCTTCGTCCAAATTTTTTAAAGAAGCCGTCTGTCCTTTTCTCTTTTTGTCTGCTAGCTTGTTACACTGTCAGTCCGAATAAATCCCTTGCCGGAAATCTGAGTTATTGCCTAAGTTCATCTGTCCGAAGTCCATAGTCCGTATGATTTGTTATTTTGAAGAATATTTCTGATATCACCGTAATTGAATCCATTGGTCGACCTCTCAGCACTGTACAATTTGCCACTGAATGGATCGAATATTTTCAGAAGCAATGTGTTCCTCATGCTTTTTTTTCACGCTAAACCAAACATAAACATGCACAGAAAACCTGCAGCGTTATAATTTTATTTATTTTTTTGTCTCACCAAAGAAATTAATTTGATGAAGTAATTATTATATAATTAATGTTTTATGATATAATTAATTTAATATTATATAATTAATTTATTATATAATTATTGTAACACCGCCATTGCCGGTCCCAAGCCCGGATGTGAAAGTGTGGAGGGTTGCGTCAGGTTGGTAGCCTCACCGTAAAATAACCGTAAAACGGAAATTTCCGCTCTATACTCTGATTAAGGGAGATGTTTGTTTATCAAAATTATTTTCGTTGTTTTCATCAAGGAAGAAAAAAAATTATAAATCACCTTTACCTGCAGTGTACAGTGTTTGTGTTTGTTTTTGTTTTTGTTTTTAAAACATTGGCCCGCGTTTAAAGTTTCTTGGGCACCGCTGATGTACATTCATGTGGATTGCATGTTTGTTATTATAAATAAACCACACTCTCAGAAAAAAGTCTTTATTTTAACAAAAATTGTTGATTTTTTAAAATATCACAAAAAAAAAAAAATGTCAAAACCTCTTTAATATAAAATGTATTTTTAATATGCGTTTTTAATGCAAATATATCAATTTTTTAATATAAAAAATATAAAAAACTTTTTTAAATTAAAAATTAACTGTCGAAAAAGAAAAACAAATTTATTGTCAAAATGTAAAATTTAATGTTTTCAATTGAAATACAAATCCAAAATTTTAATATAAAAAATTACTGTCGTATATATAAAATCACAGTAGAAAAAGAAAAAATTAATTGCTAAAATATAAAATTTACTCACTGTATATAAACTAACTATATAAATTAACTGAGTTAACATAAGAACTCAATGTCGAAAAAGACAAAATAAATTGTTAAATAATAAACTTTAATTTCTCCATTTGAAATAGCAATTCAAAAAAATTTTAATATAAAAATAAAAACTGTCATATATATATAAGTTTAATACCTGTCGAACAGGAAAAAAAAATCAATTGTACGAAAAATTTCATTTCACCATTTGAAATAGAAATTAAAAAATTTTTAATATAAAAAATAATGCCATATTTATAAAGTAACTGTCAAAAAAAAAAAAAGAAATAATCGTCAAAATATTTAATTTTTCCATTTGAATAAAATAAAACTTTATAAATAGATCAATCTTTTTCTTCTGTTTTTGCAATAATGTTTTAGAATGGAAGAAAGTCTTGTACTGTTGGCATGTTTTTTTTAGAGGCAACAAAGTAAGTATGTACAGTAGAGTGGCCACATGACAGAGGTCAGCTGTGAAATTTTCTGGAAAAAATATTGATAATTAAAGGTGCCTCAAGCGACCACAATATTGGAAATCTGACTTATATACGAAAATAGGAAAAGTCGGATTGAAATTATCAGAGTTATGATTTTACGATCTCAACTTATGATCTGTACAGCAATAACAATAAAATGTAGTTGGTCTAGCTGCCGATGTCCTGGGTGGCAACAAGACCAATTGCATTTTTTAGATGCTTTTATTAGTATGTAAATAAAATATATATATGTAGAATGAAAAGAGTTTTTACATAAAAGCATTAATTTCATTCGATTATTAGAAAAATCAAATTTATTTTTGTTCTATTAGAAAAGTCGCAAATATCCAACTTAAAAAAAAATTGAATGAAATGTCATGAAAATATTTTCTAAAACTGTACCTAATTTTATTTTATTTATTTAGTATTAAAAGTATTTATTGTACAATTGAGGCTTAAAATCTCTTATAGTACATCAACAGGTTAAGCGATGTTGAGTGGCATTATTTATGTTAACTTAGAATTAATTAATTTTATAACATATATGTAAAATTATTTAAAATTAAAAAGTTTCTAGGGCAAAAATAGATATTTAGATAAGAAAAAGATAATAAGATATAAAAAAAAAGAAAAAATAGAGATAATGAAAGATAGACAAACAGAAATTTGTAAAAAAATTAATTATATAAACATTTGAATACAAGTATCAATTAGACTGATTAGTGAAATTTGTTACTGCCATTTTAAAGCATTTTAAATTACGCTCGGTTTTTATATATCTAGGTAAGACATTCCATAAATTCACAACACTAACAAAAAACATTTTTGAGGTTATCACAGATTTGAATTCAGGGACAATTAAGTTAAGAGTGCGTCTAGATGTTGCAAAAATCAGGTTTCTATACAAATATTCAGGACAACGAGTATTAATTAATTTATGTAAGAAAACGAGATTGCGTATATTAAAATATTTTATATCACAGTTATATCACAGTTAAGTATTTTAAGTGCAAACTCGAAAATATGATCATATTTCGTTTTCTCAAATACATACTGTCAGCGTCAAAAGAAGTTGTACACGTTGTTCCTCTATGTTTGCAGTTAAATTATACTCTTTTGCAATTCCCTTTTGTTTTACATTTTTTGTTTTTTTAATAATATAGTTTCTCCTCTCTTAATGTACATAATAAAAACAACAACAATATTACAATAACAAAAATTCATAGAACAAAAACAAAAACATCTTAATATTAATAGCGTCAAAAGAAATTGTACAACACGTGCACCAAATATTTTAAAGAATTTTAACGGTAAAAAATTACCGTTATTTTTAGTGATTTGACTTTTTATCATGTTGTAGGCAATATTAACTAATTATAATAATTATTAATTGACTTGATGTCGTGAGGATCAGTTCAAATCTGAAGATTTTTGAGTAACGAAATTTATTTTCAAAATGGGTAAACAAACCTCCCCGGATGTTCGCGAACTTGTGCTAAAATATTATAAAAAAGGAAAAACATTGCGTAAAATTGGTTTGATGATTGATAGAAGCCATAATACTGTAAAACATATAATTGATAATTATAAAAAGTTCGGATATTTACAAAATCGTCCCAAATCTGGAAGACCCCGTAAACTAAATGCGACTCAAATACGATCCATTGTGCGACGAGTGAAGCAAAATCCAACTGAAAGTGCTGTTAAAATATCCGAGAACATTTCAGAACGCTCAGGTGTTAACGTTAGCTATACTATACTTAGCTGTAGCTGTACTATACTGTACTGTACTGTATTAGCGTTAGCTGTACTATACGTAGAGCACTACATGCAAATGGACTACGTGGACGAGTTCCAAGAAGCAAACCTTTCATATCAAAAATCAATCAACAGCGACGTCTGAATTTTGCTAAAAAGTATCAAAATGAACCAAATTCCTTCTGGAATAATGTGGTCTTTACTGACGAGAGCAAATTTGAAATTTTTGGTAAGAAAACACCAACTAAAATTTGGAGATGCAAAAATTCAGCATTTGCCCAACAAAATGTAATATCTACCGTCAAGCATGGTGGTGGTTCGGTCATGGTATGGGGGTGTATGGCAGCCAGTGGTGTAGGTAACTTGGTTTTCATAGAGAGCACTATGAATAAAACAGATTACCTCACCATTTTGAAAGATAATTTGAAACCTAGTGTCGACAAATTGGGCTTGGATCAAACTTGGGTCTTTCAACAAGACAATGATCCTAAGCACACTGCTAAAATAGTAAAGGAATGGCTGCTATATCATACCCCAAAACAGCTGGATCATCCCGCCCAGTCACCCGACCTTAACCCTATCGAGAATTTGTGGGAGCATCTGGACCGTCAAATTAGAAAAAGAACGATTACCAGCAAAGACTCTCTAAAATCAGTGATAATGGAGGAATGGCAAAAAATCTCTTCCGATGTAACCCGAAACCTAGTGGAATCGATGTCCAGAAGATTGCAAGCTGTAATCAACGCAAATGGAAAGCAAACAAAATACTAACCTCTTTAAAATTCTTTGAAATAATTTTTTTATACTTACTGTACAATTTCTTTTGAAGCTGTGAATTTGAAGTATTTTAAGTTGTTGTTCTATAATTTTTTTTATTGTTAAATTTTTGTTATTTTTTTTTTTATAAAATGAAAGAATATGCAATATATTTTTCAAAAAACATAATATGTTGAATAAAATGATAAAGCAAACTAGTAAAATAAAGACAAAAACATAACATATTAACGTGTACAATTTCTTTTGACGCTGACAGTATCTTGCTGCATTATTTATACACTAACTCGCCATATGCCATATGTGGAATAACCAAAGTACGCACAAGCTTTAATCTAGTTTCTGGTGGAATACAATCCGTGGTATGCCATAGTTATCTAAGCACAGAATACATTTTGCCTATGGTGAAATTAACGTGATCTACGCAGTTTAAATTCCAATTTATTTTAAAACCAAGACTTTTTACTACCTTAACATATTGTACATCTACCCCTGCCATTTTCAGAGGTGGAAGACCGTCTAAATCATACCTAACGCGCGAGATAGCAAGAGCCTGAGCTTTTGACGCATTTAGACTTAAAAGATTTTGAGATACCCACAAAAATACCGACTCTAAATCTTCGTTAATTGGACATATGAGATCTTCGGATAGTCCAATCGGCCTAGAGAGATAAATTTGTGCATCATCCGCATAAAGATGAATTGAAGTATTATGGCAGCAGGAGACAATGTCATTTATAAACATACTAAAAAGGATAGGGCCCAAAATTGAGCCTTGAGGCACGCCCGAAAATGTATTTTTTAGTTCAGAAGAGACGGATTTGCTTATAACGCGCTGCGACCGATGATTCAGATATGTTTTCATAAGTTTTGTCGCACAAGTTCCGAATCCATAACAGGTTTCCAGTTTTGACAGTAGAATTTTATGATTAACCGTGTCAAAGGCTTTTGAAAAATCAAGTAACGTTAAAAAAGTGAGCTCATTATTGTCATACGCAGGTCGAATATCTTCCATTATTTTTAAAATTGCATTCGAGCAACTATGGCCAGCCCTGAATCCTGATTGATTCTCACTAAGCAGCTTCTTAAAATTTAAATACTCAACGATCTAGGTTGAAAGAATTTTCTCAAATGCCTTAGATAGGGCAGGAAGAATGCTTATCGGCCTAAAATCTTCGAGAAGTTTTGGATTTGCTAGTTTTTGGATTGGAACTACATTCGCAATTTTCCATTCCTTAGGAAATGTTGATGACGTTATTGCGAAATTAAATATATGAGTCAAAATCGGTGCTATATATGAAAGAATAAGCTTTAAGAATTTTAAATTGATATTATCATTTCCAATTGCATTTGATTTTATAGAAAAAATTGACTTTATTACATCATCCTCAGTGACCGTTTTGAAATCAAACTTTTCTTTATAGGGGTAGAGAAATTGTTCGTTAACTATAAACGATGAACTATCTAACAATCTATTTGCCTGTAAAAAAAATTCATTTAACTTATTTACATCCAAATCGCAGTCAGACTTTGCTTTTTTTACACCAATAGATTTTAAATTATTCCATAAAGTTTTTGTGGGCAAATTAACATTGAGCTTAATGGCAAAGTATTTTCGCTTTGACTCTAGTAAAATACGAGTGACATTATTTCTAGAAATACGAAAAGTGTTCCAATTTGCTTCTGTAGGGTAACGTTTCCAGAGGTTATAATTTCTATTTCGAGTTTTAATAGCTTGCTCTTCAGATGTAAACCACGGATACTTGAAACTTCTTACTAAAATTTTTTTTTGTGGGCACATATTTTTCGTACAAATAACGAACGAGTAATGTGAAATGATCTAATTTTTCATTAATGTTAGGTAAATACCAACAGTTTCTCGATTCCAGAAGATTTGCTTCAGAAAATAAGGCTTGAAAATCTATTGACTTAAGATCACGAAAAAACAAAAAGGAATCTGGTGAATTTTTGGCAAAATTTACATTGTAAGAAACAAATAGCATATCATGATCAGAGATTCCTGCTAAAGATAGCTGTTCAAAGTGGAAAACGGACGTTATATCAGACACACAAAACAATTCCAATTAGCTAGGTCTACAGTTAGGAGCAAAACGTGTTGGTAAGTTATTAACAACACTTAGGCCAATAGAATTAATAAAGTCTAAGAGTGTATCTGATTGCATATTATCTAACAAAAGATCGACGTTAAGATCACCACAAAACAGAATGTGTTAATAACATATATTGAATTCTACTATTTTTGTAAATAAATTATTGTAGTATAAATCCTTGTTGTTAGGATTATAAACACAAATGACAAGTATTTTATGAAAACTGTTCCCAAATTCCACTGCGATAAACTCAACCATATCAGCACAGCCCGACTTAAAAATAATTTAATGATTTAAAGAATTTTTAAAATAAATCGCGATTCCTCCTCCCCGTGAACCACTTTGCCTATCATGCCTGATAATGTCATAGCCCTCGAGAGCATAAATGTCACTATTAATTTCTTCGCTAAACCAAGTTTCAGTTACGCATACCATATCAATACGACAGCCGGCAAGAATGTAATTAAGGTATGTACGTTTTGATGAATTTAAACTATGCGCATTTAAATGGCATAGCTGAAATCCTCGATGATGATTACTCATGATTTTTAGAATTGTCTTTATATCAATGTTGTGAATCGATTGTAAATTAGTCATTAATTAAAAGAAAGTTAATGTTATAAAAATGGCAGTTTACATTACTAAAGAACAGAAAAAAGAGAAAAATAGAGAGCAAGAAAATATGCAAATTAAATTTATCATACATATGAATAAGCATGAGATACAGAGTACATTTATTATAGATATAAATAATGAGAATAAAAACAAGAACATTAAAGAGAGAAGAAATAATATTAAAATAAAATTTAAAATAATTTTGAATAATTGAGCATCTATCCATTGCTGTTAATGCGCGGATTTATTTGCACTGGCAATTGCATCTACGCTTTCTATGCTGTTCACTTCTGTAGCTTGATCTGTATAATGTGCTCTTATGAAAACTTTGCCTCTTATGGTGAATGCTGATGCTAGTAGTTTCTGACGCTTTAGCTGAGTGGCATGGTAAATTATCTCCCGATTTTCCATAGAGAGACTTTTATGAACAAAAATTGGACACTCACCTTCTGTACCAATATCAGAGAGTCTTAACGACCTCTTCTGAGTCTTACAAAAGCCGGCAATGGATTTGAAAAGCTGGTTTCTGTCTTGTGGAGAGTGAAGTTTAATCAAGATCGGCGCCGGTGTCTTCTTATTAGAGCGCAAACGGAAATACTCACGCACAGGAGGTGTTTCTAAGTGAAGAGCTTGACAAATATGCGAGAAAGTTTGATTAATATTTTCTTGATCGATTGCCGGTATTCCATTTATGAGAAGATCAGTTGAAACAGCATCGGTCTCTATTTTTGAGAATTTTTTCCGAAGGTTCAAAAGTTCGGCTTTGAACGCGCGTCCATCATCAGCTTTAGAATTCTCTATTGTTGTAACTCTGCTTTCTAAGCAACTGACAGCGGATCTAACATTAGCTAACTCACCCGAGACTTCACTCAATCGCTGCATTAGCCTCTCTTCAGATTGTTTCATTGCAATGCTTAACTCCACAACGATATTCTTCCTCTGTTTTTTTAATTGTTCTTCAATTAGTTCCATCCAATTCGCCGAAGGGGTACATGCGCGGATCAATCGGGTTATAAGTTGGAGTCGTGGGAGTATTTTTGTCGCGCGAACGAAGTCCAAGAACGGTTGTTGCTTTCGACATATTGAGTGAAGTAATTTTTAATATTAGTTTATTTTCAAAACAAAAATTTTATTTTAATTATTTCTTCTTTTAACTTTTTTTAAACTCAAATTTGCTCAGTTAGAAACAATTTCAGCTACTTTATAGAGCTTCAGATAAGTTTTTATTTTATTAATAAATCTCATATATATCTATAAAATTTTGTAAAATTGTTAACGTAAGAAACGGGTACGTTTTGATTAAACGAAGGGGGGAGTAAACGTCCCTCTCACTCTTGCCATTAAATGCATTTTATAAACAATAAATAACTTCAAATGCATATCAACCCTATGGGAATGCGTTCCCACGAAAATAATATAAACAAACACCGGATATTGGTTCTTTCTTATCGCTGATTGAATGGATGATGCAATTTATAATCAACCATTGTGAAATTCATCTGCATCAATCCATTCTTTGTTACTTTTAGCTAAGTTAGCAATTTTAGGTTATAATTATCCAGCTTTGGGGATCAGGGGGTGAACCTTCACATGGCAACGTGTCTGACTGCCTCAACCTGGCGAGGCCAGCATTATCCATGTCGAGATCGTTCCCAAGTCGACTCAAACCTCCTCGTGCTCCTCTCTGGGCAACGGCAAATTGGCATCCGTCAGTTTCACGGCTAATTTCAGCGGTGGGTCGCCCCGTGGACCTTAAGCATGGAATGTGCGCAGGGTTTGGGTCCCGCCACATTACTACTGCCCAATGAAAACTAAACCAGCCTCGGATAAAAACCCCAATTACGTTGACGACCACCGCAAACGAAAAACGGACAATGATTTACGGATATGCACCTGGAATGTCCGGACCCTTTATAGGGAAGGTGCCATTATCCAACTGGCGGAAGCCCTCAAAACAATAAAGGCTGACATCACCGCCATCAAGGAAATGCGATGGAAAGGGCAAGGCTGCTCTAAACAAGCACACTGTGATATCTACTACAGCTGCCATGCGGAGAGGCGCGAATTTGGATGTGGATTCGTTGTTAGCCGGAAACTACACCGCCTTGTTTCCCGGTTCACACCTGTGAACGAAAGATTGGCCACGATCCGCATCAATGCAAAATTTTTCTCCATCAGCCTTATTTGCGCGCACGCCCCGACGGAGGAAAAGGACGAAGCCGTCAAGGCCGCATTCTACGCTAGTCTTGAGGACGTATACGACCACCTTCCGGTCCATGATGTTAAAATAGTCTTCGGCGATTTTAATGCGAAAGTCGAGAGGGAAGGCATATTTGGCCCCACTGTCGGTCAGTTCAGTCTTCATGAGACCTCCACGAACAACAGTCTAAGACTGATCGACTTCGCCGCGGCGCGAAACATGGTAGTTAGTAGCACCAAATTTAAGCACCTCGACATCCACAAGGCCACCTGGCTGTCCCAAACCAAATTGATCATGTTGTAATCGACGGAAGGCATGCCTCTAGTGTTCTAGATGTGCGTACATTTCGGGGGGTCAACATTGACTCCGACCATTATCTTGTTGCAGCCAAGATCCGCATGCGATTATGCAATGCGAAGAACATACGCACAGGAATGCAACGAAAGCTAGATGTCGCTAAGCTGCAATTACAACGGACTGCCGAAAATGTAATTTTTTTTTAAGATAAACTGAGATAATGAAGTTAATTTACTTGAAGATGCAAAAGTTAAAACAATTTCAAAGCCAATTTAAAAAACTTCGCTTAAATAATGAAAAATTTAATTATTATATTGGAATTTAGCTGCAATGAGATTGCATATTAAAGAACCGTTTTCAATTGTGGATTTTGATGCTCAAGAAGGCCCTGATATCCGGAAAAATTTATATTTTAATTTATACCTAGAACGAATATAATTTCATAAATTATAAAAAATAAAGACACTTTTTATGCCATATTGGACCCAAAACCTTTGAGAGCGCATTTATGTGAATGGATTTATTTTTAAATTTTTAAAAGCTATAGGTATAATGCAAAAAAATTAATCACGAAATTTAACACTTTCTGGGGTATTCCACGTAAAGCGGTTGACTAAAAAGTTAGCGCATTCTATTTTGTTGTTTTCTTGATAAATAAGACATCTAAAATCTCAAATTTGGCACAAAAAGTTAGCTCTGCGCGAAGTCTTTTCCAAATTACAGGTTTCGAAAAACCACCAAAAATCTAAATATCCTTTTTTTCGAAAAAAATTCTCAATAAAAAATTTTTAAAACATTTTATACCGTCCAATTCTAAGGAGATTTGATGATTTTTTATTCATGTTACCAAATTCTCATAAAAAAATTAACAATTACTATTTTTTTGAACTTCGGTATTTGAAAAATTATTATTTATTATATTAAAAAATTAAAAAACAAGTTGGAAGTTCAAAAAAAGTATTTTTAATTTTTTAATTTACAAATAGCTTAAATTTAAATCCACGACTAATTAAATTCTTAAATCTCAAAACAAAAGTAACTGTTTAATAAAAATTTACCCAGTTTTAAAGATAGACTTATTTTGGTGCGATAGCTTAAATAACATATTGGGTGCTGTGTAAAAACCAGTTATCGAATTACGGCTTTAGAAAAATAATCAGATTTAAATATGACGTTTATCGGAGTTGATTCCTCTGCTCAAAAAAATTTAATAAAGAAAAATATATAGTAATTGTTATTGGAGTTATTTTGTCAGTCATGATATCAATTTTTTATGAAAAAATGGAACAGTTCAATTTCTAAAGATTTTAAAATATTTTTCTCTTGAATATAATTTTGATTCTCGAAATCGTTTTCGAGAGCAGTAATATTTTGGCTTTTAATGATAATTCGAACTAGGGATCACACAGGTCCAAGTACGTGTACACAAGCTGGGGATCAATTAAAGCGTAAGATAGCCAAAAAGAAACCAAATCTAAAACTAAAATTTTTTGCTCTCCCGTTTATGTAAAATTTCCCGTAAAAGTTGTGAATTAAGCTTCAACAGGTGAACTTATGAAAAAAGTTTTCATTTTCCAACCTAATTTTAATTTTAGAGATAAGGGAGATAAAGCGAAGAGGACAATAATTGCTAATAGGTGCTACTACGTGCTCAGTAAGCAACTAAGTTCTGCTTTATGGCGCTAAGGCATGGGTAGTTTCGCAAAATGACGCAGCCGCTCTCAGGGTGTTCGAGAGAAAAGTTCTTCGCAAAATCTTCTGTCCTGTTCGAGTCGGCGATGACTATCGCATCCGAATGAACCACGAGCTGTATGAGCTCTACGATGACATTGACGTAGTCCATCATATGGACGACTAAGCTCCAGCGAAAAAGGTGCTCGAGGCGAGGGTCACTGGTCAACGACGACGAGGGAGACCATGCCTCCAATGGATGGACCAGGCCGAGGAAGCCCTAACCGCACTTGGTGTATCCGATTGGAGAAGGCGCGCGCAAAGCAGAGGCGCCTGGCGAGAGCTGATGAGGTCGGCCGAAACCCGAACACAGGTAGTTACGGCCACCAAAGTAAGTAATTTTAATTTTGATTTTAATAAACTGCAAGAAATCTTACCTATTTTTATCTTTCAAGCTAATATTGTGGTATTAGTAAAAGTTTGTCATAGATATTTTTACTTTTTGTGCTAATTTTCGGAATTATACTTTTTAAAAGGCAATTACAAATTCTCAATTTGATGAGAATTCTCAATTCTTCAATTTTCAAAAAGACTATACGCAAAAATCGAAAACTTAGTACTAAAAATTAATTTGATAAAAGAATTCAATAAACTCTTGTCATCTCTCTAATGGTCATTTAAAAACGGGCATATTCACGAATAGTCTTGAGAGAAAACAGATTTGTTAAGAAAAATTTCCATATCCTTGCGTTTAGTATTTTACTGGTATTTACTTATATATTTTTTTATCAAAACCCCGCCCTAAGGTAAATCCTGGCTACGAGCCTGCAATGGGGTAATTTGGCGCAGTGTGGGAGTCATGATATCGGAGCGAGGAGGGGCACCCAAGGGTAAGAACTGGATTGTTTCAAAAATAATTATATATCAATACACAAACTTCACACGAACTTCAAATTGTGAATTGTTAATTGAATATCTGCTACAATTTTAATGGATTTTTCAATTTACTTTCTATTAGTATTCTATCTTAATTATTCTATCTTAAGTACTTTTTATAGTAATGATTGTCAGCAAGTTGCTCCTGCTCCAAACCGAAACAATCGCTGGCTAGATTTGATTTTTACTAACTCATATGACGAAGTAAAGGTTAGTCCAACCTGTGAGGCTGAGCAGATATTTTCCAATACCCTCCACCATACTGCTTTTACTACTGAGTTATGTACTAACAACATAACTTTTATACAGTCATTCAATAATTCTATTGTATACGATTTCCTCAATGCCGATTACAATAACATTAAAAATGACTTAAATTGTTTGGACTGGAACCACTTGTCTGCACTAGAATTGGACGATGCTGTATCGTCTTTCTATCAAAAAGTCTTTTCTGTATTCATGTTCCAAAAATAAAGAAAAAAAATAAACTATCGGAACCGTGGCTTGATTCAAATCTTAGAAATTTGAGAAATCAAAGAAATAAACTTTACAGAGTCATTAAAAATTGCGTCATTGTAAGTGATGAGGTAAAGGTTAGATACGAAGAGCTGTCTAAGGAGTTTTCCATTAAGTCCGAAGAGGCTTATAGGCTTTACACCAATTTAATTGGAGAAAGGATTATTGAAGACCCGAAAAAATTCTTCGATTTTGTAAATGTAAAACGGAAATCGACCGGATACCCAAACTTCATGTTTAAAGGCAATGTTACCTCATCTAACTCACAGAAAATTTGTAATCTCTTTGCGGATCATTTTAAAGAAGTCTTTTGTTCAACTACTTCCCAAAATCAACCTACATTTGCCAGTATAACTAGTAGACCGACATTGGTTTGTGAAATAAATATTACATGGAGTGACATAACCAATTCCATTAAAGAATTAGATTCAAATAAATCTCCAGGTCCAGACCTTATACCACCAATTTCACTTGTTCAATGTTTAGACCAATTAATTACGCCGTTACATATGATTTTTAACAAATCCTTGCATACAGGTATATTCCCAACTTTTTGGAATCTTGTCATCTTACGCCAATTTATAAAAATGGCGACAAGAGATCAGTTGAAAATTATAGGGGTATTGCAATATTGTCAGCAATTCCAAAGCTATTTGAAAAAATTATATGTTCCAAACTCACGAGCATAATTAATCCGTGTTTAAACGAGCAGCAACATGGTTTTCGTAAAGGACGATCAACAACCACAAATCTTGCAATCATGGCATCAGACATTCTTACTAAAATGGAAAAGGGCCACCAAATAGATGCAGTCTATACAGATTTTAGTAAAGCCTTTGATCGTGTTGATCACGAAATCCTAGCTAAGAAACTAGAAAAATTTGGTATATCAGGTACTGGGCTGAAATGGCTCAAGTCTTATCTCTGTGAAAGATCCCAATATGTAAAATTTCATGGTACTTTGTCTAAAAAGATTGTTGTCTCGTCGGGTGTACCTCAAGGTAGCCATCTTGGCCCACTTCTCTTCAACATATTTATTGCAGACATATCTGAAGTTTTGCATGATGTCCCCCATCTCTTATATGCAGATGACTTAAAATTATACTATAACATTAGATCATATTAGATCATACTGAATCCACTTCAGTATTCTTACAGAATAAGCTTTTTTTTCTGGAACAGTGGTGTAGTAAAAATAAACTTTATTTAAATATAAATAAGTGCTACGTTATAAGTTTTGCCCGTAAAAACGTAATCACATATAGCAGATACATGCTAAATAAGGTAGAACTTAAAAGGGTCAACCACATAGCAGATCTTGGAATAATTCTTGATAGTAAGATGCGCTTTAACCTTCACTACGGTCATATCATATCCAGGGCAAACAAAATGCTCGGATTCATAAAAAGACGTGCAAAAGAATTCAAAAACCTTTGGGTAACTAAAACCTTATACTGCACATTAGTACGACCAATCTTAGAATACTGTTGCATAATTTGGAACCCAGCTTTTGTAGTGCAAAGTGAAAGGCTAGAATCTATTCAAAGACAATTTTTGCTTTTTGCATTGAGATACCTATACGATCCTCGTGACTATACAAATTTACCACCATACGAGAGTAGACTTAAAATCCTCAATTTAATGTCGCTGTCATCAAGGAGAATATTACTTTGCTCATGCTTTACATTCTATGTTATTACTGGTAACATCGATAGCGAATACATCTCGAGCAAGGTACTATTTAATGAACCAATAAGGCGAACAAGGTATACAAAATTGTTAAAAGAATCGCATCGCAACACTATTTACGCATTGAACGAGCCCTTGAATAGATGTTGTAAAATATTTAATAATATCAGCGACCATTATACACCGCCAATATCGAAATTCAGATTCACGCGTTCTCTTTCCAAATCACTTTCCTTTACATAACTACCCCCTTATTAAACACCAATTCACTTCAGAATCTTCTCCAATTCCTTTTCACCATTCTGACCCCTTTTCTATTTCCTTGATCTAGCATTTGTAGAAAAATTGTAAATCAAAAATTTGAATGTTAAATAAGTAAAACACCGCATTGTAATATTAACTCTATTCTCCCATATCCAAATGCCTCTTCTTACATTGCCGTCCATCTTAATAATATTTTAGCATAGTATTAAAAATTAGTACATATTTTTACTATGTGTATAAAATCTGTTAGTATGTAAGCTTAGTATATAAGTTCCCCCTCTTGTCTTTTCTTTTTGACGTGTTTTTGAAAATGTGTCGATTCATGTGGGCGGATTACGCCCACTGAGAATTGCATATCTTCTACACCTAAAACAAGGAAAGAGGAGAGAAAAACAAAAAATAAAAAAAATAAATACAACAACAACCTGTTAGAAAAATAAGTTAGAATAAGTATATTGCCTTGTTTGGCTAAATAAATAAATAAATTATTAAGTTCTTTGAAAAGTTAATAAATTAAAAACGATTCCTGAAAAGAATTTATTCTATTTATTAAACTGATGAGTCTATGAACATAATTCTTACAGACTATTACATACATATAATAAATAAGTATTTACTTCTTATTTAATTTTTAGAAATAGAAAAATCTAAGTTATGGTGAGAATTTAAAGCTTTAAACAAATTCAGATTTCTTGAAATAGAACTCCAAGTCTCCAAGTAACACTGGCTATATTAGCTATTCATAAATAAAACTAAAAAAATTTTTTAATAATATAATTAGTTGAATAATGAAGTAGTATACAATTTTATTTAATTTATTTTTAGTGCTTGCTATCGTCATCTGCATCCATTCAACCTGAAGAGGGCTATGAGCCATGTTGCTGTAGTTGGCACATGCCGTCCAGTGGACACAATCACAATAAACCTGTTCTTACAAGAGCAACTATTATAAAAATATTGGCAGACGCAGTGCGATCATACCAATCATTAGTTCCTCGTATTATTATGGAACATTTGTATATTCCATCTGATAGTTTACTTATTGAGAAGCAGCAATCTTGTCTCTCTTTTATTATTGATAACTTTCTGCCAATAATTAGTAGCCAGCAAAATGCTGAAGTAAGTATAATGTCTCGAGTATTAATTACTTCGCTTGCTGATTGTTATAACTACACATCCGTGCAAAATGATGTTGCCAAAGAAATACACGAAGCCATAATTCGTACTTTGTTACTACCGGAATCATCTGAAAAACATACACGGTTGCAAGTTCTTATTGGGCTTTTACCATTGATGGTCGAAAGTCCTATGCTTGTTAATAAGATACATGTGCAGCGCAACAATATGTACAGAACTCTTTTACGTCAAGGAATAATGACAGATTTGTGCAAAATTGCACAATATATAGACTTGTCTAATTCATACACATATCCTACATTCTTCTCAGTTTTACGGCCGTTGGAAATTCTTTTAAAACTTACAGTTGCTCCTGGTGCGCTCTCAGCTAAACGTTTTCTCTTTGGAAACAGCTCTCAAAGTGGAAATCCAACTATAAATCGCAGATTTTATCCTAGATTGACGACACGTTCTAGCTCCGCCGCAGTGAGTGGTGATAATGTTCTTCGTGATATTATACAAAACGTGTTATCTGATCGTCATCATGGGTACGATTTTATATTTAATCCCGAAGATTTTGTTATAGATTCCGAAGAGTCTTCTAACACAGCAGGCGTTGATGACGAAGTAGACGAAAATCAACAAATTTCACCTATCTCATCGGCAAACACACATTCTAATGGGCGACCTCAAGTAAGTTTTATTATATTGTTAAAAGGATTTTATTGTTGTATTAAAGCTACAGCGAGGTATTTTGACACACTTGTAAAAAATTTTAGCTGGCCTGATATTATTGCTTTGAAAAAATATTTTTTCCATACGAGCATGGATTCCCATTGATCACTGATAAAGATTCTGATCTGAGAAGGAAAATGGCAGTAATCAACATAATTTTGCTCATTAAAGCGAAAATTAGAGCCACACTCGAAATAAAGACTAATGTGAAATAAAAAAGTTCAAGCTTTTGTTTTGAAAATTTAAAGTTTCCCTAGCTAGGGGTTAATTTATATTTAAACGCATATATTTAAATTTGTCTTAAAAATCTAAGAATTTAAATTTAAAAAATAAAATTTCTTTTAAAAAATATGCTTTTCGAGCAAGAGAGAAATTGAATTATTGATTCTTTGCTTACTTGTTGATATATAGTACACCAAACAGTGGTTTCAAAGTGGAACTAAATAATTTTTCCATGTTATAATTTTTGTTAATTTTTTCTTAATTTAAGTTTACAAATGTTTCAATAACATATTTAAAAAAGAAAGCTAAGATAAGTCTTCTCAATTTTTGTGGACGAGCAGTGAATGTCAGCAAAATTTTCCCTCTTAAAAACAGTCATGATTTTTAGCCGGTTTCCGGTAGGAACTGCTCCGACATAATTGCTTGTATTCACATAAATCTTTTTAAATACAATAATGTAATGTATATAAAAAAAAATTTTTAATGATAAATATTTGTTTTTTGTTATTGTTTTTTAGTAATTTTATTAAGACCATGCTTTTTCCCAGATTCCAAATTTTGGTGAAACAGAACTATGTTATCGGCACATATCGACGGTTTACCTATAAAAATCTAAACTTTAGGCTTCTAATTAGCATTTTAAAAAAGAACTGGCTGCTTATAGCTGCCAACCTGCATTTAACGAACAAAAGAGTGAATGCATATTACAATCCATATATGCTTACTGCACACCAGGGGCGCAACCAGGATTTGTTTTATGGGACAGTTTTATAATATGTCAGACTTACATATAAAAAAGTCAGATTTTTGCACTAATAGTTCCTGGTAAAAACCTCAACCCAGGGCAAACAACATTTTACCATTCAAATGGCCATACTGAAGGATCTGAAGACTTCCAGAAAGGCCGGTGCAATTTGGGGCCAATCAGTTTTAATTAGCA
The DNA here is from genome assembly GCA_914767935.1 of Coremacera marginata. Taxonomy (NCBI): domain Eukaryota; kingdom Metazoa; phylum Arthropoda; class Insecta; order Diptera; family Sciomyzidae; genus Coremacera; species Coremacera marginata. The sequence goes on from OU612046.1 coordinate 99,206,490, forward strand.
AAATGTAGTCTTTGTTCCCCATTTGCATTTATTACATATCTTTCAAATAGTTTATATTGTAGAGCGCATTTATTAATAAACATATAAAATTAAAACAATTTTCCAAACAAACTTGAAACAAACAATTTTTGTAATTCATACCTTTACTTAATTGTGAATAAAATCGAAACGCGTACAACGATTTTTATGATCTATGTCTCATTTTGTTCATAGGTTATGTGACTTTACGTGAAAGTAATAGCAATTGACGCTTTTTTCCGTTTTTTATTTTTTATAAATTAAAAAAAAAAATTTTAATTTTCAGGCAAAAAATATTTTTTTTCTTCATACATTTATTTATAACTGCGAAACTGTTGCTTATGTAGGGAAACGTTATATAAACAGATTAAAGGAATTGTAATTCTTCATTTTTTTAAATTTGCTTCAGCTAAATCGGACTAGTGGTTCTCAACATAGTACGATACTTACTAACTTGAAATCGATATTAAATTATTATAGCATGTTACTTGACAAAATGAATGTGCAGAACTTCTTCTTTTTGTGGCTACTTTCACGTGCAGTTCTCAGAATTGAGTCCCAAATCAATGAGCTGAAAAATGTTGTACTGTGTAATTTTATAATCCAAAGATAAAAAGTAGAAGTTATATGCACCAATCTGTATAAGAGCATGCAAAAACTTCTTGACATTTAAACTTTTCTAAAGCTTATTTATTTTTTACACCAACATTGAAAGCTTGGTGTATTGAAAACTAAAGTTGCTTCAATCAAATATCTCAAGGTAAAGTCTTTGGCTCAAGTAAATACAAAGACGTAATATTCTTACAAGAATTATTAACATTATATAAATAATATGCAAACTATGAATTAGCTTCAGAGAAAATTAACAGGAGGCAGCTTATACGTTAAAAGATGAGTTCATTGATCATGGACATTTTTTATAATTGGTACGTTTATTAATAATATGATGTTTGTCTCAAAGAATATGTTAAAAAGTCAATAGTCTAGTATGTTTTTAACAAATTATAAAGGAAGAGGATCCTTAATTTTTTCTTTATAAAGGCATGTTATTTATATATTATTCCCACTTTTTTTAGCCGTTTTAGGCTGGTTAAGTGCCATTTGTCGTTTTTTATGCCTGCGTGAATTTTTTTAGATATGCGTGCAATTTTTTATTTTGGAATTTTGACTAATATTGACAAAGGCTATCGATCTATCGCTTGATCTATCGCTTGATCGCTGATATCGCATTTACGTTTTTATTTGAAAAGTATCTTCTTCAGACTGGAAAATTTCTTTTTTCTGAACTTTAAAAGTATTTTAAAACATTGTAAAACGTTTTGAATATAAACATAATGAAGAATAATGCCTTGAGGTTAGAGGACCGGACATGTCATTATTTTCCAGGTCAAATCTTAGGCCCCAGTTCGTCACTGTTCACCTCACAGTAGTAAATTGCAACTTTTGGGAGTAATACTTGCATATGACAGTATGATAAAGTTAACAAATAAACAAAGAATTCCACCACAATGATAACTTACATAATAGCTGCATTTCCGTGGCACTGGATCAGATCAAATCTCAGTGGAACAGTTTTAGTTCAACTTTATTACAATTTGGCACCACTTGCGATGAAGTGTCAAAATACGAGTGCTCAAGCACGAAAACTCGTCGAAGAATACTTCAGATTTGCCGACTATGTTCGTTTTAAAAAATAATTTACACTTGGTAGCATTTTAAGATCAGAAATAGATCCAGAAAAAGAGCAGGTTCTAATTTTGTTTTTGCATTGTGAATAAAATAGAGCCACGCTCTACACCCAACCAAAAAGGTACAAAGAATCAATGAAAAAATTCATTGTCCGTAAGAATAAATCATTAATTTTGCGTCAAAGTACGCGTTCATTGGCTCAATGTATTTGCATTCATGTATTTTAAGAACCGTTCATTAATATGATTGCAAAGAAATTAATGAATGGTTCATTGACCCAATGTATGCTGTTCTTATAAACAATGTACCATACATTGATTTTAAAGAACACGTTCATACAAATATTAATATTAAAGAATGCTGTTCATATAGCCAATGAACATATTCTTTGGCTCAATGAACAATACATGGATATTAACAATAACACACTGTAAAAAAATTGCGTCCACCTCTCAAATAAATAAAGCATGTGAGAATATTTTTTATAGTTTATATTTATTTATATAAAAATCCATTAACTAATATAAGAAAATAAATGAATTTTTCATTACATTTGTAAAAATTTTTGATAAAAAAAGCGATTTTTAAATACTGAAATAAAAATATTTGGCGGGATAGATAAAAGAATTAAATCTTGCAAATCTAAATATGCAGTAGTAGTAGTGATTTAACAGTAAATTGATACACTAGAAAAAATAGAAATAAAATCAACAAGCAAACAGATAATTCAATTAAATAAGCTTTTTTTACTTCTTTAATGCTTCTACGAGGGGTGCCTTTTATATTTCGGGATTAGAGAACAAAAACAAATATTAATCATCGAAAATCACTTTATTGTTTTCAAAATATTCTCCATTAAGATCTATACACTTTTGCATGCGTTTGAACCAATTGTCGAAGCACTTTTGCCACTCTGATTGAGGTATCTCCAAAACATGCATTCTGAATGCCGCAACCGCTTCTTCGGGCGTCGAAAATCGTTGTCCACGCAGTTTATTCTTCACGGTTGGGAATAAAAAGAGTCATTCGGTGCCAAGTCAGGACTATACGGCGGATGACCCATCAAATCGATGTTTTGGGTGCTCAAAAATGCAGTTGTTTGAGCCGATGTGTGAGAGCTCGCATTGTCGTGGTGAAGAGTGATCCGTCTTCGGCGGTTGGTTTTCCTGATTTCTTGGAAGACAACTGGCAACAAATGGTTGTGTACCACTCAGAGTTGACTGTTCTGCGTTGTTCTAGTGGTACGGTTGCGACATGTCCATATTTTCCGAAAAAACAGGCGACTATTTGCTTGGAAGTGCTTCGTGCGCGAACAACTTTTGTTGGATTTGGCTCATCTTGAAACACCCATACAGTCGACTGCTGTTTACTTTCGGGCTCATACGCGTAAATCCACGATTCATCACCTGTCACGATGTCATAGACGTGTTTCGAAGCACCGCGATCGTATTTTTTGAGCATTTCCTTCGACCAATCGACACGAGCCTTTTTTTGAGCGATTGACAAATTGTGTGGGATCCAACGCGAACAAATTTTTTTGACAGTCAAATGTTTATGCAATATTGAATGTATGCTGGTCCCACTTATGCCTAAGGTTGCCTCAATCTCACTATAGGTAACATGACGATCTTGCAATATCAGTTCGCGCACAGCATCAATGGTTTTCGGAACAACAGCTGATTTCGGACGACCTTCACGAAATTCGTCTTGGAGTGAGCTACGACCACGATTGAATTCACCATACCATCGAAAAACACTGGTCCTTGATGGAGCTTCATCGCCAAAAATTGAATTAAGTTCATCCATGCACTGTTGCTGTGTTAATTCACGTCGAAAGTTGTAAAAAACAATCGCACGAAAATGTTCACGATTTAATTCCATTTTTAGACCGAGATGAATCTTTTAAGTTACTATAAACAACACAAATAGCGCTCGTATGTCAAAACGTTCTGAGTACGTATAAGCCAACAAATGTCAAACTTTGCGATAGAGCTTTCAGTTGACAGATTGCAACACCAGGGTTGCCAAATCCCGAAATATAAAAGGCACCCTACGTACCAATATGGACATTTTAGAAGATTTTGATTTGTTTTTAATTTGGTAAAATTGTTCCGCAATGATCTCCCAAACTAGAGAACATGCTACAGGGTACTTTAAATTATATAAATGAAAAATTTTAAAGCAGATGTCCACTGCTCTAAGAAAATTTGTGAACAAAAATTTTACTCCATCCAAATAAACGTAAAAATGTGTAAACGAAGATAGATTTTATAACACACACGACCGAATAAAAACACGACTTGCTCGTTTCAGTTGTACTTTATTAACGTCGCTTACAACGCCAACGCTGTTGCAAGTATGCCATCTAACGGCTTGATATGCAGACTCAGCGACTGCTTACATCTTATTTGAATATATACAGGGTGTGAATAATAACTTACAGACTAATTATTAAAATATATACAGGGTGTGAATAATAACTTACAGACTACATATCATGTATAGACAGAGTGTTAGTAATAACTTACAGACTAGCTACTAATATTACTACAATTTTTGGCTCCAATAGCGAGAATAAACGGCTGTATATTCTCCGACTTACTTTTTAAAAAAGCGATATGCCCTTCTATCTCTTGTGCGCTGTCTCCAATAAAAATAAATGCTTCTTGTGAGCTTCTTATTGTAAATTTAACGATTGACTTTTTTCCATTATTATCCTTCGTAACCGCTTTCTGAGTTGGGACCAGATACGCGTGAAGACACCATAAAAGTTTCACAGCAGTGCAATCTAATTATACAAAACAACACATTTTAATCATGACAATTGTAAAAATATGGACACAGGGTAGCAATTATTGACATTTTCTTAAAAAAACTACTGGGCAGGCTGAGGCAACAAAAAAATATTACAACAATACAATTCAATGTACAAAAACATGTTCTAATTTGTTTACCCTAAACAACATTTATACAAAATTACTTACCATTACTAGTATCTGTCCCATTGATTTGGTCAATCATTGATTTAGCTTGTCTGTCTTTGACATGATTTCCCTCTAACATGAAGTCCATAATGCTCTGAGAACTATCTGACCACCTAGTAAGGATGCCATTTCGGTTATCAAAAGCCAAGCAAAAATCCTTATCTATCTGTATGGGAAAACAATAAGTAAATTAAGAAATTTTTTTTATATTAGTAATATTTACAAGGCGATATCCACTCGGTGTTTTATATTCTGGCCACTTGCGAAAGATTTCTGTTAGTGGCATGGCTTTTCCCCGTATTTCGTTGAGCCTAAACTGGCTACAGGCTTGCCAGCAGCTGTCGAATTCGATTGTCGATAAATTATCATATCGAAGGCTTCTGACTATAGTTTCGGCATCACTTTCAGGAACTAAATAAATGAAATAACTTTGTTTATACACTTAGAGAAATTAAGAGAACTGTTAAATCAACAGTTGCTGTTGTTGATTTTTCTGTTAACTCTACAGTTTTTTCTGTCATTTGGACTGATTAATGTATGATATTACTGTGATTTATCTGAAATTGTAATTTAACTGTTTTTTGTTGCTGTTAATACGACAAGTGTCTGTTAAATCCCATCTAAAAGTAAATCTATGGAAATCTGTGGAATGGACAACCAGATCCAGAGCTATCTCAGTAATATCAAACTTTAAAAAGTTAAAATGACTGAAAAAACTGTTGAGTTACCTGAAAAACAAATTTTGTTTTGAATGTTACTATCATTCTTACATATTATTGAATACAAAGTTGAGAAAAACTTACCAACAACATTAGTGTTTGACCAACATGGTTCTTCGTCACGTCCTTCACTGAATGAGCGTTTTAATAACGACCTTATTTTTGTCTTAGCATTACAATATTTTGCATATATTTTCCCTCTTTTACCAGTTCGATAATATTCTAGTTTTTCTCCAGGAAACCGATCTAAAATCTCATTTTCCAATCTGTAACTGGTTACTAAGGACATGTGCCGTTTATCATCTTCGAAGTATTGACAAATAATATTTATTAAGAGAGTACGATGCTCTTCGAGTAATTTAAGATGATCTTGATAAAACTCAGTAATTATTATTGATTTCTGGGTTTCACTGAAGATATCATTCAATGTCACGGAGGAATCAATTGGTTCTAGGGAGCTAGGTCCTCGTGAATTTGAGGTTGATGAGTTGTTTGATTGAAATCTTATGACCGCGTTCCGAGAATCGTTAGAAACATTATTGGTATCCTCAAAAAAATCATTTTTCGTACTATTTTTCCATTTAGCTAAGTGATGCTCAAATAATATTAAATAACCGATCTCAATATTTTTGAATAGCGCTGTAATGTGATGTGGCTGAATTATTTGAAGTATTGGAACTGTAATTTTTTGAGCTTGATACATGAAAATAACAAAGAAAGTATTAAAAATTCGGATAAAACTTATTAATATGATTGAGACAACTAACATATAAAAAAATCTGCCAAATTTTCTAAATTCCAGATTTTCAGTAAAGAACGCAATTCCATATCACCATCACTATAATTGTTATCGTCTATTATCTGAGAAGAGCAGGGCGTGGCTTCAATATCCTGTTGAGTTTGCTCTTGTGAATTGGACAGGCTCTGACTGGAATTGGTTGTAAAAACAACTTCATCTTCGTGCGGAATTTCAATGAAAGATAGCACTTGCAACGATTCATTAGAGGTTTGAGTCAAGTTAAGAAATGAATTGTCAGTCATTATATCTGCCAAACGCAATGTTAATTAAATGAAATACTATGTACAAACAATTTCGAATTTTGGTTTTTTTTTTTTGTTATGATTTTTTATTTATTATGGTATGAAGTATTCCTTGATGCGAATCATTTTTTCCCCCTTGGTGTGTTGATTATCGTTGTTGGGGGTCCAACAATTTCTTCAAAAGTTAAAATGCAGTATGCACCCAAAACTGTTGGATCTACCTCAAATGCCATAAAATGTGGAACGTAATTCACGCTTTTTAATTGCTGACAGAAGAGGACAACACTATTAAAATGCTGAGTTATGTTTTTGATAATATAAAGTTCATAGTCATGACGAATTTTTGATACAAAGAAAACAGTTTCATATTTTATTTTATTATATTCAATTTGATTAAAATATTTGAAACTTTCTTGTGGTACTTTTAATATATCACTTATCAAAGAGGAAAATTCACTCTTAATCTCATTTTTCGAATGAAGTTCAAATTTTCTGAAATCATTATTTGTGTTTAAAATTCTATTAGCAAATTTAAGTTGATATTTTTTGGATAATGTCAAACATATATTCTTTCTGGACGCAATTGTATGCGCATACAATATAAATTGCTTGTGAAAAGCCTCATAACAAAAAGACCAAAAATTTCTCAGAGGTCCTGACTTCTTTAAAATGTTGGGGTAATGCGTGATAATATGAAACTTTGGTTTTAATTTATCCTTAAAAAGTTTGCAATATTCTACATTGTGTATTTTTATTTTTTCTCTCAATGTTACAATAGAATCCTCTGTTACTTCAAAACACATTACCAAATCAATAATTTCTATAAGAATTAAAAGAAATGTCCACACCCCATCTTCAGGTGGAATTAGGTCACCTATCATAATTGGAAAATATATTGTAAACGTTAACGTTTCCTTTGCGGACATTCGAAAATGTCGATTCTGCAAATGTTGGTACGATATTTCATTGGATAAGTTTCCGATTTCAATTCGTCCATACTCAAAAGTTTGTTTTCTGAAGTTAAGAGTATCCAAAGTTAAATATTTCTTAGTTTGTATAAAGTATAATATGCTTTGGCAGAGGTCATAATGACAAATGCCCTCAAAAATGTCGTGCATAACATCAACGCTGAAATTTTCAACTGTATGGAATGAAGGAATTATGTTAAAGCTGCATTCACTAACAATACCTGCTTTCTTGTAATTTTCCATCTGGACGTCAAAGTCATAATTCTTTTGGTCCCGTAATTCGTTGGGTTGTTCCAAGCAAAACTTATTACATTTAGCTCTTTCCAATTTGCAAAATCGACAAAATAACCCACTAAACGACTTGTTAAACCCTAACAAAGCATTTAATCCTAAGTTATCTCCTAATATTAGACCCAAAATAAAAAACACATGATAAATATTGCCATCTGATGCTTTAATTTCAACGCCTTTTTCTTCTAACAGCTTAAGATCTTTAATAAGTGGCTGTAAACACTTTTCATTACCATAATTTTTCATATCTTGTGATTTTATTACAGCTGCTAGGAAGATGTTATCTAATTTTGTATTCGTAAGTGCCATACATGGAAATGAATAGTAAAAATTACAAATTGAATGAGTTTTGGAATGGGATCCGAGAGGGTTGTTGATTTCGAAATCATCCGCATATAAGAAATATGGGATTAGTAACTTATTTGGATACAAAAGAACCTTCTTTTTCCACAAATCACATTGTATAAAATTATTTATATGTGTCTCCTTCTCTAACATTGCCATATGGTGCATCATATTTTTTAGAAAACCTTCCGTTTCGAATAGAAGCTTAAACTGTGATTGTAGAGGCAAAACGACACCCAAAATGCTTTTTTCATCCACTCCTAATTCACCTCGACGAAAAACTGTTGTGATTTCCGAATCAATTGTAAACTGTTTGGCACTTTCCATATATCCATCCGATTTTAGTTTTTTTAATAATAAATAGTCGGAATCGAAGCGCTCAAATAGATTTTTGCATTTACTAATTATACTTAAAATCTCAGTCAAAAGCGAATCACTATTATGAAGTCTGTGTTTTCCAAAATTTTTGAAAATATCAAGAATTGGTTGAACTATTAAATTAATAACACATTTCTGAATTTCGACCACATCATTTCTAGTAAAGTTATCGTTACTATGCAAGGACAGAGAAAATTTTAATGAACTTTGAACCAATTTTTCTAATTCCGTTTCAATTATAAAATCCATTTTTTCACAATTTTTTGTCGGCATGTTTGATTTGCTTATGTCACTATATAAATTGACCTGTTCCTTATGTTCTATATTTTTATTTAATATTTTGCTATTTGCAAAAAGGTTGTCTCGTTGAAGACTATCTTCACATATTTTGCTTGTCTGGATTTTTGAACTAAGAGCTCCATGTTTTCGAATAATATGTCTCTTATAGTTTTTTAAATTACCAAAAAGAAGCGCACAATCATGCTCGTAGCAACGAAAAGAGCTGTCTGAACATAAATCATGTTTTTTTTTAAGTGATTAACAAGAAAATTTAAGTTGCTAAATTGCTTTTTACACAAAAAACACAGCATTTTATGACAAGGAATACTTCAATGTTGTTTATTTTTATAATTCACTTTTAATTTTTTTATATTATATTGAATTTATTTATTTCATTTAACCTTTCGTTTCGCGTTTTCACAATTATTTTTAAGCTGAGAACTTATCTGCACAAAATTTTCACAAAACTAATTTGAAGCAGCAGAATTTTACCGTTATGCTGAGAATTTAAGAAAACTGGAACAGCAGTTAATGTTTTGTTCATACGGTCAATGAACTTTGTCAATATGAATGCGTTCTTAAAAATTTAATTTTAATGTTTTGTACATTGGCGCAATGAATGCGTTCATTGTCTGTATGTATGTTAAGTTAAGATTAATGAATATAATCTTCAATTTCAATGTACAGTTCATTGACACAATGTTAGAAATCATTAGTTTATTCTCACTACCGAGGCGTGTATTTTATGAACGCGAATTCATGCAGACAATGAACGCAATCATTAAACCCAAAAAGAAATTAAAGAATTGATTCATTGTGCCAATGAATTGTCCATTAAAATCAATGATTTGCGGTTTAAGAACGCTATTCATTGATTTTAGGAACAATAATTTTTTGGGTGTAGATGATAACGTTAGATGAGACCGTTTAATCCACCTTGCAACATCGTGCTTCTTTTAAATAAGTTTTGAGTCGGCGAAGTACTGAAAAGGCTCGTTTATTTTCACACGAAGTGACTGGAAGAGTTACAAGGATGATTGGAAAATTAAATATATTAGAGAATATTTCTTTATTGCACAGTTCTAAGGCTTCAAATACTGCCTTTTTTTCATCGTTAGTTTTATTACTAACTTTGTACCAAACATTCAGTTTCATTTTGAAATCATCAAAATCTATTCCAAATCGTCTTAATAAAATCCAATTAGTTTTTCAAAAGCTCCTAAAGCGCCATATCCAGCGGTTTTGTAGCGTAAGGAAATAGTGTATAAATGAATAGTGGAATAGATGTGTTTGAGATAAATCAAATGCTTGTCAATTTCGCAGAGACAGAGCCAACTGCTTTAGTGCCAAATCAATTTTAATTTTGTTGGGCTTTGGCTTAGAGCATAATAAATAAATTCTATGTGTATAAATAACACATTGAATGTGTGGTAATTTTTTAATTAGGTATTAGTACTTCAACCACAGCTCTATCTAGGGAACTAAACGCCCTTTCACTCTAGTTGGTCATTCAATGGGTGCGCCATTGCAGTGTTGTTTTCCATTTATATACTTTTTTATATTAAATACTCGTATATTGTTAAAAATTAACAAAAAACACAAATTTCACAAACTTCGTTTTGCTAATGGGTTTCGCTTAAGAGTAAAGAATGTGTCCATTATATTGGACACATCAGAAAATAATTTAACCGCCTCATTTTGTATTTCGAAAACTCAAACCAACGACATGTAAAACACGAGAAGCAATAGAATTGTGTATACAAAAAGTATTGCTTCTCGTGTCTTACTTGTCGTTGGTTTGCTTTTTCGATTTACAAAATAAAGCAGAATTTTTTATTTTGCAACGCCTTTTTTTAAATCAAATCAGTCGGTACTATGGCATACAATTGTATTAAGGGGGTCTTCTCATTGAGCAACTTTTTTTTTCAACTTTTTTTTGCATTTATTTATAGCTTGGGTAGTTGTGAATATGCCCCTTAAAGGATTTTTAGAAATTTCAAATACTTTAGAAGATACAGCCTTTTTTGTGAAGCAAGGTCTGATGGACAAGAAGGTGATGGAGGTAATAAAACCAGCTTACGAAGCGCTGTCGGCAGATAATTTGCTTGAAAGATGCCTTGGATCTGAAACTCAGAATTCCAATGAGTCCTACAATTCTGTTCTTTGGTCACTTTCGCCCAAACACATCAACTCAGGCGCACGCACCATCGAAGTGGCCAATTTCATTGCAACGTGCCTCTTCAACGACGGTTTTATACCCATACTTAAAATTATGGGTTTGATGGGTATTGCGATTGGCAAAAACGTATACGAATACGCACTATCTCGCAATGAAGACAGATTGAACCGATCAGAGACTCGAGCTGCGGCATCATCAAAAGCTGGCAGAACGGCTCGCAGAGTAGAGAGGGCAGCCGAAAGCAGTTTCTACGAAAAAGAGGAAGGTGGCCTGTATGGAGCTGGCATCGCCGACTAATATTTGTAAGTTAAAATTGTCAGCTCTTTAAAACTGCATTTAAACATTTTTGATTTTTTTTTTTTTTTCCCAAAAAAATTACTTCAAACTTTAAACGCGTTTATCTCGAACCCACGTTTTTCGAACTTGCGGCCATGATATCTCCAGTTCAACTGAACCGATTTTCATGAAACAAAATGGAATCGACGCAGAATTGTCACCATTCTCGGGTCAACCTCGACCATAATTTTAAAAAATTTTGTACTATTTTTTTTTTACACTAAACTACAAAAAAAAAAAACCCGAAATTGAAATTTTTTCTTTGAATGGCCGCCATTTTGTCAAAAAAAATCACAAAATTAAGCTTGAGGTTCACCCGAGAATTACATCTATACTGATTATAACCCCGTTTTTTTTTTTCATTTCAGACGCTCCGGAGACCCGGAATCGTGGCCGCCGTGACGACACCTTTTTTTTTTCACCACCAACTTTGAAGTCTCATTACTTTTTGAACAGCCCACGTATCGAGGCAAAAAAAATTTTTTTATTTTCTTTGAACCTTTTGTAATACAATAAATAAAAAAGTTTTCAATTATTCTTTGCGTTTTCAAATAAGAATTTTTTTAAAAAGGGTCCAAAAAACGGGTTTAGAATGAGAAGACCGCCTTAACGTGATAAAAATAAATTTAGAGAGATAATTGTCATTTAACTTAGCTGCATTTCTCATTTTGGTCCGAAGCCAAACATTTTTTGTTTTGAGTGCTAACAAATTTTGCAAAAAAAAAGGTGGTTATATTGATTGATGTACATGGCATAATTTTTTTATTTTGATAAAAACATTTTTAAGAACACAGTTGCATCGGTCTCTAGTTGTTTTTTTGCAAGGTAAGAACACCAGAACTGTTTTTGTTCATGCTGTAAAGGATTCGCGTTAAAAAAAAATTAAAAAATCAAGATTTATAAACAGGACCTGCCCATTGGATCACTAAATTATTGCCGTCACTAAATAGTGCAAACAGGCAATAGAATTATTTTTATTTGCCGTCACTTAAAAAAATGCAAACAGGCAAAAAAAAAAAAAAAATGATCAAATTAGGCAGCTTTGTAGCTTAAAAACTTAATTACTTTATTTGGCAATTTTCATCGTTTATATAGTCAAATAACGTTACTTTAGTTTTTACAAAATAAATAACATTTTTGAGTGTAATTGACATATGTTGTGATTGAGTGAGAATATCATAAACAAAAATCATATGTTCTAAAGTAATAATATAATAACATAGTGTGTGTGTGTGAGTGCATACAATATAAGGGATTTATAAAAACATATGTTGCAATGAATTGAGTGTAATAGAACAAAGAAAGGAATGCAAAAGTTAACATCATATGTTTTAATATGTAACAAGAGAAAATGCAAATAAATGAAATGAATACGTGATGATATTGAGTGTAATTATATAACATGAACAATAAATTGCAGCATAAAAATGATATGAGCGAAAGTGAACAATTATATGTATTAATTGAATTAATTGAAATAATTAGTGGCAATAGTGGTTGCGTTGGTACTCTATATGAGAGTACCATACACCCCCATCCCTAAGATAAAAATTATTTGTTTTTGTAAAAACAATAATAATTTTTGTTTTCTTATAAGTTTATACAATAAACAATTCTTACTTTTAGTTTATACAATGTTGTTTTTTATTTTGTTTTTTTTTTTTATTGTGTCCATTTTTTTAATAAATTATTGTGGAATTCTTTAGCTATTCCATTTAAATCTAAAACTGAATTTACTCTTTGATTAACTATTTTATAAGGACCATGATAAGGCGGTTGATTTTTTTGTCTATTCATTCTTTTAACCAAAACTTTATCACCGATATTTAAATTAAGTGGGTTGGAAACGTTATTACTTTGTATTCTTTTTTGTTTAGCAATATTTATTAATTCGCCTGCTTTTTGAAACGAGTATTTCAGTCTATGTTTTAATTCTTGAGCATAATTATCTATATTATAGAATATTGATAATGAAGAATTATCATTTGGTAAATTGGCTAATTTGGCGAAAAATAATTCAAAAGGCGTATAATTTGTATCAACATAAGGAGTTGTATTATATGCAAACGTGAAGTATGAGATACATTGGTCCCATTCGTCATGTTTGCAAAAATTTAATAAATATTCATTTAATACTCTATGGTTTCTTTTTATAGAGCCTAGAGTCTCATGATGATATGGAGTACTAAATATGTGTTTAACATTCAAAAGGCTGCATATTTCCGACATTAATTCATTGGTAAATTCTGTACCTCTATCTGATTTTAGAATTTTGAAATGACCATATTTTAGAATTAAATTTTCTACTAATGTTTTGGCAACTGACTTTGCGTCTTTTGTCTCCATTGGACATCCTATTACATATTTTGTTAAATCACACTGCATAGTGAGTATATATCTATAATTATTCTATAACCGTAAAGGACCAACTGTATCAATGGATACAACTTCGAAACTGGTTCCTGATGTGTCTGTCATTGTTAATTTTTCTTTTATATGTTTTGTTTGTTTATTTATTTGGCATTGTTTGCAATTGATTATATAATTTTTTATCATTTTGTTCATATTTTTCCATATATATTTTTGTTTGGGTTTTAAAATTGTTTTTCTTATACCCATATGACCTCCGTTAGTTGAATCTGGTATTCTTCGATGATTTTGTTCTGTATTTCTTTGTCGACTATTCTTTTTGGTTCTTCAAATATTAAAATTTTTAAATTTTCTTTATTTCTTTTTAAATTTTTTAATATATCTTTAAATTTATCCATTGCAATAATTTTAAATATTTCATCATTTTTATTCAACGCTAGCTCTTCTATATTTAAGTTATGCATTTTTGATGACATTTTCTCCAAAGTCAGCGGTGTGATCGATGGATTATCGCTGCATCTTGCAATAACTTCCTCATCTTCTACTTTAATTTGGGATCCCTTAAAATTTTTATTTATTAAAAATCTTAACTTTTTCATTCGCTTTATATCTTATATAGATGTACATTCCCAAGCAAAAAGTTGTACGGGCTTATCGCTGGAAAGACATTTTTTATTGTTTAAATCGGTGTTTTCTGTATGTTTATTTTTATTCATACTTCTCGTAATGGCTAGTATATTCTGTTTGCTATCTTCCATTCCGGTTGGAATCATAGCTTTTAATGAGTCGCTGTTTAAAATTATTCTTGACAAGGCGTCGGCATTGGTATTCGTTTTACCTTTTTTATAAATAATATCGAAATCATAATCGCATAATTCTAACCTTATGCGTGTCATTTTAGAAGAAGGATTTTTATCAGAGAAGAGGGATACCAATGGTCTGTGATCTGTTATGACCGAAAATTTTCTACCATATAGATAGTCTGAAAAAATTGATCGCCCAGTGTATGGCTAAGAGTTCTTTCTCTATAATAGGTTTATTTAAATCGTGTTTTACAAGTGACTGGCTTGCATAACAGATAGGTAAATCTGATCCTATATCGCCTTGCGATAATACCGCGCCAAGTGCATAATTTGAAGCGCCCGTTGTTACCACGAACGGTCTATCGAAATCCGGACATTGAAGTACTGGTGGTTTTAATAGTTTTGTTTTAAGTGTATCAAAGGCATTTTGGCAATTTTCATTCCAAAGAAAGTGTGAGTTTTTCTTTAAAAGAGAATTTAAATCTTTAGCAATATAAGCGAAATTGGGTATGAAGCGTCTATAGTAATTTGCAAAAGCAAACGAATTCTGACTTCGTCTGTGTTTTTCGGAATTGGGTAGTTTTCTATCACTTTATTTTTGGCTCGGTCCGTTTTTATGCCATTGGTGGTAATAAGGTGGCCAAAGTATACCACATCTGGCTTTAAAAATGAACATTTTGCTGGATTAAGCTTTAAATTATATATTCTCATTCTTTGAAATACTTTAAATAAGTTGTTATTATGATGCGCTAAGCTACAAACATATACAATTATATCGTCTACGTAAAGGAATGCCTCTGCATCTAAACCACTTAATGCTATTGTCAGCATTCGTTGAAAGCTATTAGAGGATATTTTTAATCCAAATGGCAAACGCTTAAATTGGAAATGTCCGTTGCCTGTCGAAAAAGAAGTCAATGGTCACGAGTCTTCGTGTAAATTTATCTGGTGGAAGGAGCTAGTCATGTCCAAAGTCGAAAAGAACTTAGCTTTTCCTAGTCTGTCAAGAAAGTCTTCAATTTTTGTCAGCGGAAATTTATCATTTAATTTTTTTTCATTTAATTTTCGGAAATCGACTACAAGTCGCCATTTTTTTTATCATTCGCTGATTTTTTTGGTACTACTAGTAGTGGTGAATTGTAGGGGCTAACCGAATCTTCAATAATACCTTCTGCTAATAGTTTACTAACCTGTTCGTTAATTTCTGTCATTTGTGTTTGTGGTAGTCTGTAGTTCTTAATGTAAACTGGGGTCGAATCTGTTGTTTGGATGTCTTGAGTGCAAAAATTATTTACACTTAAATGTCCTCCAGGGAGATGAAATATATCTTGAAATTCTTTTATAATTTTTTCTACCGAATTTTTAGTTTCCGGTTCATTACATCCGATGTCTAACTCTTTCAGTTTCAATTTATTTAATCTATTGTTGTCAATTTGTTTGTTATTTCTACATGTGAAAATATTATAGTTTTTAAGCGGTTCAGTCTTAACATCCAGTTTTCCCAATAATATATCCTTTTCATTAGTGTTCAAAATTTTAATGTGTGCAAATCCGTTTGCCGGTATTATACTGTTGCCTAAAAATATCCCATCGGTTATTTCCTTATTTAAAACTACACTGTCTTCAGTTACTTTAATATTGAATGGTAAAATTGCTTCTGTTCTGGCAGGAATAATAATGTTTTTTCTATGAAATTCTTTTAAAATAATTGGTAGTATAAATTCCCTTTCGTTTATAATCAAAGTAAGTGTGTATATTTCGAAATCTATTTTCGACATATATTTCTCTAGAATATCTCGCCCTGTAATTCCATCTGTTGCGATTGGGAAATCATTTTCAACTATATGGAAATTGTGTTCAATTATTTCTGTTTCGATAATCAAATTTAAATATGTTGTACCAATACATTCAATTGCTTCTTTTGTTATGGCAGTTAATTCCGAAATATTTTTTGTATTGATATCGTTTATATTATTTATTTTATAAATGGAGATACGGCTCCAGTGTCTTAGTGTTAAAGTGTTATTACATTTTAATGTTACGTAATTCGTTAAATTTTCAGTAAGTTTGAATATTAATTTTGGCCTCTGCGGGTAACCGTATTTGGTACCCGGCCATAACCGTTTCCCTGCGCGTTATTTCTATTGCTCGAATTTCTATTTTGATTTCTATTAAAGTTGTTGTTTCTGTTTGAAAAATTATTATTTCGAGTTGTATTATTGCTTGAAAAATTATTGTTTCTATTTGTATTATAGTTTGAAAGTTGTTGTTTGGAAAGTTATTTTTTTGATTTGTGTTATTTGGAAAATTATTGTTTCGATTTGTATCATAGTTGCGAAATTATTGGTTCTATATGTGTTATTGTTTATCTTGAATCAAAATGATAATTATGATTATTTCTATAATTGTATTATTTCTGTAATTATTTTGTGAATTATTGTTATATCTGTGGTTGTTTCTGTTATGAATTTGAAAAATTGTGTTTCTGTCTGTCACTAAACTTTGTTCTGCAGTTAAACATTTTCGACGGCTTCGTTAAATGTTTTACTAACACCTTTTGTAAAAACATTTAACGGCTTACTTTCGCTAACTTTATATATTGCATCCTTTGCTTCTTGAGTTGGATTGGTCAAAGTTTTTATTTCAAAACTACTTAACTGTTCAGAGGTTTCTAGAATTTTTGCTCTGAATTCAGATATACTTTTATTATTTTGTTTAAGTGTACCAAGTTCACTTAGTACCTGTTGCAATGTTTTTGGATTAGGGTAAGCTTTTTCTAATGAATTCTTCAAATTTAAAAATGTCGTAGGCCTATTCGAACGTCCTTAAATACTTCGTACTTGTGCAATTAATTTAAAATTATAAACATATTTGATAAAAATTTCTTTATCTTTATTTTTCAAAATATCATGTAATAATTCAGTCTGAATTATAAAATCCTTTATAAAAAATGTCGTAGGCCTATTCGAACGTCCTTAAATACTTCGTACTTGTGCAGTTAATTTAAAATTATAAACATATTTGATAAAAATTTTTTTATCTTTATTTTTCAAAATACCATGTAATAATTCAGTCTGAATTATAAAATCCTCTAAATTTGTAAAATTCCCTTTAAAAATTTGTAGGTTTTTACCTACTGTATTGATATCAAAATTCGCCATTTTTGATAAATTATTTTCTTTAATATACCTTTTTTTAATGGTAATTCTTCAATTGTTTTAAGTAATTCAATATGTATATCATTAAATTTTGTTTTCAGAAATTCATAATTCTCGTTTCAATTAATTGAAATGTTATCGACTTCGATTTTCAATTTTTCGATATATTCTAATTTATGTTCTATATATTGTTCAGAAAATTCTCTGTTTCTACTTTTTCTTAAGTTTACTTTAAGTTTTTCAATTAATATAATGTTATTTTTTATTGTTTCCATTCATTTAATTTTTATGTCTTAGTTAAACGCAAATTTTAACTTCAACAGAACACCCTGTGCCAGTAGCAGTATTGACATATAGGTGTCGCAAGTGTCTTATGACAATGTGCATTAAACAACGCGAATTAGAATAAAAGAAGAGAAAGAAAAAACAAAGAAAACGTCAGTTTGATTAGTTTAAGTAAACAAAGTGTCGTGCGCGATTGTATTTATTTCAAGTGAGCGATTTTTCGTTTGTTTTTTTTTATAGAATAGTTTTCTTTTGTTTTTTAAAAAGGTAAATGTTTAAATAAAATAAAATTTATTTATGTATTTTAATTGTGTGTAGTTTTCCGCCGTGCTAAATTTTTCGAAGAAATAAATCAAATTCAATCCACTTTGAATTTTGATTTATTTGTGTGTATAAGTGAAGAAAAAAAAAAAATGCATAGTTCTATATTCATCCAAAAAAAAAATTTTTAAATTTAGAAAATAGTGAGTGTAATAAAAATCATGTGTTTTATAGAAAATTTTATTGAGAAGATGGTATAAATAACCCAACAAAATTTCCGTCGGTAAACAAAAATTAATCGTGTAAAATTTTTGTTTAAATAAATCTTTTCAATAAATCATGCTCAATCCGCTTTGAGTTATGATTTTTTTGTGTTTTGTGTAAAAAAATAAAAAATTGTGTAAAAGAGATGTAAAGCCATTGAGTTGTTGTTTTTTTTTTTTTGTTATGTTAACATCAACTCGAATTGTTATGTTAACATCAACTCGAAAATATATGCGACCGCTGCTTGCGTGAAAGAAAAGAACAACGAAAATAGGGGTTGTTTTTATGTGTTGGAAAAAAAATGCCTAAATAAGAAAAATCAAAGTGCCGCTGCTCAATATGAACAAGTTAATGTTGTTAAAAAAATTATTATTTTTTTTTTCAATCCATTTCAAAAATTTTATAAAAAAATGTATAATTTATAATATGAATATTGTAAAAAAGTACTATGATAGTAAAAAGAAAATGCAAATATAATGTAATCCAGATACTAAAGATAAAATGTTGAAAAATAAAAAAAAATTAGGTGCAATTATTTTTGTTCCTGTGTTCAGCTAGCTGCTTTTCTAGCTCATCAATTTGCTTCCAAATTTGTGATGCGGCGTGGAAGTCAGGTGGTTTAGGAAGATTAATTATCCTCTTGAGACTTGCAATTTGCCTTCTTAGGTTTACAATTTTTCCTCCGTGTTTTCGCTTCGGCTTCTCGGTTTGTGGAATCTGGGTCAATGTTTCCTCTTTCTTCTGGATTTGTCGACGCCGATATTCCTGAACGGTAATCTTCTTCGGGCCTATGCGCGACGGTACATATTCTGGAAAATTGATGGTATTGCCGGTTGGAACGTAAACTTCCGGTTCCAAGAATTCGCGGTTCGAAGGTGGCAGGATCGCCATGTAAAGGATTCGCGTTAACTTTACGTTAAAAAAAATAAAAAAATCATGATTTATAAAACAGGACCTGCCTATTGGATCACCGGCATTTAAAAATGCCTCGGTTACTATATTGCCGTCACTAAATAGTGCAAACAGGCAACAGAATTATTTTTATTAGCCGTCATTAAAAAAAATGCAAACAGGCAAAAAAAAAAAAAATGATTAGGCAGCTTTGTAGCTTAAAAACTTAATGACTTTATTTGGCAATTTTCATCGTTTATATAGTCAAATAACGGTACTTTCGTTTTTACAAAATAAATAACATTTTTGAGTGTAGTTGACAAATGTTGTGATTGAGTGAGAATATCATAGACAAAAATCATATGTTTTAAAGTAATAATATAATAACATAGTGTGTGTGTGAGTGCATACAATATAAGTGATTTATATAAACATATGTTGCAATGAATTGAGTGTAATAGAACAAAGAAAGGAATGCAAAAGTTAACATCATATGTTTTAATATGTAACAAAAGAAAATGCAAATATATGAAATGAATACGTGATAATATTGAGTGTAATAATATAACATGAACAATAAATTGCAGCATAAAAATGATATAAGCGAAAGTGAACAATTATATGTATTAATTGAAATAACAAAATTAGTGGAAATAGTGGTTGCGTTGGTACTCTATATGAGAGTGCCCGACAATGCCAATATAATGGACAAAAGCATTCAACGGTTGCTATTCAATAATTTTTTTTTTTAATGGAATTTTTCTCTTTTTTTATTGATATTGTAATATTTCTTATATGTGTCAATTTACCACATGTTAATGTATTGCGAAATGAGCACTCTCGTTTTTGTGGGACACTACCCTATAGGAACAAACTAACTTGTTTTTAAAAACAACTAGTTAAAAAACTATTTTAAAATAAACCAGTATATGAACTACTTTGAATTATATTAAGGCGGCATCCACTTCAATTGTAAATAGTTTTTATTGCATTATATATAAAGTAATTGAAATACTACTTAAAAACAAGTGATTGCTAAACTACTTTGAATTTTATTAAGGCGGCAACTACTCTGATTTTGACATGCTTTAATTGCAAATTTTTATAAGATTACAAGTTTATATTATTATTATAATATTATTATAATAATATTAATTATAATAATATTAGTTATTTCATGAAATATTAACTTTAGGCCATCAGTAATAGTTTTCAATTGGTTATTTTAAAGTAGTTAAAAACTAATTTAAATTTAACTAATTTAACAAGTAGTTTAAAATATATGCAGAAAGTCAATTGACTTATTTAGCGGACATCACCATACAAAATATGTTAGTTCGTTCTATGGGAAAAAGTCAGAATTGTGGTTGACAAAAAACTACTTTATCAACTACTTTTAAATTAGTTGATTTTCCTACAGGGTAAGCAATACATTTTTCATAAGATCTAAAAAGTGGACATTTGCGTTATATTTCACTTTTTTAACCAGGCTATATAAGTGCATGGTATGATTATCAGGATGATGGTAATTTAAATGGCGTTTCAATCAAGAAATGAATTTACTAACATTCAAAGTTGACAAAATACAAAATACACAGCGTTGCGCTTATTGCTAAACTAAAAAAATAGTATATTTTTAATATACTAAAACTTATATTCTATGGACAAAATGTGAAGTATTTTTATGTGTAAAATGAGGTGCCAATTGTTGCTTCAAATATCATACGCAATGAATTGAAATTAGTTCATTTTCACATAAACTTAAATTTACTATCATTCAAAGAATTTTCTTTTCGGGTTTTGTTTTTTGATTTTGTTATTTTTTATTATAATACAACCTTTGAATGATTTTGTCCATTGTATTGGACAAACTGGCAAAAGGTAAGCAGCACAGGTAAAAATCAGCTATACGCTACCAAATAAAATTAAAAAATACGCTACCACCTTGTTTCTCACCATGCTCAAATCGAAAAATTGTCAACAATACCCCAAGTGGTCAAAATTACAACTAAAAAAATGTAAACACATGTAATCTGAACGAATAAAAGATGGATAGATTAAAAGATTACGGATCAACGACAATAGATTTGAAATTTATATTTTGGGCTTTAATTCTTTTGATAAAAACTTGGAAGAGTGATTATAGATTACAGAGTGCAGAGTGATTGCTTTTCGTGTGAGTCGCTTTAATTTTGTCCATTTTTCTTTTTGCTACGATAATTTTGAGTGAAAGGGGGCGGGGGTTTGAACCCCAAGATTCCCCCTTTGGTCACGTTCCTACTGCACACATTGTCATAAAGAATATGTAATTTTTCCTTTTTCGTATTTCTTATTTTAATTAAAAACGAAATTCCTAAATGGTATATAGTTAGAAAAGTATGTATTTCCTTAATTATACAAGCCACCTGTCTAATCGAGGCAATACAGTTCGAAGATTTTTTCAGAACCCTGATGTCAAGCGGGTATTGTAGATGTCGATCATGATTTAATCCATCGATTTAAAACCATACTCTATTAATCACTTAACACTTTAAAATATGAGCTGCTCAGAGCGCAAGTGGCGTAAGTCCACTTTTGGTAGTTTTGAGAAAATGGAATATTTAAAAAAAATTATTAGAAATTCTATGTATAAAGAACTCAGTTTTGCTTATAAGCTAGGTCAGGAGTGATTATCTTCATTATTTAGGGAGATATGAAATGAATGGACTTACGCCACTTGTCCTCAGAACTTTTTTGAATTTTCTGATTTCCGCTGTAGAAATCTAATGTGAGATATTTTCAAAAATGTTTTGATGAAGATTGATAGCATTTAGTTCAAGAAGTAGAACAAAACTTTCCCCTAGTGATTATTTTCATTATTAAGGGGAATTTAAAATGAATGGACTTACGCCACTTGTGCTCTGAAAAAATTATATCATTTGTCAGAACAATAACAAAGTATTGCATATTATTCAGAGATTACGTAAGCTAGCAGTTTCTAACCCGGATTCATAAATAGGTTACATTTTCCTCTTCACTTCTAAACTCAATTTCTCTAAAAAATGGACTTACGCCACTTGTGCTCTGAGCAGCTCGTATGTGCATCAGTTGATCCGTAAAAATTTCAATGTTATTGTATGGAAACTGCAGAATTGTATGTGAAATTATATAATTGGTATAATATACCAGTTACTGTACATAAAGTTTTATTGCATGGTGGTTCAATAATATCATCTACAGTTCTTCCAATAGGAATGCTTTCAGAGGAAGCACAGGAGTCTCGAATGAAAGACTATCGTCAAAATCGTCTTAGCCACTCAAGGAAATGCGTGGCTAAGACGATAAAAATTCACAAATGAAAAATGTAATGAACCTTCTTATGGCTTCGTCTGATCCATTAATGAATAAGAACAGAACTAATCTAAAAGATTTATAATTTATTAGATCGTAATGTTTGACGTGAGGTTAAGAAAAATGTGGTCAGAATTTGGTTTAAGGACACTTACTTACTTAGGTGGCCGTAACAACCCGTGTCTGGGTTTCGACCGACCTCATCAGCTCTCGCCAGGCGCCTCTGCTTTTCGCGCGCCTTCTCCAATCGGATACACCAAGTGCGGTTAGGGCTTCCTCAGCCTCGTCCATCCCTCGTCCCTCCCTCGTCGTCGTTGACCAGCCACCTTCGCCTCGAGCACCTTTTTCGCTGGAGCTTCGTCGTCCATACGATGGACATGACCCAGCCAGCTTAATCGCTGCACAGTTATACGCCGAACTACGTCAATGTCTTCGTAGAGCTCATACAGCTCGTGGTTCATTCGGATGCGCTAGTCATCGCCGACTCGAACAGGACCGAATATTTTGCGAAGAACTTTTCTCTCGAACACCCCCAGAGCGGATGCGTCAGTTTACGAAACTACCCATGCCTCAGCGCCATAAAGCAGCACAGGTAGAACGAAGTTTTGTCGATCAAGAGAGGGCTCTGGAACTTAGTTGCTTACTGAGCCCGTAGTAGCACCTATTAGCAATTATTGTTCTTCGCTTTATCTCCAGGCTGATTTCGTTTTTGGTATTAATGGCGGTGCCAAGGTATACAAACTCCTTGACTACTTCAAAGTTATAGCTGCCAGATGAAACGTGGGAGTCTAAACGCCGCGGTCCCTTGCTTGTAGACAGCATATACTTTGTTTTACCCTCATTTATCGTCAATCCCTCTTTGGCTGATTCCTTTTCGATAGCGGTGAAAGCAGCGGTAACATCTCTCTTGGTTCTGCCAACAATATCAATATCATCAGCGTACGCAAGGAGCTGGACACCTTTATAGAAAATGGTGCCATTACCATGCACACCGGCCTTTCGTACGTTCCCCTCCATGATGATGTTGAAGGGATCGCAAGACACATCGCAAGGTGGCGTAGTTTCCGGCTAACGACGAATCCACATCCAAATTCGCGCTTCTCCGCATGACAGCTGTAGTAGATATCGTAGTGTGCTTGTTTAGAGCAGCCTTGCCCTTTCCATCGCATTTCCTGGATGGCGGTGATGTCAGATTTAATTGTTTTGAGGGCTTCCGCCAGTTAGATAATGGCACCTTCCGTATAAAGGGATCGGACATTCCAGGTGCATATCCGTAAATCATTGTCCGTTTTTCGTTTGCGGTGGTCGTCAACGTAATTGGGGTTTTTATCCGAGGCTGGTTTAGTTTTAATTGGGCAGTAGTAATGTGGCGGGACCCAAACCCTGCGCACATTCCATGTTTAAGGTCTATGGAGCGACCCGTCTCTCAAATTAGCCGTCAAACTGATGGATGCCAGTTTGCCGTTGCCCAGGGAACACCACGTGGAGGTTTGAGTCGACTTGAGACGATTTCGACATGGATAATGCTGGCCTCGCCAGGTTGAGGCTGTCAGACACGTTGCCATGTGAAGGTTCGCCCCCCCTGTTGTCTGTTTAAGGACACTTAGCATTTCAAAAATAGTGGGCGTGAAAACTTTTCCAGATTTTTGGAGGCATAACTCATAGCTTTAGTGCAATATAGGTTCAATAAAAAAGAGCGTTTTAAATGTTTGTGTTATGTGGGAGATAGGCGTGGCTGTAGGCGGATTTTAAATTATTCTAGCATGTGCTTTAATAGAGCTGATTGCAACTTATATATAAAATTGCATCGATCTTCGAAGAGTCATTCTTGAGTTTTAGATATTATGCAAATTTTGTATTGGTGGTGGGCGTGGTAATTTTTTTTTGTAAATCTTGACAAATTTTTTTATTCTAGGTCGAGTTGTTTTGATATAGCTTCAATAAAAAATATATCGTTTTAATTTTTTGTGTTATATGGGAGGTAGGCGTGGTTTTTGGCGGACTACAAAATATTTTTGCATGTGTTCTAATGCAGCTAATTCCAACTTACACACTAAATTTCATAAGTCTACAACGACTGCTTCTATTTTATTACAAACCTTGTATGATGAAACCACTGTGCACCGCCATAATATTATGAACACTAAAAAAATTTAGCCAAGGATGCATATTAGACTGACAACCATAATTCACATACTCAAGTATGATAAAGAAACGGTTACGTAATCAATACAATATGAGTAAAAATTTGTTAAAATCAACAATAAAAAAAGAACAACAACAAATGTTTCATAATATATACCAAACAACGTGAAATCTTAGTGCCTTTCCTTTGATGCATACTTTGTGTATGTTTCAATATGTAAAATGCTAAAGTATTTGGGATCCTGCGTGCTCCCCGCAGTTCAACAATAAGTTATTAAAAGTTTAACAATTGTCGAAACCGGTCCGGTTCTGCTCGAAAAATCGGTTTTTATGATATTTAAAAAAAATTAATTATGTAAGTTAATAAAATCTTTTTGATTTTATGTTTTTTAAAAAACTTGCCCGATAAACGGTGCTCTTTATTTGACTACTACTTTTAGACTGATTACAATATTTTTTCATGATTAAAAAAACACTTATTAGTTAACATATGTCAGCGGCTATTTTGGTTGTTTTCATACACTAGCGCTTGTAGGTGTTTTGGTCAGCATTCGTTTATTGGGGCAGTCGATGTGTTATTTCTTAGTTGATCAGCATTTATTTTAATTGGAGCGGTCGATTTGCTATTGCTTAATTACTAGGTTTATTGGCATTATGTGTTGTTAATTTATTCTTTGTTAACTTTTCCGCTTTTAAAAATAAGGTAAGCCCTTACAAAAATAAGGTAAGTCGTTGAGTTTTGGCAGTGTCGCTGTGATTATCGTGATCGTGCTGCCGCTTTTGGCAGTTGGATGACAAGTTTGATGTTTTTGCGTGAATATTTTAGAACTATAATAGTTCTAGCCAACTGTAGTATAATAGCCATCTATTATTAACAGAGACAAATGATGACAAAATGATTATAAACATGTTCTGAATGGATTTAATTGAGTGTTTATTATTGATATGTAATTATTCTAATGATTCTGAAGATAATACATTGTATCTAAATGGTGGTTAAATTTTAAGGGCCGATGTTAGTTTTGAATAAAACAAATTAATTAGGAAATTATTGTCATTTATTTTTATTATGATAATATTGCTATGGTTCAATTATATATGGAACAAAATATCGGTCAAATGGCCGCCGCGACCTCGGCGGCACATCTCCATCCGATGGTCCAAATTTTCGATGACGCTGAGGCATAAGTGAGGTTCTATGCCGTTAATGTGCCGAATTATCTCATCCTTTAGCTCTTGAATTGTTGCTGGCTTATCAACGTACACTTTTTCTTTCAAATAACCCTAAAGAAAGAAGTCCAACGGTGTCAAATCACATGATCTTGACGGCCAATTGACATCGCCACCACGTGAGATAACACGGCCATTGAATTTTTCGCACAAAAGAGCCATTGTTTCGTTAGCTGTGTGGCAAGTGGCACCGCGCTGTTGAAACCAATATCGTCCACATTTATATCTTCCAATTCGGGCCATAAAAAGTTCGTTATCATCTCACGATAGCAAACACCAGAGGTGCAATTGTTGGGCACGACGACGAGTTGAGGTAGACGGCTTTTCAGCCACACTATCGCGAACATCGGCAATATTTTCTGCAGTACGAGCTGTACGAGCATGCACTGGTGTTTTCACATCTCCTACAGACCCGGTTTGCTCAAATTTTTGCAAGACTTTTCTGATTGTCGCACATTTGGACGATTAAATTGACCGAAAAAATCACGAAGTGCATGATATGCATTTTGATTTGAACGCCCATTTT
The DNA here is from genome assembly GCA_914767935.1 of Coremacera marginata. Lineage (NCBI taxonomy): Eukaryota > Metazoa > Arthropoda > Insecta > Diptera > Sciomyzidae > Coremacera > Coremacera marginata. The sequence continues at coordinate 99,232,980 of OU612046.1, forward strand.
CATAATAAGCCTGAATAACTTTAACGCGTTGCTCAATTGTGTATCTTTCGATGGTTCAAATTGAGTTAGTCTGAAATTGAGAAATGTCAAATGAAATGCAGAAAAAAAACTTGATGCTTGTGTGGTTCACATTCAACATCGGCCCTTAAAATTTAACCACGGTTTACTTATTTCTACGGGTGTGTTGATTGCATTATTGATAGTTTGATATTCATTTGTGGAATCTCGATATTGTTAAGTATATTATTATTTACTCTAATTTTTTCGTTATGAAGTTTAATTAAAAATGTTCCTCTTAAATCATGATTTCATTCCTTAAAAAAACAACTTCCATTTAAATAATTTAAGAACTGCTTCAGCTGAAATCTGGCAGGAGTCAAGCGACAAAAAAACTAACTTATATATGAGTGTTGCTATTAATACTTTTCCATGATTTTTATTTATTCATATTTAAACAAAAAATTCACAAAAATAATTAAAATTAATTTCCACGCCAAAATACTCGAACTTTGGAGTTAACACCCTTCATAAGTACTTGGACATCTCTTTCGCTGAATGATTTAGCCTGTTTTCTCCACATTCTGCGAAACTGGCTTATGTTTGAAGCTGTGCATTTCGTCCTCTTTAGTTTTGCTTTAATATGGGCCCAATATCGTTCAATCGGGCGCAACTCCGGGCAATTCGGAGGATTGGCGTCTTTCGGCACTATATTGACCCCATTTGTTACGTAAAATTCTTGGGCTTTTTTAGAATAGTGGCTTGTTGCCAAGTCAGGCCAAAATATCACTGGCATGCTATGTTTTTTAATAAAAGGCAGAATTCGTTTATGTAGGCATTATTTACGTAAATATCGCCATTAATTGTTCCTTCAGAAATGAATTCTTCGCTTTTTAAGCCACACGTGCATATTGCCTGCCAAATCAAATACTTTTTTGGATATTTTGATGCTTTTCGGTTTCGAAACGTGCTATGCACCTTCCCTTTCTCCTCTGCTACATAAAACTCCTGGCCAGGTATTTGGTTAAAGTTAGCCACGCAATACGTTTCATCGTCCATGACACAGCACGCAAATTTTGTCAAAAAGTCACTGTATAACTTACGAGCGCGGGTTTTGCACAAAAGCTCCTTAACAGCATCCCTATCCGGAATTTTCTTTAATTTTCTTTTAATTAACTTTAAACGTCCTTAGGTTTGCTCTTCTCTTGATTCTGTGAACAGTTGAGGCTGATGTTTTCACTTTAGCGGCAACAACACGCTCAGAAAGGTTTGGGTTCTTCTTGTAAGCTCTTAAGACATCTTTCTCCACTTTTTTATTTTTTGTGCCTGGTTTTTGGCCAGATCCAGCTTTTCTCTCAATGCTGCCATTTTTTTTAACATTTGCCAACACATTTTGTACCGTCGATCTTGCAACTTTTAACACTTTTGCTATCTGACATTGAGAGATGTTTGGATTTTCTATGAATTTGTCCAAAATTAATTTCCTTTGGCGAAGTTCTTTGCTCTCCATTGCGCGTATTTTTAAAGCTACACACACGAAATTTAACTATGACCGAGAACAATTGCAGTTTAATCAACGTACTAAATTATCAGCTGATCGTGTGATCGATAACAAAGTTGTGTTATGAGTAGTGCTGCCAGATTTCAGCTGAAGCAGTTCTTAATAGTAAGATTCCAGAAGAAATTTATTTTATTGTAGGTATGTGTTGGTTATTTGTTACATTGCAAAAAAACTAGGCTTTATACACTGAGGAGCATATGTGAGTCTATAAATTCTGACATTTTATTGCACATTTGTGTCAAATCCGCCAAGAAAAGTCAGTCGTATTCAAAAACGAACGCTTCATATTAAGGCGAATTCGAACACAAACAAGACAGAGGCGTGTTGCATAATAATAAAATGCAATTCCGCTACCATTTTCGATAAAAGCCAACTTGCGTAATTGGCCCTCAGTGCTTATTGTTACCTTTCGATTGTTATTTTTATTTAGTTCACTCAGATTATTTTCAATGCATTGTAGACAGGCGCGGATTCTGGGGAATTTTGAGGGGAATTTCTCGGAGAACCTGCATTTAAATGTGATATACTTTTGTTTATTATGCGGGCGGGCTATGGGTGCCAAAAAGAAAAACATTGATTTTTTTCATAATTTAACTTAAATATTCTTCTATTCTGCAAATGTACCAAAAATTTATTTTTCTAATGCAAAATTTGTGTACACAAAATAAAAAATTTCATATTCAGTCCAAGTGCACACTTTTAAATTGCAAGTGATTTTATAAACTGATATGCACTCTGACAAGCTGAATAATAAATAATAAAATTTGTAGCTGTCAATTTCAAAATAGTGTAAACAAATTTTTTTAAAAAATAAATCAATCGTAAATGTAAAAAAACATTAGTATAGATAGTTATTATTTAATTGTATGCAGAAAATGAGTTATTCCTTGACTGATGGCAAAATTTTTAAAAATACAATCGCAAATTACGCCGGGTATATCATAACAATAATTTTACAATCAAAATCAAATATTCACAGAAAAAATCCGAGTGAATAAAATTTGTTGATTGTGTACACTTTTTAAAAGTTAAAAACCTAATTTTCAAAGCTAGTGAATCGGAAACTATGTGTTCGCAATATTTAGTTTACACTACTTTTTACACAGTTAAAACCCTCATTTTCAAAGCTAGTGGATCGGAAACTATGTGTTCACAATATTTAGTTTACACTACTTTTTACACAGTTAGAGAATAGGGCCCCTGTTCCTGTTTTTTATGTTTTTTTGATATCGCGCCTTGAGCTGTAGTCATATAATAACCTAAAAGAGGGCGTAGCTTTAGTGATGCTATGCTTTTATTGTAATATCATACCGAGGATCATTGATGTGTGACTTATTTCGAAAGCTATACCGAAAATGTTCGGTGCTGAAAAAGTACCACGCCCCTAGTCCAACGCCCATAAAATGTTACCAGTGGAACGGCATGTGTAAATTGAGGTCGAATACTGTATTCCAAGGCTGTGCGACCTTTAATTCCAAAACTATTCGTTATCGAAAATTTTAGGTGTAGTTAAGGTGCCTTTTACGATCGGCACCAGACTTCACAGGAACCCTCTCAAGACTTTGGTATAAAAATTGGCTAAGCGGTTTCGGAGTCTTTACGTAATATACACATATACCCATATACGTATATGCATTAAGCCGCTTCACGCTCCTTAGAAATAAAAAGTTGTTCAGTCCGGTTCTTCAAAATAATCCATCGCTTATGTTATGATGATCCCCAAAACATTTCGACTAAAAATATTGGCTGGCATGGTAGTTAAAAAAAACAAACGGTTAGAAATTAGAGTAATGAAGTTTTTTGCATCAAAAAATCTTAAATTTTTTCCGTGGGACCAAAGAAAATGCGGATTTTTATAGATTGTTGTACCTTTTTTCATATTATTTTCACTACATTTAAATGAATTTTTTCCCATACTACTTTTAGTCAAATAAATTGTAAAATGTAAAAAATGTGTAAAGTTTTTTGTTATTTCATTCAATTTAATTCTTCACTTTACACTATATTTTATCTTCAAAAGATAATTTATTTGACTACAAGTAACATGGCAAAAAAAAAAAATTTTTATTTTGAATTTTAGTGTAAATAATATAAAAAAAAATTTAAAAATTAATGAAAATCCGCATTACCTCTGGTCCGACTGCAAAAATTAAAAATTTATCGGTGCAAATTGGAAGAACTTTTTCATTACTATTATTTTTGAACGTTTTTTTGTTTTTTTGTTCTGAAACTCGATTTTTAAAGCATATTTCAAACCATTCCGTGGCATACTGGTTGAGCTGAGTCGCTTGTAAGCCAGGTTCGAATTCCATCTGACACAGAAAGTTTTTTCAATAAAATTATTTTTTCTGTTCGGCCGTCATCTCTAAGCAGACAACGGCAAACCTCAGAGAGTAAAAACTGGCATGAAAAGCTTCTTGAGAACATAAGCCGTTCGGAGTGGGCATAAAACTTGTAGGCCCAGCTCTCGATCATTTGTGTTCAAACATTCCACAACACGCACAACACAATTGATCATGAGAAGCTCGGTCAAAGTACTTTCAAGGGCTGAAATTGGCCATTTCGTTTTGTTTTCTTTTTTATTTGCAGGTGGTACAAGTGGTCGTGGCAAATTCTATATATATATATTGACTGCCACTTAGAACATCTGCATATCAAGGCTTACTACAAAAACGTATAAATCTCAGGAATAAGCATGATTTCGAAAAATTGGTCTTAGATATGGTGCGACTACGCCCATATTTTAACAGTTGCCGACAGTGACTATATGAACTAAATTACTAAATATTAGTATTCTCAGTAAAAGCTGTCTGATATAAAGCATTTTTACTGATTTGTGGGCGGTAAAAGTGGGCGTGACAACATTTATGTATACATAGTAACTGCCACTTGGATCCATAGCACCTGCATACCAAAGATTCACTATCAAAACTTGTACAACTCAGGAATAAGCATGTTTTCGATAAAGTGGGCGTAGATATAGTGCGGAAATGCGCATTTTGTGTAGATTGGCGGACAGCAGTCATATAAACTAAATGACCAAATCTTAGTCTTCTACGGCAAAAGCCGTCTGATATAAAGCATTTTACTGATTTGTGGGCGGTAAAAGTGAGCGTGACAACATTTATATTTACATAGTGGCTGCCACTTGGATCCATAGCACCTGCATACCAAGATTCACTATCAAAACTTGAACATCTCAGCAATTAAAATGATTTCTGAAAAGTGGGCGTAGATATAGTGAGACCACGCCTATTTTTCGCACAGTTACTGAAAGTAACCATCTGAACAAAATTACCAAATTTTAGTTTTATACGATTAAAACCGTCTGATATATAGCATTTTTTTTGGTTTGTGGGCGGTAGAGCCAATTTGGGTTGTATGGGACCCCCTTATCCAATCAACACAAAGCTTTACAAGAACACTCTCAGAATGTTGCTTCAGTATCCCTAAAAATTTATAAAGATTGGTTCCGCGGTTTTAGAGTCTATACGTGATATACACTCATACCCACATACATCCATTAATTTTTATATATATAGAAGATACAACCGCTACCTGAAGTCACAAAAACACCGCATTTTTCGGAAAAAATATATTCAAATACCACAGTCGTTCCATATGTACTCCATATTTTTGCAGACACTGTTTAAAGATTAAAAAAAACAATCGAGTGAAATCATTTATAGATGCTCTCAACAATTGCAACAAGCAATTCTACCCATCAATACATGGGCTCTTACAAATTTGCGCAACTCTTCCGACTTCCGTGGTTTCAAGCTCATTTTCATCTCTACGCAGATTAAAAACGTATTTGCGAAGCAAAACAAATGATGACCTATTGAACGGGTTGGCGTTGTTGAACGTGCATTGTGACGTTGAAGTAACGTGCAATAATATAATCGAAATTATGTCGAAATGCCAAGAAAAATTAATATCATTTGATTTGCTGATTATTTATTTAATAAATATACTATGAATATTAGAATGGCCCTTATTTTGCTTTTTTTTATATTTGACATGTGCATTAGACCGTATCACCTTGTATGGCAGAAAAGTAAACCTATATTTGACCCCGCCTCAATCGTTAGACATTTAAAAGACATTTAAAAAATTTATTTTTTTTTTAAATGTTCCCTATGGTGCTTTTTCGTTGTTTTGTTATATTTTCGGAATTTCTTGTCCGATTCTTAAAATTTTTTATATGTGTGCTTGTTGATTTTTTGTAAATTTTTTCTGATATTTTTTTTTCTGCAATCTTTTTTTTTGCGAATATACACACACCATATCTCAGTTCCTGCTATACAATGAAATTCTTAAAATGTCAAATAATTAAAGCTCACTAAATATTTGTAGATCATGGGAACAAATGATATCGATGAAATTTATTTTTGGCGCAGTTCCGACCCATTTTATAACAAAAATAACACTTTGAAAATGTTCACCTCATACTCGACTTTTTATTAGTAAAAAAAAAACTTTGTTTTTTCAATCAATAAAAACAACTGTTTTTATTAAATCACAGCCGTTGTATTGTGTAGAGCCCCTGTTCGAGGCCATAAGAAAACTGTCGGAATTTTAATTAATAAGTATTAAAATTTTTCGTTGAGGAAATGTCAGTCAAATAAATACAACATGTTTTTCTAAGTGGTCGTTGTTGTTGTCATCGCATCATATTTTTGTTTTCACAATCAGCTGCACCTGCAAGTATTTTTTTGTCTTCAAAGGTTCTTCATAATTGTACTAACAATTAAATCACACTACGTTTTGGTAAACGTTTTCTACGCTCGACACTAGCACCACCACCACCACCCTTCAGCACTTCGTCATCGATTCCATGCATGGACAAACAAATTAAAGCACCGTTTCAACAACAACAGCATTCAACTTCTCATCGCCTTGCTTAGTTTCACTTGCACTTGTTACAGCAGCAACAACAACAACAAACATCATCGACCGCTTATCAAGTCGTAATACAAAAGTGCGTGCATAAAAAATGCAATTTGCGGCGTGACCTGTTTTTGGACAATGGCCTTGACTGAGCTATTTATTTTTAGCAGAAACCAGAAAAATTATTAACAAATGGAACTTCGACTAGTTTAGTTCTGCGTGGCATCTTAAGTGTTTCTATTCATATATAAAGAACAAATAAATTACATTTGAATTTAACCATTTTAAATCGTCGTCTTTTCATTTTTTGTACCAAAAGGGATCCAGAAAAGGCTTTGGTTTCCATCAGCCCCTTTAAGACAATTAATAGAAGCTAATTATATCGAGTTTTCATTCGCTTACGTAGTACAAAAACAAAAAAAAAAAATAAGTTAAACAAAATGCAGTTCCAAATGCACGACTTGCCCAACACAACCTTGCCAATAAAACGAAATGTGGTGCAATACGCGTTGTTTTTACAGCATCATACAAATATAAAACATTGTAAATTTACAGAAAAGTGTATGAAGATGTCTCAAAATTGTGAAATTGTGCAAAAAATACCTATTGTGTGGAGAACCCATATTCGTAGATTGATTAATAATTTACTCAAGAAGTCGTCTCATCAAGTGAAAAACCCGCGTCTGTTCCGTGCTAACGAATGGGATGTTCTCTTTCGAATTTCACGTTGCAAATGCTGCATTGAAAATGGTGCTCCGTGTGTGAGCGTCGACGAGCTCTAAATACCAGAAAATTCAAAAGCTTTTTCCATTGATCAGTGCAGTGCTCGTTTGCGTTAATTTCCAAATGAAAATGATGATGATGACCTCACGAGTATATCCGCTGGAGTTTCCGCAAGTGCTACAGCTACCTGCAGTGCGACTGTTTATACAGCGGCTTCCGACAGTGAAGACGAATATGAATTCGAAAGAAGTCAGATGGAGGATGCAGACATTCCAATGGAAAAGTCCATTTCAAAATAGCCGACATTCGCTTACGGTATTTTTGTTCTGCATTAGACCGGATCGATACATCAAGCCGCCATGGTGCATTGCAAGCCTCCATGCTAATAAAGGACTTACAAGATGCCATTGCCGCAAAGGAATCTATAGTCACTGACGTACGCGATTTTATGTTAAAGATGCTTGATGACATCGTAATTGACAAGAGTGACAAAGTTTTCCGTGAACGGAAAAAGTTCCGCAAAGAAGCGAAAACGGCCGCATAATGCCATGACTTGTTAACGTGCATCTTTTTCGATGGAAAGAATGAGCGAACTTTAAAAACGAGCAATGTCGAAGTGATCGAAAAACACATCACCATTTTAAAAGAACCAAAGTCAAAATTTATCGGCTACGCCACACCTTCGGAAGGAACTGCAAGGCAAATACAAACTGCAATAGTTGACTTTTTGTTGAAAGACGGTTACAATTTGGACAACTTAGTAGCGATCAGTTGCCACGGCACTGTCACAAACACCGGGTACAAAGGGGGTGTCATAAAGTGCTTCGAGTCTTATTTGCGCAGACCACTTCATTGGTTTATCTGTCTGCTTCATTTTAACGAGCTGCCATTAAATGCGCTACTGAGAACATGGCTTGGAAGACAGAAGGGCCCTGGGCTGTGGCCAGGAGAAATTGGTATCGGAATAAATCGCTGCATAGATTGTTCTGTACGTATGAATTGAATTTAAAAATATTTAGCTACTTTAGTGTTTGCTTATGTTTTTCCTCAGTCTGTTCTATGTTATGTTTCGAGCCAATTGCAATTGGCGAAATGCCTACAAACATTGATGGATGCTTACTACGAAGCTATCAGCGTTACTTGTACCGCATGGTTCTTGCCGTTAAAAGTGGTCATTGCGATGAAGATTTAGCCTGCCAATAGCCCGGTGCTACAAGTACAGCCCGTTGTCTAACAACAGCATCTCGCATTTTACGTTGGTACGTAACGCAAGCGTAGCCATCCAATATATTGAAAGATCTCACTACGTTCGTCGTCAGAGTGTATGCGCCATTTTGGTTTTTAGTTAAAAGTCAACCACTAGCCATTCATGGTAGCCGCAATGTATTCAAATACATTTTATGGATTCGCGATTTGCCGAACTACGTTCAGGTAGCCATTAAACCGACCGTCGAGAACAACCCATATTTTTTTCACCATGAAAATATACTACTGTCGACGATTACTGATCCGGATGCATCGGTGCGTGCAGATGCAAAATTTTGGAAGCCTGCTCAAACCCAACAGGTCGTATTCGGCAATTTCGTGGACCCAACCACCAGCCCTTTATCCAATATAGCAGCACAACATACACTGAAACTATCGATTGGACCAAATTTCAGATCACTGAGCCACCATGTCTTCAGTTTTTTACTCAAGAGCAGTTGACTGATCTGCAGTACTCGGATGACATTATTAAAATTCCAGGTGCTCATTATAGTAGACATTAATTTTATGAAATAAATGACATATTAACGTCGTCATATATCAAATCGTATTTAGCATGTTATATGTTTTAAAAGATTATCCTTGTCACTCGCAAAACACCGAGCGTTACGTCCAAATTGTGCACAAGTCAGCCACAGCAGTCACTGACGAAAACCGTTTGGGGCACATTTTCTCGAAGCTTGACAGTAACGAGCGGTACAGCCAGCTTGAATCCCGTAAAGATTTAGAAAATTAATAAAATGTCGAGTATGAGGTGACGAACATTTTCAAAGTGTTTGGGATAAAATGGGTCGGAACTGCGCCAAAAATAAATTTTATCAATATCATTTGCTTCCATGGTTTTACTAGTTTTTTGTGAGCTTTAATTATTTGAAATTTTTAGAATTTCTTAATATAGTAGGAACTAAGATAAGGTGAGTGAATATTCGCAGAAAAAAAAATCAGAAAAAATTGATAAAAAATCAACAAGTACACACATAAAAAATTTTTAGAATCGGACAGGAAGCACTGAAGATATAACAAAAAAACGAAAAAAGCATAGAGACCATTAAAAAAAGAAATTTTTCTATTTGAAATGCCTTAAATGTCTAACGATTGAGGTGGGGTAAAATATAGGTTAGTTTTTGTGATACGGTCTAATGTGCATAGCACTGTATTTTTTCTTTTTGATTCAAAAGTAATTTTCTAAAAATTTCAGAAAAAATATTGATATTTAATTTAAATGTGTCTGTAGCGACCTCTATATTGAAAAAGTGATTTACTATATATGAGAAAATAGTGCTGTATTTCCAAAAAAAAAATCTAATTTTTTCTTTTTGGGTTAAAAAATCGCAAAAATCCAAATTTTAAAAATATTCAGTGAAATGCCCTGGAAATATAAACCAATACCTAATACACGTAAAAAAAAAATGGTGCGATTATGTTTAATAATTTGGTCGCTACGAAATTTTTTGCTAGAAGGAAGACCTTTTTCTGAAATATCGAGTTTGAGTATTTTTATGAAAAAAAAGAGAAAAGAGAAAAAAAGAGATTTTTTTTCATAAGAGAGAGAGAGATAACAAGAGAGAGAGAGAGAGAGAGAAAAGAAGAGAGGAGAAGAAAAAGAGAAAAATTTTTATGAAAAAGAAATATCAATCCAAAAATTAACTAAGAATAGTTTGGAGCTTATTTGTGCAAAAGATTAAAATAACAATTGTTGTATATTATTTTAACCTTAATTCTTTCTTAAATAAGAAGTCATCTCAGTTTTATAAGTTAATAATTTAATGTTGTAATTTAATGTTTAATATCTCTTAATAATTTTATTGTTATTCAACTTTTTTGTGCAGCATGCAAAAGAAATATTATTCTTATATGCTAACGTATTCTGCTTAATAAATTGAAATTGAAATTGGAAAGAAGAACTTTTTTTCAAAAATCCCTAAAGTGCCCTTTTCTGGCGTATCGAACATAGAAAAAAAAAATGAGTAATTCTGGTAATTTAAGTCCGATTTTTATATTTGATAATTCATTTTAAAGAAAATTTAAATAAAAAACGAAGTGCTGCGTACCAGTTTTTAGATAATTTGATCTTTAAAAAAATTTAATAGGGATTTTTTTGAAAAACAACATAACAATAAAGAGGCCACTACAGGCATATTTTTTCCTAAAAATTTCACAATTTACTTTTTGCATGTAAATGTACAATCGAGGTCCATGCACATTTTTAATTTGTTAAAAAAACTTGTTCCATACAGTTAAGGTCCTCTATAATATGAGCTACTATTTAAGGAGGTGAAAGGTTATGTCGAGCTGAGCAAAAAATCGTATGGGTGGGGGATCTATTTTCACATTCTTAGGAGCTACAGGGTTAATTAATATTTCACGACTTTGATTCACGTTACTGTTTCTATCAGAAAAACTAACAAGAAACTTATTTTTTCTAACGGTCAACCTTTCTAACGGTATATGAACAAACCCCACCGGTTTAACCGTAACCGAGCTATGCTGGTGTGAAGATAGAATCGATCGGTTGAAACTACCAAATTTCAACTTTGAGTGCAAATTTTTCAGAATTTCCCGTAATAAATTAAATTTGTTTCTATGATCAATTTTGCAATTTATTCAATTCTTTTTTCAATGACACCAATGACAACATGAACATACCTCTAAAAATAAAAAAGTTGGCTGTACTAAAAAAATTATACTTATTAGAATATATTGATAAATAATGACAGTACAATTAGTTCTGCAGTAGATAATACCATTTTTTTTTAATAAGTATAATTATCTTAGTACAGCTAACTTTTTTATTTTTAGAGGTATGTTTATGTTTTTAGTGTCATTGAAAAAAGAATTAATGAATTGAAAAAAGTAATGATTATAAAAACAAATTTCGTTTATTACAATTTCATTTGTTTTCTGTTTAAAAATATATATGTGGTGGGTGTGTCCGGAATGTGTAGTGATTGGTGTTTCTTTAAGTTCGGGGTTAGTGGGGTTCCAGTCTTATTTATTAAGCTTGCAGACGGTACTTTGTTGAACTATTTTCTTTATTTTGTTACTCATTCCTGGAAAAAAGTATTTTTCTAGATTTTAAGTTTTATTTTCCTTTGTGTTTCTATGGGATCGCTTGTGTGTTTCGATAACTATTCCTTGTTGTTGTTCTACATTGGCAATATCTCCCACTTGGTGTCTTGTTAACCTGACGCGCTATTTTGAAAAGTGACCTGGGTCGACTTTTGGATTTTTCCCATTATTGGTTCTGATGTTTTTATACCATTTATGACAGATGGATTAAGATTTTTTTAGGATTTCTATTAGTTTTTCTATTAGTTTTTCTGTAGTGTAATTAGATTCTGTTATTGTGTGTCTGTGGTATGTCGGAAATTGGACCCGGAATTTGTATGGTGTGGTTGATCATTCTATGTTTAGAATGATCTGGTTTTTAAATATGTTGATGGAGGCTTCAACGCTACTTATTAGATTTTGACCTGAACTATCGTAGCTATAGGTCATCGTTTACATGTGGACATTGAGTTTACTTGCGATTGTAACGGAATTCTTGATAAAGCGTCTGCAACTACGTTACTTTTCTTCTAATATGGCCTTCCATCGTTTCATCTTACTATTGTTGTTTTTATTACTCATGGCGTAAGTAAAAGGTTGGTGCTCAGTTTGAATTATAACTTTACGAGATCCATAGAGCTAGTTGCGTAAGGAATTTAGAGCCCAAATTATAGCCAGCATCTCTTTCTCGTTCGTTGCGTAATGTTCTTCTGCTTTTGAGGGTTCGAGGGATGAATGAGATTGTCTTATCTTTTTGTGACAACACCGCACCAATTGCATAATTTGATGCGTCTGTTAATAGTTCAAAGCATTCATTGTAATTTGGGCAGGAAAGCAAGGTCTCTTTGAAAATAAGTGAATTTTTTAACATCCTGAAGGCTTCAAGGGCTTCGGTGTTCAGATTTGTTTGTATTTTTGCCGATTGTTTTTTTTTTTATATTCGGTTTTCTTCTCTTTTTAGGAGGGTTGTCAAGGGTTTCGCGATTTTTGCATAGTCTTGCACGAAACGCCTGTAGTAACCTGATAGACCCAAAAATGTTAGTAGGTCTTTTATTGTTTTAGGTGTCTGGAAGTTTGCTACAGCTTCGATTTTTGTTCGAAGGTTTGTTTATATTCCTGGCGGAGAAATAATAAACGTTCGCTTTTGCTAAATATAATTTATATCGTCAATAATACGTAACATATTTTGCCGATATATTCGCATATAATATCGTCGAGTGCGCGTTGGAAGATTGATGGCGCATTTCTCAGACCAAATGGTAAGCGATTGAATTCGTACTTAGCGTTGGTGATCGCAAATGCTTGCTTTTCCTTGTCTTTCTCTTTGAGATGGGATTTGGTGGAAACCACTTTTTAAATCTAGAACTGCGAAATATTTGCAATTTCCTAGTTGTGAGATAACTTCTAAGATTTCGGGTATTGGATACCTATCGGGTATGGTAACTGTGTTTAACTTCTGATAGTCTATGACCATCCTGTATTGTTTGTTACCCTTGGAGTCTGATTTTTTTCTACGACGCATAGTGGGGAGTTATAACGGGACTTTGATGGTCTGATTATGCCATCGTTTAGAACTTGCTTTATTTGATTTTCGACTTAATTTTTCAAGGAATTTGGGTATGGGTAAGATTTACTATAAACGCGTTCGTCGGAGGATGTGCGAATTTCACCAACGACTTTTGCCGTGTATGGTAGTTTTTCTTCTGGTTCAGTGAAAAATTTAGGAAATTTGTAATAGAGTGTTTTTGCTGCTGTGTCATATGTTCGTCACGAATATCGATTGAATTAACGATTTTTGAAATTAGTTGTTTTATTTTTAACCCTTTTGTTGTTTCTTATTTGCATGCAATTCTCAATTGTATGAATTATCGCGTTGAGTTCCTTAAGGCTAAGGCTGCCTAAAATACCATGAAATTATTGCAAAGTTGGCATAATGAAAAATTTATGTTTGCCTTCTAGATTAAATAGATTGATGACCTTGTGTTCTTGGATTTTTACGTCTCCTGTGATTGACCTAGCAAGGAAAGATGTTTCGTTTGGAATAGTTTTTTTTTTTTTTTGCAAGACCGGGATGGATATAGTTCTTGCTTGAACCTGTGTCTATGAGAAATCTAAGAATTTGTCCTCTCTTCTGTTGAAATTCATAATATTTCAATGAAGAGCTCGTCATTCTAAAATATGAATGTCATTAAGCTCTGGAGATTGTTCTGTATAATCTTATTGTTTAGATTATATAGTTGCCAAGTACTCGTCCAACGTTTGATCATATTGTTCTTCGTTTTGGTCATCGTATTCGTTGAAGGCGTTACCGTCACTTTCGGTGTCTATGTGGAATGTGCGTTGGGTCTTGTGAGGGATGAAGCTACCTTGGGCGGGCGGTGGTCTTTTCTCTGGGACATGTTCTGGTCTTGGCCTATTCATGTAGTCGATTCTTTTTGAGGTTTGGGAGCAAATGCTCGTGGGGCTGGTTGTGTCTGTGGGTATTGGTTATGTTGCTGTGTCGTATTTTGGAAATGTTTTGAGAATGTGGGAGGATAAGGAATGTAGGCTATTTGAGGATGAACATTTTTTTGAAACTGTTTTGAGAATGTGGGAGGATTAGGAATGTAGGCTATTTGAGGATGAACATTTTGTTGGTAGCGTGGCATAGGGATATTTTTATTTTGAAGGGGTGTGGTTAAATTTGGATGGTATTTTTTTATCGTTTGTTGTTGGTTATTGGCAAAGTTGGTTCGGAAATTTCGATTTTACAGCTAAAGACATTAGTGTAATGCCTATGGTAAATCAGCTGGTTCTTTCATTCCTAACAGTTTTAGAAGTTCACCGTTAAGTCCTCGAATGAAAGTATCAAGTGATTTTTCTTTATATGTTTGGGTGATGATCTGAAGGGACTCTGTACTGTCTTCTAAGCAGCCTAATTTATTTAGAACATATTGCTCCACTGTTGACCTATCTTGAATTAGGGCGGTCATTTCGTATTCGAGCGTGAACAGGTCGCGTTTGTCTGCGTAATGTAAAGTTAGACATTTTGCTATAGCTGTCCAGTCGAGTGGGGTATTGTAGGATTCTAATGCAATGTCTGCATTACCCAGGATTTTGCTCCTTATTACGTTTAAGATACAATAATATTTGGGCGTACCTTTGGTGGACGATGTCTCTTTCGTCGATTATTTGATCCCTAGTAAAGTAACAGACTTTGTCTTTGAAAAATATGAAGCTTACTCTCAAAAAAACAATGAAAAGTTGTTGATTTTACATACATTTTTCAGTTCCTTGTTAACAATAGTAAATATTTTATCTTCACGGCAAAGATTGCTCCATTGATTTAGCTTCAAAGAACTTCAGTCTTTTGTTTCGATGATGCAACACTTGTATAGTTAAAGGATAAATCATTATTCCAATGATCTTTTCCTTGTGGCAAAGATGTGCTGGTTACAGTTTTATAAGAACTTTTATTCTTTGATTTTAAGGCGTTCAGTTTTCTCGGTGTAAACTTCTTTTTTGCTGATTAGTTTTGCGCTACTTGAGGGAACTTTTTCACTATTGCATCTGTCATTTTCTATTTGAGTAGCTTTGTGACTTTTTCACTATTATCACTTAATTACAGTGTTTCACTTTTTATCTTTACTATTGTCCTTGTGTTGTGAGCCACTGAGTCACAACTATTAAAACCAATGCAAAACTTAAATCAATGCATATTTGTAGGCACTACCTCTGGTGCCATACAACAAACTTAATAAATTCACTTAATAAATTCAAAGTCAATGCCAAGTTCAAGTGCATGAAAATGCAGCGTCAGCGATAAGGCGTAAAACAGTTTAAGCTCGTCGCTTGCTACCAGCCGGTACCCAGCGACCATCTTAAATAACAAGCCGTAGCGCCGGTGTATTGTTGTTGTTTCACCGTGAGAAATAAACTGACACCGCTTTGCCTTCTGCATTGGGCGCAAAATGCATTGACAGCATTTTTAATTAATAATATTTGATTGTTGTAATTGCATGCATATATGGTATTTTATTTACTGTAGCTTGCACTTGGACAATATTTAGCGTAAAAGAGTTCCGCCTTTTGAAAATAAAAACATTTATTACAAAAACATTATTAAAAACAGGTTATATTTTATCGAGCTCAAGGTCAATGTTGCTTTCCGAAGAAAACAACTGAAGGAACAACAACCAACAACAACAATACTTTATAGAGTATCAATCACATAGCAGACTAGACAGCTGTAACATTGACCTTGAGCTCGATAAAATATAACCTTTAATAATTGAAAAATTATTGGAGTTATATAAACACATAACTTAAAAACTTATGAAAGAAGGTCGTAATTAATTTACAAATAAATTCTATGGCAGAGCCCGGCCGTTGAAAATATGATTGTTTGTGTGTGTTTACACACAATAAATTAAAAATCTAAGTTTTCAAAAAAAAAACAAATCTTCATGTCGTCATAGTTAATATCAGCTAATTGCTGAAGCTTAGATCGACTGTAAAATAGAAGAGCAACAACAACTTGCACAACAAAAAAAACCTTTGAGTATTTAGAAAAGCTTTGATCTATCTTCGAATAATAGAACATACTTTCCCTGAAGGTATGCTTCACAAATTAGAAGAACTTTAAGCTGCTTTCATATCATTTGTGTTCTCGTACCGCAATTCAGGGTAATTTACTAATTGCATTCGTGAAACAAGTAGAAAATTAAGAGCTTAGGGGATCACTGCAAGAATCACGATAAAAGGCTACTGATGAGTTGGTGTAGCGGCCAACGAAACAGCTGTCTAGTCTGCTATGTGATTGATACTCTATAAAGTATTGTTGTTGTTGGTTGTTGTTCCTTTAGTTGTTTTCTTCGGAAACCAACATTGACCTTGAGCTCGATAAAATATAACCTTTAATAATTGAAAAATTATTGGAGTTATATAAACACATAACTTAAAAACTTATGAAAGAAGGTCGTAATTAATTTACAAATAAATTAAACTAAAAATTTTTGAACATTTTTTAAAAAAATTTTTAAAAATATTAATACTTTGGTTTAGTAAAAATTTCAACTTATGTTTGAAGGATATTTTAACAAACAACATTTTTCAAAAAAAATTATTGAAATCCATTGCAAACTGACTGAAATATTTGCCTTCAAAGCTAAAAGTGTGAATTTCAAGTCGTCTTTCTCTCATTCTCAGCTTATAATTAATACTAAAAAGATCTGGTACTAAAATTTTTTACAGTTTTCAAACTACATACATGATTTTGGTATCAAATTGAAGGAAATTTAAAAGCGTTTATTGATTTTGTTCTCGTTTAACCGAAGTGCAATTTAGTTCATTAGGGCCGAAAGAAAACCATAAAAAACAGACATTTTTAGACTTGAAGCAACATTTTGGTGAAAACTATGTATGCCATTGAGCAGAAATAAGTTATTATTGCATGCTAATTTTACTTTTTTTAAAAAACTGGCACTAAAACTTTTGAAATATTATGCAGTATTTAATGAAAATTCGAGACGCATATGTTTCCATATAGTAACATTGGTTGTTAATGGGTTAAAATAAAGTATCCTATTGCACTCTCTGCTGACCTATAAATATGTGTACAAAATTTTATAAAAATCTGAGTTGTCGTTTAAACGTGATGAGTGAACATAAAATGTGGCTACAGATTTATTAATAGTATAGATTAAATACTTAAAGTAGTAAACGTCTTCCTTTTCTTAAGCCGTTTAACTTTGAAAACGTGTTTCACTCACTGAAAAACGCAGTATTATAGATGAAAGAACCAGCATTGAATTGTCGAAGAGGTCAATGAACAATGTTTGTTTGCCTACTCATTAAGATGATAATGAAATTAAGAATAAAAAATCCTCTTAACAATTAAATATTCGTAACAGTACGTAAGAAGAAATAAATATGTAAGAAAGTCGATCATAGAGTATTTGTAGCGTATTTGTAAGGATGGAAAACTTAGTATTTAAGGGATAGTATACGAACAATTAGAAGAAATACAAAGTTAAGAAAATTTGTTATGTAAGGAGTATAGCCGTTTAAAACAAAAGGTAGCGAGCGACAGAGAAGATCATCGTGGGACATCCAATCCTGATACGGAGGTAATGAAGAGAGGGGTAAACATAGTCAAAGTAACGAGAGTGTGGTGCAGGACATACACGAAGGGTCGGGCGGACAGCAGGAAGCTTCAAGGCAACCAATTAAATTTTGAAAACTTCCGAAAGAGTAATAAATGAGAGCTGAGTCATACTGGCAATTAGTAAAGCAGTCACTGTGCAAAGGGAAGCAGTCAGCCAATACAGTTGTAGCCGGGAATATGATGATCCAATATATTTTGGGAATAAGCTAAAACTTTTAAGATGATTTGACGGAGTGTACTTACGCCTAAAACTATTCGGCTCAAGTAAGTAACACGATTCTATTTTCAACGAGCGGCACTCAAAGCGTGATTGCTTTGAAATCTAAAAGCAGAGAAACCTGAAAAATTGTTAAAGTCTATAGCCAACCTCCACAACATCTTGGGATAAGTGGATAAGGGTATCAAGAAAATTCCCAATATTTTTGGCTACCAACTACCAACATTTTATCGCAGTGCAAACTATACCAAAAAAAACGCTCGAATGATGGTAACAAGTACAACCACCATCGCGCCGGGTGAAAATTTTTACACAAAGCTCCAATCAATGAAAAACACGAAAAGGGTCCAGACGCCTGTAGCCACACGAATAAATCATCATCATCGACAGCTAGAAGTCAAGTTCCGGAAGAACGGGGAAGCTGCTCAACATTCGGTCGCTTAGCTTAGTTTGTTTTTTTTTGTATAATTTATAAAGTCATATATTTTATTAGCGATGGAAAGAAAAAGGAAATGCAACACAGTATAAAAAGAAGAAAAAAAAAACACAAAAACAAACAACAATAAGTAAACAAAAAGAGCCACGATTATAAAGAGTAAACATGAAAAAAAAGGAACTAACTTATGAAAAAAAAAGAATTGGTAACACCGCATAAAAAGAAAAAAAAAATAATAAGAAAGCAAAAAAGAGCCACTATTATGAGAATTATTTATAAAAATATTGTTTATAGTATATCGACCTTCCAATAAGACTAATTGCCTAGAGTAAGAACAAGAAAAAGATACATATACGTACACTTTAAATACAACTTTGATTAAAATGTAAAGAGATCAAACAGAACAACTAAGTAAGAATATATAAGTCAAAAGTTAACTAATTTCAAAGTATAAACCGATAAGAAAAAAAAAAGGAAAGGAAAAGATTTATATATGTATATTTTAAATACAATACAAAAATAGACAGTAAACAGCTAAGCAACGAAACAATTTTTGTTAGGTCTTTAACAATAATTTTTTTTTTCTAAAGGGCGGAGGAATGTTGTGAGTCATTGAGTCACAACTATTAAAACCAATGCATATTTGAAGGCACTACCTCTGGTGCCATACAACAAACTTAATAAATTCACTTAATAAATTCAAAGTCAATGCCAAGTTCAAGTGCATGAAAATGCAGCGTCAGCGATAAGGCGTAAAACAGTTTAAGCTCGTCGCGTGCTACCAGCCAGTACCCAGCGACCAGCTTAAATAACAAGCCGTAGCGCCGGTGTGTTGTTGTTGTCTCACCGTGAGAAATAAACTGACACCGCTTTGCCTTCAACATTGGGCGCAAAATGCATTGACAGCATTTTTAATTAATAATATTTTATTGTTGTAATTGCATGCATTTATGGTATTTTATTTACTTTAGCTTGCACTTGGACAATATTTAGCGTAACTAGAGTTCCGCCTTTTGAAAATAAAAACATGACTACTGAAATGCAACTTGAGCATTTTACATATGTTAAACACAAGAACGTTTCCGCATAACTTGAAACTCGACCAAGTGATGGGGAAATACCTTGTAGATTAAATAAGTGTTACAATTAACCAATTAGTAAGTAATTGAAATTTAGGTATGTGACAAAAAACTGTCAACTAAGTAATTAAGTAAGAATGTAAAGATTTAGGCAGACAGATATATGTTATAAATATCGGTGCTTTTAAGTTGTAAAGGAAGATTTTTGTTAGAAGGCTTGCTAATAAGAAGCAGCCCGTTGTTGCAGATTAAAACAATAAACTCCTAAATACAAATATAACTCTTGCGGAATTAAGAGTAAGTATACTGCTGGCTGGTGAGCCATTACAATACCCACTGCACCCTTTCTACAAGCTCGCGGCTGCCTAGGTTCTGGCAGTTACCCTACCTATAAAAACTCAAGGTAACTCCACGATGTACATCTATGCCCGCGGGCATAAATGTAACTCGTGAGTATTTTTTTGATAAGGACGAGTTGGTAGGATTGTTCAGAGAAGGACCTACGGGTATCCTCATAGGGAGGATCACAACATGTTTGGCGCAGCCGGTAGGATCCTTTCTGTTCACGGGAACAGCAAGGATGTTTTGAAGAGGGATAATTATGAATCAGCTAGTAGGATCCTTTGTTGTTCAAGAGAACAGCAAGGGTATTTTGGAAAAAGGAAATTTTTTTTTTAGGATAAAGGAAAAATAAATTGAAAGGAGAATATTTTGGAAAAAAGAAAATTTTTAAGGATAAAGGAAAAATAAATTGAAAGAATATTTTGAAAAAAAAAACTTTTTTTGAGTTGAATTGTTTTGAGTTAAATGTTTTTCGCGAAGTGGTGTTGTGTTCCACGTTCGATCGCAACCCGTTAAAATAGTGAAGGTGATCTTCAGAAAAAAAAAAAAAATTCTCTAGTTATATTTTATATAACTAGAGAAAAAAAAGAAATAGATATTCTTTTTAGAGCTAAACCCAATGATGAAGAGGAACCAGGAACCAACGGTACCAACCAAGGACCAATCACACAGAAAGAATGGAAACAAAACAGACGAAGAAAGATGAAGAAAAAAATTTTTTTTTTAACTGTAAGCAAGGACTACTTGCAGTTGATTGAATGAATTAATGTATCGTGCTGTATTATGAAAGAAAATAAAAACAATTTTTATGTTTTTATGGATTATTATGAAAGAATTGTGTATTGGATGTTTGAATCAAGAAATAAATAAATGAATTTTAACAAAAAGAGAAATTATCTTTTGTTTTTATTATTGTGAACTGACTAAATTGGTTTTACATTGCCAGGCGCCCACGTAACCTAAAGGTAGAATAAAGTTGAAGAAAAGCAAATGAAGCTATACAAACGAGCAAATAAGGAAAGAATAAGGAACAAAGTGAACGATAATTTCAATTGATTGATTAGGAAACGCCTCGGCACAGTGTGTGAGAAGAGCATAGTAGTTTTTAGCTTGCGTTGTTTTAGATGGATTACACTAGTGATGAAGAAAGAAGGCATTTAGATCTTCTAGGAGAATTGGACAGATTTTTAGAAAAATTGTGGTTCAGAACAAGAGTAGTGATATCAAACAAGGATAATTTCGCGCTGCTACAACCACATACGGGGGGGGAAAAATTTAACAAAAGTAGAGGAGGCGGACGTAGTATTTGATTTCGTAGACAAGTATCACGAGCACAAGAGTATTGCTCAAGCAAATAGGTTTGAGGACTATAAGAGAGACTTTGAGGCTCTTAGGACGAAATTAAGCGAGGTGTAGTAACTAAAATAGGAGAACAAGGTAGAGCAGAGGAGCTAGATTTGGAAAAAGAAAGGTTGCGCGAGTTGTTACAAAGGGGAGACATTTCGACAGAGTTGGTAGAGAAACTAATTGTCCAACAGGCTAGAGTAGATTTTGAAACAGTTGAACAGGCGAATGCTAGAATTAGGGAAT